>JANEYF010005497.1:0-720000 GCA_029963845.1 Rhamnusium bicolor
TGTCATTCTGGGTTCTCTCTGTCTGCTTAGGGCACACGATTCTGGTATCTACAGTCACTAACCCTGCGGGATGTGGGGAGTGGCTGTAGTTGATGCGCCGGCGCGACTCCCGTGAGGCGTCGGAGGCCACGGGAGGACTGACCGGCATCGGATGTTCCGAAAAAAAAAAAAAAAAATGTCTGGCATCGATTATTCCGAAAAAAATAATAATAATAATGTGGTGTACCCAGGCCACGTGGTCAAAATAGTCTCCTAATAATCGGTGTACTCGGAGGGATAAAGCCTATGTTGCTCTCAGAACCGAAGACCATAACGGCCTGCCAAAAATCAGCCGAGTGGCTGGCAGGTCAAATGCAAAAAGCGGTCATTCTGAGTTCTCTCCGTTTGCTTAGGACATACGATTCTGGTATCCACAGTCACTAACCGGGGGTGGATGTGGGGAGTGGATGTAGTTAATGTGCCGACGCGACTCCCGTGTGGCGTCGGAGGCCACAGGAGGACTATCCAGCATCAGTTAATCCAAAAAAAAAAAATAGTTTATTGGTGTTGATACTGCGAATATGTACATGATTGTTGCCTAATACTAATCACGCTAATTGGAATGAAATATATAGATATATTTAGAATTACAACACTATTGAAATTATTAAAATATGTACAGTACACTTCACTTATCACAAGGATCATGAAAATCGTTTTGAAGGTATTCCTCAAAGGTGTAGAATGCTTTTCCTTTTAGGTATGTTTTCAATTTTTCGTTGAACTGACTCGTATTTAATTGTTTTATTTCATCTGGTGGAACATTGAAAAATTTTATACTATAATAGCCAGTGCCAGTGCTCTGGTTCTACTTAATCTATAGAAATTTGGTACTATGTTTTTGTTATATTTTGCTTCATGGTTATGAACAGCACAATGTTTGTTAAATATGTGTTCATTTTTCTTCAAGTACACTAAACATTTTAATATAAAAATGCATGGTAGCGTGAGTATATCAAAGTTTTATGAAGGTATGCCTACAACAGTCTCGGTATTTCAGGTGGTCTATAATCCTGATGCATCATCTTTGGAAACCAAAAACTTTAGATGCACGAGTTGAGTGTTCCCAGTTTAGGATTGCATAGCATGTTTGAATGTACGTGTGTTGTTATTAAGGCGTGTGTAGTATGTTGTTATTAAGGCTCTTTGGCCGACAGAGTTGGTTAAGTTCCGGACTAGATAAATATTTTTTGAGAGGTTGTCTACGTAGCTTTCACACGTCAGCATGGGATTAAGGTAAATACCTAAAAATTGTACCGATACATTTTTTTGTTTCCACACTGGTATTTGTAGGTCTCATGGTAAAGTTGAGATGCTGTGTTTTGTTAGTGTTTATTCTAGGGGTGTTTGCTGTATACCAGATTTTTATATTTGATTGTATATTCTCAGATTTAGTTTTAATGAGATCTACTGATAGATCTTGTTGTACCTCTGTCGTATCATCTGCAAATAGGATGAGGTTTGCATTGGGGTCACAATTGGGCAGATCGCTAATGTAAATTATAAATAGCATAGAGCCTAGCACTGAGCCCTGCGGTACACCGTGCATGACGGTTTTTTTGATGGTTGCATTTAAAAGGTCACATAAGATCTGTCCCATTTTTTATTGGCTGCGACTGTACATGCAAAAAAGATTAACAAAACCTCACATTTATTGATATTACATTGGAGAATAATTAATAGGTGCCAGTTTTATAATTACATATTGCTTGCAAATTTAATTACAATATAATATTAATAAAACTCTAGCTAATTTAATCTAAGAACAGATAGCATTTTGTTACAGGTTAAACTTGTAGATTTATCAATGTATAAATTATAGACAATGCATAAAACATAACCTGTAGTGGGTTAAAACCTTGCGAATACTAACAGCGAGTTTTAATCATGACCAAAACAGATTTAATCATTTCATTTCCAGATGATACAAACTTAGTTGATGAAACACGCTTTGAATTTAGCATTGTTTGTTGTTTGTGAAAATTACTTCAGGTTTAGCATAACAGAATAAAAATTTTAAAAGTATAAATTTTCGTGAGATTATGATTGATTTTGATATATCTATTCATTTTCAGAATATTATAAGATGGATTGTGTTAATTTAATTTATGGTACGAATGGCCATATTAACAGGTTGACTGTCGAAGTATATTCGAAGGTATGGCCCTGATGCCTACATGTTTTTTGCATTTTTTTTTTATTCTGGGTAATGACTATTACAATCGGGTGGCACTGGCAAAGGAAGCTGATGCAATCTGTTAAGAAAGAGAAAAGATTACTGAACAATAAAAAAAAACTAATGTAAAACATATCGTAAATTCTAGGTATTCATGAATGTTTACATGAGTGAATTATTTAGTGACCAACCTTCTTCAGTATCTTTTATTGCAGTGGAACTTGGTATATCTAATAAAAAATATGTGTTTGTTTCACTTAAAATCAAGCTAATATGTGTTGGTATTTTCTTCATTTGCTCATTTAAATCGAAATCTTCACTGTCTGTACGAAATGTGTCAGGTAATGATTCAGATGATCTTTCACTGGAGGAATCTAATAAGAAAATATCCAAATAACTAGCTCCATAATTTAAACTTCCTCTGTAAACAGACTGTTCTATATGTTGTCTCTCTAAATCTGTTCGAAATCGTACTGTAGATTGCGATTTAAAGGCATTTAGAGAAGGTGTCGCTGAAGTTCGATTGTCTAGTCCTCGATCTAGTCCAGTTACGTCATAAATACTTAATTGCCTTTCTTTGCCTCCACTATATATTTCTGGATTTAAAGGTTTTGGAGTAACATCTTTTCCAGAATCAAGTATGGATAAAGCTCGTTCATGCTTTTTCTTGTTTCTTGTAAGTATAGGTTTTGCTTTATAATCAGAAGGGTGTTTTCGCCGTAACTGAAACTGGTGTTTTTGGAATGTATCATCCATGTTCAAATTTATTATTATCGAGTATATTTTATTTAAAAGAACATTAAATGACACTTACATGGCACCTACTAGATTACCCACCTAAATAATTCTTTTAAAAAATTTCAGCATTGATTGAAATTTCACACTTGTTTTGTACCTTTTAAACGATGTATTCATAAAAAATTAAAAATGTTTGTTCAATAGAGCATCTAATTCAATCACGTGACTTATTCAATACACATAACCTATTAAGAAGTGTCAAACTGACAGAACCTGATCCAAAAAAATTCCTGACCACAGAATTATGACATCGAACGGATGAACAACTCCAAACTCAATTTTGCCCCTAACATTTTTCCCGTCATCTTTTAAAAATTTGTTACTCGATCGGATCAGAAGTAACGATTAGTCGGCCGAAAAAGCATTCGTTACTTTTGCATATTTGATTACTTTATGGATATACCTACTTGTACTCACACTAAGAATCAATATTCAAATAAATTTACATTTATATGAAACAAGTACTTGTTGAGGTAAGAATTATTTTTTAATAAGCTTTTTTCAATTGCTAATTATAGAAAAATTGAGGTTAGGTTATATTCATAATATGGACCTGTTTGATATTTACTCATATTACTCTATATAGATTAGGTGGTTATTATGGTATTATGAATATTTTAGAACCATTCTTAATTGGTAATGAAAGTAATCAAAATGATGAACAAAGTAACGATTACCCTAACCGAAAGTAATCAGTACTCATGATTACTCAAAAGTGCTCAAAAGCAGAGACAACCATCTCTGTCAAAAGTAATCATACTTGACATCTCCAAGTCCGCTATCTTAATTAAAATCATTAATTTTATGTTTTATCACATTTATAAATGAAGAAACATGAAAAATTTAAACAACATATTGTTTTATTAACCGATTTTAGAATTTAGAATTTTCCTGCAGTACATACAAAATCTTTTTTCTGTTCTGTGATACAAAACATAAACAATTTTAGGAACAGAAACATTTAATATTTAGTCTGTGACAGAAACCTCAAATATTTAAATGAAAATATTTCAATGTTGCCAACGTTGAACAGGCAGAAAATAACGGTCACACTTTTTGGGTCCATTGCACGAATTTCTCAATATAATTATAATAATATAATTAATTATATTAAGAAATTCGTGGTTCATTGAGATAACTACCTTTATCGATCCTTGTTCGTTTGAACTTTTTTTTAGGAGGACGGAAATACCTTCGCCCATAGGTCGTAAATCGCCAGATATTTTTTGGCAACAGACTTGCTGCGCAACAAATTTGTATCGTGAATACTAGTGTTGTGCAAATTTTACCATTCCGCCGTACTCTGCGTGTATAGAGTGCCATAATGAGTAAATAGAAAATACATAATATATAATACAATATTATATTTAAATGAATGTGGCATCGTTCTTGAAAAAAGATTTTTGCTCGAATTTATTGATATGTACAGAAAACTCAATAGGATCATACCTGTGACAGATTGAACGTAGTTTAACTGAATGTTGTGGAAAAAAGTGTCAACGTGTATATGATTCTGTACTAATAAAGTTGCACAGCAAATGTTGTGCAAATATAATTGTTGTGCAAAATGATTGATCGTGAATAGGCCTCTATAGACGTAATGACATGTACTCCCGAAAACGTGTATTTCACTTTCAAACCACAGTTGGCAAAATTGAAAAGTTTCCAAATAGCTATGATAATGACGTAAAAGTTTCCAAACAAACCAGAAGTAAAGCAGCAATTGGATAGATTTGCCGTAAAGTGTCATAATATTTAAAAAATAAATCAGATAGTTAAAATTATAATGTAATGTGTTTATTTGCATCACTTTATCAATTTGGAATATAATAAAATCATTTTGCTAAATTAAAGGTAGTTTTTCGATCTGTTCTGTGGTTTTTCGTATTTATTATTTTGTAAACAAAATAATAAATATCATTACAGAAATGAGGTAAATATAACCAAATAGTCAAATAATTTTTGATCTACAACAATATAATTATCTATTATCTAACTTGTGAGAAGAGATACACTATTGAAAATTATATGTAATATCGTTATTTATATATAATGTTCTTTGTCTATAATCATGCATTATATTAAATTGTTATAAAATGAAGCCCGTCCCCATTTATTATCTTCTTATATATTTATTTAAGAAATGGCTTCCAAATATATTAATAATTTTACGAACTCAGTTTTATTTATGTCTAGTCTACCTACTTTATATCATATACATATGTAATATCACAGTACCTATTAGCAACTCTGTGGTAATATGATGTAGAAAATTTGTTGGCAACACTTATTATAACGAAAAAAATGGCGGAGCCACAGAAAAGTATGTTTGTTTTGAGAATTATTTATATTTAACTTGAAAAATCGTACACTATTCATTATTTATTGAAAGTAACTATTAAATTCTTGTTTATACGCAATCTATTATAGTCACTCTAACCGATACCATTTTAAACTATTTTATTTGTAGATGTGAGTGATAGTGTTGTAAAACCTTCTTCACTACAACCTTCTATAATAATGAAAATAGACGGACCATCAGAGGAGCCAAATAATACAGGTAAGTAGTAAGTACACATTTTAATACACTTGTTACTAATTATTTTATTGTATTTTAGAAATTGATGAAAATGATAAAAATGCATGTTTATTAAAAAAACAAAGATGAGTTTAAAATGTGTAGTCCATTTCGTTCTTCCATTGCTAGTACGAACAATCCATTTGCCTCATCTCAGAATAAGTTTTCTCGGGGCATCTTAAAAACCTCCTCAGTTAAGTTTAAATAATAGTGTAATGGCACCTAGTAATAAGACTTTTATATTAAAACCCAGTCAGCTTAATCCCTTTGCTACAAAATCTTCTGAAAATAGTGATAAAGCTAACAGTGAAAAAACTGATAGTAGTGATAAAAAAGTAAATCAAGTTAATGGTGAAACACCAAAATTTGTACCTTTAATTGTACTGGAGAATAAAGCAAAAGTAACTGCACCAGTAACTTCAAATCAATCTTCTACAACAGCACCAAGTACAACAGTGTCGAATAATTCATTTATTTTTGGACAGAATTTACAGGAAAGAGTTATTGCAGTTGAAACAAAAATAGAAGAACCAAAAGCATCAACTAGTTTAAGTTCGAACGGCACCTCAGAAATGCTTTTCAGTAGTGTGATTAAAAATGAAGTAAAAGCTGATAGCACTACAAAAGAAAAAGAGGCAAAATCTTTAAGTGAATCTGCAAGAGAATATGAAGAATCAAGAGCAAATAAAAGAAAATATGAGGAAGTAGAAGTAATAACGGGGGAAGAACATGAAAATAATATTCTAAAAATTTCTTGCAAGTTGTTTTCTTTTGATAAAGCTACAGGAAGCTGGCAGGAACGTGGGAGGGGAACTCTTAGGTTAAACGATTTTGAAATTGACGATGCCCATATAGGTAGTCGACTAGTTTTCAGGACTACAGGAAGTTTGCGGGTCATACTTAACACAAAGGTATAGTTTTCTATGTAATAAGCAGTAAAATTTATTGTGAACATCTGAACATGCCTACCTATAACTTGATTGTGTTGATTGAGGGAATTGACAAAATATGCAACCTATTGTAGATAAAAATTTTAGTAAGTACTATATTTTTTTGCCAATAGCTTGAGGGTGTTGTTAGTGTAATGCTATGTTTGTAATTTGGACTAAAACTTGATGACTTTCCTCAGGCTGTTTGCAAAGAAACACATTACTTGCTAAAATCTTGACTCACGAGGTAGCGCCTCTTGTTAACTCCTTCACTCAACACTATAACAAAAATTTGAGGTAAAAAATCACTTTTTCCACTGCTACGAATGCTATTTTTTGTTTTTTTTTTCACATTACTGAAAACACGGTTGAATATTTGAAAATTTATGAATAGTCCAAATATTAGCATACAGAATCATATTTTCTTTACTGCAATTGCAAATACTTAATTTTAATATGTATACTTTTTAAAATAAAACGGCACTTAGTTTTCCTAATTTTTTAGCAAATTGAGTTAAAATACAAAGCAAAAAAGAAAGATTTTTTTTTAATGCATTTTACTTTATCAGTCCTTACTTTTGCCACAAGATAATATATCCTTGTACGCATGCAATCAAGATATGGATATGAAATATGATGAATTTCCTATAGGCCATATTCTTTTATATGAAAGAAGGAATATTTTACTTGAGCCCTGTGTACCCAAGGCCATATTCTGCCCAGTTATAATAATTTAAGTGTTGAAATATCAAGTGTCCAAACTTAGAAAAATACAGAAAACATACAAAGGAAAATATGATTTTGGGATAGGGTAAGGTAAGGTAGGTAGGTACTTGTTACAGATGGCTTTAAATTTGTTGCTTGAAATTCGTTTCTACAGGTTGTTTCAGAATTTACCGATTACAAATTTACACATTACAACTAATAAAGTACGTTAAAATAAATGGACTTTCTTCAGTACTTATTGCTAAAACCGTATAGAGTCTGAGATACAGAGGGTCAAAGTTATTATTATTTTTTTAATATGTTCTTAATTAATAAAAGTATTTTAACGAAACTTGCTTGGCAAATCAACAATACAAGTGACGTTTTCCAAAAAAAAATTTCTACGCTAATTTTTATAGCGGCGGAGAATCCGGTATTGTAATTTTTACCCCATAATAAATAATGATACGCAACAGAATAAATTAAAGATTTTTAATTTTTCTAAAAAGATTTCTAAATAAAAAAGTATTCTTAACATTTTTGTTATTAACCAAAGATTTGTCCAAAAAACTTGTTCAGAAATCGTTGCTAAATTAGATAAACCGATACAAATGAGTTGGTGGCTGTTGAATTAATAAATAAACAAAGTATTGCATTGCATGACATCATATAACACGCGAACAGTCAGTCATGTGTGGAGTGCACTATTTTCCCTGCGGTTTGTGTGTTTTTTTTCACGTTCATCCGGAAATGGTTAACTATGAATGATTAAAGTTGGATCTGATGGATGATTTTAGCAAATTTACGTATTTGTCAAAACTCAAAAGTTTCTGTGCAGTTATTTACATTTACAAGATCTTTTGCGATTTGGAAGTTGGTTCCAAACGGACGGCGCTCCAGCTCGCTTTGTAAGGAATATTCGGCAATGGATGAATCTTAATTATCTGGAAAGGTAGATAGGTCACTTAGGGAATAATAATGCTCTATTTATCCCAAGAATAGGAGCAGTGTCCTGGCCACCCAAGTCACAAGATATTGCACTGCTAGATTTCTTCATGTGGGGTTATTTAAAGGAGAAACTGTACGAAACAGAAATAACAATGAATGAACAACTTATAGCACGAATTCAAGAAGCATGCGGTGAGCTTAGAACAAATAGGCATCTCATATCGGCGGTTGTCAATTCAATACATCAAAGATGTCAAGAATGTATTAATGCGGAAGGATGGCATTTTGATCAGCTTCTCCAATAGATTGTGTATCATTTCCTTCTTTTTTTAATTTTAAATATTGTTTTTTACAATTACTTTTGTTATCTACGTATTGTCTTAAAAATAAAAAGCTGCATTCCTGAAGCTGAATTTTAGTTCCAAAGAAATTTAATGCAGATTTAAAAAAGCATCTAATAACTAGTTTTTAAAAAAATTAAAATTTTTTAATTTATCCAGTGGCGTATTATTATTTTTTATGTAGTAAAAATTAAGATACCGAATACTCCACCACTGTATAAATTAGCAAAACAAAACTTTTTTTGGAAAATGTTACTTGTTACTGAAGATTTGCCAAGCAAGTTTTGTTAAAATATCTTCTTAGTAATTAAGAATTTATTTAAAAAAAATAATAATGTTACGCCACTGGACTGTGTAGACTGTTTAGATGAGATGGAATTGTATGCGAACGGCCGGGACTATTCTGGAATGCTCTAGACCGTGTGAATGGATGTATAAATAAGACTCACGGTGGGCCGAAACTCAGTCTGAAGTCGAACGTGAACGAGTAAAGAAGAAATATGAAAGAGACTTGTAAGTGTTCAAGTGTGATTATAGTTAAGACAGTAATTAATCTATTGTTCTTAATTGTTAATTAGTAAATAAAGTAATGAGTAAGTGTTACCTGGACTTTCAATCAACGAATCTACGAGTATAGGTGTGTGTATAGATAGCAAACACGTAACAAAAATAAATAAAATAAAATAAATCTGATCCTTTGTATCTCAGAAACTGTGCCGTTTTAAATATAAGTTTACAGAAGAAAGTCCATTTATTTTAATGTACTTTATTAGTTCCTGAAGTTTAATTGGTAAAATCAAATTTTGTCTATACAGGGTGGGTATAGACAAAATTAGGTAAATAGGTATTTTAAAGAAACCTAATGTGACGCTTGTAAAGTTTATCATTGAGGTGAATATATTCTTGTAAGTTGAAATTTTGCAGATTTGGGCGGAGATGACAATAGACAAAGCAAGTGACAAAAGTATTAGGTTAACAGCATTAGATGCGAATGGTGAAGTCAAAGTGTTTCTTATTATGGTAAGTGACGTTCAAACTTATTGTTTTAAAAAATACTTATAGAGCATTTGCATCCAATAACACATTCAGTTTGTAATATGAACAATAAATAAAACAGCATAACCTATAATGTTAAAAGGTAAAGTTAAAAAAATATATGCAAGTGAAGACGAAAGTGGACTTATCAGATATTTCAGTTAAATTGCTTAAAACATATCAAAAAGTAGACAACAATTTGATCCTACTTTTCAAGAACTAATTTATCAACATAATTTTGGCTTTTAAAAGATTTGATTTTAAAAAGGGACAACACTTTCTAGATAATCCTCGTCAAAGGAATACTAGACTTGATAACAGGTCTTTCGAAATCAAAAATTCGGTTTTTAAGTGAAACCTCTGGATTGTCCAACTAAACCCACTTCAGATGCCTCTCAAGATCAAATAGTTTTTTCATCAATATTTCATATCAATATTCAAGGTCTTTTAAATAAACTAGATGTAATCTTGAAAATATAACCATCCCTAATTACAGACTTGTATCACACTTTTCAAGGAAACATATTCACGGTGGGTCAGCCATATATGTAAAAGATAATTTTATTTGTGAGATTGTACCACTTTTAAATAGTTTTTCAATTGAGTGCCACTTTGAGTTATGTAATGCCAAGTATGTAATAGGTGAGTTGGAAATTCTTGTAATATGCATATACAGGGTGAGTCACCAAGGGCGCCTCGGTCGATATCTCTTCTAATATTTATTATACAAATAAAAGTTGTAGGAGGCCAAGAGTACCATATTTTAAAATTATTTCTAATCACACAGGGTGTTTGATGTTAGAGTGGCATATCAGAAGTATGTTTTTTTAAATGGGATACCCTATATATTTTTGCAAATTCTTATTCTTTATTTAATTATCTTTTCGGGTGTGTCTTGTTTTTGAAATTCCGTAGCGGCGTTGTTGAATTATTCAACTTTTTTCAAGAAAATTGTCACTTGCAGACCTCACTAATAAATTCTGCATGAGCGGTATTTTCACAGATTAAGCAAACTTTTTTGTTAATTGTTAAGCAATGCTATGGCCTAGCCTTCAGATATTTTAAAGTTGAAATTATTTGTACAGGGTGTTTATTACGATGATACAAAAATGGCCAACTTTAATCTATCATAACTTCATTTTTTTAAATGGAACACCCCGTATATTTTTACATATTTGGATAGGGTTTTTGTCGCTCTACAATTTTTATTAACCTATAGTTATACCTAAAACCAACAGTTTCCAGTGAAACTGCATTCTAATAAAAACATCAGGTAATTTCTAGAAATTCGGATATCATAGGAGGCATTGGCACATGTTTTTTTTTTGTTTTTGCAAGAAACAACTATAAGCATTATTGTTTCAATTAATGCAAGTTTCATCTTTTATAAATGAAAAGAAAGTTGTCTTATTATTCTACATTTAAATACTTGAACTGTGTGAATTTTCCAAATATCTAGATGGCATTTATCACTGACATTTGTTTGAAACTAATTTGAAACGCTTTTAATTTGCAGACTTTATTGTTACGTTAATTTCAACTTAAATAAGTATTTAAAGTGAATTTTTTTAAGCAATAAAGAATTAATATGATTTACTGTATCGGGGAGAGTTATGGTAATTGTTTGTTGGCCTCTAGATTGTATGGTCAAAAATATCCAGACCAAAGACATCCGAATTGTCGCGCTTTTACAAAATTAAAAACTAAATTCGATGAAAGTGGAAAAGTTATGTTTAAGAAGCCAAGGCGAATTAAACCAGTCGTAAATGAAGAAAACACATTATCTGTTGTGCTAAGCCTCGTAGAAAATCCACATGTAAGTTCAAGAATTTTAAGTAGGGAATTGGATATTAGTCAGTCCAGTATTGCAAGGATTATAAAAGAAAATAAGTTTCACCCTTATCATATCCAATTATTGCAAGAAGTAGAAGCTAATGATTTTATTAATAGACGAGAATTTTGTGAATGGATAATTCAGAAAGTGCGAGAACAACCGGATTTTTTCGAATACGTGTTGTTTTCCGACGAGGCTACGTTCCATAAAAACGGAGATGTTAATAGGCACAATCTGCACTATTATTCTACAGAAAATCCCCATTTCAGACGGAGTATTGACCATCAACATAGGTGGTCATTAATATTTTTTTGAAGGCAGAATAAATGGAGAAACATATCTACACTTTTTAAGAAATAGTCTACCAGATTTGTTGGAAAATTTACCATTAGCTATAATATGAAGGTTATGGCTGCAGCATGACGGTGTGCCAGCCCACTACAGTGCGCAAGTACGCAACAATTTGAATAATGAATATCCAGATAAGTGGATTGGTAGAGGTGGGCGAATTTGTTGGCCACCTAGGTCACCAGACCTAACAAAATTAGATTATTTTATGTGGGGTTATGTAAAAGAGACCGTTTATAAAACTGTTCCAACTACAGATGAAGATATGAAGGAGATAATTAGAGCTGCATTTCAAGAAATTAATGTTCAGAAATTAAGAAATGTTAGCCAGTCTTCTTTGAGTCATCTAAGATTGTGCGTGCAAGAAAATGGAGGACATATTGAACATGTTATGAACTAGATACAACTAAAAAAATTGTATTTACCGTTTTGTTATAAATAAATTGTTTCATGTTCGTAGTTCCTTCTTGCAAAAACAAAAAAAAACACGTGCCAATGCCTCCTATGATATCCGAATTTCTAGAAATTACCTGGCTTTAGGTATAACTATAGGTTAATAAAGATTGTAGAGTGACAAAAAATCTATCCAAATATGGAAAAATATATGGGGTGTTCCATTTAAAAAAATGAAGTTATGATAGATTAAAGTTAGCCATTTTTGTATCATCGTAATAAACACCCTGTACAAATAATTTCAACTTTAAAATATCTGGAGGCTAGGCCATGGCATTGCTTAACATTTAACAAAAAAAGTTTGCTTAATCTGTGAAAATACCGCTCATGCAGAATTTATTAGTGAGGTCTGCAAGTGACAATTTTTTTGAAAAAAAGTTGAATAATTCGACAACGCCGCAACGGAATTTCAAAAACAAGACATATTTGAAAAGGCAATTAAAGAAAGAATAAGAATTTGCAAAAATATATAGGGTGTCCCATTTAAAAAAATATACTTCTGATATGCCACTCCAACATCAAACACTCTGTGTGATTAGAAATAATTTTAAAATATGGTACTCTTGGCCTCCTACAACTTTCATTTGAAACTATTTTCTGTATAATAAATATTAAAGGAGATATCGAATGAGGCGCCCTTGGTGACTCACCCTGTATATATAAACCGGGAGAAGTAGATACTATTATTTTTGAAGAACGTCTTACATCTGTACTAACCTATGCTTTTAATAAATTTAATTTTATCATTTTATCAGGCGACTCTAATATTCACTATAACAGACTAGAAGACACAAATGCAAAGCATTTTAAAGATTTAATTGATTCTTTAAACATAACTTGTAAGCAGCCAACTCGTATTTTCACTAACAAAAATGGTATAATGTTCATCAGTACGATAGACTACATGATTACAAATGTGTCCCCAGACCAGTATGAGTGTTTAATTGTTGACCCAAATTTGAGTGATCACAGGTCATAGACTATCCTTAAATTAATTATGCCTTTAAGAGTTATAACCCCACCTTCTATAAAAATACGTGTTCTAAGTCAGCAAAATTTAAACATTGTATCTTGGTACTTAAACAAAACAGACTGGTCAGACTTTTACGCATCTGTTGATGTAAATAAAACTTGTGAAGATTTTATAAATACTATTTGTTGGTGTCTCAATGTTAGTTGTCCTTTAATGGACATAAACTGATAATAAGTCAAACAGATGGTACACTGCAGAAATTGCTCTACTTCATGGTTACCTTAACAACTTACATCACTTTATGCAAACTTCCATCTCTCCAGAAATCAAAACCCAATACCTTCAACTTAAAAAATATTTAAAATCTGAAATCAAAAAAATCTAAAAATAGTAGGCTAGAATGGTCTGTAAACAAAACTAAGGAATCGTGGAAAATAATTAATGAAAAATTGGGTAGAAACAAAAAGATAAAAACAGACTTCTCGCTTAACATAAAAAATATATATATTATTGATAATAAGGATATTAGTAACGTTTTTTGCAAACCATTTTTCAACAATGTGTAGCAACGTGGTTACAGATCATTTCCATACTAATCTATCAATTTCCGGTACTGTTGCATGTCATATACAAAATTTGATCTTTTTTCCTTATATATCGGAAAACTACGTAGCTGGCATTCTAATAAACATTAAAAAAATGTTATCGGGTTCTGACGAACTTTCTCCCAAACTAATAAAATCGGTCTTATTATACCTGCCTTAACACACTTTATAAACTTATCACTAGAAAAGATGTTTCCAGATTTATTTAAGTTAGCTATAGTTTTTCCTCTGCATAAAAAGGGTGATGTCTCAAATATTGAAAATTATCGTCAAATATCTTTGTTCTCTGAAATCTCAAAAATTCTTGAGTATGTATAATATAATAAGTGACTTCAATAACAAATACAATATCTTGACAACTGTCGGCATGGGTGTTGTAAAGATAAATCCACTGAAACTGCAACAAATCAACTACTTAACTATGTTTATGGGGAACTTGACAGGGGCAGCTATGTCGTGTCCCTCACGTTCGATTTATCTAAGGCCTTGGATAGTCTTAAACAATTTATTACAAAAAGTTATATACTTTAGGTATTAGGGGAAATTTATTAAATTGGATCGAATCTTATTTAGAAAACCGTGAACTGGTAGTAAAAATGTAATGTCAGACAGATTTCCGGCTTCACTTGGAGTTCCTCAAGGGTCGGTTCTGGGTCTGCTGATTTTCCTACTTTTTGTTAACGATTTACCACACTTTATTAGTAAAGGCATAGTAACTATGTTTGCTGACGACACTACTATAACCGTAGCAGGCAGATCTATCTGAGAAATTCAACCAAAAATGAATGAGACATTTAATGAAATGGAGTACTGGTGTCAAAAAAATTCTTTAATTCTAAATAAACAAAAAACTGTTAGTAAATGGTGCTTCAATAAGAGCGCAATAATTCAAGGTTGAATAAAACATGGTTTTCTGTAGCAAAGTTTTGAAATATTTATTGAGTATAATGTAGACATTTGGGAGTTATGTATGGAACAACACATCTGATAAATGGCCGCCACGGCTTTGTTGGCACATGCGTACTTTTTTGGCGAAATTTTGAATAACGGTGTTGCATACATGTGGCGGTATTTCGTTGATATAGTGTCCAATTTCGGCCTTCAATGCTTCGGTGGTCACGGGCTTGTTGGCATAAACCTGTGACTTCAGATAACCCCACAGCCAAAAGTCCAACGGTGTTAAATCGCAAGAGCGTGGGGGCCAATTCTGGTCACCAAACCGAGAGATGACACGACCAGGAAAAGACTCGTGCAAGACCGTCAATGTTTCACGGGCGGTATGGCAAGTGCGTCCTGCTGAAACCACATATCGTCGAGAGCAATATTTTTCAATTGAGGCACAAAAAACTGGGTTGTCAGCACGATAACGTTCGCCATTCACCGTTACTGCATTACTTGCCTCGTCTTCGAAGAAAAACGGCCCAATGATCCCTCCAAACCATAATGTACACCAAACAGTGACACGTTTTGGATGCATTGCTTTCTCATGAATCATTTTCTGAGCCCCAAATGCGGCAGCTTTGCCTATTAACGAAGAGATCGAGGTGAAAATGGGCTTCATCACTGAAAATGATTTTGTCCGCAAAATCGGCATTCACTTCTTGTTGTTCAATGATCCAATTGGTGAACTCTTTTCGCTGTGCATGATCTGTTGGCAGAAGTTGTTGAGTCAATTAATTGGACTTCGTAGGCATGGAGATGCAAATCTTTAGTGAGAATATGCTAAAGAGTGGCTGTTGTAACGTCCAATTCTTGTGCATGATAACGGATCGACGTCCCTGGACTCTCGGCCACGATCTCACGAACTGCCGTGATGTTTTGTTCTGAACGACCTCTACGAGCTCGTGTCGTGTGTTTCACATCACTATCCAAACCAGTACTTTCGATTTTTCGATTATTCTTTTCACAGTAGATGAATGAAGAACATTATTTCGACCGAAAATTGGACGCACTTTACGAATCGTGGCAATCAAACTTTCAGCATTTTGATAATAATGTGTAACAAACAGGGCGCGTTGTTCTGTTGTGTAATGCTCCATGTTTACTAACTCCCATCTGTCTCCTATCGACCTGGCATATAATAATCTTGTGACTTCATGACAGCCAAACTGGCGCACAATTCAAATCTTGCGCTCTTATTGAAACACCCTTTATAAACTTTCACCAGTTTAAATGTACTTTCATCTAGTATGATGAATGAAACTAGAGGAGAAGAGGGTTACATCGGCGTTGTTGAAAATGCACTACTGAAATTAATTTGGAAAAAGAATCAATTAAATTTGATACCAGCAAAAGACAGGTGCATTCAGATATTTTCATAAACAAATCAACTGAAGATAGGGTGAAGATTTATAGTAAATCTAATAAAGAAAGGTCTGTCGCATTCAAAGGATCTCACATTGCTCATTTGGATTTAGAGTTAATGGCAGTTCAAGAGCAAAGGCAGTTGGATGAAGAAGAAACACGGGTAAAATTGTTAGGTATCAAAAGAAAATCTGAGAATTTGATGAAAGAAATGGAGTTACAGAAGAAAATTTTTGAAAAATCTGAAGCAGACAGTGAAAACAAGTCTGTATACTCTGGAAGTCTATATGGCAGTGAAAAACATTTCAAGAAATGGATTCTAAGAAATGTGTAGCAGCTGAGAGTAAAAATTCCAGGATGTCAAGTGATTAATCATATCTGTAGAAGATAAAAAAGCGGTTAGCATAATGGAAGAGATTTTGAGAAATATTGGTGATAGATATGAGATCGGCCATTTGTGAAGAAATGACGAAAATTTTCCAGATAGTCAAGCTAATGCTTGGAACGGAAAATGGATAAAGATTCAGAGTTTTCAAAACAATATGTAAGCAAAATAGCAGAAGAGGATATGCAAGAAAATTGCAGAAACTGTAAACACTCCAAAAACATAGTATTTGCCACATTTTGCTGTTCGGAACATTAACAAACCAGGGAAAATTAGAATAATTTTTGATGCTGCAGCGAAATTGCATGGTTCAAGTTTAAATGATTTTCTTTTGCAAGGCCCAGATTTCGTTCCTTCGCTAGTTGCTGTCTTGTATCGTGTTAGAGACAAGGAAAAATTGGCTTTAGTGGAGGTTGTCATTAGAGCTGAAGACAGATGCGCGCAACGTTTCCGGCGAGGAATGGATAGGAATTATAAGCCAGAAATTTATGAAATTAATGTGATGATTTTCGGTGCTTTGTCATCGCCTTCTATTGCTCAGTTCGTTAAAAACAGAAATGCCAAGGAATATGCATCAAAGTTTCCAGGTGTTATCAGAGCAATGGAAAAACAACATTCTGTAGACGATTATCTCGATTCATGTGAGAATGTGAAAGACGCTATCAAGAGTATAAAAGAAGTTATTTACGTTCACAAAATAGGAGGATTTGAGATGACTAAGTGGATAAGTAATTTCAAGGAGGTAGTGGAATTTATACCTGAAGATTTATGGTCAAATGCACTAGACAAATTAAAAATCGACTCAGAGAGAACAGAACGGGTATTCAGAAGATGACAATTTTATTTTCTCATTAAATTTAAAGAAAATTTCATTGGAAATTTCTAATGGTTTGAAAATTCCTATGAAAAGAGAAGTTCTTCGATTAATGATGTTCATATTCGATCCACTAGGTTTCCTTGCACGGTTGATTATTAAAGCAAGAATTTTAATGCAAAATATTTGGAGAAGCAACGTTGATTGGGATACCAAAATAACTGAATCTTTGTTTGTTATTTGAAGAAATTGTCTAAATGAACTTCAAGAACTAGCAACAATTATTATCCCCAGGCTCTATGTTCCAAGAATATCTAGTGTGAAGGTAGTAAATCTGCATGTTTTGCGATACCAGCGATAAAGCTTATGCTACGGTTGCTTATTTGAGAACAACAGAAAAAGAAAAATATGTATATATTTTTTTTCATCCAATTATAAGGTGGCACCTTTAAGCCAACAAACGATACTAAAGTTGGAATTACAGGGAGCACTATTGGCTTGCAGGGTTGCGAAAACAATATGCAGTGAATTGGAGTACGAAATCAATGAAGTACATTATTGGATAAACTCCATGATAGTGCTTAAGCAAATAAGATCAGAGAATAGAAGATTTTCAATGTTTGTTGCTTGCTGTATCGGAGAAATACAAGAGGAAACTGACGTGTTCCAATGGTATTGGCTTTGTTCTGAATTGAATGTTGCAGATCAAGCTACCAAAGAAGCAAACAAGATCGATTTTACACACGATAGTGTCTGGTTGAATGATCCTAATTTTTTGAAGTTAGGACGGGAATTTTGGCCAAAAGAACCTGAAGTTCATACCTCTGATGTTGAATGTACTCTTACTCTCACTGCTGTTGATCTTGAAATAAAAAAATATTCGTCTGCCTGATATTCAAAGATTTTCAAAGTGGAATCGACTAATTCGATGTAGTGCTTGGATTTTACATTTCAAGAAAGTTTACTGAATTCCTAAACGAAACAGGCCACAAAATTTAACTCTGGATAAGGAGACTATTTCAGAAGCTTCCTTGTTATGCATTTACAAAAGTCAGCTTGATTCTTTTGAAGAAGAGTTTGGACAATTGCGAAGAAAGAAAGAATTATCAAAGTTTAGTCGACTATTTAAACTATCTGCATTTATATCCGGCGAAGGAATATTAAGAATTGGTGGAAGATTTCCTGATGATAATGTGACTATGGACTATGACATGAAGTATCCTATTATCTTAGACCCAAGGCATAAATTTGTTGAATTGCTAATTGATCATTTCCACATGGAAGCAGATCATGTGAGAATAGAAACTGTAATAAATAATTTCAGAACTAAATTTTGGATTTTGCAGCTGAGATCTGCAGTAAAAAAGAGTTTTTACAGTTGTCAATCTTGTACAGTTAGAAAATGCAAGCTGATTGCACCTGAAATGGTAGAATTGCGTAAGGAAACAATTAAACTTTTTATTTTTCCATTTACTTATGTTGGAATTGATTTTTTTGGCCCAATGAACGTAACTGTAGGAAGAACTGAAAAGCGATATGGTGTTCTCTTCACTTGTTTAACGATAAGGGCAATACACATCGAGTTAGCAGCAAGTCTAGATACCAGTAGTACTATTATGGCAATAGGGAGATTTATGTGTAGAAGAAGACAATTTAAAGAAATATTAACCGATAATGGAACGAACTTCATAGGCGCAGAGAGAGAATTATGTGAATGGATACAAGGTATGGACCAGACAAGGATAGCAGAGGAACTCAGTATGAATGAAATAAAATGAAAGTTCAATCCTCCAGCTGCTAGTCATATGGGTGGAATTTGGGAGAGAATGGTAAGGTCTGTGAAAATCGCTCTTAAAGTAACACTTATGTCTGCAAAATCAAAAGAAGAAGTGCTACTAATTTTGTTACAAGAAGCAGAATATATAATAAATTCTAGACCTCTTACTCATATTTCTGTTGATCCTACTGAACCTGAAGTGATCACTCCAAATAATTTTTTTTTTACTTCGCCCAGGAGGAGTAAAATCATATGGCGGATATGAAATTACCAGTAGGAAGCACTGGCGTAATGCACAATCACTTGCTGATCATTATTGGAAGCGATGTATTAGAGAGTATAGACCTACTTTAATTCAAAGATCAAAATGGTACTGTAAAAGCAAGTTTGTCAAAATTGGACACATCGTATTCATAGTTGATGAAAAAATGCCTAGAAACGAATGGATCCTCGGAAGAATAGAAAAAAATATACCCCGGAAAGATGGAACTGTTATACTAGACTAGTGATAAAATTATGTATTCTCCCTACATATCAGAACTAGTTGGTGAAGATTCCAAGTCTTCACTGGATGGAGAATGTTGAAGATACACGGCACACATTATTATATTTTTTGTATTGTTTTGATTATTGTGATCTGTCATAAATTTATGAGATAGAATTGTCAAAAATAAAAAAGTTGTGATTAATTTTTACATAAAGTAGTTTTTATTGTGTGAAAGCAGCAATTTTACACTGCCACTGACCTCAATCAGGGCTGTCACGAGTACTCTTAGAAAGTACTTGAAATATAAGTATCAAGTATTCAAATATCAAAAAATTATTGGAAGTATCAAGTACAGTTTTTCTTAAAACATACTTCAATTATTCTCTTGAAAATTACTTGATTTATCGCCAAGTAATTTACTTGAAGTAAAACAACAGTACTTGAAGTATGCTTTGTAATTTAAGTATATAGAATACTTAAAGTACATAAAATTACTTGAAGTATTACAAAAAAATTCTTAAAAAACTAAGTAAAAATCGGTAACTTTCGATTTAAATACAATTTATATTTTTGGAATAAATAAATGGTTTAATGGTTTTAGATTCAGAGTAGAGTTGTGTAAAAAAATATAATTTGACATATTTAGTTATATAGTAAACTTATGCGTGTAAATCACACGGTGAAAACTAGTGAATATGAAAATAAATTTATTATATGTAGGTGTCGCATTTTAAAAATGTTACTTTGTTTTGTCCCCCTGCAATGGACCCGATTTTAAATTGGCAAAGTCTACACAAAAAAATCTTATTCTATTCTGAACCTTTAAGATGGAGATCATATTAATTGTTTTCGGAGGAAAAAGGATAAGATAAATAAATAAATAAATTATAAATATCGTTTATAATGTATCCTGTCCTTTTGTAGTTACAAACAATAAATATCTTATTATGTCCTGAGACGAGTATCCCTGTAATGCTCTACCAAAATTAAAATATGCGATTTTTCTCAAAACCACTTCCTCCTATAAAAAAACTTGCAAAAAAATCATTTTTCTTTAGAGCCTTTAGAAGTTCTGAAAAAATGGAAATCTTTCCAGCGGCAACTGCTGGTGCTAGAAACTTACGCCACAGAATGCTAACTGGGAAAGAAATCATGAATTACCAGTCGGTAGTGTCGCTACGACTTAGCCCTATTTTTGTTCTTGGCGTTTCCTGTTTCAGTAGCTTCAGCAGAGAGTAAGCTTAAAATTATAAAAAATTATCTATAAAATTTGCAAGTCTGTCTGCATGCTCGGTGGTGTAGTTGGCTAAGGGCCGGTATATCCATCTCCTGTTACCGAACAGATAAATTTAAGAATAAAATTGTTAAACCAGTAAAATAATAGTTACTATTTATCTATTTTTGCAGAACAGTTATTCCATAAGAGAATATACTTCGCTATAATCCGTTTTTTGGAAAAGTAGAGACGTAATAATTAATATAAATCTGTTTGGTAACTAACAACCACTCTATCAGAAAGAAGATGGATATACAGGGCCTAAAACCACAAGAATAACTTACAATCAGAAGGGATACAGAGAGAGAGGTCCGATGCCTGGTAAATATTTGTTCAATGACCTTCAATATCTCATTTAGCGGAATCGCCTGGGCCAGCATTAGGCGCATTTTTACGCTGGTTTGTGTCTTTGAACAGGGTCGTATTTAAAAATGCTTCTATGGAATTTGTTTTGTAGGATTTGTATTATTTATTGTTATGTAAATATATCTCTGGTTTGCACCTACACAATTGTTGTAAATTACAGGGTATTTATAAATTGGAAAATTGTTTAACAATCTGAGATCAATAGGTACCATTCAATACTTTGCTTGTTCAGTATATTTTAAATGATTTAATTTTTAATGTGTATCTATTTAAGGTGTTATGGAAATAGGTATCTATTATAACGGCAGAGCCACTTAGAGTTTGGTTTATGATGCAATAAAACATATTAGAGTATAAAAATTTCATTTATGAAATAAATCATAGTTCTATCAGGTACATAACATTTGAAAATAAAATTTAAACAGAAAAAATGGAGAAAATTGGTAATTATGTGTATAAATTTATTAAAATCAAATTAGTCTAGCCAGCTTTCAAGGTCATCCCTCATCGTCATTATTCTGTCTAAAAAAATTGCTCAACAATAGCATATGTATAACATGGAAAAAAAGATTTTTCATTAATAAACACATACATTCTAATGTTGAAAAGTTAAATATATTAAAAAGCAGACGTGCGTGCTGCTTGCTCTGGCTGTAGCCAAACAAAATTTAAAATTAGGAAGTAAACTGACCTGAAAAACTATACTAACTATATTATTAAAATTATTTATATTAATAAAAGTTTACAAATGTCTCCAAACGATTAATTTATTTTTGTTTATACTACTTCATAACACTGTAAAATCAGACAAACACTCTACGGCAATGAAACCACTATTTGTCTCGTCACAACAACAATACGAACCGAACGGTACTGATCGGTGCTTTTTTCCAATTTCTTCCACACGCTACAAATTTGCGCAACCATCGTACCTCTCTCTCTCTCTCTCTCTGTATCACTTCATTTGTGCTAAAGCGATGATAAGTGTGACTAGAAATCTAACTATCGTAGCTGCGGGTTCAAATCCCACCACTGGCACTGGCAATGTTGGTGAGAATGATTGTATGTCCACGTTTTTCTAAGAGTAACCCCCTTTTATACAGCTTCAGCTTTGTATTTAAGGGTTGTTTAATTTCTGTGGTGTTTATATGATCTATCCATACTGGCAATAAAATACAAAATGGCGGCAAAACTAAATAGATGGAAATAGTATATATATGAACGTCACATGAAAGTACTTAAAATAATTTAGAATAGTACTAAGCAATAATTTAAAATCAGTGTTGATACTTACAATACAAAAAAAAGGAAAAAGAACACTTCATGAGTAAATATATATCACAATAGACATAAACACACACTTAATGAGTAAATATCGATCACAATATACATATATACATATATCCTAAGCCTAAGTTATAATATTACGTATTGTATGGAATATTTGACTATTACTAGGGCTCATAATTCATGTACTCTGCTACCGAATAGAGAAATGTATAGTCAGTTTTACCATATTCAAGATTAGTGTATTTCTGTGACACCAGTGTTGATATGATAGTAAAATATTATCAACTCTATTTAGAAGTTCTACCGGGTCCCGTGCTGAGAGCAACATTGACGTTTCGTCAGCAAACATAACAACTAATCCCTTTTGTACAATTACAGGGAGATCATTTACAAATAACAAACATATTAATGGCCCAAGCACAGAGCCCTGAGGAACTCCTTGATTAACATAATTTTGTGATGTAGTACCATATATTTTTATATGTAATTTTCTGTTCCTTAAGAATGATTTAATAAGATTTAATGTTGGTCTAATTTTTTATTTTGTTTTTTTGTTTTTCATTTTATATTATTATTTGTGCAATAACTCGAGTAGTTTCCATTTATTAATAAAAATATTTTTCACTGTGGCCCTCAAGGGAGGTAATTTTGATTTCTTGCACAAGAGCCCAGTGACTTTTTGCTATGCCACTATACAAACCTATAATTGCTGTATCTTCCCCTTATTCACAAGTGCATAGTTTCTAGATAAAGGAGATTTTGCTGAATTTGAATAGTAGCAAAACAGTGTAGTTTAATTATTTAAAAGTAACTACATTATCTTTTATTGAAAAACTACATATATTGTCGCCTCAGTGCTCACTTGTCAAGGAAACTCCAAATTGAAGTTGTATGTAATAATTTAACAACAGTGTGGCGAGAATTATAAATTTTTTAGAATGGAAAATTATTCAGCTCACACTAAATAGTGAGTTTCCTCTCGCTAACAAAAAATTGTATCAAATTAATTTATTTTAGCTCTGTTTTAACGTTTTATTTTTTATTTCAGACAAATATAGAAGATTCAAATAAACTATATTCACATCTACAAACTCGTTTAGAAAGAGAAGTTACAGCACAGAAACGTAAAAAAGTGGATTACTGTACAGAATCAGATTCAGGTGGTAACTGACTCAGATTTTAGCGTTACATTATGAAATAATTTATAAAATTTCATTTGCCTTTAAGTTTATACAAAATTGTTTATAATGCAGTAATTAAGTATATTATATATTCATTTATATCATTTTTGTTACCAACGTGAAAATTCATATTTAATATTTATTTTACATGCATTGTTTTAGTCTAAAACACTTTTAAGTACTAGTTTCAAGTAGGTGCCTATTATAAATATCAAAATAAATTAACAAATATTGCATTGTAAACACTTTCTCATACTTATAAAGTGTGATGTAGATATGTTATAAATTTTTTATATAAATTAAACCTAATGTGTAATATTGTGAATGTTAGATCTTGGCTTTTGTCCAGCAGGCGTTTGAATGTGTAATTATTATATTTTGTATTTCTTAGGCAATAAATTTTAATGATGAAAAAAAAAAAAGAACTAAAGTATATTCACCGAGTTCTGAGAGCACATCAAAACAAATAAATTTACATGTCATCTCCTGACTGTGAGGTAGCGCTATCCTCATTGGTTGCATTTCACATGCGGTTGCAAGCAATGTAGCAAGCTGCCTTCAGCCATATATAATTTTGCGTAAAAGCTTATTTGACTTTGTTCTTGGACTTAAATGAATTGTTAATGGAATCGCTTATTTGAGAAATCCAATGTCCATAAAGCATATTTTGAGAAAATTGGAAAAAACTATTTATTTGCCTTAATTCTAAAAAACTACAATTTTATTATGGTATTTATAATCACTAACAAATAACTATTTTTAACTCTATCGTAGCTAGATACTTTACTTTATCTAATAAATATCTTTACTGCCACACTAATATCACTTTATTATAACAGTAAAGGTTATTTTCCGTAGCTCGATAAAAAAATATTTTATAAAGTAACTTTACTGTCGCAGTAAAGTAATTTTAGCAAAACGAATTTTACTGCCCTAGCAAAATTCTTGGCTGGCGCCTATTCAAATAGAGTTTTCTGCTGCTGTAGCTTGATTTTTGGCTGTTACTGCAAAAAACTTCCCTCAGTGTAACTTTTGTAAAAGAAAAAATAAAAAAGAATCCTTTACACACTGTTTTTTGTATTAAGTAAAGATTCCAAAAAATGCCAAAATTATATTTTGTGCATGGGGCCTATTCGGTATAATAATGTTTATACAACCGTACCTTTCAGGCATTGATATAACAATATGAGTGTAGGCATTCTGTATGTTTCTTTACATCGTACTCATGATTTTTCATCGAATTTTGAAAACTACTTTTACCTGTTTTCAAAGAAAAAAAAATTGGACATGGACTTGTTGGGTTTCTCAAATAAATATAACATATATATGTTCACTATGCCAACAAAATGACTGATATATTTATAAGTTTCTGAGGCAAACCAATTAAAAAGATGTTGACATATTATTATCAGTCAAAATTTTTAAATTTTACGTATGAATGGCTCTTATGAACTAGGCGCACGTGAACAACGCATGTATTTATTTTCATGCAGTCTCAGAACTTTGTGATTATACTTTAGTTATGGAGTTTTTATTTATCTTTGTTCGCCCTCGGACGTTAATCCATGGAGATGTATGAATACTTGATGGCAGGTATTTTGTATTTATTCCTGATTTAAAAAAAAATACTATGCGTACCATAGTAGATTTAAAATTACTATAGAGTAGGCTCAAATTTACTTAAAACCATTAAATAAACATGACATCTATAATAAATGAAAATATAATTAATAATAAGTGTTATCATGTTCACCAATCATTGACGTTAATTTGATAAATAATCTCAAAATCTTTTTTTTCCCTCATTTTTCAACATAAAACTAATTATGCATGATTTAGTACATCTAATTTCTGTGGTGTTATTAAAAATAATTAATTTTTGCTCATTTATCTTTTATTTAAAAAAGTCAATTCTGATACTAGTATGAATACTATTACTTAATCCAATGTCTTCTTGCATGCAGCTAAAAGTAGTTGTTTCAATAATTTCTGCGATAAAATGCATTTGAAGTGTTGTGTTCAATTTATTGTCTACGTGAAACTTTTATACTAGCGCAGTCAGAAATTATTTATTGAATGTACATTACAGAAAAACAGAAAGATCCAAATAGCACTACAAAAAAAATTTAAACATACAACTAGAGAACATTAATTAAAAGTATGAACATTAAGAAATAGAGCATTAGTTTTTAAAGTATTATTTAAACTGATCTATCACAGTCATGATAATTGTTGTACTTTATAAACACTGGTTATAGTTTGTAACAAGATGATTAACAAATGCAGTAAAGCTGTAGTTTGTCCTATACGGGCCTCTCAAAAAATAACTGTCTAAAGCGAGTATTTCTTGAGGACACTAGTATAGAAATTTGCAGTTATAACTTCACAGTTTTTAAGGCCGTTTAGAATCTTGTACAGGAAAAATAGCAAAGCTAATTCTCTGCGAATTTTGAGTATAGTTAAACCACAAAGTTGGAGTGTTATCATGATTTATGATTTAAAAGGGAAGTGATGTTTCACAACAAATAATTGACATATTTAATTTGTACTTTTTCCATATAGGTGACCAAATAAGATTGTATTGAAGAATGCTACGCACTAAGCAATTATATAGAGATTGTAATGCTTGTGTATCGATAATGTAAGTTGTGTGTCGTTTAATAAATCCGAGCATTCTAAATGCCCTTATAAGATGTTGTCAACATGTGCAATAAAAGTTCCCTATCAAAGGTTATGCCTAGATTATCAAAGTGTGACATAGATTCGAGTGCCACACCAAAAATATTATAACTGACATCTATAAAAACTCATTGTTTTACAGTTATTGACAATCAGATTTAGAAATTTCCTACTGCACCAGTTAACTAAACTAGTAAAATCGGCTTAAACTTTTAGGGTATCATCAGGTGTATTCAGAATCGAACCCAAATAGAGCCGTGGAAACTTTTATAATACCATAAATTATTATCATGAAATAGCATTTCCCAAACTTTGTATTAAAATAAATTCCAAAGATCCAAAGTATCTCATATATTTAAATCCAGAGCTAACCTCGCTAAAAAAAGAATTAGAATATCTAATTAATAAGGATTAAAAATGGCTAAAGTAGTGCCTATTATTAAATCGGGCGATATTGAAGATTCTACAAATTATAGATCTATAGCATTACTTCCGATACTGGCTAAAATAATAGAAAAAATTATTGCTACAAGGATTGCCAAAATTTTTGAAAATAATACTGTTCAACAGCTCAATTTGGTTTTAGAAAGGGTAAAAGTACATCAGATGTCATTCTTCAACTGTTCAATTATATAGGAGATGGTTTTGAAATTAAATCGCCAACATTAGTAATATTTTTAGGCCTGAGTAAAGCATTTGACTGTGTATCTGTGACCATTGTATTAGAGAAATTAGCTTTCTATGGTTTTCATGAAGTAACTTCAATTAATTTCTTCCTATTTATCTGGAAGGCAACAGTGTGTATCTGGCAAAGACCAAGAGTAATTTGTTACCTATAGAGCATGGTGTTCCACATGTTAGTGTATTAGGCCCATTATTATTTCTAATATATGAGGCACATCTTTGTGTTCTTGAGACATATCGACGCTTAAGAAACAATACTTCTTATCTCCAAATTAGCAGTTTTACAGGAGACGAAAAAAAACTAAGTTTTCTTATTAATAGATATGAAACCTACATGTTATTTTTATCATGGAGGTCATGGAGATACGAGTTATTTTATTATTTGCTGTTATACGAGGTATTCTATTAAGTAGAGTTTTTGGTATCAATATTAATCTTGGAGATACAAGATACTGGGAACTGTTGGACATAGGAGTGGACATTAATTTAAAATTCTAAACCGAGTTTTGACAAAAATGGAGATACGAGGTATTGTTTCTTAAGCGTCGATATCTTTGTGTCCTTGAGAAATATTTATTGATGGGAAGTTCGCCGGGATAGGACAAAAAGAATTAAACTAATTCAGTTCAATTGCTAATGTTTCGACTATAATTTAGTCTTCTTCAGAGCTCTACAATAATTAGGTTACAACTATAAAACGAGACACAATTAAATTGGTCGATGATCTACTGGAAGCATTTCCACTTTTTACGGTTTTAACAGATTAAGGATAATAGTGAGGAAACCAATAAAACTGAAATTGAATAGTAAAAAAATCGTTTGACTGGTTTAATGCCAATGTGTGTTGTGCATAAATAAAAACAAATCTAATATCTAATATTCTTTCTATTCTCCACTAAACAAGCTGCACCTGAAACTATTAAATTCTTAGGTTTTACTTTAGACAACCAACTTTCATGGCATAAACTGGGGTACCTCAAATCATATCCAACAAGTTTTCATTATTCAGAGATAGCAATTGGAACCTTAACGGAGATGTCAGTTAAACAGTTGCAAAGCATGGTTTACAGAATATAGAATAATGAACACTGCCATCATGTATAATTTATTGTAATCTGGTTCACATAAAAGAGCACCTACAGGAATATTTCAAAAATTGCAACAATCATAGTTACCTCACTCGTACTAGAAACAATATAATAATAATAACATTTATTTACCAAGACAAGTATAAATTACAGATAAAAAAAATAGTAATATACCACAAAATTACTTGCCAAAAATAATACATAAATAGAAAATATTAGTAAATAAATAAATTTACTCGATAAATGTTATAGTAACTTGTTTTGTGTGACTGGTGATTTTTTCAATATGCATCAGCAGATGGTAATATTTCAACAACAAAATTCATTACATCCAAGTGGTTGGCATAGTCAATAATAATATAGGAATGAATAGAGTTCAAAAAAGGCTTAAAAAAATGTACTGATATACAAAGCATTCCATTAAAAAAAAGAGGCACTGTCCTGTAATTTCGTCTTGGCGCGCCCTGCACATTCGAAAATAATTTCCGGTTATAGATTTTTTTTATCTAGTTGTTTTTTTTTAATTTCTAGCTATCGTAGAACTCAACACACTAGCCCTGTAAAATTTTTAAATAAATTTAAACAAACTCTTCTTATTCCGATATCTTCCAATGATTGTAAAAGCAGGGGGTGGCTAACTGTATCCAAGGCTTTGGAAAATCTATAAAATTACATAGACATGGTGTACCTTTGTCCAAAGAGGGATGTACGTTGGATATTAGATCTAATATAGCATCTTGAATAGATTTATTTCCTTAAACCATATTGCTTGTTGGAAAGTGTATCATATTTATTTAGGTAAGACATTAATCTATATTTTAGTATATTTTCAAAAATCTTACTAAAATTGATAATTAAAGAAATTGGTCTATAGTTACTAGCTAAACTAATATCCCCTTTTTTGTAGATAGGTATTACTAGTGAATAGTTAAAATCATGTGGCCAATACGGCATTGGTCTATAAAGACAAGAGCTGGCTATGTCTAAAAGAAAAAATCCAACAGGACTTTCCTATACTGTTAGACTTTTTTGCTGCTAAGTTACTTCCTATCAACATAAAAAAAAAAATATTTACCATTTACAAGCTATATTAACAACCTGCCGACCTATAAAAGCATAGAAATTAAATATAATGACACTAATACCGAACTTGAATCCTGCCAAAGTATAAAATACTTAGGAATTATTATTGACAGCCAATTAAAATGGAATACACATATAAGTAGTATAGTACAAAAATTGCGATGCCTTATTCCAAAATTCAAATATCTGAAAAAAATTTCGATGTCAACCACATGAAAACAATGTATTTTGCTTTGGTGCAAACCCATTTAATATACGGCAACATTGCTTGGGGAGGCGTAATGAACTGCCATCTAAAACAATTAGAGGTGACTCAAAGGTGGATTTTAAAAATAATATTTAATAAACCCTACCTCTTTCCGAGCAACGATTTGTACCTCGAATTAAAAATCCTAGACATTAGACAGCTGCTTTGCCAAACTTTGATATTACATAAAAAAAAACATATAACCAAAAACCAGATAGTTGACCACACATATAACACAAGATATAAATTAAACTCAATAGTTGTACCAAAAATGGGAAAAACAATTGGCCAAAGAAGCTTCACTTACCTAAGTTCTAAGATGTATAATATTATACCAAATGAACTAAAAAACTTAAATTCTTACAACTTATTTAAAAAAAAAACTATCGGAATGGATTCTGGCAACACCTAGAACTGTAATTCATCAAATGATTTAGTAAAAAAAAAAAAAGATTAAATGAATAAATAAAATGTTTATAAGTATGTATGTATGTACATGTGTATATATGTGTATATGTATGTGTGTAAGTGTGTATATGTTTAAATATGCATATATGTGCAAATATGTGTATGTATGCATGTGTGTGTATATGTGGATGTATGTGCATATATATGCACATGTCCCAAATATGAAATTGGTTTATTATTATTTTAGTGAGTGGTATTTAATTATGCATATCACTGTTTTTTTTCCTTCCCCTATTGTAATACATGTTTAACAGGTACTTTGATTTATCGTATAGCATAGTCCACGAACAGATTTTTCTCTGTGGATTTCCCTATGTTTATTATTCATATTTATTAATATACTTAATTCGTAAATACATACTGTATATTTTATATTTTCCTGTGCTTGAAAAGTTCTATTTCATCCTTTCTAAATAAACATTATTATTATTATTATTATTATTATTATATCCCAATGACATACATTTATTGATAATAAAAACTAATACTCAGATATATTATGTAGATTTGAAGGTCCCAGCTCTTAAGTTATCCAGTCCTGGTGCCTTGTTATTTTTCAGTTCTTTTATTATTATTTTGATTTCATATTTATTTGTAGGTAATAGTACTAATTAATGTAATTTTGATGTTCTTTTTTAAAGTTTTTATTTATATATATTTTATTTTTATATTTTTTAGCTAGTGTTCCCATATTTACATGTGTTTTATTAAACTCATTGGTAACTTTGTTTAAATCTGTTGTTAATTCTCCTACCACATTTTTTTAGATGTTATTTCAGTTATTTTGTTTTTTGATTTTGTGATATCGAGATATTTTACACAATGTTTTCGAATTATTTTTATTATTACTTATAACATCTTTATAATAGCTTTGCTTCATTTTTTTAATAAGTTTTGTTAACATATTTTTATAATATTTATACTGTGTTTTTAGTTCTTGATTGGGTCTTTTTTAAGTTTTGTAGACATTTCAAAAAAAAAAATTAAAATTACCTTTTAGCCAAGGCCTTCTATAGCAACAGAATTTAATTAAATGGATCATATGTATATATTACACATTTAATTTAGGTGCCTACTGACTAGATTTAATATTTTTAATGTCATGCTTATACACCCACATCTTATTTATTAAGAGTTCTTGTTTTGTCTCCTTTTACTTTATTATAGATGTTATAGCACACATACACATGCACTATATTGTGATCGTCATATATACATTTATATGTAACATTTTATTTTAATCTATTTTGTATATTTTATATATTTTTGACGTGTTAAAGCATTATGTTGCATTTAATGACCTATAAAATCTATCTATCTATCTTTAGCCAACAAGTTTGGGTCATCACCTCTGCAACCAAATGTTACTAAATGGGGATACTTATTCTTTAATAAATACCAGGCACTGCGAATATTTGCAACATTATCTGTAATCAGTAATCACACCTGCTAGAACCAACGTCTAGAACATCTGAAAAAACATTAAATAATATGTATTCACTGGTGTGTGAATTGTCCCGAGTTACAACACTTTTGAAAAAACCAGGTTTAAAAGTAGCAAATAATATATTAATTATTGGAATCTCACTGACATCAAGTCCATCCACCTGACATTAAAGTTAGGAATTTTATATTTTTTAACTAAAGAACTGAATTTTAGATTTACAGGAAGCAACTTCTCAGCGGACAAAAGCCCTGACCTGCATTGAATTAAACCTGCAAGTCTTGTTTGGTAGCTAAGATCATTTGTCAGTTCCTCACTAAACATAGACCGGTTTCGAACTTGTTATGTTCTCATTAGTATGACAAAAGTAATTGAGAATACAAATAATAATAGCAAACCAGGCTAGCCTAAAGCAGACTAAGCAAAACAGACATAGTGAGAGTCAGTGGACAAAAGCCCCGACCTGCATTGAATTAAACCTGCATGTCCTGTTTGGTAGTTAAGATCATTTGTCAATTTCTCACTAGACCAGTTTCGAACTTGTTATGTTCTCGTCAGTATGCCATAAGTAATGGAAGACAAATAATAATAGCAAACCAGACTAAGCAGTTGTTTCCTGTAAATCTTATCACTCACTATGTCTGTGTTGCTTAGTCTGCTTTAGGCTAGCCTGGTTTGCTATTATTATTTGTCTTTTCCATTACTTATGGCATACTGACAAGAACATAACAAGTTCGAAACCTTGCAGGTTTCAATGCAGGTCGGGGCTTTTGTCCGCTGAGTAGTTGTTTCCTGTAAATTCTTATTCAGTATATAGTTTAGCCCACCAGAGTTAGAGGTCGCAGCTCATGGTACCTGCTTTGCAGGTCGCTATCAGTCACTAAGACCTCAATGATGTCTGACGGATAACCAGAGGGATACACTTATCACTCACTATGTAAAACTAAAGAAAAAAATTCACATTATTTGCCTATGCAACGCCTGTTTAATTGAAAATATTTTATTACAAGTCTAGGAACCCCTGAAATCAAATCAACTGCGTACTGAGCAGTAATGGTGTTCCACACCTATAAAACTGACAGTATTAATTAATTTTTATTTCAAATCATCATTCATTCTACTTCAATTTTCATTAGTCCCGATGTGTTGTCTATAGGACTAGGGTCTGGTGAAGCTGCTGGCCATGGAATTATATCAATTTGCTGTCCCTGTAACCATGCTCTTGTATACGCAAATATATGGCTATGTGCGTTATCCTGCTGATATCGCCACTCTACAGGATATAAAATGGGAGCTATATGTTACAATACTTAGCGCTGTCAATGGTATCTTCGATAATACAGAAAGGCATTGTACCACACTGTGATATTGCTCCCTAAATCATTATTTTAGTGGGAAATTTTGAAATTTATTTAGCGATTACCACCGAGCTGGAAACAGCTTTCAACTAATATAAAGATGTTATCAAAGTCATCTCGAAAATCTAGACAAAAGACCTTTCTCTTTGCAGGTTTTTTTTTTTCGGTTTTTTTTAGCCTTGCCGTTTCGATGATATACACAAACGATTTCTGGACATACTTGTATTCCTCGTTGATTTCTAAACCTGTCGGCTAATTTTCGATACCCTAGATGAGGATTTGTTGTTGTCCTAAATCAGTTTGTTGTTGTAGTTCTAAGGCAACCAGGACAATCAAGTTGTTTCCACATATCTTAATGTGGTCTCCCTGAAAGTGGTCTGTGCTCCATTCCAGTACCATTTTTTGTGTTTAAGTCTTCAGACTGTACTTTCTCCAAGTTAAGATAATTCCATCAGTTTTTTTTACCTATCGAATTCCTCTGCTAAACAATTGTTCCACCAACTTTCTTTTTTCTTCTTTCAACATAATCACAGATATTCTGGTTGTTTACAATAAACAATATTTGACGTATAATAAATACCACAGAAATTAGACAACCCTCAAATCTAAAATGTAGTCTGTGGTCGAAGCTGTTTAGAAGGGTTACACTTAGAAAAATATGGACAAACAACCATTCCCACCAATATTGCCAATGCTGGTGGTGGGATTCGAATACACAGTACGATAGAAAGCTTTCTCGCTTGCCATCGCGCGCTCCAGCCAAGTACACCACCAAGCCGCTGTTTGATGGTAAGTTCATAGCCAACTATGAATACAATGAAAAATACTATGCTCTTAGGGTGTAGCAAAAATATATATGTATATATTACAATTTACAGATATTTCATAATTCTGAAAAATGTCTAGACGGACTATACATAAAACAAAATCTACTTCGGCTCTTATGCCTTATGTTAATTATCTCACATTCACACTAAAATAGGGTAGATAAATATATTCTTGTAAGTTTCAAAAATCATAAAGCGTTGGTATTTCATTATACAAAATATCAACTCCAAATCTTCTGTACTATATGAATTTTCGACCGAACATGCTAAATTTTTTCCTTAGTGGTGGTAGGTATATGAATATTTTTAGTGGTCAATCAAAAAGTAAAATTAGTTTTTTAAATATAAATCACCATTTACCTTCAGGATTTATTTTACACCTATTTTTATGAATAACAAGGAAATAGATGTTTTGTGTATATTTGAACATTGGGTATCAAAGCAAAACGTACAAACAGTATGTATGCTCAATTAGAAACTTGTGAGTAATTTCTCGAAAAGTGACCATATACATAGTGATTCTCTTATTTTTGTTAAAAATAATATTGAAGTGGAAAATGTAAAATTTTTTCGAGATCTCTCGGTTGAGTGTCACATAGAAATGTGTGCGGTATCATTATTAATAAACAGAAGAGTCAACTATTTAGTAGGTACAATATATGTATGTATAGACTCCGAATGGGAATAATGATAGTAATTTAACGGCAGCTTTAATTAGATCCATAAAAAAAATATATTTTTAAATATTTTGTGGGGACTTAAATTCTTGATAACGTATTACCTGTGAAACTACTAACGGATATTATTAACTCATTTAATTGAAATAAGACAACTAGGATCTTTACAAAAAATGTTAGTTCTGCTGCTATATGTATGTTAACAAATATACCACAATAACGAATTCATCACGAGAGGGGCTAAGGTTTATGTCACTGAACGTTAATGTTTATTACCGCTTTTTAACGCAGGTTTTTAGTGAATTTTATAAAAATTAGCTGAAAAACATTTAACAAAATGATGGCATATGGATAAAGTAGTAATTTACTTGCTCGGTAGGAAAATTATTGTATCTATCGGTGATTTTCTGTAGTAGGCTCCTTTGGTAATGCATAATCGTCAGGACTAAAATGTTTCTTACAAACACATGAATGTTTTGAAGGAGTAAAGTTATCCCTGCGAATTGCTATTAACCACTCTTTTAGGCGACTTTTATCTCTCTGAAACATATATCCGCCTTTTGTTTCCGAACAAAATGGAACTGCACAACACTGAGGCATAATTAACAAGTTTTTTTGTTTACCGGTGTACAAAATAATTATAATAAAACCCTATAAACTTGTTCCGTGCCTAACAATAACTTTTGACAGTGTCCTTATTCGCCAGTGGCGCCAACTGGTGAGCCTAAAAACCATGTACTTTTAGTTAATAAGTATATATGCTAAAAACGGTAGCCCTCATTGGAATGTTAAATTATATGATACCCTTTTGGTTGATCACCTGGCTCATATTTTTTCCTTTGAGGTTGCGGGTAATATATTGTCAACTTCCAAACACATTGCCATTAAACATAAAAGAACAGTAAGTAATGAAAATATCGCAGAATTTAATTATCATCTCCAGTCAACTAACTGGAATTTTATTTACCAATAAAATATCTTTTATTTACGGACAATTTAATTTGGTGTTTCAATGTTTCCTGTCCCATTAAACAAGTAATAGCACAGAGTACCTAGCTCTGTGTCCAGAAGTGAACTGATAAATGCTGTTAATGAATAAAAAAATAAAAAATTATTTGGACTTGATGGCATATCGCATTATTAAAGAATATTCTTATAAGTATAGTTGAGCTTTTGATTTATTTTTTGAATTTGGATTTTCCCAGAAATATTTCAAATTTCTAAAGTAATTCCCGTTTTTAAGAAGGGAAGTAAAAGTGATATTGCAAATTATATAGGCAAGTATCTTCATTAAATTCACCATCAGAAGTGCTGGAGACAACGTTTCCAACACGAAAATAATAATTATGTGAACCAGTATTACGCGATAATTTGAGGACAGCGAATTAGCGCAAAGTAAATAATCATATCGTGTGATGCTGGTAAAATAAATTAAAATAAGTCAAAATAATGGCTTTCAATATATTCACATACTTTATGAATATTATATATAAGTGGTTTACAAGAAAATGTCATCCACAATGTTCTGTTTTAGCTCTACTTTAAATTTATGTATTTTAGTTGTCCACTTAGTGGCCCTTGTATGTTTCAACCTATATGTCTATCATAGACAGCACATGTTGAAGGCAATAAATTAACGATAAGGCTGGAAATGAATGTTAGGAGAATTTTAGCATGTAAGTTAAAACAATTCTAATACAAAGACAAATAATATATCACAAACCCTTGTACAGTTCAGACCTATTTCTTTAATAAACTAAATGTTAAGTAAAATATGGATTTTACTTAATTTAGCTGTAAGAAGAAAACAAAAATAATTCCAGTTACAGAAGATGTCACTGTCGAAAATAAAATTATAGAAAAGAAATATACAGTCCACTATTAGCTCAATAAAAACGAATAAACAAAAATAACAATAAGTTTAAAACGAAGAATGTTAGCACGTTTGAGCTAGCGTGTTTAACAAGAAGGAATCGTTTAATCGCTTTTATTGACATTAACACACTATGTACTATTGCGGCCGAAAAAAAATAAACGAATTTTTATCAAGTAGTATGTTTTTTCAAAAAAAACGTCTATTATAAATAGGGATTTTTACGTCAGTTATGTCAATTAAATGATTTTGACAACAAATCATTGGTGGGGTATCACAATGACATTGACACTAATAAAAATAATAAAATATATTATATGATTGATGCGTCACTGGTTAGAACCATATTTACAACGGGAAAATCAGTCGATCACTTTTTTCGGCCGCAATAGGACATCACAATATGGATTTAGAACAGATAGATCAATAAGAGTCTGTTTTAACGTGTTTTTTCAATTTTGTTTACTTTATTATTTGACCTATCAATTTAAAATTCTCCTTGAAAAATTATATTGCTTGGGAATTAGGGAAAACATTTTGCATGGAATCCAAATTTCTTGTTGTAAATTATTCAGAAAATAATAAGAGCCTCCAAGGAGTACCACAGGGTTCTATCTTAGGTCTATTATTATTTTTGTTATATATCAATGATCTGCCTGAACATATAAAAAAGGCTTCACTGTCATTTATGCAGATGATACATTTGTATCAATTTCAGCTAATAGTCATTGTTTGTGCTCACTGAGTATGACTTGGCATCTTTAATCTCAAATAACTCAAAAAGGACGTATTTTAGCGACTCTAAACAAGAGTAGCTGGTTTATATAAAATTAAAGGATACTTCATATTTTTCAAGAGCAGCACTACAATAGGACTATCTTATTCATATTTGTCTACCACTAAAACGTACCCATACTCATAATTTCAATTAGATAACGGTTGTAGTTTTCATTTTGTAATAAAAAATGTGTTAAAAAAATTAAACTCAGTATCTCTTCATATAGGACATGTTTATTAAGCAAGGTTCATTTATTTTTTGATGTACTAACCGCCTTAGAAATGTTGGTAAGTTTTTTTGAAATACTCTATATCTCGAAAGACATACTTATATTATTTTGTTTTACTAGTTCATTATTGTGTAATAATTGCTTAGATATGAGATACATTTTAGAGTATATAATATTCTTGCGAGCATTAAGGATTTTTAATACTCGCTTGGACTTTATGGTAGAACATGACAAGAAGCTAATATTTCTGATGTCAAATTATATAAACGACGTTTCCATTTTTCATTTTAAATTTTTATTGATTCAATAATGAACCAGTAAAACAAAACTTTATATGCACCATGAGCATTAATGTTTATATCCTCGGGCGACTTACACACCCTTGGACCAGAGGGTTTGTAAGGTTGTTGCCCTCATGGTATAAACATCTATATATGCTCTTGGTACATAAATAACTATAATATTCACAGTAATACTTATCAAAAAGGATAATGGGTCTGATTAATAAAAGGTAGCAAATGCTTTTACTACATATTTTTGAAGCAAAACCTTTGATCTATATGATTAATATTTTCAGAACATTTGCCTCATACTTAAAGTAAAAGCATTTGCTTTGCTAGAAGCAAAAGCTTCAACAAATATGAATAAAACTAAATATATGAATAAAACTATGTGTTTACTATCTACCTTAGTATTTGCTTCCATGAATGTGTGGGTACCTCAGTAATAGACTTCGCTTTGGTAAAGCAATTATGGTGTTTTTAAATCAATACCCTCCTTAATGGGTGAAACTATTCCATTTGCAGAGGAGGTAAAATATCTAGGAATCACTCTAAGATTACTTAATTGGAACACCTTTCTGGAAAATGTAATCCACAAAGCAAAGCCGTCCTTATGGACAAGCCGTCGTATTTGTGGCAAATTCTGGGGCATGGATCCGCAACAAATTTACTGGATCTATGTCACGGTCATCAGACCAATGATACCATACGGATCCATTGTTTGGTGGCCGGAAGAATCACAACGGATGGCCAAAGCCAAACTCTCTGGACTGCAAAGATTAGCATGCATGATCATAACGGGAACAATTAGCACAACACCGTCAGCTGCCATGGAACAGGTTGCTGCATGACAGAGAATCACAGCATCCTGGGAATGTCCTCGAATACTATGCCTACCATGACCAACTATGAGCTGACCTTCAACATTCTTTCTCCGGAAAGATATGAGTGGGATCGGAATAAAGCCAACCTACTGAGGGCAGAAATATTCTGATAGCCAAGCAGCTATAAAAGCTCTTGGCTGCTACCGGTGTAACTCCAAAACGGTATAGAACTGTCAGAAGGCTTTAAATCATTTGAGCAAAAACAACAGAGTGACTCTGGTCCGGATACCCAGCCACTCTGGTATGGAAGGTAACGAAATAGCCGACTCCTTGGCCAGAGAAGGAGCGGGATCACGAATTATCGGATCAGAACCGATACTTGGCATATCTTCAAGTACTGCTAAGATGGCTATCTCAACCTGGGCTGAAAGGAAAACTCCAGTATTGACAAGAGTTACCAGGATTAGTTCATTTGAAGGCGTTTATAAAATACCCTTTGAAACCAAGAGCTAAGAAATTTTTAAAGCTGCAACAAGCGGCCATTAATATGCTGCAGATCAGTATCATGGAGTGGAATAGGTTGCTGGATGACATAGAGAATCACAGCATCCTGGGAATGCCCTCGAATACTATGTCTACCATGACCAACTACGAGCTGACCTTGAAAATCCTTTATCCAGAAAGAAATGAGTGGGATTGGAATAAAGCCGACCTACTGAGGGCAGACAGTTCCTGGTTTACAGACGGCTCCGAAACTCCCAAGGAAACAGAAGCTGGAGTACATAGCTACAGACCAAAGGTGGGGATATCCTCAAGCCTAGGTACTCATGCAACTGTTTTTAAAGGCTGCGGTTCATGCCATTGAAGTGTGTGCGAAGGCTGGAATATATGCATCTTACATGCAGATCAATAAAAATTTTCTCAGATAGACAAGCAGCTATAAAAGTTCTTGGCTCCTATCGCTGTAACTCCAAAACGGTATGGAATTGTCAGAAGGCTTTAAATCATTTAAGCAAAAACAACAAAGTGACGGGATACCTGGCCACTCTGGTATGGAAGGTAATGAAAAAGCTGCCTCCTTGGCCAGAGAAGAAGCGGGATCACGAATCATCGGACCAGAAGTCCAAGACCAAGAGTTACCAGGATTATTTCATTCGAAGGTGTTTATAAAATACCCCTTTGAAATCAAGAGCTAAGAAACTTTTGGAGTTAAACAGGGTAAACCTGAAAAGTCTAACAGTTCTATATACCGGGCACAGCCGACTAAACTATCATCTGCATAAACTCGGTCTAGCGGAAAACGCCGAGTGACGTCTATGCCTGGAGGATGATGAGAAGGCAGACTACATCTTATGCACCTGTCCCGCTGTGGAGATGATCCGATTCTGAATATTTGGCAAAGGGCAACTGCTGCCAGAGGATCTGGACACACTCACCCAATAAAATTATCAGTTTCATTAAGAGACTGAAATTACTGGGTGAAATATAACTAGGTGTGAGCCACAACAGGCTTGCTGATGGCCACAATGAAGGGTCCACAGGGACCCACTCACAAGAAACTTAACCTAAATCAATATAGAAAATTGTGCGATACACCATCAGACACAGCAACCTTATTAAAATGGATTAAAAAAATAGAGCTTTCTTTTAAAAAAGTTACAGACCAATAAATGAAGTGATCCCATGAAACCCTAGTCTTCAATCACCTACACCTCTTTAGTAGAATCTTGATAAAAAATTAAAATTTCATTGCCATTTTTTTTTTAATTCTCAACAAAAAAATATCTTCCTCAAAAAATGCCATTTCATTGAAAACAATTTTTTTTGTAACATATTTATTGTTGGTCAGACGAAAATTCGCTAAAAAAATATTTTTTTTTCGAAATTATTTAAAAAAAATACCAAGAATCAAAATAAATATTTAGGCATTAATGACATTAAAAAAGTAATATAAGACTTGTTAAAACATAGCATTGGCTACAAAGTCTGAAGTATTTGCTATGAAGCAAAAGCAAAATATTATTCATTGAAAATGAAGCAAATGCTTCTACTACTACCTTCTGTTTCGAAGCCTTTGCTTTTGCTTTTATTTCTTACTTCAAACAAATGCTTCTATTTTATTCATCAAACCCAATAAGTTGAGACCTTTTCTAAAAAAAAAAATCAACACTTCTTTTTGTCACTTTACCAATATAATTATAAGCCAATCTATCATACAGGATGTACAGGATAAAAATAAAAAGCTTCAATCGAGACTGTTATTATACAGTTAAACTTCTTCAAGTCAAATTCACAAAATTCACCAAGAAAAATTCTGAGTTATAGAAACATTTGAGTTCAAGAAAAATGATTTGAGTCAATAGAGCTTTGACTCGTAGAAGTCCTACTATAATTTGTTTGATTTTGGAAAATAATGCTTTATTTTTTTAACTGAACAATTACAAAAATGTATTAGACATGTCATTTTATACGAACAAATAATAATGTTTACAAATTGTATTCAAATTCTTTCGTCATTGATCTAATTTTTAGTTAGACGTTTGCCAATGTCCCAGTTATATGGTTTATAAATTGTACTGGGCTAAATGTTGGCGGTGGATCCATAAACATTCTTTTTAATATATTGAATGTGGCAGCCAATTTGTAGGCCAATAATTTTGTCAGTTGCCTTTCAATTACAAAAAATAATTTAAAAATTAAGTACCCTACAACATAGTTAAAATAGGTCTTCGGGTAAACTTTCCATCAAAAACAACAACATAGGTAGTGAATAATAATTAGTGACCGTAACAAATAATATAATACATGTAAAATGAATAAGGCTGTTGTTTTATAATTTGTAAAAAAATAACAATTTTATTTATTTTAAAATGACCTTTTAAAAACCAACTCACAAGCATCAAAATTATCATTAATCAATAGCGAAAGCTTTATTTAATTCCTGAAGGTCTTTGCTATCTACCGCTGGTTTAAGGTCACCTCTATTCATTAAAGATATACACATTCGTAAAGTTGACCATATAGTACCTGACATCTGTGACATTGTACCCGAGTTTGCTATATCTTTTCCTCTTGCTTGCTGGTTGAGGGCCGTTAAAAAAGTGTTCTGCTGCCTCCCTGAAATAAGGTCATTATTTTTTAATTTTGAAGGCTTCGAGGATAAACAATAAATTTTCAGATGTTTAACAAATTATTAGAAATCTGTTTTATTATTTTATTACAAAACATTGGTCTCTAATTTAAAGTTTGCTTCCAATATGACAATTTGCATGTAAATAGGTTATGTTTATCGTTTATATTGAAAACTGTGGTTGAATAATGTTCATGAAGTCAAATTGGTATGAAAGAATTTTAATGTTTATTAATTCCTCAAGTTTTTTTGTTTCAATTTTATAATTAAACCAAAAGTATCTTTTAGTGTTAACAATATTCACTAATACTAATTGAAACTTTTATATACAGAATGTTACAGAATAACCTATAAATTTTTTACCAGTGATTTCCTTGTGTTAAAATTTACTAAAATTTTTGATAAACATGATCTCTAAAATGCTTCCTTGAGGAAGCCGCATCTCGGGTAGTCATTCCAGTTACTGGCTTACGTACAACTCTCGTAGAACTAATAAAATTAGAATAGATATTGTGAAATACAACCTTCTCTCATATTATTTTACTGTATATTATTAATTTCTTGCAAAATACAACACATTTGTGTACTCGCCTAATTAACTGAAACAATGAAGAAACAAAAAAACTATATTTTAAAAGTGGGTGCCATCATGTTACAAATATATGCGGTATTGTCGTCTTTTAAATGTAGAAGATTAGTAATTAATTAGTCTAAAATAAATTTTCCTTAATTAAACCCAAATGAATTACTTAAAACTAAATAACAAAGTACTAAATTAAATGTTGATTTTATACGAACTTAAAAGGTGTTATAAATTGAAAACATCTCTAATATGTCAGAGTTCAAATAAAGAAGTAGAATAGAACCCCCACCACCTACATACATCTCAATTGAAGACAAGTGTGAGCTTGCTGCCCTGACGATCAGCAGTTTGCAATTGCATAGATAGAGTTCTAGGCGTCTTATTGTATTATTGGGAAAAAATGTCTCAACGAGTTCCTTCACGAAATACCGTGGACTGGTGAATACAAAACAACCTGCAGCTAGAGTTTAATGGTACAGAACTGTATTGCAAATGCTATAAAATAGTTATCTTATGTACATGAAAATCGAACGTTTTAAACCAGTATTTTAAATACGCCCCAGTTACGTCTATAGGTGTGTAACGATCATTTTCAAGCTACAAATGAATTTTTAATGATAGACACTCCAAATCATTTAGAACAATTATTACTAACATAATTTTATTCTAGTGTGAAAAAAATAATTGTTATAGTGCAATAGCGTTTTTTGCTAAATGTTCAACATACATTTAATTTTGGACATCACCCGTCAAAAGTCTAAAGTAAGATATTGTCTATTTTGTATTGTATAACATTTTTGCACATGAAAATATTGATGTGTTCGTACACAAGCTGATTCCACTACTGATACTTGTGAAATTACTATCTGAGATGCGCTCTTTAGTTATAACCATTCGAAAATAGCTTATAAACTGTAGATTTTCTAAAGTAACTTTTGAATAGTTGGATCTATGATCTCCAATATTGGAATATAGTAATCTCTAATAAAAATCAACATATTGTACAACTTTGGTTGAAATAGGTTAGGTTTAACCAGCCAAATGTAGGTTGCTTGGTAATTTTAATATTCATAACAATTTTGACAATATTTCTGGACTGGGTTGGAACCTTTGATGTGATGATAACACTGACATAGTTTTCCACGAAACACCAAAACACTATATGCTGCACTCGACGCGTTTCGCCAACCAAGTTGGCATCATCTGGAGATGATTAAAACTGAGTTTTAATCATCTCCATCTGGAGATGATTAAAAATGAGTTTTAATCATCTCCAGATGATGCCAACTTGGTTGACGAAACGCACGTCGAGTGCAGTATACAGTTTTGGTGTTTCGTGGAAAATTACGTCAGTGTTGACAATATTTATCTTAACCAAACAATTTTTAAAATATATCTTTAATATAGTTTCAATGCTTCTCATTTGCAGAGTTGGTTCATAATTTCCTAAGCAATAACTGTTAAGTATAACAAAGTTAGTAATAAAAACGAATATAGAAATAGCCGCTAGTAAACTAACTGGAGGGAATATATGTTGGGCACTTTAAACATGAAAGGAAACATGCTATATTTACATAAAACTTACCGGTAGGCATTTAAATTTATACAAGTAATTCCTACATTATATCTAGCCCTAATAAAACCTGGAGCTATATTTAGAGCATGGTGATAGGCTTCTACAGCTTCTTCTGGCCTGGACCCATTTGCTAATGTTGCTCCTAACCTATTCCATAGCCTTGCATCCTAAAAAAGTCAATTTAACCATTAAAAAAAGTTAAAAAAAAACAAATTGAATCATTTTTAAATTATCAGCCCATGATAGGTTATCATACAATCAGTTTTTAAACATGACCTTGACAGATAGAATTCTGGAAAAATTAAATGCTATAAATATAGTACTTGAAATAATCCACTCCACTTATTGAAAACACTGACATAGCTGTAGATATCTATGTTTCAACACGGTTGTTATTTTCAATGAAGTGCTGCTAAGGGAACGGATAGAATTTATATGGAAATATGGCAAAAAAAAATAAGCGTGGACAATTAAAAAAAATTTTTAGCTCAAATTTTAAAAACTAACATTATTTATTGACAAACTATATTATTGCTACGAAAAATTTATGAGAATTAGAAATTATTTGAAAAGATATTCTTAACGTAACTCCAGTCATTTAGTGAACAGGTTTTCCCTCAAGCTGAAAATTCATGAAGTTGCTTCAAGAGTTTAAAATTATCACGAAACAGTAGTGCATGTCTAATTAAAAGGTATATACAGTATGTCCATGGATGGACAACTATACTTGTAAACTTTTCTTATTTCTCATTTCAAGATAAAAAGTCATTGTTTACAAAGAGTTTTGCTTATTCTGAAAAGTTCTTTGCCATAGTTATAATATCGATATAACGTACAGGGTGGTTAAAAAATATGAGTAAAGTACTAGTTACTTAAGTAAAAAATAATAATATAGGAAAAATTTGTTTTTACTGTCAATGGAAGTTCAGATACGAAATTTGAAAGTTGTATCTCAAAGAAGATATTTTTGTCTTCATTAAGATTCAGCATCATTTTCATCATGATTCGGTTTTTGCTTTTTGATATCCTTGACGTCTGTGTTATCAAATTTTCTTATCAACTTTCGAATACAATTCACTAATTCACTGAAAAATATATTCCTGGGTATTTTCTACTGCAAATTTCAAAGTTATAGCAATAAGATATTTAGATATATATACCGTAACATTTAACTAAATAAATTCGTTGCTTTACAGTCAACATTATCGAAAATTTCTTCTACGACTTTGACGTTAATTAATTAATTCCAGTCAAATACTAACTGAGTATGTTGTTTCCATGGCTAACTTCGATAATCACAACCATCTTTTCCATCTCATATTTTTTGTAAAATTAATTTATTAGAATGGGAAAATAAAGACAAAAATATCAATCAGATACAACTTTCAAATTTCATATCTGAACTTCTGTTGACATTGAAAGCATCTTTTCCCTATAATATTTAAAATTTTTACTTAAATAACTGAGACTTTATTCTTGATACAAATTCACGTTTCCTTATATTTTAACTACCCTGTATGTTATATTGACGTTCTAACTATGGGTAAGAGCTTTTGGATTAAGCAAAACTCCATAAAGAATGACTTTTTCTCTAAAAATTAGAAATAAAAAAAGTTTACACGTATAGTTGAGTCCATCCGTGGACACACTGTATATTGGGTGAATTTGGATGTTGTCACAGAGATGAATTTAAACCTATTATCATATTCTGAAAAACTCATGATTTAATAGTAATAAAATAAATTGTAATTTTTGACAGTGTATTTACACATTAATTAATTAAGTTTTTGCATGTAAAACCGGCACCGATAAATGGTCACATTATTTATATGTAGTGTTGAAAGGTGAATATCGTTTGTGTCCCTTAACAAAGCACATTGTTACTGCTGTAATTGATCTTCTATGTATTAGGAGGGGGTTACTTTGTTTACATTGTTGCCCTATACAGTTTGTAGTTTGTGCAGAACTTTCTAGCTAGCAATCTATTGTGTGTACGGTGAGTATGAAGAAAAGGACACTAAAGAAAACCAAGATGGTTTGAGGATTAATTTGAATGAAAACAATTACTGTATGTTAATCTTATACAGGTGGATTCATGAATAAAAAATGGCATTAGAATCCGATATCAGTCATTTCTGATAGATTTTTGGCTGGATAAAAATAAAATTAATTTATATTAGTCTATAAAAATGAGTAAGAGAATGCCCAGTTTGGAAATATTTCAAAAAATTTTCAGAGGAGCAAATATCGTGGAAAATATAACTAACAGGTATTTATGAAATGCCTAAAATGGAAATCTTTAAAAAATCTTATATGATGAAAATTGGTCCCCAATAATACACACTTTCTCCACATTTATAATCCCCTTATTCTTCAGTTGTTTTCTCCAACAATAACTTTTTTTTAAGCACCTAAAATTCTCAATCATATAGTGAAGTGAAGGTGTCGATGGTAACTTGTATTATACAATTCACCTATATTGATAAAACTAAATTTATTTATCACTATTTAAATCATGTATGCATTCACATAGCGTATTATATGTGTTCATTCTAAGCAATTAAGTTTAAGGAATGTATATAGGACTCATCATCTACAGCGGAATACTTACTAAAATAATGAGATTATATTACAGTACATGAAACTGCTCGCTTGACACTAATACAAAACTACATTGCATTTTCCTTACAAATATTCTACCGGGCAAAAATTAATGTACTTTGTCTATTTTCCAAAAGACAATTACTTATATTTCAAGAAAAAATAAGAAACACTACCATCTTACAGTTACTATTATTTTAAGAAACCCTATACATACGCCTGGTTTAACAGAGAGTGCTGTTGTAAAACAATCTGCAGCCTTGTCGTACTCCCCAGAGAGATTAAACAAAACGCCTAAACCACACTGTACTTCATAATCTACATCTTTTGGCTGCCTCTGAGCTGCTTTTATAAATATATCCTGAACTAACTTATGCTGGGACCTATATAAGACAAATGAGTTAAAAACAGTACTTAAAGCTTGGAATAATATTTGAAAACCAGCATTTGCAATAAATAATAAAATAACAATTGAATGGTCGGCCATAACAATGTTGTAAGTAACAAAAAGCACAATATCTGGAATTAAGGAAATACGTTTATATAGAGTTTTTTCATGAATATCTTATATCAACTGTTCTAATAAATACATATTGCAGTATTTGATAATAATGCCACTAACGGCAGTTGTAGGATAATAAACGGTACATAGAAGGTTGTTCCATGTAAAACACGTATTTCAGATTTTGCGACTTACAACGTTGTTACGGCCGACCCTTCAATTGGGAAAAATGTAGTACATCCACTAAATTATGTACTGTATATAACAAATCTAAAGAACCACTTGAGATCAATATAATTCCAAAGCATTTTCAAATATAATTCTCAAACAGACACTAGTTTGGTAAAGAGTGTATATTTACTTACTGAATCTCCCTAAAATAATCAAATTAAAATTCTCAGAAGTATGAAATATGCTAGAGCAGTACAGTAGTTTATTCTGCTATTATTATTTAAAGGAACTATTATACTAGTTAAACAACTAAGCAGGCACAAGCAATTAAAATAAATACAAATGACACATTATTTATGCTTATATACAAAGCTTAACAAATTATATGACAACAGAGTTAACCAAATAATATAAGGTATGAAATAATCATCTTTTATTATAATCACTAACAACTAGCCAAATAAAGCCCATCCACTTTCTATAGTCCTAACTAAAGATAGATTTTTGCATTGTTAAGCTGGACAAAAAAAATCCCTTTTAATTACAAACTGCCGTCAGTGTTAGTCCTGTTTTTTTACGTCATGTTGTTAATGACATTACTCAACCTAAAAAATTATTGACAACGCGAAAATTTCATTCATTCACTTTTTGGACAGCATTCTGTTACCTCGCCCAGGGCGCGTCTGAGTGTTAAAAAAATGTGTTCATAAAGTTGGGGCGTGTAATATTTCGACAAGTACGACTTTACCGTTCTGAGCACGAATTTCTTAATGATTATATTGAGAAATTCGTATTCTGAAATCACATTCAGACGACGCTTTTTCATCCTACTTTGAACTAGGATGAATATTGCTTGACATGCGCATTGTCATTGATGTGAAATTTTGACCGTTAAAAAAATTAACTTGCCCATAAGAAAATGTCTTTTCGTCTTCTCTTACAATTTCAGTGCGTTTTTTATAATATTTTAATGAATGGAATAATTAAAATAGAAATTTTAACTTATTAAGTGGAAGTTAATAATTAGAAAGTTGAAATTTTAAAACGAGATGTTGAAACTTTGATTATTTTACTGTATAGTAGAAAATTTCCATTTTTTGTACTAAAATATGTATTCCGAAATTCCCTCCTTATTTTTTCAATGTGGTAACTTTGTATTCTTGCTTCCTAGCCATTCAGAAACACAGGGTAGAAATGATGTGACATAATTAGGTGACATCACACCCTACCTAGGATGTCATTTTAGGTATCAGTATGTGCTCCTGTAGTCTTATTAACCAAAGGTAGATTTTCGGATTGTAGATAGATGAAGTAATAAATAATTACTGATGTTTTAAACTTTGTAATGTAAATATTTTTATAAAAATAAACAGATATTTTTTTCAACAATAAAAAAATTGTTGTTACTATACTAACGTACTTCTAAAATATTAGAGATTGTTTTAAAGTTTTTATCAAACAAAATAATTTCATCATCACTTTCTTCATTTAAACTCTAGCTGATTTTCTGTAACGGTGACTGAATTGCTGCTTTAAATTTCAAATGTAAATAAGTGTTGCCACGATATCACAAATGGCTAAGGTGTTTCGGGATTTTCTTCATTTTTATCTTTTAATATTAAATAACAAATATGAAACAGTTATTGTTACAGTTAACATACATTTAACCAATAATCAATAATTACAGGCACAAAGAATTTTTGTTTCTTTTTTTGACAAGACGCGAGTATTTTGGCTCGCTACCTATTTTGTGAGGTTAGAAAAAAATTGTGACATGATGGAGTAATTCTGATGTCAAATTCGAATTCAGCGAGCCAAAATACGTCGGAAATAACTACTCCTGTCTTTTGTTTTGTTTTCTTGTGTGCCTGTCACATGCACACAAAAAAAACTTTTTTGAACAAAAAGAAATAGCAAAGATAAAAAAGTGTACCACAAATGAAGATGTTAAGAAAAGATGAGGCTACAATTGGGTCTACACTGAATTTTGCTGCTGGTGTTTTGATTTTTAATAAAAAACATAGCTTATTGGTATTTAAAGAAAAAAAGTTTTACTTAAAATCATCATAGCTTTACATTCTAGAAGAGTTAACCTATAAAACAAAAAAAAAAAAAATTAAAATCGGACAAACGGTTTAGGTCAATGGTTGTCAGTGTATTATACAATTTTTTTAAGAATCAAAGTCCTTAAACTTATTGAGATGCCCATTGGCATCATGCGGACGCCTGATTGAAAATTTAACCGTTTAGGCTGAGTGACCGTAAGACACTATTACATATGATATGTGATTGATATAAGACTATTTTCAAGAAGTCATTCCGAATGAAGATGCTGTACTATGTGCTATGGAAAATTGTTTCAAGAGAATGGAGGAAAATAAAGCAAAACACCATTCTCGAAATACAAATGTTAGGGTTTTTCTATTAAATAAATAAATAATAATAAATATGCAGAATGTAATAAATTCTGTTGCATAACTTGTTTTATGGAGGTACGTGTGTATCTGAAATAAATTTATATTTTAAGCTGGGAATAAAATTTCAGTTTGCTCTATGCTAGATATCTCTACTTATAAAAAGTTGAAAATCCTTTTCTGAAGGTCGGCATTTACTAGAATATAATTTTTGCGAACATGATGCACTTTGGGCCGATTATACTATAAAAGCTCACCTTCGGATTAACCGTGAGCCGCTGTTAAGCCAAGCAACGCCGTACATTTGCATTGAACAATCACGGTTTAGTGTCACTGCCTGGCTCAACTATGGTTTAACTTGAGCTGGCCAAATTATGCTTGGTTCAGCAGAGCTCTTGAGTTTTAACCTCACTCAATTTTGTAGTTACATCTTTGTTTCAAAACCTCTAGCATAAACAGCATGATTTTCTTAAATTAGTAAATCAATCACTGTGCAAAATATAATAGTTGCTACCTATAGATAAGAATTAATTACAAAATAACCCATTTTTTTCTCTTTATAAGGGTACTCAAATTATTGGGAACCTTTTACAGTTTCCTTAAAACTATTAAAAGAATGCGTGTGTACAAGATTTCAGACCGCTTGCTATTTTTCCAAAATTCACATAGGTTTCTTTTAGATGCTGGCTGGACTATACTATAAATATATCTACCTATTATTTACTTTTATACTTTTATAATTTGTTGGCGTTTTATAAATACATTGAATGAATATAAATTAATTACGAACTAAGAAACTGAAGATACTGACAAAAATGGGCCATTTATTAAAACATTAATTAAATAAAATCTACATTAAGGCGAAGGTATCAATATAAAAAATGGCTTTCCATACGATGTGATGCCACTATAAAAAAAGTAACTTGGAAAAATTGTTACTTAATAAATATACGTCCACAGAACGATACACTCATTCATTACGAATGAACAAACAGAAGTAGTGTGGAACAGATAAAAAGGGACGGCCGAAAATGCTTTTGACACTTACAATGCGCATGCGCGACTGTTGCCAACGTAGTTTTCTGAAGCTTAATTAAGCTCGATCTGAAACGCATTTGTACAGCAGGTGGTGTAGTTAAGCTCAAGCTAAGTGGTGCTGGAGCTCAGTTAAATTGTGATCAACTTTACACTCATACAATCGGCCTTTAATAATCAAAAAAATGCAATTTCCTTGGATGTCGCTACTGACTGTACATTTTGGCAATACTGCTCAAATTTTTACAACCACTAAGAAAAATTATGAGTATCCAACTTTCCCACTTTGAAAAGTGTCCAGAAAAAAATGAAGTACCTATACTATTATCACTTTAACTGAACACAACAATAATCTATATGTAAAATGAATGGAGCTGAATCAATGAAATATTGATTTTCATACTAGTAAATTCCGTTAATTAAAATTAACTGAAAGTATATATATATATACATATATATATATTACTAAATACTCAAGAAAAATGAAAACCTTATATTATTTGGAAAACTATATGCACATGCAGCCCAACCTCACTTACGTATTAATCAAACTTGTAACTTGCCCAGATGTCATGTTGAGGTTCGGTGGTACCATGCTACTGTATTTAGGATTGTGTTTCAGCCAATTTAATAGCATATGACATGCTTGATTGTAATAACTTTCATTTGTGTAACTAACAGCGAGAGCCATTAGTGCCCTTAGGTTTGAGGGCTCCAACTGAAGACATGTGTTTAAGGCAGGTATTGCACTTGGATCCTGAAAAAAAAAAACTATGATTATGGAGTTATAAAGAGAACTATATAACTGATGGAAGTTTTCTCTTCTAGAGGGGTAAGTACAGTACAACAAGACTAGCTTGGCCCGCGAAATGCGCACAAGAGGGACAGAAAGAGTCAGTGTTCGACAAAGATGCAAGCTACTGATTTATTCGAATGTACAATCTGAGATACAAGTTTTTATACCTGAATATCGGATACTAGAAAGGGATTAATTAAATGCAAGATTTCTTATGCAAATGTCAATAAATACTTTAACGATTATTTACAGTTATTTATTTATTTTTAATTCGACTTTTTAAATGGCATATTTCAATACACAAATAAATGAAATAATCTAAAATTCACAATACCGGCAACGCCACACAAAACTACTTTTTCGCAGACTATACCGAAATGAACTAGATGAAAGCGCTAGGTAAACTGAGCTCTCCCAACTGGCAAACGATGAGTTTACTGAGCATCCGATGTTCAGGGGCCAAGCTGGTCTTGTTGTACTGTAATTGCCGAAATGAAATATTTTATATATTAAAATGACGTTTGTGAGATTATTATGATAAACAAGTTCAATCTTGCTCTCAACAGTTATAAATCTAAAAAATTTTTCAAAGTAATTTGTGTGATATACGAGTTGTTTTATTATCACTACCACCCGAAATATATATGCTGGCTGGAACAACATCACAAATGATGAATATAAGGATTTTCGTGGAATTGTGATTTGCTTGAATTACTGATATGATATAATCATCAATATATTTTATTTAATGTTGAGTATTTATACCATAAAAACTATGCAATATATTACTGACCATTGATGGGGAAAATAAGAGTGTGATAGACTGAATTAGAGATGAATAGCAAATAATCAAATGTTAGTCATAACCAGCAAGCTCCTTAAATTGTATATTTAAACCAACGAAAATCAGTAAACCATTACCCTATCTAGCTGTTAAAATAATTGATTATCAAAACATAATCAAAATGAATAGTTTACTGTTAGTTATTTTATAATTTTTGTCAAATATTCTGTGAACGAAATTAAACTTCAATTTTTTTTGGCAGTTGTCAGAAAGATTCCAGAAAAAAAACTTGAAATATCCTCAAAAAAAATGTTTCTTTCTTTTTGTTTATAACATTCCAGTTTGTTATAGTTTATGCATCTAAATTCTTGATTTATTTGAAAAGATATTTATTTTTATAAAAAATATATAGAAAAAGTACCTACCTGTTCGTTTTCAGCTTGTGTGGTGCCAAGCAACAACCATGCTTCCACATTTTCAGGTTCTTGCTTTACTGCAGCTTCAAAACACAAAACTGCACTTGGGAAGTCTCCTTCCTCTAGTAACTGTTTACCTCTTTCTAAAGGTTTTGGTAAATCTAACATTGGATTTTCTTCACTGAATTCATACTCCTTAAAAACATAGTACAGTTTCTTTTCTTTTATTAATTCACTCGTTTTGTGAAAAAAAACTAGATACTGTGACAATTTACTTATTTACGTTATAAACAAGTTGCCTTTTTACACCATAAAAATAAAAAAAATAAAAAACAATTCTTTTTCTAGCTATAAATGCAATATTTTCAATAATAATTCATTTCAGACAGAAGCTGAAATTTCAAAGACTCTGCAAGTTATTCAAAATCACTATTAAATTTACCAGTAAACTATTTCAATTACCACAGATTTGAGCTACATTTGAATAATAACTTAAATAAGAAAAGTTTCCTATTTTCATTTTTAGAAATGATTGAGTAGACAATTGTGTAGTCATTATTCATAAATATTACGTAAGGTAGAGTAAGTCCACAAAATAGAAGGATTCTTACTTATCGTGTTGAATCAGTTTGGCATTGTTGATTGATTCTATCTGTTTACTTATATCAATTTTTAAAGCACTACAATAAAATATAATTATCTGTAAAAAGAAATATTTATCATATATTTTCAGAGAATATGAGAACATTACCGAGATTTTTTGGAAAAATATATGAAAGAATGTTTTCCGTTTCAATCCATTCATATTAATACCATTGAACAAATATTTCATTCTTAACATGTACCTACTTCACTTTTCTATTAAAATAAATAAATATTCTCTTTTTCTTTTACATTTCCGTAAATTTTTGGAAAACTCAAACATTTCACAAAACTTGCTCCAATCAATAAATTAATGAAATTTTGTATTACCCTTTTATCGTTTAAAAATACACAAATATAAATCATCAGTTATATATGTATGGTGATAGAAAATAGTAAATCATATAAACATTAGGAAAGAACTTATCAGAGTGGTTATGGCAAATCATTAAAGTTAATATAAGTTTGCAACCATTAAAATCTGCTCATTAAAATATTTAACGACCTTGAAAAAATGCATAGGAGTAAAACAAGTAAAAATGCCACATATCAAGTTCTCTACAAATGCAACTTTAGAGTACCTACCTTATGTGGTTGATTATAATAATTACTAAATTCGTCTATCCATGGATAGGCTGGATCTACATCAGAATCTGTGACTTTTTTTCATTTCTTCTTGTATTTTTTCCCAAAATGACGAGTTAAATTCATCATCTAATAAAACATTATACTTTTTCAATAAAAAAAAAACAACAAAAACTTTTAAAACCTTTAAAGCAAACAAAACATTAATTTAATTAAAATTATAGCACATTACAATAAACTGAATAAGACATTTTTAAAATATAACTTTTCTAGTGGATAATTGAATTAAGATATATTTTGGATACATGTTACCATTTGATTTAAGATGTTCCTCTGCCCATAGTTCTGCCACTTCAGTATCTTCTTTAGCTTCGTTATGAAAATATTCATTGGTCCATGCTTCAGCTTCTTGTTCTGTTAATTTTCCTTCCTCATAATTAACATCTGTTTGTTCCTCATTTTTCATAAACCTCATAAACTAAAATTAAAGCCACAATACTAGTCATGTTAGGAAAATAGAAAAAAAAATTACCTTAGAATATACAAACTTTGATTCATCAGTCAACGGGTCTCCTAATTTCCTATCAATTATGATCACGTCACTTGGACCAGGTTGAGAGTTTAAAATATCTGCAGTCCATACATCTGCAAGTGCTTGGAAGTCACGATCGCTTTGTTCTTGTGAAATAATTTCTGCCCAAACTGCCTCATTGTTGACTTCCTAAAAAAATATTAAGCTAATTTAAAAACTGATATAATTTAAAACTATCTCTTTGTTCTTAAATTTCCAGTGGAAAGCGTTGCCAATGTAAATTACTTTTTATGTAATAGACAAGTTTTTAGACCTTATTAATAGTTGAAAACAGTTTTGTTGGGTAATGGTTCTTATTTTGAGAAAAACTATTTCATTGACTTGCCGCCGTTTCGGTAAATTTTATTACCATCCTCAGGGCAATTAATTATGAATTTTTCCTAGGTACAAACATATGAACTTTAGTGTATCTTGGTAAATTACTTTGATGAAAAAAATGATGTATGAAATTTAATCCTAAACTAGCTTACAGGAAACGTTTTCCCATCTTCTAGATATTGCTGTGCCCAGGAATCATCATGTAGTTGCTCTTTAACAGTTGAGGCCGGTATAGGGGGTAATGCTGACCTTTGTGATTCAATCTCATGCATTTCTCGCATCAAATCTATAATAAATCTCTTATAAAATCGGTTTAAACGTCATTAAACTAATATACCATCCATTCTAAATGTCTGTGGTAAAGCCCTGGTTTCTTGTAAAAATTGTTCAACCAGTTGATCCGAGCTACTTTGTAATACTTGCCCATGACTATCAGAAAATGTGTGATCACGGGTTATATGAGAAGTTAATCTTGACAAAGGATTGGCTTGACCACATTCGGCTTCTGTTAATGGTCTAAATGCCATTTTTATACAATAACACTTAATTAATTAGAAAATCAGTCTGCATGTGGCAAAAAAACAAATCAAAACAAAATGACATGCAAGTGACTTATGGTCTATGGACTTTGACAATGACAGGTTAAATGACCTTGGGATTTATAGAATTCCTAATGGTAAGAATTCAATTACATCGAAGTTTCTTCTTCTTCTTCAGCATGGTTATCCTTTGTTGTTATTTACCTTTTTTTTTTATGGTTCACAGGGGTTGCAAAGAAACACATTATAAAAAAAGCACTACAGGGGGGCTATATTTTTTTTTTTTTTCCCCCACCGGGGCGCAACCAGGAGACAGTCAAGTACATATGAAAATTTGTTCGGTTTTAGGTATAATTATTGATATACTTCCATCCTTGTTGTACATACGTGCTTCTCAATTAATCTATCTTTGTCGAAGTTTGGGAAGATTTTCGTAGATGGCGATGGCGATTGCAGCACAGGAAACGTCATCGTTGATGTCGGATTCGTTCGCCATTTTGTTTGTTTTGATGCTGATATTGTGTGGTGCTTGTCGTTTTTTATTTTATATTGGATTACGAACTGTAAAATACTGTGACTTTTAAATACTATTTTATTTGAACTTTTTATTAGTGTTAGTGTAATATTTAATTTTATTATAATCATGCCACAAAAACATTGTCTTATTTGTGGATTCAATATAGATCAGGTAGAAAAAATGCACTACTTTCCAGTCAATGACCAAAAGTAAGTTTGTCTTTTGTGTTTTAAAGGTATTTAAATAAAATTGTTTCCTTCTTGTTAGGTCCAAAGTTTGGCAAGAAGTGATGTGAATAAAATGTGTTCCTGATATATCACTTAGCAACTATTCGATTTGCAATCGTCATTTTTCTATAGACAGTTACATGAACCTTGCAACACGGAGGCTGCGTGCTGATGCTGTTCCCACGTTATTCCCATGCCAAGTACAACTGGATCCTTCACAAGAAATGGTGGTAATGCAAAGAAAGCGGAGCTTACAAATGATCAAGAGCTTTTAGAAAGTACTAATACAGGCATAGGTATGTTATAGTTATTGGTTACTTACTTCTTTTACTTGGAGTATGTACACTCTACGTTCTTATTATTGTACTGTGTTACTCAGCGATTGTAAGTTGATAAGTCAGATTCGCTGATGCCTCTGTATCACATACTCATTTTTCTATTTTCTGTCAAGCTACAAACATCATACTATTTAATTTGCAAGATTGCATATGTATAAAAAGACATATTTTTTGCATGAAAAGCTTTGTGGCTGTTTTGTTAGCAAAATCACATTTTTTATCTCAATTTGAGCAGTACATGGATATTGTATTACAGGAGAAGCAATAATTGAAGACCCAATTCCAAGCCGTTCCGGTTTGCAAAGGAGTCCAAGTACCCCTACGCACGCTCCATGTTTCGAGGTATTAACGGAGTCTCTCGTGTTGATGCTTCTCCTAGAAAGCAACATTTAATACATATGATAGAAACAAAAGAGGCGCATATAAGAAACTTGAAGAAGTTGTGCAAGAAAAAGGCCAATGACATAAGGGCCTTAACAGATCTTCAAGACAGTCCTGTTGTAAGAAATATATTCAAGGGCATGTCAAGAATCACTACAGATTTCCTCATCTCCCAATTACGTTGTGCGAAGCAGACAGCACACGGCAGAAGATGGAGCACTCAAGAAAAAGTTATTGCCCTAGCATTGCTGAAAAAAAAGCCAGAGGTGTTACACATTGCTAAGAAAAATTGTGGCCCTTCCTTCAAAAAATACTCTTTTGATGATGTTGCAAAAGGTACCGTTTCATTCTGGCATCAACGATCACCTCTTTAAGCACATTGCAGAGTGTATAACTGAAGAAGACCAATTCTGTGTACTGTTGTTTGATGAGATTGACATCAAAGAACATGTGCAATATGATAATTATTCTGATCGTATCATCGGCTTTGAGGAGCTGGGTGACAATTACAGCTCCAAAAAATTGGCAAATAAAGCATTAGTTTTCATTCTACAGGGTCTAGTGCACAATTGGAAGCAGCCAGTTGCATACTATTTTTCAAACGTGATTTGTCCTGCTAGTGCTTTGCAAATTTGCATTACCGACGTCATTCAAGCATGCCAACATATAGCAGGGGTGGATATAGTCGCTACAATATGCGATATGGCGTCCACAAATGTGAAAACTTTAAAGGAAATGGGCTCATCTCTAGAACACCCTTATATTTCTATTAACAGTAAACATATTTTTACTATGTTTGACCCGCCTCATCTCCTTAAGTGCACAGTTTCATTATTTAGGAAACACAACGTACTATTACCAGTTGATGTTGCTGGGACACAACAGACAATGGAGGCCCATTTTTCAGATATCGTGAAAGCACATGATATTGACCAAACATCGCCTTTAGTGTTTAGAGCGATGCACAAAATAAAGTCTACCCATTTAGATCCAAAAATGCAATTTGCCATGAAAGTGAATATTGCTGCCCAAGTGATGAGCCATACTGTAGGAGCATTCTTGTATACATTGCTAAGTCGAGGTAAGTCGAACAGTTTATACTTATTCACACAGACATCTGAAATTATTCAATAATTTTGCAGGTGAATTGGAGCAGACCATTATAAAATTGTAACCAGGGAGATCGTGAAAGCTGTGTGGAAAATTGGCATTCCTTGGTGGTGTAAAAGAAAAAACCAAGAAAACATCCAGAATCGTAAGGATGCAAAGAAATCTAAACATAAGCTGAGGATATTCCAGCATCGATAGTTGTTGATATGGGGTTTGTTCCAGCAGCAGTTTGCAAACTATAAAATAAATAAATATATTTTATTTTATTATTAGCTTCTTATGCCTTGATAACTTTAATGCTATTATTAATGTTTTTTTATAATTTCAAGTGTTGATGTTGCTTGAAACTGTAATATGTACATATGCGCCTACCTAATAAGTTTATATTTACCCAATGATTATTAATTAGGTATATAATTTATGTACCTACGAACAAGTACTTGTTCGTTCTTGTGTAGGATATGTATATTTATTTGTAAAAACCTATGGGCGTTTATAATATGTTTTGTTATTGTAAGCTATACCTAAGCAGTTAAATATTATTACTATTATATTTGTTAAAAGTATTGTTAAATTGCAGACCACATTGTATAAATAATGTGTAGCATTAATCGATGTTAATACATATATCTGGGATGTTGGGAAGCAAATGTACATTTTTTTCCTTATTGGTAGGCTTAATTATATATTTTTTGTACTTGCCATATAGGTTTTGTATTACATAGGTACCTGTTGTTCAAGAAAGTATTATAATCATTATTTAATTGTAAAATGTTTAACTTTTTGTTTAGCCATTTATTTTTCTGTGGTTTAGATTATTTAAAATATCTTCATAATTATTGCATTCATTGTGGCTTGTTATTTTATTGATTTTCTATCAATAAACGATTTATTTTACCTGTTTCGTTTTATTTGTTCATTAAAATGTAATTGAAAATATAACAACAGCCAACAAAACGCATCGCGCGCTTTTTTAAATCACGGCGCGTCATCGCGCACGCCATCTATTCTCACCTTCCCAAACAGTAGACCAGTGCAATATTCCGAATAGAAATAATACACGTACTTGAACGTCTCATGGTTGTCTCTGGCCTCAGATCATTTCCAAGTATAATACTGTGGTAATGACTAAATGAGTAATCATGGGTTGTTGCGATTCTAAAGAAAACGAAAACGACCCAGAAGAAAATGTGGAACGAAAATGCACAGATGTATTTTGGTTATGTTTATACATCGTTTTTTGGTTTTTGATGGTAATACTTAAGAGATAAGAGAATATATCATAAACAAGTTTATATCTTATTTACAGGTGGTTATCGCTGCATTTTCTTTTGTATACGGAAATCCAATAAGAATTATAAATGGATATGACTCATTTGGAAATACTTGTGGCACAAATAAAAATAAACCCATGGGAAATTTTTCTTTAACTGGACTAGATACTTTGGATAAATCTTATTTATTATTTTACGATGTAAAAGAGATCAAGCAATCATTAAAGATTTGCGTTAAGAAATGCCCAACGACCACTCTAAATACGGTCCAGGACGTTAAAAAATATCATAAATTAGGTATAGATTTGTGTAAATATGACTTTGATTATAAAGAGCTAGAAAGACCTGATGCAACATCACTTTTTGGTTCATTTGGACCATGCCCTGTTCTGCCTGTTTATGAAAGGTAAATGAAATGTTAGTTTGATACTTTTGCCAGGCAAAATTTTATTTTCTTTTTTAGTGCGCCTGTATTGAATCGCTGTATTCCCAAAAAATTCAAAGAGGTAACGGAGGCAGTTTTGTCGAACTTCTATGGCCTTTTAAACAGTTGGGATGCAATTGAACAAATTCTTGGCGATTTATACAGTAGTTGGAAAGAAATTTTAGGATTAACCTTTTTATCATTAGGTACGTTACAAAGATACAGCATAAATTGTATTGTTTTAAGAGAATTTTTGTTAATATGTAACTTTTCTTTTCTAGTTATATCACTCCTAACTATTACCATATTACATTGCCTAGCTCATTTAGTTTCGTATTTTATAATGATAGGATTTTCTATAGCTAGTATATCTGGTACTGTTTTTTTTATGGTATACATATTTTGATATCAAATATAATTTGGATAAAACACCAAAATATATGTTGTTATCTGAGTCTGTTCGAAATGAAACCGCCTTCTTTTGGTACTCCATAATAGCCACCGTAATAACGGTAAGTACTAAATTTGTTGTATGACACTGGACGCATGGTAGTCGAGTGGGTAAAGCGCTTATAGCTATTTATTCGGTACCGAATATTGATGGTTCGAATCCATCCTGGAGCAAGTTAGAAATTTTATTTGTTTCAGATTAAGATGTGAGAGAATTGTCTATGCCCTAGATGTGGTTCGGACTCCACACTAACTGGAGGGCCTCGTCTCTCTTTATTCAACACAGAATCCTAGGATTTTCTGGGAGTTACTTCAGTGACTTGAGGGGCGGTTAAGAAAACAAAACAAAACAAACAAACATTAGTAATATTTAGAACGATTAACCCTTTTGTTACGGTTGCCGTGTTATCACAGCCTAAGCAATTTGTGCCCACTGGGCGGTTGACGTAAAATTACAAAAGCATTTTTCATGTGAAGCGGTTGTCATGTGATCGCATTTAATTTACTTATATTTTATCCTATATTGTATTGGGATGTAATAAAACGTGAAATGGCTCATCCACTTACTTCATTGTCTATAGCTCATGATAGGTCAAAGGAATAGGTGATGCTTATTCTTGTCGAATAGTTGTGTTTCACACTAATTGTTGTTAGTATTTTAATAGTATTATTTGTCTGATTTCTCAATGCCTTAGTGAACACGAGAAATATATATTTATACCAACCAGATGGTTGACATAATTGGACAGTGAGGTAGTGCCATTAAAATGGTTGCCATACGATTACGTAACGACTAAAAGTCCCTCATTCACAGAGTTAATTGAGGTAATTTAAATTTAAATACATGACTGAAAAAATGGTAGATAACTTTACCGGGCACGGTAGCACAGGTGGATAGAGCGTGTTATGTGGCAAGGGTGACTACTAATTGTCTAGGGTGCTTTTTGGTTCAATTCCCAGCTCCGACATTGCATTGTCAGAGAATGGATGTGTACCACCCATTCCACGCAGCTTCTGGGTTTGGGATTTGTCTAATTTGTGTTTTTTTTTTTTTTATCTACCTAAGAAAAAATATAATGGAATGTGGTATGCACTATAACAGATTTTTTTTTTTTTGTATTTGGTACACTGTAAAAAGTACAATTAATTTATATTGAAAATTTTATTTAGTTTAGGTACTGGAGGCCATTTTGTTTGCAAAATTAGGGTGACACAACTTTTCTTCAGAATATGTTTTATTGACCCCTCAGCAATAGGAAAGTGCAATGATGCTTCGAATGATTCATGTTTCATAATTATTGGAATTATAGTGTTTCCGGCTCAATAGTTTCGATTTTAATACTGTTAAAAAATTTAATGAAATGATCAAAAATATCTTGTAAGGATAATATGCAAACAGATACGAATTAATTATAGTAATTAATTAACAAAAAATCCATTTATTAATTAGCTATTTTCCGTCTCTTCAGTAATATGAGATATGAAAAAAAAAATTTGTTTAAAATTAAATTTTACACAGATATATACAAAAGTTCGATAAAATTTATAATTTTCATGCTACGCTCCGTGAAAGCTAAAACGTCCACGTATTGTGCTAACCAAGCTCAGTAGCGTAGTGGGCCAGAGCGTTAAGTGACAAACATATCTGGTTTACTGCCTATCGACACCCGAGTTCAAATCCCGGTTTCGATTCTGACAAAATCAAAGGGATTGGTTGTGTGTCCATATTTTTTTTCAATTATGTAATCCCTGTCTATGCAGCTTCGGTTTTGGTTTGGACGCGCAGCCCCTATTAACTTCAAACTTGGTTAAGCGGCAACAAAGTGAGATACAAAGATTTTAAACAGGAGTGATATTGTTCAGATTTAATATCTGAATAAAATATATGTATAAAAAATACCATAAAGTTAATCATTTTCAAGTTACAAGCCGTCAAAGTTAAACTGACTTCGTATCAAACAAAAAAACAGTTTGATGTTTTTCTTACCACACGAACATCTCATTCTAGCTGAAAATCAAAATTATTACGAAGAACACGTTTAATATGAAGATTTTTATTAGAACGTCTTTCTTTAGAATAAAATTTTCAACCAATTATATCATATTTTCTTAGATTAGTATTCAAATAATTTTAAATCTGTTTCGAAACTATTTACAATAATAGTAAAATTAACCAGAATGATGGAATACTTGTTTTCATTAGAAATTATATTAACTACAATATAGATCATACTGTTTTACCATTAACCAAAGTAACTATAACTAACATTTCTTTCAAATTATGTAATATAGAATTTTCAGTAATGCCTTGCTATAGATCTCCCACCATAAATGATAACTTATTCCTAACTGATCTGGAATCCTATTTTAATAATCTGAAGAGTAATAAAATAGATATATTTATAGGAGACATAAACTTTGATATACTTAACTCCATAAAAGCATCAACTAATAGTTATTTGTCTATGTTGTCTTATTACGGTTTCAAATCATACATAAACTCATATACCAGAGTAACCCCTGACAGCAGCACTTGCCTCGATCATATTTTCATAAGGAAAAATATAGAAATGAACAAATTATTACTCGATGCACTGGTTATGGATACAGATATTACTGATCATTACCCTATCTACTTAAATGTTAGTCTTAATAATAATAGTATTAATAATAATAATAAAGACATAGATCATAAGACTATAGTCAAATTTGATGATGAGAAATTTGAAAATATGATCAGCTTAGTGCAGTGGGATAATGTTGTCTCATTAAACGACCCTGATTTAGCATACCAAAAATTTATTGATGTTTTTATGTCTTTACATAAGGAGTGCACCAGTACTGAAAAGTCTCATTTAAAAAATATAATAAACTTAAACCATGGATTACTAATGGAATCATAGAATCAATCAAACATAGAGACAAACTTAAAAAACTAGTCTTGAAAAATAAAAATAATATAAATCTTCTTCAGGAATATAAAAATTATAGAAATCAACTAAACAGAATCATACAAAATGTAAAAAATAGTTTCTATAGCAACCAAATTAATGAAAATTCTAATAACGTAAGAAAAATCTACAAAATAGTCTCAGACGCTGCAAATGAAAATAAAAATAAAACTAGCAATAACTTAAACATACTAGATAGCAATAAAAAACAATTTACGAGTGATACTGAAATGGCTAACTTTTGTAATAATTATTTTGTAAATGCGGGCATTAACATGGCATCATCTATAAACGAGCCTCCTTCTCAAATCAATATAAATTATCCCAACTTAATAAATTCAATGGCACTAAATCCTGTTTCTAATAATGAAATTATTATGCATATCAGTACTCTAAAAAATAATTGTTCTCCAGGCATAGATGGCATATCATCAAAATTGATTAAAATGCATTATAAATACATTATAGACCCTTTGGCCCATATTATAAACCTTATTTTTTTAACAGGTAAAGTACCTTCTTTATTTAAGATATCCATTGTAACACCAATATTTAAAAAGGGCTGTAAAACTGATATTACAAACTATCGACCAATCAGTGTAATTTCTACGTTTGCCAAAATCTTTGAAAAATGTCTAAAAAAAAGATTGTTCGATTATCTTTCTTCAGTTAATATATTAAATATTAACCAGTTTGGATTTATGAAAGGGATAAGTACAAATGATGCAATGTTTGAACTTGTAAATAACATAAAAAACTCTCTTGAGAACAATCAAAAGGGTATTGCTGTTTTCCTAGATCTTGCAAAGGCTTTCGACACTGTACCTCACAGACAGCTCATTGATACTCTTGAGCATTATGGTATCAGAGGTGTGGTGTTGGAAGTCTTTGAAAGCTATCTAGCTGATAGGAAACAGATGGTTAAAATTAAGAATATGTGTAGTGACCCTTTAGAAGTTAAGATCGGAATCCCACAGGGGACAGTAATTGATCCAATCCTTTTTATCACCTATATTAATTCACTATTGAATTTAAACATAAATGGCATATCTATTTCATACGCAGATGATACAGTTTTATTTTTTGATGATAAAACATGGGAAAATGTGAAAAATAAGGTGATTAAGGGACTGGAACGAGTAAAATGTTGGCTTGATCAAAGTAAATTAACTTTAGAATTCCGATAAAACATTTTACATTGCTTTTTCACTAACTGATACCAATAGACCAAATTTCGATTGCATTAAACTAAGAGAATTGAATCTCACTATTAAAGAAACCAACACTATTAAGTATCTAGGTATCACAATAGACAAGAATTTAAAGTGGACACATCATATTCAAGATTTAACAGGCAAAATTAGATGTTTGATTCATAAATTTTATTTAATACGTAAGATCTTAACTAAAAAAATTACTTATTCAAATTTACAAATCTCTGGTAGAATCACTTCTAAGATATGGTATCATAGTTTGGGAGGGCTCTATGATAATGCTTTAAAACAACTGAATGTTGTTCAAAACTATATCCTACGAATAATTCTTTTCAAAGATAGATTGTTTTCTACCAATCTTCTTTATAACGAATGCATATTAAATGTCCGATGTTTGTACTATCTTAGTAATTGTATATTTTGTTTTAAATCTGAAAATAAAAATTTTGTGAACCACTGTTACCAAACTAGACATAACTCAAATAAAATGATGGTTGTGAATTTTAGAAAATATGATGCAAATCAAAGATTTGCTTCAATTTTAGCACCGAAAATTTTTAATATCTTGCCTCATGAAATAAGATCAACAACTAAATACAATTGTTTTGTTAATAAGTGCAAACATTTTATACACCAAAACAGTAATTACATAAATAGCCTCTTGTAATTTAATTTTTAATTTAATTTTGTAATTAAATTCGTTTTTGTATTTGTATTAAATTTACTTTACTTATCTCTTCTTTTAACACAATGATTTCTGAATTACTTTTGATTTAATACATATATTCATGTATATTATAGGCAGTATTATTATGTTCGTAAAATCAATTATATGGATATGTCTTTATATATATATTTTTTCTTACTGCACATACAGGTGTTTGCTCACCTAGGTGCATATATGTAACATTTTATGGCTTAGAATTATTATTTATAACCTTTATTTTAAATCAAATTTGTATTGAATATGTAATATAAATAAATAAATAAATAAAATAAATAAAATTTTATTTGGATATCCGATATCGGTGCTTTGTTTCATTTTGCGTTCGATTAGAAGTTTTAATAAAAAAATCTTTTATTTTTATAATTGTGATATTTACAGGTTAATTTCATAAGATTCATCTAGTAGAAATTTGATGTGTGTGTGTTGAAGTAGCTCTAGAATTTAATAGTCTTAATTTCAGAAGGAAGACCATTTAAATTTTAATTTTTACACGGATTGAAGTTCATAGTGTGTTCCATCATATAATCTAATTTTCATTGAAATTAAGTGCATTTTATAGCTAAAAAAGTGCAGTTAAAATAGCAACCTATTCAGCTAAATTAAACTTTTTGTGAGAGACCTAGTTTTTTTATTATAAAAAAAGAAGAAAGAATTGTTTTTCTGTTTCAAATATAAAAACCTCCAAGTGATAAGTCGAATCTGTCACCAGTGCCGTAGATTTTGAAAGGATTTATATATGGTAAAATGAAAATCAACCCAATATGGAATGTTCCATATGCAATATTAGTAAACAACCCACAAAAGATATAAAAAATCCCCTTTTCCCGTGTGATACTTGCAGGAATATTATTTGCACAGATTGTAGTGAATTAAGTTCATCAGAATTAAGATGCATTTCACTCCAAAAGCGAACACTAAAATTTAACTGCAAAAAATGTAGAAGTTATGAACTTATGGAGATTTTACAAAATACAATAGCTGACAAGGAGAAAATTATTAACGATCAAGAAACAATAATCACTTTACTTAAAGAAAAAAATCGAAAATTTAGAAAAAGCTAACAAAATTTCTTACGCTAATGCTTTGCAACAAACAACTTCAGTTACTAAAACAATGAAAACAAATATTCCAAAGATAATTGTTAAACCAAAACAACAACAATCACCAGATCAAACTAAAACGGATATAAGTAGAAATATCAAGCCTGCTGAACTAAAAATTGGTATCACCAATTTAAAGCCAACAAAATTTGGTAATATGATAATCAAATGTCAAACAAAAAGTGAGTTAGAAATCCTAAAACAAGCCTTAGATAATAAATTAAAAGATAGATATGATATCGAATTGAGCAAGTTACGACAACCACGAATAAAAATTGTAAAAGTTACACAAGATTATACATATGATGAAATTGAAAATTTTTTAAAAGAACAAAACAACATAACAGGTGAAGTTAAAGTAAATTATATTCGTCAAAACAAAAATGGAACCAAGACAATTATATGTGATTGCACACCTAATGCATTTCACGAAATACTAAATTTGAAAAAAATTATGTCTCGGCTGGGAAAGATACATGGTCTATGAAGAATTGAGTGTACCAAAATGTTATAACTGCCAAGGATATTTTCATAAAAAAAGCGAGTGCAGAAATAAAATTGTATGTCCTATATGCTCCGATGAGCATGAAGAAAGAATGTGCCCTAAACAAAAAAAATTTTGTAAAAATTGTGATTTATCAAATGGAAAATATAACTCAAACTATGCCACTGACCATCAAAACAATAGTCCGGATTGTCCAATGCTAAAGTTCCACATTGATATACTCAAAAGCAAGATAAACTATATAGAATAAAAATATATATCTTAGGTGATCTAATCAATTAATTAGTTACTATTTTTTAAATTTTATTTTATTTTTATTTTTTTCTTATTCTAAACATTACTCTAATGGATATTACTGAGCTAAACATATTAAATGAAATTGAACTTGAGGAAATTAATGCCTCAGAAAATATAAACCTAAGATATGATGTACAACAATATAAACAATTTTGTACTGATTCAGCCTATAACAAAAGTGTACTGAAAATTCTTCATATAAATATTCGAAGTGCTAAAAAAAATTTTGATACATTTTTAACATCTTTAGAAACTTTTCAAATGAAAGATTTGGATATAATAATTTTTGGTGAAACTCGAAACATTGCTAATATAAAGAATTTTACAATACCAGGCTTCGAAACTATTTACAATAATAGTAAAATTAACCAGAATGATGGAATACTTGTTTTCATTAGAAATTATATTAACTACAATATAGATCATACTGTTTTACCATTAACCAAAGTAACTATAACTAACATTTCTTTCAAATTATGTAATATAGAATTTTCAGTAATGCCTTGCTATAGATCTCCCACCATAAATGATAACTTATTCCTAACTGATCTGGAATCCTATTTTAATAATCTGAAGAGTAATAAAATAGATATATTTATAGGAGACATAAACTTTGATATACTTAACTCCATAAAAGCATCAACTAATAGTTATTTGTCTATGTTGTCTTATTACGGTTTCAAATCATACATAAACTCATATACCAGAGTAACCCCTGACAGCAGCACTTGCCTCGATCATATTTTCATAAGGAAAAATATAGAAATGAACAAATTATTACTCGATGCACTGGTTATGGATACAGATATTACTGATCATTACCCTATCTACTTAAATGTTAGTCTTAATAATAATAGTATTAATAATAATAATAAAGACATAGATCATAAGACTATAGTCAAATTTGATGATGAGAAATTTGAAAATATGATCAGCTTAGTGCAGTGGGATAATGTTGTCTCATTAAACGACCCTGATTTAGCATACCAAAAATTTATTGATGTTTTTATGTCTTTACATAAGGAGTGCACCAGTACTGAAAAGTCTCATTTAAAAAATATAATAAACTTAAACCATGGATTACTAATGGAATCATAGAATCAATCAAACATAGAGACAAACTTAAAAAACTAGTCTTGAAAAATAAAAATAATATAAATCTTCTTCAGGAATATAAAAATTATAGAAATCAACTAAACAGAATCATACAAAATGTAAAAAATAGTTTCTATAGCAACCAAATTAATGAAAATTCTAATAACGTAAGAAAAATCTACAAAATAGTCTCAGACGCTGCAAATGAAAATAAAAATAAAACTAGCAATAACTTAAACATACTAGATAGCAATAAAAAACAATTTACGAGTGATACTGAAATGGCTAACTTTTGTAATAATTATTTTGTAAATGCGGGCATTAACATGGCATCATCTATAAACGAGCCTCCTTCTCAAATCAATATAAATTATCCCAACTTAATAAATTCAATGGCACTAAATCCTGTTTCTAATAATGAAATTATTATGCATATCAGTACTCTAAAAAATAATTGTTCTCCAGGCATAGATGGCATATCATCAAAATTGATTAAAATGCATTATAAATACATTATAGACCCTTTGGCCCATATTATAAACCTTATTTTTTTAACAGGTAAAGTACCTTCTTTATTTAAGATATCCATTGTAACACCAATATTTAAAAAGGGCTGTAAAACTGATATTACAAACTATCGACCAATCAGTGTAATTTCTACGTTTGCCAAAATCTTTGAAAAATGTCTAAAAAAAAGATTGTTCGATTATCTTTCTTCAGTTAATATATTAAATATTAACCAGTTTGGATTTATGAAAGGGATAAGTACAAATGATGCAATGTTTGAACTTGTAAATAACATAAAAAACTCTCTTGAGAACAATCAAAAGGGTATTGCTGTTTTCCTAGATCTTGCAAAGGCTTTCGACACTGTACCTCACAGACAGCTCATTGATACTCTTGAGCATTATGGTATCAGAGGTGTGGTGTTGGAAGTCTTTGAAAGCTATCTAGCTGATAGGAAACAGATGGTTAAAATTAAGAATATGTGTAGTGACCCTTTAGAAGTTAAGATCGGAATCCCACAGGGGACAGTAATTGGTCCAATCCTTTTTATCACCTATATTAATTCACTATTGAATTTAAACATAAATGGCATATCTATTTCATACGCAGATGATACAGTTTTATTTTTTGATGATAAAACATGGGAAAATGTGAAAAATAAGGTGATTAAGGGACTGGAACGAGTAAAATGTTGGCTTGATCAAAGTAAATTAACTTTAAATTCCGATAAAACATTTTACATTGCTTTTTCACTAACTGATACCAATAGACCAAATTTCGATTGCATTAAACTAAGAGAATTGAATCTCACTATTAAAGAAACCAACACTATTAAGTATCTAGGTATCACAATAGACAAGAATTTAAAGTGGACACATCATATTCAAGATTTAACAGGCAAAATTAGATGTTTGATTCATAAATTTTATTTAATACGTAAGATCTTAACTAAAAAATTACTTATTCAAATTTACAAATCTCTGGTAGAATCACTTCTAAGATATGGTATCATAGTTTGGGGAGGGCTCTATGATAATGCTTTAAAACAACTGAATGTTGTTCAAAACTATATCCTACGAATAATTCTTTTCAAAGATAGATTGTTTTCTACCAATCTTCTTTATAACGAATGCATATTAAATGTCCGATGTTTGTACTATCTTAGTAATTGTATATTTTGTTTTAAATCTGAAAATAAAAATTTTGTGAACCACTGTTACCAAACTAGACATAACTCAAATAAAATGATGGTTGTGAATTTTAGAAAATATGATGCAAATCAAAGATTTGCTTCAATTTTAGCACCGAAAATTTTTAATATCTTGCCTCATGAAATAAGATCAACAACTAAATACAGTTGTTTTGTTAATAAGTGCAAACATTTTATACACCAAAACAGTAATTACATAAATAGCCTCTTGTAATTTAATTTTTAATTTAATTTTGTAATTAAATTCGTTTTTGTATTTGTATTAAATTTACTTTATTTATCTCTTCTTTTAACACAATGATTTCTGAATTACTTTTGATTTAATACATATATTCATGTATATTATAGGCAGTATTATTATGTTCGTAAAATCAATTATATGGATATGTCTTTATATATATATTTTTTTCTTACTGCACATACAGGTGTTTGCTCACCTAGGTGCATATATGTAACATTTTATGGCTTAGAATTATTATTTATAACCTTTATTTTAAATCAAATTTGTATTGAATATGTAATATAAATAAATAAATAAAATAAATATAAATAAATAAATTTACCCCCACACCCCTCTGGACAATATCATGTTTTCACTGCAGCTGTCTAGCGTCCATCGTTCTGCTGATAGAGTAAAGTGATGTTCCTATACTCCAAAATAGGAATTAAATAATTGCCATACTCTAGAGCTGCAAAGTGACACTTCTCCAATGCAGAGTAGGAACGTATCACAACACTTCATTATAAACTATGGGGCAATATCCTTTTACTCAAACAAATTTAGGTTTTCTAGAAATCTGAGAGTTTTTTATATAACTTGGAAAGTGATTAGAACACATTTTTTAAAAGTAATTTTTACAATAATTAAAAATTATGAGAATTGAACACACACCACATGCCCAGTTACAAACTAAATATTCTAATCAATAAGATAAAAAGTACCTCAATGGAAATAAAGAATGTGTAAAATCCTGTAGTATAAAAATTATGGATTAATTGAATATGTCAATGTATTACTGGCTTCGTGGTCGAGCGGTAGGAACACTTGCTTCTCATCCCTGAGACTTCGGTCAAATCCCGGTCGAGGAACTGGGATTTTTTCTATAGCAGAAATTAATCCTAGCATATTCAGATATTTGGTGTGTGTCCATTATTACTAATTGTCAAGATACCTCAAGGTACCCTTAGGAATACACATTTATTACATGTGATGTTCAATTACTTCATATCGAGGGCTTCATATCAAAAGGGCGTATAATCATAGCACTTACATGGCGTGTACGCCCTCCTGATATGATACCCTCGATATGATTATAAAAGTTAATTAATATAAACATTTTGGAATTTATAGGAATATTATATTTTTGTTATAAACCATTCAAAATTAAAAACTTGATATAGGTATTTAAAAAAACCTAGACAGAACAACAATTTCTGATTTGTACAATAGACCTGCGGAAAATCAAATAAAAAATTCAAACTTGGAATATTGTTTTAATGCATTGAAACTGCATTATTAAAAAAAAAATTCTTAGCTGCAAACAAACTTTTATACGAGAAATGTTTTTAATTCTTATAAAGAAATACACTGCTTTTAGATGAATCAAATAAACTGTATTTAGATACACTCTACATATGTTTCGGCTTTTTAGGCCTTTCTCAAGAGCTTTACAGATAAATACTAAAGTTATGAGCACAATTTACCTATAGAAACTTTCACTATATATTAGGTAAATTGTGCTCATAACTTTAGTATTTATCTGTAAAGCTCTTGAGAAAGGCCTAAAAAGCCGAAACATATGTAGAGTGTATCTAAATACAGTTTATTTGATTCATCTAAAAGCAGTGTATTTCTTTATAAGAATTATTTACAAGATGTTTCACAAGGAACCGACCACTTACTCAATTCAGTGTATTAGAAATGTTTTTTTTTTGGTTGCCTGTTTGTAGCAATTAATTAAATCTAATGTTTTTTTAGGTAATAATACTTATAATTATAATTTTTATGAGAAAACAGGTTGACTTTTTGGCTAATTTATTCAAAGAAACATCAAAATGTTTAATGCATCTTCCTGGATTATTTATACAACCTATCCTAACATTTATAGTACTTACACTTTTCTTCATGTTTTGGATTTTTGTAGTGGTAAGAGATTATTTTTTATCTAAAATATTAATGTAATAGTTTAATCTTTTAGTTATGTTTAGCAACAGCCTCTTATCCAGAAAAGACAGGCGTTCATTCAATAATGGAGGGTTCAATTAAAAATTCTGCCCCTACTCATGAAAACACTAATCTTAAGGAAATTAATTTGGACTCATCATTTGCCGAGAGAGTAAAGAGTAAGTAACCAGAGTATATCCAAAATAATAATTCTCATAGAGTTAGTTGCTTATGAAGTGAAAAACAATAAAAATTTCTATATACAGGGTGGGGTAATAGTATGTCCGACTTCGATATCTTGAGTTCTACAATAGCTAGAAACTTGATTTAAAAACATAAGTAAACTAGACAAAAAAGTCTATAACCGGAAATTGTTTTTGAATATACAGGGTGAGCCAAGACGAAATTACAGGACCAAGTGCCTTTTTTTTAAATGGAATGCTATGTATATCAGTACATTTTTTGAAGCCTCTTTCTAGGCTCTGTTTATTCCTATATTATTATTGGCTATCTCCCAACCACTTTGATGTAATGAATTTTTTTATTGAAATAATGCCATCTGCAGATGGATATTAAAAAAATCACCACAGTCACAATTATGGGTTTTAAGAAAAACTTGTGTGAATACCAGTTACGAGACATCTAATTAATATTTTTGAATTATTTTCATTTCCTAAAAATGTACAGGGTGGCCAAAAATTAGTATTCAATTAAGAACTTTTTAAATTAAATTTTCTCAATTTTTTCAAATGTATGTTTTTCAACGATGTGATGTAAAAATGAAAAACGAACATTTTTTGTAAGTACTTTCCTATGGCTAATTGCAACCATTTTCGTTTTATTGAGCAATAATTACAACATTCAAAAATAAACTTAAAAAAAGAGGTTTCTTCAAATAACTCAGTAGAAAAAATTATAATAAATGTTCCACATGTTGGCCATTTTGATTGACACACATCTCTATGCACTTTTGAAATGAGGTTCCCACTGTTCCTAAAACTGCCGGTGTGATAGATCTAAAGGCAGTTATTATTCTTTCCTCCATATTTTGTACTGTTGTTGGTGTGTCTCTATAAACAATTTCCTTCACGTATTCCCATAAAAAGAAATCCATTTTTGTAAGATCTGGGGATCTAGAAGGCCATTTAGTGGGTCCATTTCTTCCAATCCATTGATGAGGGTAGGTATTATTTAAGTGGTCTCTAACTGCATTTAAATAATGTGGTGGAGCACCATCTTGCTGAAACCATATCCTATTTCGAATTCTTCCAGGGAGATTTACCAATAATTGTGGCAGATAGTTTTCCAAAAAATGAAGATAAATAGCTCCAGTCAATGTACCATCAAAGATGTGGCCCTATTACATGTTCTCCAATAATTCCTCCCCAAACGTTTATAGACCATCTGTGTTGGTTATCAACTTGCATAAAAAAGTGAGGATTTTCCGAAGCATAATAATGGAAATTGTGCCTATTAACAAATCCATTTTTATGAAAAGTTGCCTCATCAGTGAATAAAACATTATTGAAGAAGTTGACATCAACTTGCATTTTACTTCTGGCGCAATTACAAAATTGTAGGCGCTTCTGAAAATCGTCATCAGATAATTCCTGGTGCATTTGAATATGATATGCATGCAATTTATTTGTTTTTAAGATTCGACCCACAGACCGTCTACTTATTCCTACTAATGAGGTCACTTCTCTTTGACTAACATGGGGATTATCAACCATTGCCAGCACCACAGAAAACTCATTTTCTTCGTTCACAACACGTTTTATTCTTTCACTAAAACCAAAAATATTTTTACTGAACAGAATAGTTGAAATTAAAAATAACAATATTGAGTCAGTCGTACAGAACATAATGTGCATATTATCTTTTTTTGTAATCCAAGTTTCAGCGTTTTGGCAAATAGCCGGGAAAATAATTGTTTAAAAAGATATATATTATACTTATCTGTGATAAGTTTTGTAAAAGTTAGTAAATAATAATTAGCAAGAAATTTTCAGCGTTATTATTTTTCATTCCACTCTATATTTTAAACTTTTGCCAAGAAGAGGATACCTAATTTGTTTTTGATAATATTTTGTGATAAAATTTCACCGAAACGTTTTATTAAAGGTTACGGAAAATCCTATGGGTTCCTCTCGGCAATTTGCCGTAGAACTAAATATACCTAGAATCAATTCAGTGGATTCTCAAAAAACATAGGTATCATCCCTATAAACTACATGTCAGCCAAGAATTAAGGCCAGGAGACAGTGAAAGAAGGATTGAATTTTGCAATTGGCTTGATGGAAAATTGCAGTTGCGATTTTTTAAATAAAATTATCTGGACTGATGAGTGTAATTTTTCCACATATGGTCTTTTTAACAGGAACAATGAGCATTATTATACAGTGGAAAATCCGCACCAAAATCAACATGTGCGAAGGCAGGGACGGGCATCATTTAATGTTTGGGTTGGGCAGTATCGAAATAAAATCTTGGGGCCAATTATTTACGATGGAAACTTAAATGCTGGACGCTATCTATATTTCATCCGAAATTGTATATTAGATGCGCTTGACGTCGAGCCTTTAAATATGCTTCGGCAACTGTGGTGGCAACAGGAGGCGCACCAGCCCATAATGCAAGGGCCATCACACAGTTTCTTAATGAAACATTTCCTAATCAGTGGATTGGAAACCAAGGGCTAATGCGCTGGCCTGCTAGAAGCCCGGATTTGTCTCCGCTGGATTATTTTTTATGGGGATTTTTAAAAAACCGTTTATATCAAGATACTCCACGTGACAAACATTTTGCGCTAAAATTTAATGTTAGAGATAACAGATTTAAGAGCAAGAGGAAGAGTAATCCAGCGGGCAGTTACGGACAATCTGCTAAGACGCATGCGAAAATGCATAGAGGTGCAAGGGGGGGATATTTGAGCATTTACTTTAGGTTTTAATTTTGTTCCTTTTAAAGTTTAGGTATATAATTATTAATTAATTATTTATTTATTATTAATATTATTTAGCGAGAAGTAATATTTTGTTTTATAAACAGTGTCTTGTTAAATATTTTTAAAAATACAGAAAATGTCAGTTTTTGTCATCGAAACGTTTGAAAATCAAAATTTGTGATGGGTCACAGCATTTAGGAAGTCCAAAGGTAACAAAAAATAAAATAAAAAATCCAGGTCCGTATTTAAAAAAAATTAGTTGATGATGGTTTCTGGAAAACGAAACGTCAGATTTAAAATTTGACAGCGCCACCTTGTAGAGGATAAAGAGTGGTAATGACGAAGTTTTATTAGTTTTAAAATTTGTTTTCAAATAACGCCAGAAAAAAAATATAAAAGATTTTATGAAATTTCGCTTTTTTTCCGGATATTTCAGAAAGTATTCGGAATTTTCCAAATTTCAACACAGCATTTTGATAAACATCAAATTGCGCAACTTTGCCATAATTTAACCTACCCTGTATCTCTTGCGGTTTCCAAGATCCCAATGATGAGGCTCGAAAATGGGCCACCTTGTACATATAAAAAATGTTCGGTTTTCAATTCTACATCACATCGTCCAAAAATATACAAGCTGTTTCATTTGAAAAAATTGAGAAAATTCAGTTCAAATAGTTGTAAATTTAAACATTATTTTTGGCCACCCTGTATACTTTCAGGAAGTGAAAATGGCTGAGTGTTATCACACAAATGTCTCATAACTGGTACTAAATTTTTCTTAAAATCGATAATCGTGATGAAGTGATTTTTTTTAATATACTTATACGTGTAAATGGCATAATATCAACAACAAAAAAAATCATTACATCCAAGTGGTTGGAAGAGAATCAATAATAATACAGGAGTGGAAGGAAGCCACAAAGAGGTTTCAAAAAATATTCTGATATACATGGCATTCCATTTAAAATTTTTAGTTGACCCTGTAGAAGCGTCTTCGCTCACCCTGTATATTCAAACATTATTTCCTATTATAGGCTTTTTTGTCTGGTTTATTTATGTTTTTAAATCAAGTATCAAGTCGGACGCACTATTGACCCGTCCTGCATAGTCTAAGGTTTGCAATTTCAAAACCGGAAATACGAGCGTGGAGGGGGGGGGTAAAATAAATATCAAATATTCGTTTTAATAATTAACAAACATTATAAAAAGAGAATATCAGAATAAAATGAATTTCTACCTTTTGATAATAAATTAAACACAAAGTAAAACGTTACTCTGCAAATAATAATTAAAATAATACTTGTTACAAAAAAAGAACTTCGTTATAATATCTGACTTCAGTTTTCAGTCTCATAATAATAGAAAATGCTTATTTATTCAATGATGAGCAATAAGGCAAAAGTGTTCATTCTTGTTTTCATCATGTCCAGACGATGCCAACTTGACTGGCGAAACCCGCGTTTAGTGCAGTATATGGTGTTTTGTGGCAAACCACGACAACATTAGCCTTACATCAAAGTTCCAATCCAAGGATTGATTCTTGTGTTATTTTTATTTATAAATTTGTCACGATTTTTATAAATCCATGTTCTCAGTAAGTTCACAATGCACTTGCCATATTTTTTAAAATTAATTCGTTTATTTTCATATAGTCTTACTACATCAGCATTTATTAAATTTGTTTTTATAATTTCTACCTGGAAAATGTTTAAATTACTAATTGAACTCCCGGGAAGATCAAATGCTAGTTGCGTGTCTGGAACGATCTCTTATCGGCGCGATGTCATCGGCTAGTATATCTTCGCGTGAAGAATGATACACTACCTAGTTTGTGCATTAAGTACGGGTAGTTATTTCCTAAAATTATTTGTGTCCGGTGTGCAATATTGATATTGCAGTGTTTATTGACTTGTTTAAAATAAATCTTAAACATTCAGATTATTATTCTGAGCTTAAACATGACTGAACAAGGTTATTCTAACCAGGGTTCGAAGGATATATATCCGGGATATATATCATGATATATATCACGATATATATCCGATATTTAAAGGACTGATATATATCAATGATATTTATTTTTTTTCTTTTTCGCAAGATGATGCATTTTGCAATTTTAATCAAATCGATTCACATTATTATTCAATAATATTATGCTAAATATACCTAAAATTAAAATGCAACCTTTGTTTATATTGCCATTCCTGTCGCGAGCCGCATTTCTGTTGTCCTGTCCTATTAGATCAGTGGAACAAATACGTTTTTCTTAGTGGGGGTTCATAAGACCTCCCATATTCACAAAGATACTTTGTGAATATGGGAGAGATACTTTTCATCATTCGGATTAGTTCAGCCTAAACTCAGAAATAGGTTAGGTAATGAAAAGGCAGCAAAACTTGTTTTTATGTTCAAATATTTGAATCAGCACCCCGAAGACCGACATACTGATTTAAAATGGGTTTGGGAGATGCAAACATCAGAGACTCAAGAATGTTCTGCATCATCTGCGTCTGAAGATGATATTCCGTTAATTAATCTGTTAGACCATTAATTTTGTTCTTATTTTTTATTACTTTTTACATTTTGACATTTCAACTATTTTTATATATTTTTTTAAGAAGTCTATTTTTGTTTTTTATTCCATTAAGGAATAATTATTGTTATGTTTATGTTATGTTTTCGTTTATTGTAATATAAAATAAAAATATGCTTTCAGTTGGCAATTTTGTTGATCAGAATAAAAAAAAACGAAAAACAAAAATAAATATCAAAATTTTGATATATATCGGATATATATCAAAATTTTGATATTTATATAAATATCATGATATTTTCGAACCCTGATTCTAACGCACAAGTGGACAGTTTATCCAAAGTAGATTTCATGATGATCGCAGTTTTTTCTTCTGCAGAAATTAGAGGAATAAATTCAAACAGGTAGATAAGTTAAGTACCCATAGCTTTTATAAAAATAGGTTATAAGAAGTTATAGTAAATATGTTTATACAGCTAAAGTAAGAAAATAAAAATAAAATTGTATTTATATGCCAACACAATACATATAAACACCACAGAAATTAGACAATCCTCGAATCCAAAACCGAAGCTGCATAGGCGAGGGTCACACTTACGAAAAAACGCAAACACACAACTATTCCCACCAATATTGCCAGTGCTGGTGGCGGGATTCGAACCCACAGACGATGGTGAGATTATCTAGTCACACTTGCCATCGTGCTCTAGCCAAATACTCCACCGAGCCGGTTAATACAACGTTATATTTAACAAACCAGAAGCTTTCACGACTTAACACATCATTTGAACCGCGTCGATCTGGAACCTCTCCTTTTGACGGTTCGCTTACGATTCTACATTGCATCTTCAGGGAATTTGCCCTCTAAAATCATTTTGTATACACATATATGCTTACTGTATTAAGTTATTTCAAACGTAATAAAATTAACCATTAACTATTTCCTTCCTAATTTCTACCTGATTTTTTTTAATATCTTATTAATACAAACCTTGCAAAAAAAATTATTTACCACAGTCAAAATCACAATAATCACAAAAATTAAAGGCTTTAAACAAAGGCAGAAGATGTTTCTGTATTGGTTTATTAAAATAAAAATATGCGTAGATGTTTAATTTATTTCAATCACTCTCAGAAATATAATAATCTTTCAACTATAGTTAATACGAATTATTGCTTACCGCGCTTGAATTCACCACGAGAAGCGCTAGTGTAGGGTAAGGTAATTGTCACCGAACGTTATTTATGGCTTTTTAACGCGGGTTTTTAGTAATATATATAAAAATTAGCTGAAAAATATTTAACACGATGATGACAGAAGGGGAAAGTAGTAATTTACTTGCCCAGTAAGGAAATTTATGTACCTATCAGAGGTGTCTTATGTCATTAAAGTTAGGTTATATCAAGCATGAGCATGATGAAGACAACGAATGTGCATGATTATTACTTACGATTTTCTGTAGTAGACTCCTTTGGTAACACATAATCGTCAGGATTAAAATGTTCCTTACAAACACACAAATGTTTCGAAGGAATAAAGTTATCCCTGCGAATCGTTACCAACCACTGTTTTAGGCGAGTTTTGTCTCTCGGAAGCATAGGTCCGCCTTTTGTTTCCGAACAAAATGGAACTACACAATACTGAGGCGTAATTAACAAGTTTTTTTATTTACTGGTGTACGAAATAACTATAATAAAACCCTATAAACTCGTTCCGCGCCTAACAATAACTTTTGACAGCAACCTTACTCGCCAGTGGCGCCAACTGGTGAGCCTAAAAATGGTAGCCCTCAATCATAATGCAATTTTTCCTGATTTTTTTTATTTCACTCTGTATAAAAGTTTACTTGCAGCTGAACTCGTCCAGTTAACTATGATTTTAAGCTCCTAAATCCATATGTTTTTTTAATAAGAATATCTGATGTGGCCAGCACATAAATTTCTTATACCTGATCAAAAAAAATCATTCTATTTAATTCTTCACTTACCTCAATTAAATTTTAATAGCGTACCTTGAAATGTTTAAATTAAATTTTTTAAATAACGAATTATCAGCTTCCTTCGATACTGTTAATAATAATTCATGTCATATATTTTATTAATTTCCTCTTATTGACTGACATTTGTGTACTAAATTAGACATTTAAAATGTCAAACTGCCAAATTTATCCTAACCCCATTTTATGAGGTCAATTGTGTAAAAAATTTCAGTTTAGACCAGCTTTATTTAAGTACTTGGAAAATATATTTTATTGGCTTGATATAGTAGACATGATTTATAATCTTTCATCAAGAATATATTTTTTTGTAAAGACAAATACAAAAAAATTTGGGTGTCATGGACCTCCTTTCAGTTGGCGAATTTTGCTCATCACCGAATTTTTCATTGTCTTTGGCCTTTAAAACAAGTGTACCAAATTTGAAAGCTTTATCTTAAAAACTGTGGTTGCTATCGCGATACTACAGACATGCGGACAGATTTTCTTCCATAAAGTTATGTTTTGTCTTTATTATTCGCCGAAATTCGTCCAGAAATGTAATACATTTTTTAAATTTTTTCCCCCAAAATTGTACCTTTCTTCTTTCATTCATTATGTCTCTTCTGGTGGTACCACCTTCACCAAATTTAATGTGTTACCTAAAATGTTGTTGAAAATCTTAATTGCTAAATTTGGGAATTCTCCCATTAGTATTTTTTGAGTTATCGCGGATACACAAATACACACACACACACATCCACACACGCATCGACAGACATCATTCTTAAAATAATCAGAATGGATTCAGGAGGGTTCAAACGTATATATCAATCAACATCTCGAGGTCGATAAAAATCACAATTACTATACTTCCTTATATTAGGTATAAGAAAGTAAAAATTAGAGGTATCTTTGTTAGATATGTGTAAGAGGTTTATATACACACTGTATATAAGCATTTTTAGAAAAAGTACGCCCCATTTTCAAGTAAAAGCTGTTTGAGTTTGCGGTTGAAATCTATTTAAAAATTAACATTTGCTAAAAATGAGTCTCGCCCAATAGGGATAATTGACAACTTTGTGTCCGATGATTTTCAATAACACCAAGTAAGCTTGTACAAGATTCCACAATGGAAAATGTCTTCTTTAATCTCCCAAAATAACATAAAAAAGAATCAAAAAAATCGTTCGAAATCCAGGATCCCTGTTACCATGCAATGTCCTTTACACATATTATTTTTTATTGCCTTACATACTTATTTTTATTATTATTTTTTTAATTACTCGCATAAAAATGATCCTTGCATACAAAAACGTAACTTGTTTTTGAAAAGTCCTTGGATCCCGTCTAACCATATTTAACCACAATTTTCTACGTGTTTCGTTTTTTGGAATTTGAATACAAGTTTTTTTTTTTTGGCGTTTTTATTGAAGTATTTTCACACATCGGAATGATGCACCAGTAGTATGATAATTTCGAAGAATTGATGTAATTACTAATTAGTCATTACTTCACCTTCACTTAAATTTAATAACATATTTTATTTGCTTTGTGCTCACTAGCACCATGGTGCTTATTGCCCGATGACGTCACCGTATCGATCTGCCCGGCATAATGGACTAATTCATACTTTATTGTTGAATAACTTTTGTAAAAGAAAAGATTTTTTTCTGCAACCGTCTAGAAAGTTCATTGTTTTTGATAAATTTTTTTGAAAATATATATTTGCTGATCTAGCCCGGTAAATTGACATAAGAGATCGGAAAAGTCTTTTCCGATCCCTTGTGTCACTTAACAGCATTTGCTTTTTGGCATGCAGAAAGACCATGAGGTGAGCTACGCTCTACAGTTTAAAGAAATTTAATAATAGTATACCAAGTGTTCCATTTTTGACGTTACATTTTGTAAACTTCAAACCGCGAAAACTTGCTGAAGTCAAACAGTACACCCTGTATTTTTTTCATCAAGTTATGTATAATTAAATTCCTTTTTTTCTGATATGGGCATTGTGGGGGTTTAAGTTACAACTTTTGCGATTTTCTTAGAAATTCAAGAATTTTTAGTAAAAATTTTATCAAATTAGCCATGATTATGTCAAAAATTGCCACCGCATTTAAATTACACCCACGAAGACTTTTTGAATTTGTTTATTATTTATAAAGAATGTGATAAAGTAATATCAAGAACTTGTAGTACATTTGCTACTCAATAGCCACAAAAAAGGGAAACTGTTACCAAACACTGTAAAACGCATACTGGATAATTTTAAAAGCTATGGCTCTGTCAAGGCAAGAATTTAAAAGCGGAAGCCTATTGTTGATGACGAAAACATAGAAATAGCAATTCTGGGATATTTTCATGCATTTCCAATGATGTCATTAAGACAAGCTGCCCTGGAATCGGGACTATGTAAGGATTCAGTTCACAGCATCTTAATTAAACATAAATTTCACCCGTTTTCGTTCCAAATGGTTCAACGATTAAAAGAAACAGATTTCCTAAGAACATTTTTGTGAATTTATTCTAATAGGCGACGATTCTTATTTGGGAAATGTTATATGGTCAGATGAAACTAAATTTACCAAAAATGGACTTTTTAATCGACACAATTCGTATTATTGGAGTGACTCGAATCCTCATGTGTTCAGGGAGCGAAATTTTCAAGAAAGTTGGCAGTTTAATTTTACTGTACCATAAGAAACAATAGAGTGGTGGCATTAGAATTTTATCAGGAAAATTTAAACGGTAAGTTATAAAGACTTCTTCTGCTAATATGTATAGTTAATTTTTTTGTTTTTATTTTTTTTTTTTTTAGGTGAAAGATCTAAATATTTTACAAAATTTGAATAATAACTATTTAGAAAATTTACCTCTCGCCGAACAGAAACATTTTTTATCAGCACGACGGTGCTCCCCCACATAACGCGTATTTGATAAATAATTTTTTACAAGAAACTTTTTACGATTAATGGATCGCCAATAATTGATCTTTATCAATTTTAGATTATTTTATTTGGGGAACTATTAAAAATAAAGTTTATGAGAGCCCATTAACAACTACAGAAGATTGTATGCAGAGAGTAAGAAATGCATTTCAAAACTTATCACAGGATTCAATTAAAAGAGCTACCCATGGGGAACTAATCTGAAGGTGCGAAAAATGTGTGGAGGTTCGAGGGCGGAATTTTGAACAATTATTAAATTGAAATGAAATCATGTTTTTAGTTGATTTTATCTTAGCTATTTTAGTTTATGCAAAGTGTCTTCAATTCAATTAATAGGCATGTAGTGTTTAGTTTTATTTTCCGTTTTTGTGGATATCTAGTAACAAATGTACTACAAGTTCTTGATATTACTTCATCACATTCTCCATAAATAATAAATTCAGAAAGTCTTCGTGGGTATAATTTAAACGTGGTGGCATTTTTTGACATCAGAGAATGACTGACATTACTGTTTGTTTCTAATCATGGCTAATTTGATAAAATTTTTACTAAAAATTCTTGAATTTCTAAGAAAATCGCAAATATTTCAAAAATCTGTAACTTAAACCCCCACAATGCTTATATCAGAAAAAAAGGAATTTAATTATACATAACTTGATGTAAAAAAAATACAGGGTGTTCCATTTGACTTAAGCAAGTTTTCGCGGTTTGAAGTTTATAAAATGTAACGTCAAAAATGGAATACTTGGTATACTATTATTGAATTTCTTTAAACTGTAGAGCGTAGCTCACCTTATGGTCTTTCTGCATACCAAAAAACAAATGAGTATCTTTTACACAAAGTTATAAAGGTTATTATAAACCATTACACCTGTCAAAATTTTTTTAATGTCAAATATCTCTGAAACGGCTGGGTTTAGGCATAGGGTATGCTACATATTGTTGAATTTTATCCTCTTTTCGAAACCCTAAAATATATAGGGTATTCCATTTAAAATAAGCAAGTTGGTATTGACTTCCGGTATAACCAGAAGTGCTAGATGCTTGTAATTATTTTAGTTGGATGGACCACACTGCCATTAGTAATTCCCTTAAATTTTCAAAATTTTCTGGTCATACTTTTCCCTATATCGATCGATGCGGTTCCTGGTGAGACACCCTGTATATGTACACACATATACACTCTCACGCACATATAGATAACCTGACCTTTTAACTAAAATCTTCCTCAAAAAATTCATTTAAGTCATAGAAGACTTTGGCTTTTAATATCTTTTTGATTTCCTTCTTAAATGTATTAAGAGGATTCTGCTTGACCGATTCTAGCAAATAGTTAAATATTTTTACACCTGCATATATATGTATAGGTCCCTTTCTATTTACATCTAAATTATACAAGGGTGTCAAGAGTTTATTTATATACACTGCACTCGCGTTTCCCCAACCAAGTTGGCATCATCTGGAGATGATTAAAACTGAGTTTTAATCATTTCCAGATGAGATGAGTGCAGTATATGGTGTTTTGGTGTTTCATGGAAAACTACGTCGGTGTGGTCCGCGGGGATCCGCTCACAGAAAACCTAACCTAACCTATCTTCACATCAAAGGTTTCAACCCCCTTCAGGAATATAAATTTTATTAAGACAATTTACTTAGAATCTCTCCAAAAGACCAAAGTCAAAATTTGGCTAAAAACAATAAATACTAGTTTTGACCAAGAACATTTTAATATTATTTTTTTAATTTACAGTAACAGTTGTTGAATATGTTGATGCCTCGTGGGTAAAGGGAATGTGGTGGGTATACTTCATTGGTTTGATATGGACATCAGAATTTATCATGGCTTGCCAGCAAATGGTGATAGCTGGTGCAGTGGCACACTGGTTTTACAGACATAAGTACAAAGATAATGCCCATGTATGCTATGCAACTGGAAAATTAATCAAATACCATTTAGGTTCTGTTGCTCTGGGGTCTTTAATAATTACAGTTTTTAAAGTTCCAAGGCTTATATTGACGTACCTGTATGAGAAGTAAGTGGTAAAAAATTTTGTATTGGTATTCTGAGCTTTTAATATATAACCTTTAATTTAATCAATAGGAGGTCATTTTTTTATATAAAAAAACCTGAGGCTATAAAACTTTCATCTGCCGTAGAAGTAGATACAAAAAGATCTAATGGTTGTTTAGTTATAATGATGTAATTAATATTTGCAGAAAAAAATAATTGGAAAAGTATCGATTTTTTTGTCGAAAAAAGATTAAACGACCCTAATACAAAATGAAAAGACACTCATGTTGATTTTGATTATTATTGCATATTAATTATATATTATATATATATATATATATATATATATATATATATATATATATATATATATATATATATATATATATATATATATAAAAACATCGCAAACGCTCGTGATACAACTACTAACACTAGGCTCACTAAGTCCTAAATTAAAATCTTCTCCAGTACCTTTCTGAAATGCTCCATGGGCAAAAAAGTTCAAAGACGCTAAGATCTGAAATACACCACAAGATGATTTTTGATGATTTGTGTGTGTTCGAAATAATATACTAGTGGCAGCTGGTGAAATTTGGTTATGTTTGTATTGGAGCGTACGACCCAAACGATCTATCAAGACTAAAGAAGTTTTTCCAGAAAAAATATGTGATTGACGTTTGCGAAAAAAATTGAAAAACTTGTGCCTGCCCAGGTTATTTTTTAAATAAATTTTTAAAATATTTGCAAAATTTTTTTTCAGAATTGAAGTGGAAAATATATATTTTCCACTTGATTCTGAAAAAAAAGTGTTTTGCAAATATTGTACAAATTATCTAGAAAATAACCGAGTGAGGCACACAATTTTGGCAACTTTTTTTTCGTGAATTTCAACAGGAACACAGAAATCTAGGATACAAAACAAAGTGTAAAATTCGTAAAAATTATGTTTAGAATTTTCATCATTAACGTCCGTAAATGTGGATCGTTCATTTTCCTTGTACAAACATATATATACAGATCAAATTGCTCAAATTTAATAGCCACAATTGAAGAATGATATTGTGACCATGTATGCTATTGCAATTCCAAACTTATTTGTCTATGTCTGTCCTTCTGTCAACCATGAGGCAGTATTAGCTACCGGTCCTGGACTTGACAAATTTTAATTTGGTCCAGTTTCCTCTCCTTGTTAATGTCTATTGTCAGTTCTGACATCTTACAGACGTTTACAAATTTAAGTTCGTAGTTCCGTAAATAATAGAGGTATTATAGGGCTCACCATGACAACTAAGTAGAAATAGCAGATTCCTGTAAGACATTTTCGTGATTTAACAGACTAGTATTACCCAGCTGAATATGATGGAACAATGTATATATGTTTACTTAAATTTCATATCTACCCAAGCAGGAGAATTTTTCTCTGGTAAAATAACTATTTTGTGTGAACTTTCTGAAGCTGAAGATTTCCACCCAAAAAAGTGTTAATTCTAATTCTTTATGAATATCTCATATTCCAAATGTATGTGTCTCGTCCTAAGTGAGGACACCCTAATTTATTAGCTAGATATTTGGCTGTTAACGTTTTCGCCAACTTACTACATTTATAATAATTTCAGGTGGAACCGTGGTAAAGATAAAGGAAGTGAGTGTGCATCTTGTGGACTAAAATGTTGCATTTGTTGCTTTTATTGCTTGGAAAAATTTATCCGTTACTTGAACCATAATGCTTATACTGTTATTGCGATAGATGGCTCCCATTTTTGTAAAGCTGCTGGAACGGTAAGAAATATCCCTAACTTAGAAATATTGGAGGAACCAGACATGGTCTTTAAATAAAGTCCATTACCAATTTTTAAAAAAATTGCAAAAAAAACTAGGATCTGAAAAAAAATAATGATAAAATAATTTGGGAACCAAAAAAGTCAACAACTTTCTTAATCAAAATGTTTTCTTAACCAGAGAGATGGTTACTGAAGTAAATCCTACTTGAATATCAGATTTTGAATTAGGTGAGATCCTAGAGTTTATTGTGGAGTCCGAACCACATCTGAGTTAAAAACAAATTCCAAAAAAATAAACTTCCAATTTGTCTTGGGATGGATTCAAACCATCGAATTTTGTTACCAAGTGGTGAAAAAATTATCTCCATGAAATTGTCTCAAAATTTATTTCTGTACATTTGTTTTTTTATACAACTTACAGTTTTGAAAAAAAAATTCACTCGTATTCATGTACACATAATCAAACGGAATCTATTTGGAGTTGTTGACCATGAAGTAGCTTAGCTGGGTATTTCTGATTACATGAGAATGATAGCATCTTTCTCTAAAACTGTAAACTGTTTAAAAAAAAATAGAGATGAGCTGCAGATCATTTCGTATTATTTTTGGTTATTGAGTTGTTGCATTCTTTTTTTTTTTTTTTTTTACAAAGATGGCCTCCATTATAGTAGCGTGGTTAGTTTTTTTTTTTTAATTTGTTTAGAATATTCACTAGATTCAAATCAACAACATTTTTCAGCGACACTTTAGTAGATTATTCTTTATTAATTCTTTATGCCCATTAGAAAACATGGAATAGAATAGGTCAATTAGTAAATTACAAGTATAAAAGATATAAATAAATACAAAGAGATAATGATAACATAAAAAGACCAAAAGACATATAAATAAACACATTTTTATTGTTACTTTAGGTAATGTGATGCATTTTATTGTGCTCATTGTGCGCAAGTAAACAATGTAGGTTAGTGTTCGAAAGATTTCTTATATTACAGGGGGATTTTGGTTGCAATTTTATGCACTTGGCTTATCTATTTTATTTTAACATAATGTTGATAAAAAAGAGAAATAGATATGCATGGAAATAAAAGTATACTTAATAGAAAATGCCATTTAATTCTTTGTATGAAATATTTTTAATAATTTTTTCAAATGCATTTTTTTATTTAAAGTTAACTTGAAAAAAATAAATAGTATTTAAAAAAATTTCTATGAAATTGGATTTAAATTCTAAATTCGAAACAAATCTCTGCCAGTTTTCTGTAGTTTTTTAAATTGTTGTCTTGAGAAACAAAATCAACTATAATAATAATTATTTTTTTTTTTAACATTGTCGTAGTTTTCCGCAAAACACCAAAACAACATATGTTGCACTCGGCGCACGTTTCGCCAACCAAGTTGGCATCATATGGAGATGATTAAAACTAACCTTATGCTAACAATGTATTCTATTTATATCTAACTCTATTGATTAGTGAGTCGCAGTTAACCGAACAGTAACAATAGTTTCAGTATAAATAGGATACATTGTTAGCATAAGGTTAGTTTCAATCATCTCCAGATGATGCCACCTTGGTTGTCAAAACACGTGTTGAGTGCAGTATATGGTGTTTTGTGGAAAACTACATCAATGTTACTTTCACATCAAAAGTTCCAACCCACTTTAGAATTTTTTTTTGTTATATGTATATACTCTATTATTGTATACCTTATAGTTGGATTTTATTTTTTTATAAATTTAAAACATCCATTTTTAGGCATTTGAAGTTTTAACATCCCATGCCTTGCAAGTGGCAACGATAAACAGTTTAGGTGATTTTATATTATTTTTGGGTAAGTGCTTTGTGACTGCAGTTACAGGGTGTGTCGGTTTGGCTTTGTTTAGAAGAAATCCTGAATTAACATTTTATGCTGCTCCTACGCTTTTGGTTTGTATTTTTGCATTTTTTGTGGCTCACTGCATCCTTTCATTATATGAGGTAAGTCTCCATTTTACACGGTATATTCTTATTAGATACATAATTATACCAATAATTGACTATTATTGCAATTGCTTTTCAAATAAATAAGATTTATTAAACATCGTATAGTTGAGAGAAAAAGTATATCACTAATCCCTAATGAACTAAATTTGATTAGGAATTCTAAGAAAATGATAAATGAATTTAAATATACATCGGCTGGTGGATTTAGGTTATACAATATCTCAATATTGTAGCATGGAACTCAAGCAATATTGTAAGGCTGATTGAAGAAGTTTTGCAGAAAAGAAATTGAAAAAAATGAGAAAAAAAGTTAAAAAAAATGCGCAGCCTCCCCAGATTCCTTCTAGACCATTAGTAAAATCTTTGCAAACTATTTTTTTTCGTATTCAGAAGGAAAATTTATCGCCCCGTTTTTTTTTTGTTTTCGAAATTTTTTTTATTTTTTTTATTTTTTTTATTTTGAACTTTACACAATGAAGAATTTAAATTTCAAAGTGTCATAACTTTATAAAAAATCAAAATTTTCGAAAACCAAAATAAATGGGGTGATAAATTTTCCTTCTGATAAAAAAAATTATTTGCAAATATTTTACTAATGGTCTAGAAGGAATCTTTTCTAACTTTTTTTTTCTCAATTTTTTTCTGCAAAAACTTCTTTAATATCTATTGATAGTTGTGCCTTAAAATATTGCTTGGGTTCCATGCTCCAATATTGAGATATTGTATAACCTAAATTCACCAGCCGACACTGATATACATGCTGAAGAGTGAATAAGAAGAAGGTAAGGAAAATTTTCCGGAAAATTACCAAACAATATTTCAGTGCAGTAATGGCCAATTTCGGTGAAATTTATGGCCCTGAATTTTTCACTTCAAATGTTCATTGACCTTAGGAACATTGGAAATTTTTATGATATTGGTCCAATTTTAAAATAAAGCACTTAAACATGAAAAACTGCCAAGAAAATTGTAAATTTTAAATGATACAATTAATTTGCTATGTAATGGAGTTGTTTAACTCAGTTTTTTTGATAAATGAGTAAAATTTTAAAGATATTGAAGTAAAACTAAAAGGGCAGGTGGTATTAATATTATTATCGTTATCCTCTTTTTCATCCTTATCCCAGTCTTTAGATTTTTCTAGTTTGCGTACTTATCTTTTTACTTTCATTATTTTTATAAAATATGCCTATATTTCATGTCTATAGGGTACTGCTTGCAAATGTTTTTCCCAGGGTTGTAGAACACTAATTTAAGTGTCCCTGTGTAAGGACATGAACATTTATGGACATGACACAATGATAAATGTTCGAACATTTTTGGATGTGACTTAAATTTCCTCCATTTTTTCCTATTAACGGTAACATAACCAGATAACCACACATAACCTATAAACTGAAGTTATTAAATATTAATCAGATAAACAAAGTTGAATAATCTGGAAATATTTTGCAAAAATTGGCACATAAAAAACAACATGCTGTTTGCATATTCTGTAAAAAAACTTAAAACATTTAGCTAGAATGAAACATATAACAAAGAAATATTGTTCAGGTATTTAGCAACTTCCATACTTTTCAGTGACAGCTGGTGAAATTTAGGTTATCATATCTTAGTATTTTAAAGCGTAACTGTCAAAACTAAATGAAGAAGTATTGCGGTGAAAAAAATTGTGATTGAAATTTGTGAAAAAAAAAGTTAAAAATTATGTGCCTTTCCAGGTCATTTTTTAGACAATTTGTGAAATATTTGAAATACATTTTTCTTCCCATAATCATGTGAAAAATATATCAGTAGGTTTCAAAATTCATCAAAATTATTGCCTTTTTTATGAAGTTACACCTTTGTGTCATTTGCATAGTGAAAAATTAATCTAAAATAAAATTTCAAAACTTTATGCAACCATTCATATTATTACTGATTCACTATATGAACTATTTAATGCTTGTTTTAGTAATGACGTTTTCCCTGATATTTTTAACATAGCTAGTTATTCCAATTTTTAAAAAAGGATCGCCCTATAGTCCCATCTTCGGTAAAGATTTAGAAATTCTGTTAAAATGTAGGTTAATGATGTATTTTCAATCCAATTTCTTATTAAATGATTGCCAGTTTGGATTCAGACCTAAACCACTCAACAATAAAAGCTGTTTCTAGTATTATTAGTACGTAGTCGATGGCTTTGAGGAAAGCTTGGTAACCTCCATTACCTTATGTGATCTTAGCATAGCTGTTGACTGGATATCATAATTGGTACTAGAGGCAAAGCTTGAATTTTATGGAATAAGAGGCATCCCACTTGAACTTTTTTAGATCTTATTTATTAAACAAAATGCAGTGTGTCTCTGTAATTAATCTCAAATCAAGCTATACTACACATTAATCATGGAATTCCTCAGGGATCTGTGTTAGGACCACTCCTTTTTTTAATATTCATTAATGATTTTCCAAATTGCCTAAGCAATAGTAAAAGTACTTTGTTTGCGGATGATAAACACTGTTATGTTCTGATAAGAATGTACAGGATGTTACTCAAAAGACTGCTTTAGTTGAGAATACTGCTGAAACATGACTCTCTAATAAGTTGTGTTTAAATAGAGGTAAAACTCAAAACTTATTATCATCCAATCATAATGTTGAAAAAAAATGTTAAATTGTTAGGTATTATTGTTGATGAGATACGCATCGATCAAATTATGAGAAAACTGAGCAGTCTGATATGCAAGTGAACAATAATTTCTGTTTACTTTGCCCTTTTCCATTCTCATCTTAATCATAGCATTAAATTAGCATTAGCATTAAATTTTTTTTATTTTTTTTCTGGAAAATGTACATAATAAGAAAAATTTACATATTTGGTTAATATTCTTTACTTTGAATTTCTAGATGGTTCTTGACACAGTATATTTATGTATGTGTCAAAGTGGTGATGCACCAGATGGCATTCAAATGCAAAATCTTGGAGTAAGTAAGAATGGTAACCTGGCCCCTCCAGAAAATGCAGAACTTGAGCGACTGGATTAAAATAAAAGTGTAATAATCACCGAAAGTATGCTTTTTAATAAAGGTACAAAAATGTGTACTCTTGCTAAACTTTAATAGCGTAAAAGTACTGATTGCATAAGAAGGTATAATCTTTTGTTTATAATTACTCTATCCTGTAATGGTAATACTTCAGAGTTTATTGATAAAAGTTATTCTATATATATTAGGGGTTAGGGTGTAAAACATGTTAACTGGCACTAAACAGTTAAGTAACATTTTTTATTATTATATTTGGACTTGGAAATATTTAGTGAAGTATAGATAACCTTATACCAAGAAATATGTGCTACTTTTTAAATCCTCTATTTTAAACAATAGTCTAATTAAAAATAAGAGTCAACTCTTATTTTTAAATTGTCCTAAAAGGTTCGTATCGTAGGGAATTTTTATTTTGCTTAAAAGAAATCGCTTTATAGGATAATATAGCATTCAAAATATCAAATATATAAATTGGCGCGAAAACACGAGCCACTGTCACTATCTGCTGTGAAACATTCTTGTAGTAAACAGACAAGCGGAAGTAACGTTCGGTATCGTTTTTTTATTTATCATATAAAATAATGAGTTCCCATCGTTATATGTGGTGTTTGGTGAGTTATGAACGAAAGAATGGTTCAAAACAATTTTGAAGATAACAAATTTATTAGAATAATGAATGTACACTTATTAGTTTTAACTTGTTACGACAGAGTTTGGAATAGAACTGAACTCCTATAATTAACTTGTTCCTATTTATATTAAAACCTTATCTTAATTTATTTTATGGTTTGTGACAATCATGGTTTATAACATTTAATATTATGCATAAACAGGAAATGATTTACATAAAAAATAGAATGTCCGCACTGGGTTACAGGGTATAACGCCTCCCCTCTTAGAACGGAAGGTGGGTGCCAATGGGTTGGGAACCACGTGGAGTTGTAGCCGTAAGGGATGATTCATTGGAAGGTTCATTCGTAGCTTGTGGTTGTGGTTGAGTATTTTTTAAGCGGATAGTGAAACGTTGGAATGTTTTCCTTCGACAGATCCATTTGATCAGTACGATCATAATTAACACCATTAAAATTATTATAAGTATCTATGTATAATGGAATGTTAGTTGTGCTGGGAGGTCCTTGATATGGACTCTATGGAGATTGTTGATCTGTAGTTGTGTTGAATGAAGATCCTGCAGAGATGGGATAGAAATATCCATAAGAGGAACAGTTTCCAATGAAATATTTGGTAATAAAAATGCGGTTCTTGATGTAACTGGTGTTTCATAAAGGTAAGACTGATTATTGACATAAAATTCACAATGTGGTGTTAATACTATTCTTGTAATTTGGTACAACGTACAGTGAAGGTTTCTGGATGACAGGTGTACTCAATTGTGGTGACTTTGTCAATGATTACTGCATATTCTATTGTGGAGAGTTGTTCAAAGTGTGGAGTCTTAAGGTGAATTATTAAAAGGCGACAGTAGGCATCAGCTGGTCGGCGTCTCGAGAGTTCAACGAAACAATTCATGGAATTTTGCAGATGGTCGTCCAAGTAATATGAGTCTTCAACTGCTACTGGCAACTTATCTAACCATTGGTAGTTATCTTGAGAGTCAATAGCCAGGAATTGTTTGGGTGGAATAATGGTGAAATTCTTTATTGGGACAAGTATAACTTGTAGGAGGGATAAGGAAGTTTGTGGTGTTGAGATATGGCAATTGCAATATAAATAACATTGTCTTCTTGTGAAAAATAAGATTTAACAACTTGATAAAATGAATAGGCTTGTTTGAATTTCAAAATACTTGGTGTTAGATATAATAATCGTAAGTTATGTAGTATCGTGGTAATGTCCATTGTGTTTAACAGAAAAGGACTTATTGTTTCTAATCGTAAAAAAGTAACAGTTTATTAGATTTGTTTAAAATAATATAAAATTAATTTTAATTGATAATTATGACTTGTCTTTGAAAATTTGTATCTAAGTTAGTGGTAAGATGTTGTAAATTGTCTTTTATTTTCCTTTGATTATCTAAAATTCTATTCATCATTTTATTTGTTTTGTTTGCGAATGAGAATAGTAACGATGTACGCAAATTTAATTCATGAGTTAAAGTTTTTTCATTTGTAAGAAGAACATTGAGTTTTGTTTCAAAATTACTAATATCGTCTTCCGTTGCAATGCCGAAGAGAGATTTTTCCACAGTGCCTACAAAATTAAATAATCCTCTTTTTACTCTTTTACTTCGTGCTTGCTCGGTGAAACGTCGAGGAATTAATTTTTTATATTCTTCATTAATCACATGTTCAAAATTTTCTGCTTGATTTAAGAGAGAAATGTCAATTTTCCCATTATTATGTAATTTGTCAAATTGATGTATTATTTAACATAAATATAGTGTCATAAAATGTGTTTACGAGAGGTGTTAAGTCTAATTTATGAATAAATGTGTGGTAATGATTAATGTGTACGTTTGTTCCCATAGTGACGAATAGTGTGGGGTGAGTTACGGGGTCGAAGGTTATATCGCTCATAACTAGTTGAAGGGATATTAGGATTAGGACTGGCAATGACTGTAATAATGTATCATTGTTGTCGTTGTTGGTGTTGTTATTTGTGTCCTGCAACAAAGTGTCAGTGTTAATGTCGAGTTTACGTTGTTTTTGAATTTTATTTTTGTGTACTGTTCCCGACGTGGTGGTTAAGGTTATGTCGTTATCTGAAAGGACTTGTGCCTTTTTGAATCTAGACAAATGTTTTGTAATTCTATTTCCTGTACGGATGTAAACGGGTTGATCAGATTGGACTGATTCAGGGTTGTTTAGAGTAGTATTCTTGTGAGTAATAATATTATCTTTGTTTATCTGAATTTTGTTTTTTGTTATGTTATATAATTTTTGCATGGTTTTCTGATGGTTTTCAACATTTTGGGAAATTATCATTTGAGGTGTCATATCATATGGACTTGTTCGTGGTCCATGGATGATTTCAAATGGTGTCATATTCGTTACGGAATGTATAGAATTATTGTAAAGCATTACCGCGAGTGTCATCAGATTTTTAGTGGGTTTTTGTTGTTCTGTTCGTAAGCATCGTATTGAATCAGCTAGAGTTGAATGAAAGCGTTCGACAGGTGAGTTGGAATTGTAGTGATATGATGTTGTAAAGTGTAAGGTGATATTGTGGAGATGACAGAAATCTTTGATCAAGTGATTATTAAATTCTGTTCCGTTATCAGAGGTTATTTGGGTTGGTATTCCCATGTGTGAGAAAAATTGTAACAAATTTTCCATTATGCAGGTACTATTTTTGTGTTCTAAATGATAAGCTTGTCCAAATTTGGAAAATGGGTCTAAGCTAGTTAGAAATGCTTCTTGATTAATAAAAAAGGTGTCAATGTGTATATTTTTGAAAGGTTTGGATGGTGTCTGTGTGATTTGTAGTTTGATTTTTTTTGTGGTCTATCATATTTGGAAGTTAAACATGTGTTACAAGTGTTAACAAAATTGGTCACATCTTTTTGGATGTTAGGCCAATAATAATTTTTTTGAATCGATTTTGTTGTTTCCTTAATTCCTCTATGACATTTTGTTCATTTTCATTCATAAAATCCTCCAACAGTCTGTTAGAAATGACAATTTTATTTGTACGGTGATAAAGCAAGGAAGTTCGCAATATACGTGTGATTTTTCTAAAGATGGTGTTGAAAACTTTATACAAGTATTCCCATCGATAGAAATAAATTGTTTCAAGAATTTGAGTACACCGTCATCATCAAGTTGTGATCGTAAAGTAATAAGGTGTCGAATGTTATTAAAAATTGTGTGTCGCAAATTTCACTTGGTGTAGTGTTTGATTCTGTTAAGAGTATTTGATTTTTGTATGTGTTAAATGGTTGTTCAGTGTATGGTAATGTAAAAATGGGATCTTCATGAGCTGTGTATTGTGTCTTAAGTATCTTCAGTTTGAGAATTTTCAATATCTTGAACTATTTGGTGAATATCATCGATGTCGTTTTCCTTAAGAATTTTATCTATTAATTGATCAAGTTCATCATCTATTTGAACTTGCGTGCTCACATTGTCATAGAGTTTCTTATTATTCTGATCGTCAACTTCATTAATGTTACAATCCTCAATTTTAATGCGGCTTAAAGCGTCAGCTATTTTATTTTGCGGACCCTGTTTATATCGTATTTCATAGTCGAATTCTCCTAGTTTTAGTTTCCATCGAACGAGTTTAGAATTTGATTATTTTAAAGTGAATAACCATTGCAGAGTTTTGTGATCTGTGTAGATGATAAATTTGTTCCCATATAAGTACGGTCTAAATTGTTTACATGCCCACACAATTGAGAGCAGTGTTCTTTCTCTATAGTAGAATAATTTATTTCGGCCTGGTTTAAAGTCTTAAAGGCATAACAGATGGGTCTATTATTTTGTGAGAGAACTGACCCGATTGCCAAATTTGAAGCATCCGTTGTAACTTCGAACGGTTTTGAAAAGTTCGGATAGCATAAAATAGGGCTATTGGTTAATAAATCTTTGCAAGTTTGAAAACAATCTATATATTCTTTGCTTAATGTTATTTTTGCATTTTTCCTTTAAGCATTGTGTCATTGGTTTTGTTACTTTTGCAAAATTGTTTATAAATTTACGGTAATAACCTAAAATACCTAAAAATGCTTTGATTTCTTTTGCTGTTTTGGGGATGGGATAATTTTGGATTGTTTTTATTTTGTCAGGGTTGGGTTTTATTCCGTCACTTGTGATGATATGACCAAGAAAAGCTACTTCTTTTCTTAAAAATCCGTTGGAGAAGACAATAACATCGTTCACATATATAAGGCATATCTTATTTTGCAAATCCTTAAGAACGTTGTCCATACATCTCTGAAAAGTTGCTGGGGCGTTCTTCAGTCCAAAGGGCATTCGAATGAATTCGTAATGTCCATTATCGACTGAAAAAGCTGTTTTTTCGATTGAATCCGGATGCATTTCTATTTGATGAAAACCTGACGCCAAATCGATTGTTGAAAAATAGGAGCATCTTCCCAGTTTGTCCAGGATTTCAGTGATGTTTGGTATTGGGTAGCTATCTTCGATTATTTTTTCATTGACTTTCCGATAATCAACTACTAATCGCCATTTTCTTTTGCCACTGGCATCCATTTTCTTGGTAATAATCCAGATGGGTGATGAAAAAGGACTATGCTAAGATCGAATGATATTGTTATTCGGCATTTCTTGTATTTGCTTCTGAACTTCTTCTTTGTGGATATAAGGGTAACGGTAGCTTTTTGTATAAATTGGTGAATTATCTGTAGTTTTAATTTCATGTTTCACCACGTTTGTAAAAGTAAGTTGATCATTTGGTTTTTGAAAAATATCTATATATTTTGTGCAAAGTTTAAATAAATTTGTTTTTTCTTCCTTATTTAAATGATCGGTATGTAAGAGAAAATCGAGTTGTGATTTAACAATATTCTCTTCTGGTGTTGTTACTGAATAATTGTATGTTTTATAATCGGATAGATTTGAAAATCGTAAGTTAGTAGGGTCGAAAGAAATAGGTTACGAAGTATAGTTATGTAATTCGAATGTTAATAAGTTATTTTTCACTGAACTGATCATTTCCGGAATATAAAAGTTTTTATTTGAAATCTCATGAATAAATAATTCAGTATTATCAGGAAGGTTAATTGATGTTTCTACTTTACGGATTTCGTGACCCGGAACTGTTATCAAAGGTTTTTAAAATTTTATTGGCATCTGACATTGACTATTAAATAAAACATTGTTTTCGAATGAGATTGTTAATAGTTTCTGAATGTCTTCGAGTCTTAGGGCACCGTTAAAATATTCATGGAAGTCATAAAGGATGACATTAAAATTATAATTTGAATTAAATTCAGGAAATGGAGGTACTCGTGCTTGCTCATTGATTATTATCTCACCCGTTCCGGTTTTAATTTTTACTGGTTCATGAATATTGCGGACAAAATGTTTTAACGATTGAGGTTTTAAAATAGTTTTTGAACTTCCGGTGTCTAATAAAAGTTTAATAGGTGGGTACTGTAATTGTATATATGGTAAGGAATTTGTAGTAAATATCGTGTTACACTCGATTATACCCGGTGATTGTCCGGAGGCTGGTCCGAAAAATTTAATCTTTCGAGCTCTACTGCTATTTCTGCGTCCCAATCTTCTTCTTGTTCTTGAGGGGGTGGAGGATTTTGTTGCAGATCTTTGTCCGAAATTTTCAAAAGTTTCGTCAAGCCTGCTTGGTAAGGGTTGACTAGTAGTGGGATCTATTGTATAATGTTGTGACGTTATGTCAGCTTGAGTGTGGTGCATTTCTTCAGTTGTTCTTGGAAAGGTTCTGAATGGTTGTCTGGTGGTTCGGTTAATTAATGAGGTCTCCATGGGTGTGGGACGAGGGGCATTCCTGAATTGTTGTTGTAGGGTTCTATTTATCGTAGAGGTTTCCATTGGTGTGAGACGTATGTTTCCTCCAATATTACCTGCTGTATTTCTCGGATTCCAGACGTTCTGTTGTCTGAATTGATTTCCTAGTATTGGTCTAGTCATAGGAGAGTTTTGTCTCGTTTGGTTTGTGTCATAGTGTTGGGAATAGTGTGGTTGAAATGGTGTATTCTGATTCATATTACGAGTTTGTGTTTGTGGATTAGGTGTTGAGTTATGAGATGTTAAACTAACTGTTTTGCTATAATTTGAAAACTGTTCTTCCCGAGAAACAAAAGCTATCGCATCTAATAGGTTATCAATCTCTTTCATTCTAACCATTTGTTTAAAATTTAAAGGTAAATTTCTGACATATGTATCCAGACTTAGTCTTTGATACACCTGACTCATTGCCTCTTTTACAGTAAATGGTTCGGCAGATTGCTTTAGTTTAGAAATTAAAAGTGATTGATATCCCAAAATTTTGTTACCAAAAGAAGTTAAGGTTTCCTTTCTAGGATCAATAGTTAAATGTATCAATTCGGTATGCAAAGTGGGTAAATCTCTTGGGTCACCGAAGGTACTTACAAGAACTGACTTAATATTGGTCCAGTCACTTAATTCTAGACGAGATGCTATGTTAATTTGTGCTTGGCCATATAATTTACTTTTTATGGCTCTTAAAACAAATTTATCTTGTATTACACTTTCTCCCGTGGCGTCAGTTGTTACTAACTCATCGCAATCGGAAACAAAATCATTTAATACAGATGGAGTGCCATCAAATCTAGGTATGACATCTACGAACATCTTAAATAATTGAAAATTAAGTGCGCTTGCACTTGGAGCTACTAAATTAGGAGGTCATTTTTGTGAATTTAAAATTCTTTTAAAATTAAAGTAATCTTTTGTAAATAAAATAAATTTGTAATTCAATTTATGAGAAAAAACTTAAAGTTTAAAAAGTGAAACTATAAAAATATTCTGAAATTCTTAGCCTATATAAGTTTTAATATACAGTCAAAACTTATAGAAAATTAATTCTGATATTCGCTCAAAATTAATGGAATTTTTTGATATGCACACAAAGGAGTTCTAATGCCAATCTTAACAAGGAAAGAAAAGGAAGGAACACTTACTATTGACTTGATGTATCTTATTTTTGTGGAGTCTTGATGGTTGAAACCAAAAGGTAGAAACTTCACCAATCTACAAATCTTGTGCAGGAATTCTCAAACAAGTTCTCCTGGTTACTTCTGTTTGTCCGACTCACTGATCCTACCGACTGCATCAGTTATGAATGAAAGAATGGTTCAAAACAATTTCGAAGATAACAGATTTATTAGAATAATGAATGTACACTTATTAGTCTTAACTTGTTACGACAGAGTTTGGAATAGAACTGAACTCCTATAATTAACTTTTTCCTATTTATATTAAAACCTTACTTAATTTATTTTATGGTTTGTGACAATCAAGGTTTATAACATTTAATATTATGCGTAAACAGGAAATGATTTACATAAAAAAAGGATGTCCGCACTGGGTTACAGGGTTTAACTGGTGCCAAACTGCAAGAGTACAAGACATCACAAAATTATTATCGAGTAAAAGTATACTGTATTTTTGTTAAGGATCATTTTGATGTAAATACTATTTTGTCTTATACCTTTAGTAGCTTTGAACTTTACAACAGAAATCGGGATTAGTCGCAAAGAATTTAGCAACCATTATTGTCCCATTTCTTGGCAAATTTATACTGTCCAGTTTTAAAAAACCGCCCTCCATGATTAATTATTATGAACTTGAAAAAACAACACGAAATCAGTCCAAATATTCACAAATCAGTCACGATAAGATAACCGTAATTTTTGCTTACTACAAGAGTGACGTCACATTTAAAACTATTATGGCGGGTAGTGTTTTGTGACGTGTCGTTCACAAATTACAATTTTAAAATTGAAATGATAAATCGACCTCATTTTTTTGTGAATACAATTTCTTATTCGATAAATTATCGTGTTCACATAATTTATTAATTTATTTTTCGTTAGTGTCAAACACCTTATTATTTAAAATATTAATTAGCTTTATCTCAAATTTACTATGTACCACTTAACAGTTTTTACACCTTAAAGCCTAATATACATATACACAGTGGGCCAAAAAAAAAAAACAGTACAGATTTTATAGCCTCGCATTTCCAATAACAATTAAACAATTCGAATGTTTCGTCAAAAAACAATATACTTACACTTTGAAGATTGAAAACATATCTTATTTACAATAACACGTAGTAGGCAACCATTTTTGCTTTATTTGTGTGGTTATTTTTGTTTGTTACGCCAGTTTGTACTGTCATCATATTAGTTTTCGTTATTGATTATTCGAGGTACTGAGGAATATGTTACGTTTAACTAAAGACGATGACATTTTTATTAAACTTTTGTTTTAATACTACTATTTTAGCAGCTTCTAACATTTTATCATAACCTTTTTGAAGATACTTGTTTACAATGTTGTGAGTGGATAAATTGTCATATTAAAACAAATGTTAAATAAACATTTTATCGTCTCTAGTTAAGCATACCCCTTTCTTAAGAACTTTGATTATCAACAACGAAAACTAAAAAAGACAGATACAAACTGACATAACAAACAAAAACAACCAAGCAAATAAAACAAAAATCATTGCCTACTAATTTTGTTACAAATTTAATTTAACGTTAGCGACGTGATATTAAAAACTCCCATTTTCGCTAGGCTTTTATTAAAGTGAAATAAAATCGAATTAAAACATTGTATTATCGCAAATGAGATATGTTTTCAATCACCAATGTGTTAGCATTTCGCTTTTCAAGGAAATATTGGTACTGACTAATTATTATTGGAAATACGAAGCTATAAAATCTGTACGGTTTTTTTTTTAGCCCACTATATATAAGATTATCTAGCTGCTTTTTATACATTTTTGAAAATAATGTATTTATTACTAATTTTATAGAAAATGATTTTTATTTGTAAAGAAGCATTATGGGATCAAAATCATATTTATAATAAAATAAAAAATAAGATGTTATATTTTACACAATAAGCGTGTGACAGCACAATAAATTACCTATTTTATATAATATTTACATCCAGAATTTAAACGGATATTTTTTTTAAACATTTTTATTTTATACTTATTTATTTACAATAATAAAGAATTTATTTATGTTCTGTATTAAAGTATTAATTTTATTTATATCTATGTATTTTTTATATCATTCTTTCCATTATATTATAATATAAGATTAAAGTGTAATAGCTCAAATTAGAAAATAAATTTTTAACTAAAAAATATGTTATAGTAAATTTCTTTGAAGAGAATAATAATGAGGCCGTCCACAGAATGGTCTATGCTTTAATGGAGTATGTTTCGTTGATCAAGATATCTTGGAAATTATACTGAAACTGTTTTAATCCAGATGACAATTTATTTGTCGAAACGTGAAATATGGTGTGTAATACGATTTTTTTCTTATGTTGTCATCGAAAATTACTAATGTGCTGCAAAATTTCAATTTCAAAGTAATTTTTCACATGAAATTTCCGAATGTTTCAGAAGCGTCTTGAAATAATCTGACATTTAAGAATTTTATGACATCGGTCAATTGCCCTTTGGTTGCTAACTAGTCAGTGGCGGCAGGTCATGGGAGACAGGGGAGGCTGAGCCTCCTCTACAATTTTGGGAGAAGCAGAATATCTCCAAAGCAATATTTTTCACAAGTAGAAATTTCTACTTAGGTATATCTCAATTCTCAATGTTTATAATTCATTAATTAATTTTCAGTGTAGAAAAAATTTTGCATTTCCTTTCCACAAACATGTAACATTGTAGTCCGCATAGCACTGGCGGTTCTTCTATAGGGTCATTTGGTCAATGACCTCCCACATACAAATAAAAAATTAGAGCTATTCATTTTCTAAAGTTTAAAAATATATAATATTTTTAATATTCTTAAAAAATATATTAAAGTTTCTAGTTCATTCTATGCACAATACTATTCAAATATCTAGATCATTACATTATTCATTTATAGAATTTAAAAATCTTGGGTCAATCCAGAACGTGTCCTCAAAGTTAGTTACGGATTGAATTTACAACGAATTAAAGTGAAATAGACTTATGCGCGAATCGTCAGAAAGCAAAAGAGACAGAAAACACTGACGGGGACAATGTCCCTGACGACCCTGACACGGTAACGCACGAAGTTTAGTAGAGCAGTCGCCACTCACCAGTCAGCAGTCTTAATGCTGACTAGGTACGCGTTGGCCGGTAAATTCTGTCGCGTTGTTTTTAATGTTTTTATTTGTGAACATTTTATTAGTAAATCTCTACTTGTGAAATTAAGTAAAACAGTGTTTTTGGTGTTTACTATTAAATATGAGTGTTGTACAAAATATATTAAAACTGAAAGATGGACATAAGTTGGGTTATGAAGACCGAGTGAAATTCAAAGGTGGTGGCCGTCCAAAACCTAATATGACGATAAAGCAAACATCTCTTGATAAGAAAAAAAAGTTAATAGGTATTTTTAATTAAAAAAAGTTATCCTTCAGCAAATTGTAATCATTGTTACGCTCATCAACTAAATTTAATTTTACAAAAAGCATCAAGTCAGGATAAAAGCATAACAATTTTTTTTGCTAATTTACATAGCTTTTCTTCATTCTTTGGAAAATCGCCAAAAAGAACAGCCGTGTTAGATAATGTTGTTACAGTGAGATTACCTAAAGCGGCTCCAACACGATGGAATTTTAATAGAAAGTGCATAGAGACTGTTTATACTTATCGAACAGAATTATTAGATTGTTTAGAAAAAATCATTGATAATGAATCAGAAAACAACACTCTAAACCAAGCTATTGGTTTAAAAAACTACTTACAAAATGAACATTTTCTTTACTGGTTAAATTTTTTTCATTTAGTTATGCCTCATTGTGATATATTGTTCAATCAATTACAAAAATGTAATATCGATGTCATAACAGTAAATAAATATATTGGCGTTTTTAATAGTAAAATTGAAGACATCAGAAATAGAATTGTGAATAACTATTTGGAGGAGACATCCATGCAGTCTGCTCAGTGATGTAAAACGGAAGAATCAAAAAGGAGAATTTCATTAGAAGTTTGTGATATAATTACATCTGAGATCAACAACAGGTTTGGCTTCAGTAATCATTTAGCAGTGTCTCAGTTATTTCACGCAGATCGATTTAAAGATTATAAAAAAAGCTTTCCTCAAGATATGTTTAAATTAGTTAAAACGGAGTATCCAGTCATAAATCATTTGAAACTTAAAACCGAATTAGAAGTATTATATAGCCGAGAAGATTTTTCCAATAGTGAAGGTGCAGTTGCTTTGTTACAGCTTTTTATTAACAATAATTTGTGCAATACTTTTTCTGAAAGTGTCAAACTGTTAAAAATCTTGTGTACTCTCCCTATGACTACCGTCGAAAGTGACCGTTGTTTTTCCACCTTAAAAAGAATAGACATTTTTAAGAAATACCATGGGTCAGGAAAGGTTATATTCTTTAGCTATGCATACCATAGAAAGGGCATTAATAAAGAAGATAAAAGACTTTAATGAAAAAGTAATTGACCACTTTGCATCTCAAAAAGACCGGAGGATCAACTTGGAATTTAAATCACTTTAAAAGGTAGGTAATAGAGTAAGTAAACTTTTCTAATTGACCTCCGTATCTCTTGACCTACGAACCGCCGTTGCCGCATAGTCCACGTCACGTATGCATATTTCCCGGTCTTTCATCACGCTTTCGCGCTTGCTTGGATGAACTGAGGCTAGCGGCCAGCCAACCCCCATTTCAATACATTGTTCCTGACCTTGAATTTTTGGCGCGTATCAGCAAACATTCTGGATCTGTTAGTGTTAGGGCAGCTAGCCTCTAACAGCCCATCTCTTTCTAGCGCATGTACACTTCAGTTAAGCGTTGATCCCTTCTCTCACAAGAGAATAACAGTTATAGAACAAGGACAGTGGCAATTTGTGGTTTCGTGGGAGAACATACATAAACAGATGGTTGAAAAATGAGTGCTCTAAGTGAAAATATTCCCAACGACATGTCTTGTCCAGATGTGGTAGATTACTTGGTGTTAAATGGATTTAGTTCTCTTAGTTATGATCAAAAGTTAAGAATTAAAAAAATGGTCAGACCTACACCGTCCATGCCGTCATTAGTTTTTACAAGTGGTAAACAAAACAGAGGGTTTAGTGATAGCAATTATCAAAAAATCGAGTGGTTAATGGCATCAACAGTTAAAAAACAAATTATATTGTTGGAAATGTTTGTTATTTACTAATGATCAGTCCTCAGTTTGGGGCAGGGCCGTGTTTAAAAATTTGTCATATATTTCATCTTGCATTAAATTCAAAATGTTGGGTAAACAAAATATTGTAAATTTCTGGGATTCTGTGCATAAAAGAGAAATAGAAAATTTTAATGAAAAATAGGGATATATTAAAGAAAATTCTTTTCGAGAACATGACGAAAAACGCGATTCGTAATAATAAAGGAAATTTCAAGGAGCTAATAGATTTTTTAAAAACGTACGATAAAAAAATTAGAAAACTTTTTGAATAACGCTACTGTTTTTACCGGGACGTCTACATCAATTCAAAATGACCTAATTGAGAGTGTTAGCTTCATTAATAAAGGCAACATTTATGGAGAACTACATAATTGCGAATTTTTCTCTTGGCAAATTGATGAAACGACGAACATTACTTGTAAATCTCAACTTTCCATAATTTTTAGATGTTATGCACGGTGTGGTTGTTGAAAGGTTTGTTGGTTTTTTTTTTAGTGAGTAGTGGAAGAAACGCACAGTTTATTTAAATTATTAATCGATGAATTTAGTAAATTTAATTTGAAAAATAAATTAGTTGCACAAACCTATGATGGCGTTGCAGTTATGTCAGCACATCTTAATGGACTCCAAACTAAAATTAAAGATATTGCTCCTCAAGCTTACTTCACTCACTTTCGTCATTTTTTTTTTTTCAAAATCTAGTTAAACAACTGATATTTTAAATAGAATTATGGAACGTAGAATTCCTAGTAATGCTCCCACTCATTGGAATTTTTCATGTAGAATTGTTTTCACGGCTATGGTTACCTGTTGATGAGACAACAGACTGTAAAAAAAAAAAATCTATTTTAAATGTTATAGTACGAGTCCTGGACCCTCTTAAACCGACAGTTCCACTGTTACTAGCTAGCAAAAGACCAAGTCAGTGTACTAGCGAAACAATTACCAGGGTGGTGCTGGAGATGTTAGAAAAATTTGAACTGTCAAAAAGTCAAGTGTTGATGTTTGTGACTGATGGCGCCGTGACAATGCGTTCGGTAGGCCGTTCTTTGCAAGAACAAGGTTGTACGTTTATACATATTACGTGTAAAGTGCATGCTTTATATCTTGTGACAGAAACTATTCGAAAAGGTTTTCCAGAGGTGGATGCATTAATAGCAAGTCCAAAAAAAGTGTTTCTTAAATCTCCTAAACGTCTCCGTGCATTTCATAGCAAGTGTCCCGGTATTCCTGAACCACCATAGCCGATTCTTACACATTAGGGAACATGGTTGCAGGCAGCTTTTTATTATGCTGAATATTTCCAACAAATAAAAGCTGTGACTACAATTCAATCCAGATGAGACTGCAGCTATTAGGGAAAGCCAGACAAAATTCGAAGATATTTCCATTGAAACAGCTTTAAAAAAATATTGTAAAGAACTATAATAGAAAATTCGGTTATTTCTGTACCTTATTTCAAAATTTCTGCACCTTAACCTACACTAGCGCCTCTCGTGGTGAATTTAAGCGTGGAGCCTTTATTTGTGTTACTTTAAATTTAGAGTGATTAACCTGTATTTGATGGTCACAAGAAGCATGTCTGAAAATTAATTATACCTATGAATTTAGTCTTATTAAAAATATATTTATGATAAAGAAACACCAGAAATTTAAATGTTTCAGTCCAGTTTTTCAGTATATATCATCATTTATCTTTATGGGATGTTAAACTTTATAAAAATATTTAAGTAAGATGCAGATTTATAAATTTGTATCGAGAAAAAAAAAAGTTTCTCAGTTAAGCACGTTACTTTATAAAAATATAGGAAATCTAGATTTCGGGCATTAAAAATTTTTATAATTTAAATGTTATATTTGAATTTAAATCTGAAAATTGTATATCCTAATATCCTAATGAATTACTAACAGGTAATATAAATATTATATAGTATAAACGTACTAAATAAAACGGCCTATTCACTTAAATATTTAAATGTATTTTAAACAAAGTGTAAAGATAACAATAATAATGGTAAAAAAATATTGTTGCTACAACTGCTAAATAAATACCATATTGACCAGCAGTACAGTACCACATTTATGTTTATTTTCCTTTTTTAGTTTTAACCTTAGTCATTTTTAATTTCTTTTTAACAACGTGTCCTAGTCTGTTCGGTTTCTTTTTAAGTGTATTCTTGGTTTGCATATTTTCCTTCATAACTTGTTTACCACCATTTTTTAGTTTCTTTACTTTTTTCTTTTTTTTCTGAGGCTTACTTTCTATAAGTGATTTATTTTCTACCACCTCTTTTTCTTTTCTATTCTCTAAATCATGTGCTTTTTCTAATGGATCGCCTTGGAATATATCGTCTAGAGGTGTTAACTTATAACTATCCTTAGGTCTTGTAGCCTCAGTATGAGCCTTTTGCTGCATTCTATTAAGGTATTTATTTTTGGCACCAATTCTTATTTGTTGGCGATATTTAGCAGGACTCACGTATGTTGGATTTTCCCACAAAGCAACACCTCCAAAGCTTCCAGAAAATATCTTGACCTATAATAAAAAATATATATATTTTACAATTTTATTATTTGGAATATATAAATAACTTTGAAAAAGGGAAACAGATTCGTTTCAGAAACGTTAGAGAAATATATTATTATTTTGTGTCTCATATTAGTTGTCAAAAAACAACCTCTGACTGATCTTTTGACGTAAAGTCAGAGCGCAGAGGTTTATTTTTTCAGTAGCATACTGGGTAACAAACTGTATTTCTTAGATAACGAAGAATTATTCATGTGGTAGTTAAGTCCCAAGAAAGAAAAAGAAAAATGTTAAGTAAATTAAGTAACTGACGTTCAGACAATATTTGGAATATATTACAATCGGATAAAAAAATTATAAAAATATTTGATTCGTCAAATTATAAATTCTTGGGTAAAATTTTGTGCCACAAATTTTCACACGATCCAAAATTTAATTACAAAAACCTTTTATAATGACATTTTTCCAAAATTAAAGAAATTATTTATCTTTCAGGAATTTTTGAAAATAAATATAAATATTTTGAAAACAATTATAAATATTACCCATACTGAAAGTCATATAACTTTTGATTGTGTTTATTAGTTTCAAGACAAGCAGAAATAACTGCCAAAATTAGATTTTTTTTCAGGTCAAAAACAAATCCAATATGAACTGTAGGACTTTCAGTTGTATGTTTTCAATTACTAAAGTATTTTTCTGCTAATCCTATTGTAGCAACCATTTAATTCTCTATAATCTACCCTTCAATATGACACCCTGACAGAACTATTGAATATTACAGTTACGAACATTGCAGTTTAATAAATGACAAAATCTATTAATATAGCGAATTTGGTCAAACATAGTTTTCACATTACATGAAACTTTAAGATTATAGGTTTAATTTAATAATTTATTGTAATTTAGGACAGTGATTCTAAGGGAGATACTGCTCAAACTTTTTCAGACAATTTAGAGTGACCTTAATCCTACATATTTTTTATGAATAAACTAAATATTGGAATAATAAACATCTCCATTTCATACAATGTCAAATATATGAGAAAATATTTTTAAATTTAATTGAAATGTATAAAAACCATGACTTAAATATCATAGATTATATTTACATGACAGGTGTGTGTGGCTCAGTGCTTATATGTTAGGCTTGAGACCAAGGGTTCTCGGGTTGGAATCCTGGCTAACGCATGGATGTATAATTGCATTTTTAAAATACCGAAACAATAGCAATAGATTATATTTACATGACAGGTGTCTGTGGCTCAGTGCTTATATGTTAGGCTTGAGACCAAGGGTTCTCGGGTTCGAATCCTGGCTAAGGCATGGATGTATAGTGGCATTTTTAAAATATGAAACAATAGCACAGTTGGCTAGAGCGCTAATTAAAAAAAAAAAAATGGCAGTTTAAAGCAGTGTATAAGTTCTCACAGTTCATACCAGCCTTGGTCATTCATTTTTGCTGTTTCATATATTTTTGACCTCCCCCCTGAAGCTAGTGATAGGAGATGATTTCGGTGTCCAACGAGTCTATTGGATGTTGTTTATGTTCCAATATATACTTGTGTTAGAAGTTAATATTTTTTGTGTAATTTATCAGGAACTATGTATGCGCTTTAAGTTGTTAGTTGTATAGATCTTTACAGTTCACATTGACTTTTTGCCATTTATTATCATTTCCATCAAAAAAACTGGTGGAAGGTGACGATACGATGCTAGAGGGTGTTCCGAATATTGTATGCCCATTATACAATAATAAAAATGATTAAGTGCCAATATTGTATTTGTATCAACCACTTTTATAAAATATATCATTATTTTTACTTACAGGATTTAAAACAAATCTAGGTCCTATTTCTGCTAATGCTCCATCCTCAGACAAAATCTGAAAATTTCTGAACCATATCCTATTATCTAATACTGTGAAAGTATAAACATGATCGAAAAATGGTTGACTTTTAGGATGATGTTTTGGAACTCCAAATATTTGAGTCAATATTTCTTTTAACAACGTGTAATGTGGTTTCTCCAAAAAAACTGGATCAAAACTTAAGAGAGGTCTCGACCCTCGTAAGCAATTTCCTGTTAGCTTAAGTTCAGCCATTGTGTATACTAAAGAAAAAAAAAAAGAATTAGCATGTATATTAAAATATAAGTATACCCCACCCTGATATGGCAATGTTGCCCTACCAATTCCAAGATCCACACTTGCCAAGGATTCTATCATTTATAAAGGCTACCAAATGTATAATCACTTGCTGAATCGTATTGAAGACATTAATTCTTTGAGAGATTTCAGAAACACACTAAAACATCTACTTATTGTTAAACCCTATTATGATTTGCAAGAATATTATGACGATACATTTTAATGTAAATAAATCATACATTATATTGTATGTTATGTTTGTCTAGTATAATACTATTATTACTTAACGACCTTTTATATGTATCTATATTTTAAATTACTTTTATATTATTTATTTCGCTTTGTCAACAAGAATCTGTATTCTTCTCTGGACAATTAAGTATTTCGATTGATTTGATTGATTATTATCAGCATAATGGTGTCAGTTGTTTTAGCTGCTTCTTGCAAAAAAAAATGTTCCTATTCATGTCTTAAGTGCACTATATTTTGTTGTTTTTATCTTTACGTGTGTATCAAATTAGTTATGACCTACGTCTGCAGCAATGCATTTATAGGATAAGCAAATATAGAGATACATATATCTAGGCAGGCTAAGACAACTGGCTGATAAGTTAATAATTAGCGGAACAAAGACATGATTATGAACCTATATATGTCTCAGCTTCATTGACCAGCTTGTTTGTCACTTGATTCAGCGGTGGCGTAATATTTTTGCAATTATATTTTTGACTTGAAAATTACTTTTGACCATTGACAAATAATCAGTGGCAGTCGGTGAAATTTAGGGTATGCTCTATCTCAGTGTTGAACTATATAAAAAATATTGTCTTCCAGTCACACTACTGCTCAAAAGTAAAGATGACATTCAATTTATTTACTTCATACAGCTTGTGATTGTGACATGCACGCAAAGATCCAAACAATAAAGTATATGATTGTGTTATAATAAAATTCTCAATTATGCCATGTTTTGTTGATCAAACTAAATGAGATAAATTATGAGACTAATTAAAACTATTTCACATTCCAAAAAGATTTGAACTTAAAAGTTCTTAAGTGGTATTAAATAACAAATCTTTATGTATCAAACAAGTACATTAATAGTATAAAATGATTAGGTAGAAATATAATATGCAATTTCCTGTTAGCCTATTTTTTATTAGGTGGCTAACTGGCAAGTACAATAAGGTTGTTTATTAATATTGGAAGAAGTACTGGAAGTTTCTATAAAGCAATGTGTGTAGTGACAAAAATGGTATAAAGGATGACATGTTATTTTCACACAATCAAGCATAGTGAGGAAATCTTAATAATGATCTATATCTATTACTCATATTATGCTCCATATATCTCGAGATAAGTAATAAGTTATGAATATTAAAAGTGGACCAACAAGCACTAAAATTCATAAAGGGAAATATTCTGCACACCAGTAAACCACTTGCTCCTTTAAAATTTAAAAACATACCATTTTCAACCAAAAATTTTACACTTGGACCATTAGGGACGTTAGAAAACCAAATATACAAATCTTTCTTTTTCGGCCTTCAAACATAATTGCTTTGCTACAGTTCTTCATTTCACACATTTCATTGACAACAGATAATGTCTTAGAACGTTCCATTTTTGCTTCAGGTTTATGATGAGGCATTAACTTTTTTAAATCTTCCATTAAGTGCCTATCCCTGTGACTTATTCCTCTAGAAGCAAACACCAATACTCTCTGCTTATTAATCCATTTAGTCTGAAATATAAAAATGACCGTACTTTTTACACTTGCATATACTTTTACAAAATAGAACCTTTTTTGCTATAGGTTGATCGGAATGTCGAACGGCAGGTAATGGGGCCAGTTTCTCTTCAAGTTCAACTTCAGCATGTTTTCTTTTGCTAGATTTTTTTGTCATTTTGAAATTTAATGCACGTGTGCCGCAAAACTTGTACACCACACCACAGAACAGATAAAAACAGAAACCTCACTTCTGCAAAGTTATTAAATTAACCTCACTTTCTGTCAAGTGTGAACCCTTTAGAGAAATTCTTGTCTAAGTATGAACCATAGAAATTCCAAATATTAAATTATTGCATCGAATTACTGGACATACGGAGTGCGTTCATCACATGTTTTAATGGCATAAATTATAAAAATGTTCAGAAATGATCCGTTTAACAAATCATTTTACTGACCGAAATCACTATGGAGCATTGAACTATATCGTTCGTAGATATAGTTCATTGCTATGGAGTGTAGAGAAGGAGAAACGTCTCCGTGTTAAAAAAATGTGATCGGATTTTCGATGGAAGAATAGGTGGCGCTGATTTACAGGAGGTATTCTACGTGATTTTGTTTTTACTATTTTTATTATTTTTTTACGCTGTATAATTATTTTCAACACCTACATAATATTATGTTTTCGTTAGTTTATAGAATCTGAAGCTAGTTTCAGAGATATAGTAAGTGTTTAACTTCAGACTCAATCCCATAATACGATCAGCGCCACATCTCATACCTTACAGAATTCAGACCACATTTTGAACGTACCGTCCATAAGAGACGTTCCTCCTTCTCTACACTCCATAGAAATCACAAGAGTGTCTGGTCTCAACTAACCCAGTCATGATAGAAAAGCCGAAACAAAATTGATTTATAGAGAATTAAATTCTGCGGTAGATACCCACTCTTCTTGTAACGAAAGATCCAAATTATTGTTTTCTAAATAAATGGGTTTGCATCTGACATCATACTCAATTTGAAATATAAAACAAATACTACATATATTAATTAATCTTTGGTATAAACAATAATCAAAATAGCAACATAACGTAGTCTATAATGAACAAATGTAAATGAATAAAAAAAATAATTTAAAAAAATTTGTAATTAAAAAAAATTATAATAAAACATGTTTTTAATGTGGAAGACCTATTTATAATACGTTGATTTTAGTTTATAAAATACCTGAAATATATACATATACAGACTATTTAAAACTTGATATCAGTTTGACAATTTCCATGCCATTTTCTTTTGCACCGCAACTGAATCCAAACAAGTAGGTATATTAATTAAAACATGATTTAAAAAAGGTCAATCTTTCGACGACTGTTGATTCATCCCCACTCCACGTACTAACACGATCACGATCCGGTTTTGTAATTAGCAAATTTCTATGATTATGTAGATTCGAGCATAAAATCAAAACTTAAACCTTCAAAATTGACGTTTGCGGCAGTTACAAGTTTCAAGTTAGTCAGTTATTGTATTGTTTTGTGGTTGGTTAATAAGTCAAGATGTCCAACCTACATCCTCAAACTATCTAGCTCTCAGAACATCTTTAATAAATCCTACCATTGTGCCATTACTATAACACCATTTTTTTGTATTGTTACTTTGGATTAATCCATCCAATCATGATATTAAATCATGATTATAAAAGTGTGTAAAAGAAAACTCCTAAAAAAAATAGATATTTTTGATGATGTACGATGGTATTACAAATTTCTCAATATAATCTGGATATCTATGATAAGTCTATTACAATACTAATACAATCTTCGATCATAAAACTAGTTTTAAGGTCGAAGAATAAAATATCCCCTACATGTAGGCTGCCATACTGTGGGCAATTTATATTGGCTACATATTAACCAATTATAGAAAGTTATGACACCGCGGATATTTAAATCATGTTTTATGTTTTTATTTTCCATATAATTATTTATAAAGTATTTTTGATGTGTTTAATTTTTTCAAATTATATTGTCATTATAGTGAGAATAATCTAATTATATTATCCTACTGGGAATATTTTGTAGTAATATGTTTTTGTACATTGACGTGTTTTCTAGTTTTGACATCTGTCATCAGTTTTGTCTTAAATTTAAAAAAATTAATCAAAAATAATTTAGTTCGGCGACAGTGGAAGAAATTATCATACAAACTAAAGAAAATGCATGTAAAAATACTATGGTAATAATTCAATACAATATGTAAGTATCTATGGATGTTACATAAACAAATAATGTGTCAAGTTCCACACTTGACACATATTCTAGACTTGTTGCCATGCCACTTGAGCCCTACGTGCTCTCGTGTCTATTACTAAACAATAGGTTTTCGAAAAGCTGTCGAATTATTTTCAATTTATTCTCACTCTCTTGTGATATTACTGCTGATTATTATTGGCAACTAGCAGATAAGTTGTGTTATTATCATAGTCGTGTATTACAAATTAGTTACATAAACACTATTTGAAGAAAAAATATTTTACATTTGAGAAGAGAAACAACTCGATTTAAAAATGTTTTTTTTATAAAAAAACTACAATACTATCCAGCTTTTAAAAAAACCTATTGGTGTTTGAATACTACCAGACTTACGAAACGTTACACCTTTTTTCTTTTTTTTTTTGATGAAATTTTCGCAACCAGGAACCAATGCATTTTTAATTAAGCGCACAGAGAAGTTCTACACTAAATAATAACCACAAAATGTCACTCAAAACCTAATAAATACAAAACAAATCTAATAAAACTAACAAATCAGGCAAGAACTACAATAATTAATAAATCCAGTCACAGCGCATCATATAAACAAATCGTCCAAAGATGACAATTGACAAATTGAAACTCAGTGCGGCAACGTGAAAGCACTAATTTTTACCAATAACAAACTGAAATGTAACTAGATTGCCCACAGTATGGCGACCCTGTGTACTGGAACATTTTCTCAAGGTCGAGAAATACCAATTGGCGATCCAGATTATATTAAGAAATTCGTGGAGGATGGTCCTTCTACGAACAACCCTTATATTACTTTATATCTAAGCTTTGAAAATATACTGTATACACACCTAGAGTGGAAACTTTTTTACATCAATTGAAGAACGTCGCGAACGATCCCCGAGTGGTCAATTTGATTTTCGATGTAACCAATCACTTTTCTGCCTCTTCATCGAATATTGAAAGTTCGACAACTTTTGATTGATCTGTGAATTGCGATTCGACGTTTTTCTTTGGGGTTATGTTTTCTGTTATGTGGGGTTATGTATAATTATTTATTTTTGCACGTGTCGAAAACAAGTATAAAAATTACTTAGTTATCTCAAAAGAAAATGAGTTCAAGTGATTCTGAATTAAGCGAAAGTGATATTGAGGTAAATAAATGTAAATAATGATTTCCAATCAACAGGATAATTTTTTTTTACAAATTTTATTTAATTAATATATTTTGGATCATTATATTAATCATTGTTAGGATCTGGAATTTGAAATCTGACTTCAAAATTTTATGCTTAAAATCTATTGCTGCGATTTTATGTAGATCATGAAAACTTTCTAATCAAAATGTAAACTTTTATTTACATAAGGCTTGTTCCAACAGACAGTTCGAAACGGTTCCAAATTTGATTTCCAAACGTTATTTATTAGTCAATTTACAAGACGTTGAACTGTATTCCATCACCTGGACCACTGATAGCCTTGCGAAAGAAGGATCATCATTCATCGGGCCAGAACCGTTTTGTGGATTATTTAAAAAAACCCACACAACAGACAGGGGTCAGAAATGGGAAAAGGAACATAGATCCTCCTACTGAAGGTTAATTCCAGGTCAAAGATTCAAAGAAAGCGAAAAAGTTTATAAACTACTTGCAAAAGAGAACTAGAGAGCTACTAGAACTCAGCAAACCAGAGTTAATGATACTTACAAGCCTTCTCACAGGTCATTGCCCGCTGAGATAACATCTCAAAAAATTGGGCAAAGCTAAAAGTGACATGTCGCTTCTATACAGGTGAAGTAGAAACCGTGGAACTTATACTTTGCTCATGCAAAGTCTTAATCTGCCAAAGCCCTTTGGAGCAGGTATGCATAACACCTGCAAGTGGTAACAAGTGCCCCCAGGAAAGTTTTAGGCTTGTTCAGAATCCTAGAAATTAATGGGTACACATAGATATAAAGGTAATTACAAATGATTTTTTTAGATCACAGTGAAGGGACACCACTAAGATCTTAATGATCCACTCGCAATCTAATTTAATCACCTGGACCAATCCAATCAGAATATCAAATTCGGAACCATCCTGGATTATCTGTTGGAACAAATCTAAAGCTGTTTTCAGTTACCTGAGTTATCGTGGTTCATCATTTTTCTATGCTGGCAGCACTGTAAGGCTATTTTGGTAATAGTTTTTTTTTTTTTTTTTGTCTTAATTTGCCCTATTCACAACTGTAAAACTAACTACATAGCTGCTGTGAATTTACGAAACAGCTAATCTTTTCTATCAGTTTTGTCAACTGATGTTTACAAGTCCTAGTTTGAACTCTCGAAATTAATAATTAAGACGCCAGTGTAGGATTTACTGTGGCACCCAAGTAGAAATTGCAGAATCGTATCACATTTTCTTGTTTCCACAGACTTGTATTACCCAGTGAATACAGTTAAGTGACTATGATTGATTATTTATAAAAATATTTGTAATTCATATTTTTTATTCAATTGTCGCTGCCTTGGTAACCTTGATGCAAAGCTGGGCATACATCTGGGTTATGCTTATAAATGTCACAAGTACTTAGGTATTAATTATATTCATGTTAACGATAAAGAAATCTTTCAAAAGTAAATAAATAAGGAATAAGAATTGCAATTTTGATTTTATAGCTGCAACGTGCTTTTGTCGAAGGAAAACTTAAACCTGGACTGAATATAGTGGCACAAGCTCCAAAACAATTTGTAAATAATGTGGTAAGTATGAATTAAATTGTATCAAAATTAAGCAAGTCTAAAAACATTTATTTTTCAGAGTGGACTAAAACAGAAATTAAGGGAAGTCAAATTAAATCTTCCATGGATAGAATTACTTGACTGTGTTAATGCACAAGCTCCCTTAGCTCCAGAACTAGCAGCCCAGATGTTGTCAGAAAAACAGAAACGAGAGAATGAATTAAAAAATAATAAAAAACTGCCACAATATGCACCTAGTGAAGATCCTGTATTAAACGATTTTAAACGGGAGATGATGTTTCATAGACAAGCTCAAGCTGCAGTTACAGAGGCAATTCCAAAAATAAAAGCAGCAGGATTGGCTACAAAGAGGTATTAAGTTTTTTTTATTATTACCATGCATTGTACTGCTTTAGGTGTTTTATTTTTTTATAAATTTTAATAAGTCAAAACTTGGAAGTTAACTTTAGGTCTCAGTAGATGTAGTTGCAAAATATGTATTTATGTTTTCCACTGTATGCAAATTAACATATATTCTTGAAACAGTTTGATACAGGACAAAATGAATGTACAAATTCGCAAAATAATTCAGTCATAAATACTTCAACAACGCAATACCATAAAAAAAGGTCATATGATGGAAAATGATTGGTGTCAATTATAATTTATTCTTTTCTTTTGTGCAAAAAAATTTATAATGGCAACTCTACTTACAGATTTTGATTACATATACAGGGTGTAACTTAAGTACATTAAAATATTTCAGAGTAGTATTCCTTAGCTAATATAAGAAAAATTCGATATATATTTTTTTGTAAATTTTAAAACGAAGTATTTTTGGGCACCTGTTTAATAAACTTTTTTTTTCTTCTTAAAATTAGCTAAATAATATCGCCTTGAAATATGTTAGTACTTAAGTTACACGCTGTATAATGCAATCATATACAAAAAAATGTAGTAGGACATCCCGTTGTATTTGACATCAGGTCATCAATCATCACAAAAATAATTATTATTAATTACCATTGTTTCCTAGATGGTCTTGCATGTTTTTTTATTTTTTTAGGCCTGACGATTATTTTGCAGAAATGGCAAAAACAGATGAGCATATGCAAAAAATAAGAGAACATTTAATGAAAAAACAAGAACAGCAGAAGAGAAGTGAACGAGTAAAACAATTGAGGCAACAAAGAAAAGAAGGAAAAATGATTCAAATTCAAACTAAATTACAAAGGCAGCAAGAGAAAAAAGAAATGCTCGATCAAGTTAAGAAAGTACGCAAAGGCATTTCAAAAGATCTTGATTTCCTTGATGGGAAAAAAAATAAATCAATTTCTAGAAAAGCAGTGGAAAAGAGAAAAATGAAAGATAAGAAATTTGGGTTTGGTGGCAAGAAAAAAAGGTATGAAAACTAATACTAAAGATAGTGCAGCAGATATTAGTAGTTACAAAAGACATGGTAAGCCTGGAAAAAATATAGGAAAAGGCAAAGCTAAACCTGGTAAAGTTAGACCAGGAAAAAATAGGAGAATAAAAAATAAAGCTAAAGGAAGGAAATGATGAGATTAGATTTAGTTTGATTAGTTTTTAAATTGTTATAATTTTATTTAATAAAATTTGAAAATATTTTGAAATAGTGCTTTAATGGATTAAAAACTGAAATAAGGTACTCATTGAGCTTGTTACCAAATATTTAATAGTGGGGGTTCTTACTTTTCATATTTTTATAATGTCGATTAAAATCAGTATTGAGTGTAAATAGTAGATTGTGTAAAAATCAGGGACTGATCCAGAACACTGCGCTGACATACACTTGATATGATAAATGATATATTACCTATTAATTGGCGATTTTGTAGTATCCAAAATAACGAGCAATAAATATTTCACCGAATACCGTCCACAATCCTGTGCAAGTCTGTCCTTTTTGGACGAAAAACAAAAAGTTTTGAAAACATTTTTAAAAGATCGAAGATGATAAATATGTGAAGAAACTGATAAAACCAAAAAGTTTATAACTTGTGAAGGGATATAGGTATCGAAAAGATTAACGAAAACACCCCACATTCCGCCTGTTAGCTTTGGCACCCTCTATCCTATGCAAAAGTCTCGGTCTCTTTGGATAAAAAAACAAAAAAGTTTTGAAAAAAAATTTTCTTTAAAAGGTTGAATAGATTTTTGTTTGGCCATACATGTTTTAATTGCTAGTTACGTCTCTCCTATAAAGACATTTGATTGGTTTCTTGTTAAGGGTTACTCAGCGGTAGGGGTTTCACTCCGCACCTAATGCCCTTCTGGTTCCTAAATTTTTGTTTATAGATAGAATGCTGGAGGCTCTTCGAGTGCGTGTTTATTATAATAAATTGGCTTTATCAACTTTGGATATTACGGAATTTGCTAAAAAAATTACAAGGTAAGATATATTGTGTCATACATGCATGAACATATTTATGCGCTGATACATGACCTACAGCTAATTCTGGTTTTAACATCATCAACACCTAAGTTCCGAGCTCTACTGGTAACTGAAAAATGAACTGGCGCAGATCGAATACCATGCTTACTGTATTAACTATTTCATGTTGAGGTGAAGTAGTGTGCATTCAAGGTTCCTTATTAACAAATAAATTCTTGAAAAATGACCCTATGAATGTTCATTAAGCCTTCCCAAATGGTTGGATCATTGAAAGTCTGCTAAGCGTGTGAAATAGAGAGTGTCATTTGCATTTAATTTGTCAATCACTCTCTTTGGATCAAAATGAACATTATAGCTTGCCGCTTCTAACCATGTGCTCCAACGCTGGGGTCTTCCCATAAGTAAGCAAAAAGTGTTGTTATGATTTGTTGTGGGCAAGTATATCTAGAGACTTCCTGATTTACAAGACCAGATGAGCCGAGTTGGTTCTGTTTTGAGGTAAGCAGGGCAGGTCTCTGGTGACTAGATATACGCTCCATTTTTTTTCATTGTTTTTAAAAATCTTTTTGATTATTTTTTAACACTTGTTGTGGCCATTATTTATAATACTACTACTGAGTGCAGAGGGTAATATTATCATTACAAGTAATTACTAAATGTGATCATTGGTTTAAATTAGGACCATTTTAACCCAGATTGATGGTTTTTGTTTGTTATTTCAGACACGAATTGTTAGTGTCATGCGGAAAGCACGCTTGTGCATCCTATATTTTTTAAAGAATACTAATTTTACTAATACAAAGCAGTTTTTTATTTGAGAATTACAAGACAAAACTATAAAATGACCAAAAAAAATAACATTCTAAAAAATGGGGAATTTTGGCCACATTGATTAACATGCGCCCAAGCAGAGACTAGGGAATCTCAGGACACCCTAGTAAAAAATAAACGTCAACGGACACCACGTTTGTTTATAAGCCATGAACAGACACTACTTATAGATAAGTTATATAATAAACTATGCCACGATACCACTAAAAAAAAAAAAAAGTCAACCAACACTGACTCTAACTTGGTTGTGTATTAAACGATGTGTGGGCAAATATTCACACTTTCCTAAACTATGGGATTCATACTAATCTTGGCAAATTTCATATCTATACTTTTGAAACATGCTTTCTAAATTTGTTATTTAGATTGTTTTATTGCATTTTATTATCCACGATTAAAAGTAACAATTTTTATAGATACAATACCCATTTGTGTAATAGATAAGTACGCCAAAATGGATTACACTGCATTAGATGAATATACTCGCAAGGGGGCAAATTCGCGCATAGTGGGAGCCACGGCTCTCAAGCGTGCGCAGGGAAAAAATTTATCTAAATATGCATATCAACCCGCCTAATCCATAGTTCATTTATGAACCATTGGCATAAATGAACACTTTGAATTGGGTTTCCTGAAGCACTCAATCTTACTTTAAAGTTCATTTTAAAGCACCATACTAGGTCTCCAGGCCTATATAATTAATAGTTATATACGTAACAAGACTGGAAAGTGAATCTTTACCGTATAACCCCAGTAAAGACACTTTCCGGGTGTGTTGCTTACAGTACTTTTCTGCAATCGTCCTTACCAGTTTCAAAAACTTTTTAACTTGAAATTCATAAAATTTAACTGACAGATGTCAGGTGCTTACTTTCAAATATAGACTGGATAAATCATTTTTAATTATTGTTATCAGATACCATTGTCATCTAAAAGTGACATAGTAGATCGGTAGACTTAACCGATCCCTTATGTCACTTCCCGGGCTAGACCAGTAAATGTATATTTTCCACCAAAAACAGTTAACTTTCGGAAAACTTGCGGAAACAGTATTAAAACAATACAATTTGATTTTTTTTGTCAATTGGTTATATTTCTTTACCTTTTTACTTTCTTATACCTAATATAAGGAAGTATAGTAATCGTGATTTTTTTTTACCTCGAGATTTTGATTGATTGATATATACGTTTTGAACCCTCCTGAATCCATTCTATTTTCTGAATGATGTCTGTCTGTGTGCGCGCGCGTGGTGTATGCGTGTGGTGTGCGTATGTGGTGCGCGCGCGCGTGTGCCAAATTTGGCAATTAAGATTCTCAACAACATTTTAGGTGACACATTAAATTTGGCGAATGTGGTACCACCAGAAGAGACATAATGAATGATAGAAAAAAAAAGGTATAATTTTGGGAAAAAAATTAAAAATTTTTATTGCATTTCTGGACGAATCTCGACGAATTATAATGAAAAAACATAACTTTATGATATACTGAATAAGATTTGCAGGAAACAACTACTCAGCGGATAAAAGTCCCGACCTGCATTGAATTAAACCTGCAAGTCTTGTTTGGTAGTTAAGATCATTTGTCATTCCTCACTAGACATAGACCGGTTTTGAACTTTTTATGTTCTCGTCAGTATGTCATAAGTAACAGAAAAGACAAATAATAATAGCAAACCAGGCTAGCCTAAAGCAGACTAAGCAAAACAGACATAGTGAGTGATAAGTGTCAACAACAAAGAATTATTAAAATATATGACATGAATTATTATTGACAGTATCGAATGCGCTGATAATTAATTATTTAAAAATTTTAATGAAACATTTCAAGGTAAGCTGTTCAAATTTAATTGAGGTAAGTGAAGAATTAAATAGAATGATTTTTTTACATCAGGATGATATATACTGGTATAAGAAAGTTATGTGCTGGCCACATCAGATATTTATTATTATTATTATTTTAATAACATCTACACATAAAAATAGTTGACCGTATTTTTTTTTCTATCAATAAAAAAAATCATAAACTAAACTCGATTAAACAATCAGATATTGCCGCAAATTTTCAAGCTATTGGCTGCGATGTAATAGGGAAACTCAAGCTTGAACAATGAAATCAAAGCATGGCTCACAAAGAGGCGTGTAAAGCTGTTGTCAAGGTTCTAACTGAATGTGCGCGCATATTTCCTTATTATGTCACTATACAACCGGCAATACGCGTTGTTTGAAGTAAACATTTTCATTTTACAATTAAATAGTAGTTGGTAAAATTACGTTAAAATTATGTTTATAATTTATTCATTTTCAGCCAGTTTTGGCATTTTAAATCTATTTTCAATGTCTTATTAAACTTAGTAATATAAAACCTCACATGGTGACATATAACTAAAAAGAACATGTTGTTATATTTCAAGATAGAGGTCCTTACATTCATCTGTCATTAGTCTACGAACATATGATATTCCGTTGACTGATTAATTTGTTTTAATTTTTTACTTTACAATTTAATATGTTTTTTAAAGTGATGCATTTTGTTGCTTTGCTGTTTATTACCATTAAATATGGACAAATCTTTATATATATATATATGTATTTTAATGTAAGTTTTATCTTTATAATTTTAACCTTATATTTGCCAATTTTTACTTCTATTTGTTTTCGTCTGTTTTAAAAAAATGTCTAGTCTTATGTCCTGAAGATGTGGTAATACGTTTAGTATAAATACCACGACACCAGTAGCTTGAATAAAAAGTTTGTAAGAAAAAAGATATATTATTTACACCACCATTAATCTTAGTATATTTATAACATTTGAGGGTCGTTAATCATATCCTTATTTTTTTGTAATTTTCGTTGGTGTCCACTTACCTATTCCCAATTTTAAGATTTTTAATAACATTTAGTCTTTTGAGTATATGATACAATTATGTAGTTCATTTTAGAGGTATGACAAATATTTTTGCATTATATCTCTGAAATTAACCAAAATTTTCTTTCATTATACATGATATGCAATATGTAATGTATTTGGTCTTTTTAAAAAGCTGAAAGTATGTAAAATGAATAGGGGAAAAAATTAGAAAAGATATAGTTTCAGAAATGTTTGTCAATTTTCAGTGAGTTTCCAAAATTTGCAATATCGGAATTTTCCTATCACTACATGGAATAAATATCAGAACATTTAGGGCAGGAAAAATCTTATTACTGGAAGCAGATAAAATATATTTAAATATATATATGTGTATATATATTTTTGTAACAATATAACAATTTGTACAATTCACAATAAATAAATATAAATCAGTCAACAGTTTTTCACGAATTACTTGTTAGGCAAAAATACTTATGTAAAACACTTCAATTCACAATAGTACAATTAAAACAATGATTATAGATATATTTATTTAACAAAATTGAGGAAAATTACATACCTACTCATATTGCTTATTAATATCTTTTGGGCAAATTTTACATTTTTTTTTTATTTTTACCATTGCAATAAATTATAAATATAAATTTATAAGCAAGAGAAGACTGCACATAAAAGAAATTCAAATATATAACCCCAAAAAATTGGATATTTTTTAAAACTCAAAACCTTTTTAACGTCTTATTTTGTACTTTTAATATCTCGGAATATGCATTTAGTATTGTAATTACTTCAAAATGTTTTAAACAATTATTTACATGGCAACAAAGTTGACTACAATCAATGACGCACTCATACGTGACAATATTTTCACTACCAGTTTATTCATGAGATCTGTAAAAAAAATATTTAAAATGTTAGAACCACGAGCAGATTGAGATTGATATTTGTGTAATAAATTGGTACAATAAAAAATCAGATTAAGGCATAGTCTTTTCCCCTAGTGATATTACATCATTACAGAAAAAATTGAAATGACTATCTTTCAAATTTTGCTATAAATGCGTGTATTTTAAAGAGGGTCTCTATTCTTTCAACAAGTCAAAACGTTAGAATTTTTTTTTTTTTAGGAAAATATCCTATATAAAAAGTTTTAATACTTTGTACTTCAGTACTTTGTATGTATAACCAGTCAGATGTTAATTTAATATGAATATGTACTTTTTAGATAAGTTTTAGAATTTTATTACTTAAATATCTCTTCAAAATTCAGGAAAAGTAGACTGTCAATGAAAGAAGTTTGGAAAACAGTTAAAATCGGCAATCACTTCATCGTTGTTATAAATAATAAATCTCATCATCTAAGAAAAACTGTAAGCCTCAGTTGCTCAAACAAAAGCTTTATTAGCATAAAAAAAAAACAAGAAATATGAATGAGGGTCAAACATTATTAAAAATATCCACATGAACTAGGCAAAGCTATCTCTTAAAATATATGATAAACTGATGTACATCACACTATCTTTGCCCAGATCATGCTTTGAGTTTTTTCTCGTTTTCGGGATTTCTGTTTATATGTCAGATGATCTTGACTGTAGGGATCGGATTGTTACTTTTTTAGTAAAAAACTTTACTTTTTTTCCCCCTAAATTACTAAATGTTACTATTTTTAAGAACTTGTTACTTTTAGTTACTTTTTTTTTTTATAAATTGTAAACCATAATTTTCTTAATAGTAAGACATTTTTAATTAAACATGTTGAAGCGAAATTTTTGTATACCGTCGTTTTTTTTACGTCTTACAATGTACGGACCTGTCGTGTTTATGAAATTTTATGCGAGTACAAATTGTGGTAGACATCCTCCTAAATATGGGCAAATGAGTCTAATTAATGAGTTATCTTAGTGATTCTGACTCTCATTGAAGAGTTGTCAGTAAGCTGACTCAAAAAGAGTTGAATGTTGAACGATTTTAGAATTCATGCAGAAGTCGCAATAAAGTACTGTGTGGCTGTGGTCAGCCCAGTTGCTCGCTCCATTCCACTGCAAAACAAAAATTAATGATTGAGAACCAACCACCAAGTGGAATCGAATCGACTTGTTCAACTCTCTACGTGCTAAAATATGATCAAGAATAAAAACTACGAAACAAACTGCCAGCAAGCAAGGTATATTTCAAAAGGATCAAGTCGTGCAAATAAAATCAAGTCAGCTAGTCACTTAACTGAATCGACCTCCACATCATGTGATTAAGCCTACAAAGTTCTCCATAACCACAAAATTTATTCTAACAGATTAGATTTGCTTGTTTTCAACAAACAACTAATAGAACTGGGAAACAAAATTTTCAAAATCGTATAATTTATATTTAAAAACTATGACAAGAGGTTAGAAAGGAGAAAGAACAAGAGGAAAAAGTAAAAAAAAAATAAATAAATGGACAGGAAAATCTCCTGTATAAACAGAATCTAATAAGTATTGATAAAATGGAAGTTAAAGTTACTTTTTTCTTATTTGCCTAGTTACTTTTTACAAAAAAAAAAAATCAATCCGAACCCTGTGCCTGATTCATGATTCAATATCAAAAATCCCATAGTTCTGCACGACCAACTGATTATTACAAAATGCTATGCACCTTTGTTGAACCGGAGGTCACCAACGTTTCAATGATGCTCATCAAAAGGGAAACAATTAAAATAAGATGTAAAATGAAGTTTTTATATGCAAATGAGAAAACTCAATACTTCATTACTATGCTAAAATATATAAATAGCACAGGGGTGGGATGATCTAAGTCTAGAATTACATAAGTGTATTTTTCCCTAGCTAAGCATTCAGATAATAATTTACCAGCTAAACATGGTGAACCAGATACATATCTATGTTCCTTAAAATTGTCATCAAATACTGATGAGTTATAAAACAAACATCTAAGCATACATTTTACAAATAAACGATACAGGTTCATCAGGGAAAGCGGAGCTATCAAATGTGGTGTTTGGTAGGGGACGCCACTTACAAGCCCACTTCTTGTATAATTACATTAATTACTTTTGAAAATTTTGGGATTTTCGTTGAATTTTTGTGATTGAATCTTGTTTTTATTAATCACTTCGTACCACGATTAATAAAATATTAATGCAATTGACAAAACAAAAACAATTATCTTTTAACATTATACAAAATTATACAAGTTATTAACAGGCGTATCTCTTAAAAACATAACACATATAATACAATCCCCTGTATCCCTAAAGTAACATTGTGTATGAGGGGGTGCACATTTAGAGACAACAGATACACACCCAATATTCGTGTATAGTGGAAGAAAACACTTTCACAGGTTATTCCACTGCCACGACTGGGAATCGTACCAATAAATTTTTGGTGAGGGCCAACTACGATGCCTCTCAACCATGTGTCATATATAAACAACATACATAAACGTACTTAAAAAATTAAGATTTTTTTTCCAGCACTGGTGAAATGCGATCATTTTTTCCCTGTACAGTGTACACCATACATAAATATGATTTTTAAAATAAAGCAAATAGTAATAGTTTTCCTCACTTCCAAGCTATGAATGCATATAGTTGAATGAAGATGAAGTTACTTTGGGAAAAGCCATTTTGATTTAAAAAAATTATAAACACTTTTTATTACTTGTCTAATTTTCACTTTGTTATTTTTACAAATAACAAATAAAGTGAAAATTAGACGCAATAAAAAGTGTTTATAATTTTTTTAAATATGAATACATCATTTTAATTTATTTAATTTAAATGTATTATAAAATTGATTCAGCATTTAACTCGGTTAAGTTGAAAGAAACAGTCATTCTATTTTTGACAAAATTAGGGGTCTATAGAAAAATCCGCCTCGAGAGCATACCATTGAAACAAGTTGATTCTTTGGTATGTTTTAGATTATATAGTGTGAAATAATATAATGATAAAATAAAACTGCTTTAACCCTGTGCTGTCGGTGAAAATTGGATGAAAAGGTCAGAATTCGAGTTTTCCCTAAGAAAACGTTAAAACAGTTCAAGTTTGGCGCTTTTTTTCTTCAACAAGAACCGCACTAAAAATCGTATTTATATTTTATTCGTAAGGGAAATATAGTCAACTTTGGGTATATAAAAAAAAAAATAAAAAATCCTCATTTTTTGGCGGATTTTGTATGGAAAGTGACTCCTCCATTACCCACTTAAAGGTGTGGTAACAATTGATCAACATGTCCAGAAGAAAATGATAACATATACTCGACAGATGGTGTAATAGAATATGGTTTCTACTAAACCTGGAAACTACCATGAAAAAAAAATCCTGGAGGATTTGAAATTATAAGCTGGAAGTCATGGATTTTTGGGGAAAACAGACAAATTGTCTTAATTTTCAAATTAAATTATGTAAGCTTGATTTTTAACAATTCAATGGTTCCTTTTAATCCTAGAATCAAGCGTTATTTGTTGGTGTAACTGGCAATACATTTTTTTATTTAAAAATTTGTCTGGAAAATATTACTTCGGCAGGTAACGAAACCTCCCAATTTTAAATATCACAAAATTCTAAACCACTAAGAAGTGCACTTTTACTTTTATACCCACAAATTTATCGACATTGATCTTCAGAAAATACAATTAAGATATACATTATACAAATTACAATTTATACATTAACTTACATATAACCAATTGTTTATATATATTTTTCTTCTTTAATTTGACCGGATTTAGAACTACAAAAACATTAAACCCACTTATTTTATAATCAAAATGTATCATCCAAATAATTTTACATAAAATCCAAGTTATACAATAAGTATAAAACTATTCTGATGAGCTTGTAATGCTATCATCATCGTTTAGATTAATAATAAAAAGTTCGATTTGTTGTCCAGCTCACATTTTAGCCTCCACTTTATATTGAACATGCTGAATACATTTCTGCCACTTTTCTGGTGTAATATTTTTTAATGCATTATTAAAAAGTTCTCTAACATTCGAAAATTTTAAAGATGTATTTTTGTTTGGTGACAAAATTCTTTGCATTCGCCTATATGAGCTTAATGGGATTAAACTCGCAGTGGTAAGGAGACAAACGAAGTATTGTTTTATTTTGATTCTTAGCCATTTCGGCTGCTCCAAGGAAAAACACAGTAACCAACATTTTTTTAAAAATCGAGATTTTCACACATATGAAGATACTGTGTTGTGCCGCGTCTTTTTATCCAATAGCGGTTGTTCTATCTGTAAAGGATATGGAGATATAGAAAACAGTAACACAGTATCTGCACTAAATTTGTAGATTTCACAATGCAAAACACAGTATACAACAACTATTCAGAGGAGGAACACAGTATGTTATGAAGACTGTGTAGATGCTGTGATTTTGATTGGGATTGTGAAAGAAAATGAGAACATATTCCAACATAAAACACAGTTTCTGTGTTTTTCAATAGTTTTGTTAATAATATGGTCTTTCCAAATCTTTTAAATCCAAAAGCAATTAGTCAGGACAATGAAAACAAAATTTAATTGTTATTTACCAAGTTATTTCGGTATGCGGGCTTTTAATGATAATTTATGAAACTATTCTTTTAATTGAGATACTGCGTGTAAAAAAAAATAATAATACATATTTTATGGAAACCCATTTTCAAACACAGTAACTGCCTAAAATAGTACATATTGAATAATATGTAATTTTTGATAATGTGACAAAAAAAGTACTGATTTATGTTAGTTAACTGTAAAGGTTTAAGTAAGATATGTCCGCCCGTCTCCTAGAGGCAATAAACTAAAGTAAATTGCTCTTCCTGAACATTTTCTAATTTCACACATACTGTGTTTTTCCGTGGAGCAGCCGATTTCATCAATAACGTATTTTTCAGCTTCGCCTTATGCTGTTTTACAATTACCCAAATGCTTCAATTTCAACATGGACTCATGAAAATCAATACTTTTCGAACGTAGCCAATTTTAAATGTCAGATTTTTAGAAGCCGTAGTTGGATTTTTTCCAGTTTACAGGAATGATATGATGCCTTGTCTAAAACAATCATGGCATTGTCTTCAAGACGAGGCAAAGTGTCTGAAAACTACTTTACGAATGATTCGCCAGTCATTTCCTCATGGTAATCTGTAGTTTTTTTTTTATTCAAAACACCATAAGCCACCATGAACGAAACCATCTACACTTCCACTGTGACAAATAATAAGCCTTTTCCTTTCTCTAAAAAATACTATACTATTCAACGAGCCAAAAGCTAATGTCATGATAGGGGAGAAAAAAGTACATACAGATAAACAAATTTGGGGTAGCAGAAATAAGCCGTTATTAAATAGGCGAATAAAAGAAAAAAGAAGCTTATCTAATTATCTACCTGTAGAATTTTTCAGTCAGGTTGAAAGTCCATCTAAAAACGCTTTCCTTGATGATGTTAGACTTTCACCCACCCAAACTTCTGATTTTAAGCGGCTAGCATTTACCCATGTTTCGTCTAGAAAATAAATTTTACGATTTTCGTTTCTATAGAATTTGTATTTAATTAGGTACTCTCTTCAAAGTACTATTTCATCCATATCCATCAGTATACTATTCCGCCCTCGCTTTTGCCATCAAATTTCAACTCCTTTAACTATTTATAAAAAGTTGACCTTCTGAAATTAAGCAAGTCAGGTTCTTCATTTATTATTTTCAAAACCTTATCTATTGTAAGCATTTCATTTCTGAAGAAAAATTCATGTACATTCTTTCTAATGGCATGTTTATCACCCTCATCTACTAAATTTATCTTACTCAACGATTTGCATTTGTCTTCGAGAATATGTGGAATGTTTTATATTCTTTAAATACATTGAATACAGAGGCACGACAAATTCCAACTTTATTGGCCACTTTTACTACAATTTCATCTATTTTTTTCTAACTCCTGTTTATACATGTTTAAAATCATTTCTTTCATTTCAACGCGCAAATGATTCTTAAGTCATTTTCTAGGTGGACTTAATCCTGGAGTGGGTTGGAACCTTTGTTGTGAAGATAACACTGACGTAGTTTTCCACAAAACACCAAAACACTATATATTACACTCGACGCGCGTTTCGCCAACCAAGTTGGCATCATCTGGAGATGATTAAAACTAAACTTAACTAACAATCTACCCTATTTATACCTAAACTATTTTCACGGTTCACCGAACCGAAACGAAAGTTTAAAATCACTTCGAAATTCCTCGGCCTTTCAAAATGAAAAGAAAAATCCGATATTTATATCGATTCACCCGTGGTATTGGTAAGATGTAGGTAGATGTAGGTATAACAGTGGTTCATTCATCGGGAAGCAAACTACAACAACTTTTAGGCAATCCAAAAGACAAAATTGAAACAAATGAAGTCGGGGATTTACGCAATTAGCTGTAAGGACTGTAATCAAAAATATGTTGGGCAGACTACACGATCAATTCAAACTAGGTTCATTTTTGTAGGTATGGGCTCGCAGGAATATTCCCAAATCAGGAATATTCCCAATTGGGAATATTTCCGTGACGGGAGTTTTGCCTCAAAAGGAATATTCCCGACAGTTTTCTGAAAAATTCCAAAATCCCGGGAATAATCCCAGTTCCCCAGAAAATTAAACAAATTTGAAAATGCCGCTAATATTTATGTCAAATGCATATGACAGCAATTGTGTGATTTTTATCATTGATATTTTCGTTTTATAATTCATTCATATTTGTCGAAATTTAGGTTGTAGTGAGTTGTATAAAGCAAAAAGTAAATTATATTATAATTCAGTGTCACTCAGAGATAAAGGAAAGGTAGGTGACGTAAATTAAGTTTGTGAACATGATTAGGTAGGTTTGCTTCATTGACTTCTCTCACAGTTTTCACGATATACTATATACTGCTTATATTTTCAGATTTTGGTGAGCAATGGTGAGACAACTTTCTGAAATTTGGAGGGCTTTGATGTTATCCACAAGAGTGGAAAAAAAATATGCCATATGTAAATTCTGTCGCCAGAAATATTTAGCGAATACAGAAAAGCTGAAACGCCACGTAAAAAACTGCTACAAAATTCCAACACGTTTAAGGGAAATTGATGAAAATGTCCAGATCCTCTAGTAATATTCAGAAGGGGACACTACCAGCCAAAAGTACTTCAAAAAGTTCAGAAAGCACTGCAAGTAGTAGTCAAATTATAGATCCTTTCTTCGATACAATGAATGAATGAAATCTTTATTTAGCATATAATTGCTATACAATTTAACCTACCATAATGAAACATAATCATGTTATAAAGTAAGCATAAGTAAAGTATAATATAACTATTGTATAAAAAAAATAAACAAAGTATTAAATACAAAATATAAAATATAAAATAAAATAAAATAAAAGAAAATACAAAATAAGGTATTAAATAAATAAATAGATAAGGCATGTAAAACACAAGCAAGGAACTATAAAAATATCTGTATACACATGATGCGATGTTTCAATAGATAGTTGATATTATTTACATCATATTTAAGTTTAAGTTAGTAAGTACCATTCATATACTAGAAAAGTTCTATTTAGCAAAAATGCCAGTAAGAATACAAGAAACTTATTGGTTCAACAAACTTATTGGTTCAACTTCAATGCTTGAAGAAGAGCATAATAATTTGAATGTTTTGTTATCCAGAGCAATTTATGCCATGGGGTGTCCCATGAGTATTGTAGAAAACAGTTTTTTTCAGTTTATTCATAAACTTCAGCCATCGTATGCTCTACCATCTAGAAAAACCGTTGGAGGAATTATTTTGAATAAAGAATATGAGTGTCAAAGATCGTTCATGAAAAAATTAAATCAGCTGAGTCCATTGCATTAATGACGGATAGTTGGATCGATGTTAATGGAGTGTCCATAACAAATGTGGTTGTTACAACACCTACTCCGTTTTTTGTTAACACAGTTCAAATGAAGGATTGTACACATTCAGCGCAGAATATTTTTCACGGAATTGAGAGCATAATGGAGGAAATTGGGAGCAACAAGGTACACGCCATTGTAACTGATAATGCTCCAAATATGAGAGCCAGCTGGCCTTTATTCAGGAATAAATATCCTCAGATTAATACATATGGATATCTAGCACACGGTATTAATTTGCTAGCGAGAGATTTGGTTTCCAAAATTCCTTCTATCAACAGAACTGTTTCTGAAGCAAAAGATATTGTGATGTATTTTAATAATAAACATTTACCACGTCATGTTTTAACTCGATTGAAAGAAGAAAGAGCCAATCAAAGTTACCCAATATTGAAAGTACCTGTGGAAACTAGATGGAATACTCATACAATTATGTTTAAAAGCCTGTTGGTTAATAAAGAAGTGCTACAGGCAGCTTGTTTTCACCAGTTGTTATTTACAAACATAAAGCCTGAAATAAAAAAAAAAACTGCTTTCTGAAAAAACATTATGGACGAGAGTTGAAAAATCACTATTCATCATCAGTTCACTAGCTACTTCAGTAACAGCCTTAGAAGGAGATAAAGCTTCTATGCACTCTGCAAAGACACATATAAATCTCATTGAATTATCATTTCATGAGGCAATACCTCAGTTTGCTTTAAACGAAAGAAAAATTACATTAGATTGTCTTCAAAATCGAAAAGATTTCGTGTACCATGATGTACAAATAGCCGCTCATTTTTTAAAACCAGACACATGAAAAAGGCTTAACTAATGAAGACGTCAATGTTGCTTTTATGTTTCTCAGGAATATGGCAGAACAAATAAATATTGATTTGGAAGAATTAACAGTTGAGTTTGCACAATATCGAGGGAAGACAAATGACTTCTCGAATAAAGTTCTGTTCCAATCAGCCAAGAGAATGGAAGGTACACCATGGTGGAAAGAGTTTTACCCTAATAAAGTATTGTGTAAGATAGCTTGTCGCTTACTTTCGTTTCCAGCAACAACTGGCGGATGCGAAAGAAATTTTAAAACTTTTGCCAATATAAAAACTAAGAAATAGGCTTGAAGAATGTGTCAATTGACTTAAGAGCAATGGATGACCGGGGTAAGGAAAATTTAGATACAGAAGAACCGCTAGATGACAATGACAATGTTATTGGTTCAGATAGCGAGGATACCGAGTCAGACTACAACACAAGTGACCTAGTTGATGATGAGAGTGATGCGAACCAGGATAAGAATGATTCGAACCAGGACGAGAGCGCAGCGAAACAGGATGAGAACAATAAAGAAGATAATTGTGATTCAAATGAAACGGATACGGATTTGGAGGGAGCAAGTGCACTGACAGACATTGCTGACCATAATGATGAACAAAAAAACCTACGAGACCTTTTGAAGGCGACAACTTAAGAAATATGTACTCTTGATGGGAGAAAAATAGTAATTTTAGAAAACTGTGTTTTTGACCCTTCTAACGCAAAACTTGTTTAGAAAAAAATAAATAAAATATGGTATTTTTTTAAATCTGTTTATTTTCCCGTTTTTTTTGTTTTTGTATTTCTCAATTTAATTTTTCAAAACTCATCTACTTAAATTATTTACTCGTGACATCAATCGGTTGCTAAATGTAGTGATGTCACGAATGATTTTATCTTGTATATGATTATTTAGAATTGTTGGATTGAGAAGAATGCGGTGAATACAAAATTATACTTTTTTTCTAAAAGTTCCCCGAATTTTCATTATAGTCTAACCTAAAAAAAAAAAATCCCGAGAGTTCTTGACTGGGAGGAATGGGATTTTTCAAAACTCCGAGAGTTAACCCATCTCTACATTTTTGTAACTAAATTAGACATTTCAAATATTAACTGCCAAATTTATCGATGCATAAATATGCTTTTCTGTCAAAATTAGAGCAGAGAAGTTAGTCATAGAACAGCTCCAGAGATCGCCAAACAAAAGCAGCCAAACTAACTTTGCTTGGTGCAACATAAATTAATAAGCAAGGCTTAAAGATAGGTGGCACTTAAAGCTTATGATTTATAGAGTGTGTGCAGGCGGGCCTAACTCTATTTATAATTAATTGTTTAATATAAGGTAAAATTTACAACATACAATTCTTCTGCTAGATTATTGCCAGTATGGGACACGATGGAATGGTTTTGTCGAGCACCCATAGTGTTTACTTTATACAAGTTCGTGAAAAGCATGCGGACATCACAGACACAGAATCTGACCAACGCAAACAAATTTTGAAATTTTTCATCTGGGAATCGCCCAACATATTTTAATATATGTAAATAATAAGTAGTCAACTGCAACCACTGTATACTCGACATTGTTACTACACACAACATATACGCACAACAAGCTCTAAAAACTGACTGCCCGATTTATGGTGAACTACGTTCATGTGTTGAGCCACTATAGCATGTGTGAAAATGCTGTATGAGCAACATTATGCTCAGCTCTAGTAATAAGTAAACTTGAAACATGTTAAAAGCAGAAATTGCTCAATTCCACATGATTGGGGGCAATGTGTAAAGATTAATGCTACAGTTGCATCCCTTATTTCATTGTAGTGTCAAAATAACTTTTTATTTCTCTGGTTAAGTTGAAATGAGAAAAACATTGAATACAAGAATAAAATCTAGTGTTAAAAGAGGTTTCTCTTACCTTATAGCAATCGACACTAAAATTAATGATAAAAAAACAAGACAGTTTAAGTAGTGATCATAAAACATTCAGTTTTTATTTTCTGGGATAACACTGAACTACATTGCCCAAATTACCCATATATTATTTCTTTATTTCCACTTAAATATGTCATACCCTCAAGTTTTTAACGCAATATATTTGTTTTTACTTTATACTTCGAAGTTCTATCCTATGTATGCCTATTAAAGGAATACTGGTCTATGATATACACATTTTCATTAAATAATGTGAAATATAAACTAGAACGTTCACTCTATACCAGCATGAAACTGTACCACGTTTCCCTTCATATACATATTCATTTAATAGATATCCAATTCAAAATTTAATCAAACAACATAATATAATATGAAATGAAATAGAAATATAATAACGTTAACCTTTTTTTTGCTAATTATTAATTTCTATCTTTTACAAAAACTTATCACAAATGAGTATAACGTATATCTTTTCAAACAATAATTACTTTCCTGGCTATTTGCCAAACGTTAAAATTTGGATTATAAAAAAGATAATATGCACCATTATATTCAGTACAAATAACTCTATAATGTTATTTTTAATATTAACTACTCTATTCAGTAAAAAAAAAAGCACTAACCAATTCAACAATCACTTCAAAACTTTAAAACATCCATTGACACGTTTCTGCATCTGTAGGTTGTCAGTATATCTCTTTGAAAGCCCTGAAAGTAGCTGGGAATCTTAGTAATCCTAATGTAATAAATATGAATGGCTTCTGAGAACAGAATAATTAAAATTATACAATGAAAATTACCCGGGGTTAAAATTTAAAACAAATTAAGTTTTTTATAATACAAATTTCAGCATTTGGCTAATAGCCAGGCAAGTAAATGTTTAAAAAGATATATACTTACTTACTTACTAAATGTTAGAAAATAACAATTAGCTAAACATTTTTAGTGTTATCATATGTCGGATTTACTGACAGATTTCAGGGATGACTTTTACAGATATAATATATTGTTAACACCTACTGAGACATTCTCAAACTACAAAAAGAAAGTCATGTAACATATTAAGTGTATTTTATTTAATTTTACAATGTTAATGAGTAAATTAGTTTTGCCGGGGAATGCACTATATTAAATAAAAACGTAATGTGTAACAGATTCTTTTAAATTGCAGTATACTGGTAATTTACATTACTGAAGGCCAACGATTGGCCCTAGCGTTGAGGGGAGAAAACATAACACGATCAAACAGTATCTTGCATAACATGGATTCATTCGGACGTATGTACTAAAAACGTGCAGTTAAAATGTTATAACATACTAAACCGACGGAAGCTATAGTAAATTCTTGCATTCGCGATATTGCCGATTTACAATTTGATGGTAGACAATTGTATTACACTAGATGTGACAAAGCAATTTCGTGGTCATGCAACACAAATATTAATAGACATATTTCCTCAGAAAACTATAAACGGAGCATAGGTGGCTTTATTTAGTGATATGCAAACTAATTTTAACTTAGATTTAGTAGAATTTATGATAGGACGTAACACTGTGGTTGAAACTAGTCAATCCACTTTTTAGACAATTATTGGAAAAATGTATTAGTGACAAATACAGCACTGAACAACTTCAAATAAATGAGATTCATTCACACCAATATCACACTTTCACACAGTCATACAATAATAAAAAAAATATAAAATAAAATAAAATAATACACTTAATAGTAAATTAGGTACATAGAAATTCTTCCACTGAATAAAATGCCTTGCCAATTAGATAAGCATATAATGTACTTTTAAAAGTATTAAAATGCTTGCAGGTTTAAGGTAGCAAATGTTTTAGTGGGTGCATTGGAAGAAATTTGTTCAATGAGTGGACACTTGATTGCCTCTAAAGTTTTACAAGCTACAAATTCTCACACTATAGTGGAGGTAGTGAATTCAAGTTTACAAGAGCTTTGGGGTGACAAATATGCAGAAAATAAGGACGTTATTATTTCTTACCAATGGAGTGAATTATATGAAAGCTGCTGGAAGAATTTTGAAGGAAACATATCAGAATATACTTCATGTAACATGTTTAGCACTGGGCTTCACAAGATTGCTGAAACTATTAGGGGGTGCTACCCTAATGTTGATAATTTGATGTTTAGTGTAAAGAAAGTTTTTCTTAAAGCACCAAGTCGTGTACGGTTATTTCATGAAATTCTACCAAATACTCCATTACCTTCAGAGCCCTTCTTGGCTAGAGGCAACATCGTAATATTACTGTCATTTTGAAAATGTGAAATCCCTAATATAGCACTTAAATCCAAATGGCAGTTGCTATTTCATAGGCGCAACAGGCATTTATGGATCCAACTGTTCAAAAAAATCTGGAGGCCATACATGGAAGTTTTCCACGAATTCCTCTAGCAATACAGGACCTTCAATATCAGCCAACATCAGAGAATTTAATCAGTTGATTCAATAAACTTTGTGTTCGATCTTTGACAATATATTTTCAATTACAGGGAGAAATTGCTGCGAAGGTATAAACAAAATTCCAAACTGTTTAAAAAAAAAAAATCCCGGATTTGTTACGATGACCGGTGTAATAGACCTTTTAAATGGCAAAGAAGTATACTTTGCTACACCACAAGTTTACATATTTTAAGTATGACCCAGTTACATCTGTTGACATTGAGCGCTCCTTCTCGCAATATAAATGGATTTCCAACAAAGGCGCCGAATTTAACTCCAAAACAATTAGAACAGATATTAATATACTTTTATTCTTGTAACTGGCAATGAAAAATACTTGTGTGTTAGTTTAGGTGGTAAGTACATCCCCCTATACCTTCAGTTCTCTTCCGAGTGTTTATAATAAATTGACTTTATTAACTTTGGATAATACGGAATTAGCTAAAAAAATGTCAAGGTAAGATATCGTTTCATGTATGCATGCAAATCTGACACATAACCACCTACAGTCAACCCTGATTTTACGTCATATCCGATTGGTAAATCCAAACTCTAGCTATTATATTTCCATTTCATTCCATATTTTCATAGAACTTTTACCAAGAAGGATGCCTAATTTGTTTTTAACATAATATATTAATAATCAATATGAGTATAGGTTGTTTTACAAATTTTCAATACAATGCTTGTTGCTTATAAAAAATGGTATCCGACTTACCATTACAATAATTATTAACAAATACAACTTGAAAAACAATATTAAGAACTGTTTATTAGAAAATTCGATAAACCCTAGTTCTGCTCTATTTAAAATGCATCCCCTGCATTAATAGAATGGTTAGTTATTATTTGTAGAATGTTCGCTACCATAATATATTCTCTCATATATATAAAATAATAAAATCCCTACCGCTACTAACTTTAGCAGTCAAAATTATATATAAATCTGTTCATGTTATTTCTAAGCAGGCAAGATCTTAATATATTTGCTAATTTTAAATTTTGTTATTACAAATGGACAAACATTATTGCTAAAAAATCCTGTTAAAATATTCTTTACTAAAACCATTCTTAAATCTTAGTCAAACGGCAATCTTCTGTAATTAAATACATAGGTTTCAACCTACGGCACAGACTTGCAGACAAAAATCACTCAAAAAGAGTGAAAATCTCACAAAGGAGCATTTGAGGAATCCCTAAATTCTTTGTTTTTTTCATTCAACGAGGTGGCAGCATCCCTAAAAAAGAAAAATGCGTTTTTAACAAATATTTTATTAAAAAAAAAAATAATAAATAAAAGTTAAAATTAACAAATGTGTAATAATAATTATAAAAAAAGTTTTTAGTTTCCACAGCAATTGAGCAGATGGGCGCCAAAATCAAATAATAATAATGGATAATAGCACAAAAAACAGGTATCTGAAGTTGGATCTGCGCACATACTAACCTTCCGCAAAAGAAAAACAGGGGGTACCACGTATCATGTATGTAACAACACAATCAGACATTTATATTATATTTATATTGTAATTAACATATCACTAAAGCTGCAAATCGTTTCTGTGATCATGGTCACAGAGTACAGATGTACTTACTGTCGCCGGCATTCACCTTGACCGCGAAACTCTTTCTCCAGTCCAGTCTATTATTAGCTTTCAAGTTGTGTACACGGTAAGTCACTTGGGCGTATTGCATATTGTTTTTGTGTTTTTATTTTATTTGTTGTACTGTATTGTTGATACTAATTTAATAACAAAGCATGGCAGACATACGCAGGGGTAGAAAACAGCCATTTGCTGACAAAATGAATAAATTCATAGGTGAATTCCCAAATTTATTCTATGATGGTGCTAAAATAATTTGTAACGTGTGCGAGAAAGATTTGATGTGCTGGGATAACCATGATTGTGGACTTCACGTAAATAGTGTACACCATAAAAAAAAGGCATGCCTTCGACAACACAGTTTATGTTTGATTTACTATTAATGCTGATTATCTGTGATGTTCCGCTGCACATACTCAATAACCAACCATTTCGAGAGTTCTGGAATAAATACAATGCCCAGATAAAGTTACCAAGTCGCACAACGTTATGTAATTATCTACCAACTGTACACTTAGACATGGTAAATAAGATGAAATGTAAATTAAAAAATACATGGCTGTGGTTATCTGTTGATGAGACAAGAACAAGATTGTACGTTTATACATGTATGTGTAAAGTGCATGCTTTACATCTTGTGGCAGAAACTATTCGAAAAGGTTTTCCAGAGGTGGATGCATTAATAGCAAGTACAAAAAAAGTTTTTCTTAAATCTCCTAAACATCACCGTGCATTTCATAGCAAGTGTCCCGGTATTCCTGAACCACCACAGCCGATTCTTACACGATGGGGAACATTGTTGCAGGCAGCTTTTTATTATGCTGAATATTTCCAACAAATAAAAGCTGTGATACTACAATTCAATCCAGATGAGGCTGTAGCTATTAAGGAAAGCTAGACAAAATTCGAGGATATTTCCATCGAAACAGCTTTAAAAAATATTGCGAAGAACTATAAACCATTACATGAAAGCATAAAAAAATTAAAAAACAGTGCGTTGTCATTAGCGGAGTCACTGCAAATAGTGGACGAAGTAAATCTACTGCTACACGGTATAGGTGACGCAACAAATGAGCGCGTTAATGAAAAGTTAGCAAGTGTGTTAAATAAAGACACAGGTTTTACCAAATTAAGACAAATATGTGATGGTGCAGCCCCAGATCCGTTAAGTGCGTTCAAAGACTATTTTACATATGCGTGTATTACATCAGTAGATGTCGAACGGTCATTTTCAAAATATAAGAATATATTTTCACCAAAGCGAACATCACTCTTGGAGACAACCATAGAAACATACCTAATGCTGCAAAATGGCTACACATCTTCTCCAGTTTGTGATAAGCAAGCTAGTTCATCAAGCTAGTTAAGAGGGTAAGTTTTACATACATTGTTATAAATTGTAACAGTTTATTGTTTCTCGTATTAGTTAATTTCGCGTATGCCACTGTCCCACAGAACATTTTTTACAGTTCTATATATCACTTTGTTTATTTAATTTCTATGAAAAAATAATATGAATGTAAAGGCAATTTCTAGGGAACACTAAATCTTCCAACGTTTAGTAATTAGCGACTTCTGTTCGCTAAATATTTTAATCAAATTCACTTGAACATTCATCTGAATAAAAATATAATATACATTCTAAGCTCGTTCAGTTACAAGTTAAAAAAGAGAAGAATAACATTATCAGTATTCAATTACTTACCATTATTGGTTGTCAACAATCGATACAAGTTAGAGTTCTCCAGCTCACTGGTCTCCATGAAATTGCTATTGTTTTCATTGATAGACAAGCGACAATACTGTGAATCATCTTCAATAGAGTAATCGTCTATTTCATCATTCATTATGTTATTAACATTAACTTTATCAAATTCTTGCGATACACAATTCTCTATTTCAACTCTCTGGGCATTACTCTTGTTTAAATTGGTATCACTAATATCTTCTCCTTTCGCTTGAGAAATATCACTAGCCATTTGGTCTGCATGTTTTTTCCTTTGATGTTGTAGTAACTTTGCCTTGCTAGCATATTGTTTGTGGCACCATTTACAACTCTGGGGCCTTGTGGTGATACTTCCAACAGTTTGGGAGAAAGTTGGGTTAGGCAACCCAGAAACTTCTTGCAAAGAACCTTGTTTACGATTGCTCATTGGTAACGCTGCTCCGGGATGGTTTTTTAAGATATGTGCTTTCCTTTTTTGAGCTGCTTTTGTATACTTTGTCACAATATTGACAATAGTAGTCACGGGTTGTTTGTAGAATAGGAAGATTAAGTTCTGGTACCGAGTCTGGGCGTATATCAGGGTGACGTTTAGCTAAATGATTTACCAACATCCCTAAAAGATACAACACACTTTAAATTATATTTTCAACAAAAAGCAATGCAGAAAGCATTTAAAATTTGCTGAATTTCTCCAGCAAAATTTCAAAAGCTTTTTTTTATATTTATATATTTTTTACACTTTCAGAAAACTACAAAATTTATTTAAATTGAAATATTTAAAAACAATAAATTTAGTACAGAATAACATAATGACTATGAGGTTAATTAGTGAGAAAGTTTACCATTGTCCATGTCTAGTTCAACGTTTTCTATTTCTCGATTACGATAAATATATTCATAAATATACTGTTACGAGATCCGGAGTATAATCATAAAAAAAAAATTTCACGAGTTGCAGTGGTGGCTCATGCTGTAGAAATGTGTGGGTTGCAATTTTTAGAGGTACCAGTTATAATATTATTTCAGAATACTCTCCCATTCCGTTCTCAAAACTAGAGTAAAATTTCTTTCGATAAAAAATTTTCTTTTTTAGTAATATCAATCGTGACAATTTTCTGTTTATATGTTTCTATGGAAATATATAGCACAAGCTGCCACATTAATCGAGAAAACACTTTTAATTCAAGACTCTGCTTAGTGAAGATGAAGTAGCAGTAAACTTGTTATTAACAATAGAAAATTAAAAATATTGTACTCACCTCTTCGTTTGAATCCAACCAAACAAGCATGACATTTATAAATAAATCTATGAAAATCTGTAGGCTCCACTTTCGGTGTGAATTTCTTATTCGGAGGGCTGGTCGGCTTAGGTGGTTTTGGAATAGTATTTTCTCTTTCCTCCGAGTGCATCCTTTTGCAGTGCTCCTTCAGCTTATCTTTTCTCTTAAACTGCTTGCCACAATCAGCACACAAAAACTCCCTATGATCAGAGTGTCGCAACAAATGCATACGTAATTTATCAACGGTAGGGAACATTTTTGAACAATGTTGGCAAGTGTGTTTCCTTTCACAATGAAATGCTCTGATGTGCTTACGTATTATACTGTACTTTTTAAAAATTTTCTTGCAATGGGGACAGGTGAACGTATTGTTGTGACAATGTTTCGGTACATGTAACTTAAGTTTTAAAACATGGTCGAAACTTTCTTTACAAATTGGGCATTCAAATACTTTCTTTCCTATGTAATGGGTTTTTATATGGCAAGCTAATGCAGAGTTGTTGAGGAATCTTTTGCTGCAAGTTTTGCATTGTAAGGGTTTGGATTCTTCGGAACCATGAACTAACATATGTTTCTAGAAAAATATACATAATTAGCTTTATGACAGGGTGACCTACAAGCGAAGAGACTCGCTATCCACTTCTTATGGAGATGACAATCTTCTTTTAAGTAATTCTAATATTTTTGTATATGAAAAATAAAGAGTTGTGCTAATCAGATTAAAAATAACTATAGTGATTATTAATCATAATCGGTTAGCAATTCAAATAGTTAATCATTGATCTTAAACAGTCTGGCTAGCACTTTTAATCCTTAATCATTGATTACTTTTTAGTAAATCAGTGATTGCTTATTTTAATCAGCGATTAAAATCAGCACATACCTAAGGTGTCTGCTCAGCTGACTCTACTATCTAGTCTAGTAGGTTTTTTGTTCACAATGCGGATGTGAATATGCTATCAAAGGCATCCACTGCTCCCGTTGAGAGACTATTTTCTTATAATAATAATAATTTCTTTATTTCACATTATGTTACATTTATAATATAACATAAACACACACACGTTATAGAAAAACAAAAAAAAAAACCAGGTCGGATTACATATTGTACTGATATTTAAATAACACTAATATTATTTATTTTAGAAAACTATATTTACTCAGTTAAGAAATCGTTTAAACTATAAGATTCTAAATCAATTAACATTTTTTCTTATACGTGATTTAAACAGTTTTTTTTACTTTGATTCATTCTGATATTGTCCGACACTTTATTGAAAAGTTTAATGCACATATAATGAGGGCTCTTCTCTGTCAGAGTTAGGCGATGTATGGGGTAATTTATATCTGTTGCTCTTGTACTATATTGATGGTGTGTTGTTGTATGAAATCTCTCTCTATTTAAAAATAAAAACATTAAACATTCATATATGTATAATGCATAAACTGTCATTATCCCCTCTGATTTGAGAGCAGTTCTATGTTTTTTTTTTTGCAGATTCAAGAATAATTAAATATTTCACAAATGGATGTTATTTTATTGTATACATAGTGGCTTTAAGAACCCATTATATGTTGAGCAAATTTGGAAAGACGAAGAGTTATGGGAAAAAAATTGTACTGAAATTGGACAAATTCTATCTCTATTGTGTTCTTCAAGAAATTAATAAAAAAAAGTGTTATTCGTGGGTTAAAATGCATATATCCAGTTTACATATTAGAGGCACAGGGTAAACAAAAAATTCTTAAATAAAAATAAATTGAAAATTATTTTGTTTTATTTACATTTTCCCAGTTACTCACATAAAAAAAATGTATTCACTAAATAATAATAAATAATAGTAAATCAGCTAAGTACTCTTTATTTTTTGATTATTTAACTGATAGGGAATAAAACAAGAACGTGTGATATATTACTTAAACGCTGAGCGAAACAGTTGTATATTAAAAAAATTAAAATCATTTGATGGGAATATTGACGAATTAGATTGAAAAATTACAAAATATTCAAAGGTACGTATATAGTAAAAAATATAAATAGAACAATGCTTTCTAATATGCAATCAATGAATACCATCTAAAAAATCTGTAACGCATGTATAAATAAAAATACATTTAGTGTAGGTGATGCACATCAAAATGTTTGTTGATGCTTATGTCATAATTTAAATAATGAAATTTGAGTCTTATTAAATTATACATGTTTTGACATGCATCACCTATTCTAATTGAATTTTTATTTGTACGTGTTAAACGAGAGTTGTTTCAAGTCCAAGAGGTGTTGAAAGGAAAGCAAATAGTGGCGTGTATGGATTATGCATTCTCCACCTGTAGTGAGAACCGTCATCAATACTCCACATAAGAAATCTACACCTATGTATATCATGTGCATTCCTATAACGCATGTTCGACTTGAAAGAAGTCTCACTGTATACTGATGTGTTGTATGAGAAAGTGTTTTAAATACTCTTTATGCCCCTTATTACTAATTTACCATTTAAATTAATGACTAAAGGAATGGATTTGGTAAAGAAATCCCTTTATGCCTAGATGATGGGAGCATCCATTATTTTTTCTTTTTAATCATTTTAGTTTTTAATATCTAATACATCAACCAAAATAAAATGTTTTGTTGGTTAATATCACTCGGTATAAATAAATATTATTTAAAAACAAATTAAGTTCCTCTTCTTGGTAAAAGTTAAAATATAGAGTGGAATGAAAAAATAATATTAACTGAAAAAATATATATTTTTTTTTTTGTTAATTATTATTTACTAACTTTTACAAATCTTATCACAGATAAGTATAACATATATCCTTTTAAACAATTATTTTCCCGGCTATTTGCCAAAACGCTGAAACTTGGATTACAAAAAAAGATAATATGCACATTATGTTCAATACAATTGACTCAATAATGTTATTTTTAATTTCAACTATTCTGTCCAGTAAAACCAAAAATAAATAAAACACAAGGTACTTACCAGTTAACACTCACCTTAAAAAACTTTAAAATATCTACCGATACGTGTTTCTGCTTGCGTGTCGGTAGATATTTTAAAGTTTTTTAAAGTGAGTGTTAACTGGTAAGTACCTTGTGTTTTATTTATTTTTGGTTTTACTGGACAGAATAGTTGAAATTAAAAATAACATTATTGAGTCAATTGTATTGAACATAATGTGCATATTATCTTTTTTGTAATCCAAGTTTCAGCGTTTTTGGCAAATAGCCGGGAAAATAATTGTTTAAAAGGATATATGTTATACTTATCTGTGATAAGATTTGTAAAAGTTAGTAAATAATAATTAACAAAAAAAATATATATATTTTTTCAGTTAATATTATTTTTTCATTCCACTCAATAAATATTAATATTTTTTTGTATATGTTCTTCAGTATTATTTATTTTATTTTACTGGGGAGTATAAAACATAACATTAAAATTTGACAAATAAATTCTTGTTAATGCTGTCATCAATCATCATAATTCTCATCAATACTTTCAGTTGTTTCCTAAATTTAAAATTACCGCACTTTTGTTTCATTCATATTTCATTATTCATTGACAAATCAAATTATTGACAAAAAAAAAAATAATAATAATGGATTCGGCGAACCCTTTTAGGTATGCCTAAATAGCACTTGAAATTGTGAAAATGTTTTTTTTTTTATTGCTGAATGTTTATATTATCTCCATGAGTAATTTAAACATCGATTAGTAAAATGTAAAATTACAATAAAAGTACAAATTCAATTTTTTTTTGTAGGAGCATTATTTTTTTTCACTGAAGTGATTCTGCGGTTGGCTCCTTGTGAAACATTAAATATTTAATTAGTAACTATATAATTCTACCTTCTTAAAGAGTAAATCAGATAGAGATACACCTTTGGAACATTTAAGGCCCGGTATATCAATCTTCTGGTAGAGTGGTTGTTAGTTACCAACCAGATTTATATTAATTATTGTCTCTACTTTTGTAAAAAAAAAAAAACTGATCACAGCAAAGTATATTCTCATATGGAATAACTGTTCTGCAAAAATAGATAAATAGTAACTATTATTTTACTGGTTTAGCAATTTTATTCTCAAATTTATCTGTTCGGTAACTTTACCAGGAGGTGGATATACTGGCTCTAAATAATACGAATTAATAGTAGGTATAGGTACCTTTATTAATGTATTATTTAAAGTTCTATTTCATAAATTTTTAAGTGATGGATGAATGACTGATTACAATAATTTAGGTGCTTGGTTTAATTAATTTAAAAAATAGTGGTGTCGATATTTACTTTAATAAAAAAAAGATTACACAATATGGCTTAATTAAATCATAAACAATGGAATTTTACAAATTTGATTTGGTGTATTTAATTATAAATAACCAAATTATTAATACTTAATTGTTAAAAAATGATGATGTCTATAAAAGGTTGGTATGTACCTTCTTTAATATTTTTTTAAATGCTCGCGCCCCCGTTTGTTTTTAATAAACAAGAATAAGCGTCACATTTCATCTCTACTCCAACTCTTTCATTACATTTACTGTCTACCTTATTGCCACTACATAAAGTAGGGGTGAAAATTTAATTTAATGCAATATTTCAGCTCCAGTATTAATATTTATATAAGTATTGAATCTATTTAGATAATTTCAATAGGGAAACTATATTAACGTGAAATATAGAACAAAATTATTGTTTTATTATTATGTTATTATATTATTTAAAAAGGAGGATATAAACAAAATATCAATTTGATATATTTTTAACTAGCAATTTTTTGCGTGCGCCCATACTGGAACAGTATTCCAACGGATTCCAAAACCTACCGCATTAATTTCTCGTATTGGCGGAGGTGTTTATAGACGCGGTGGGGTGAGATGCAAGGGAAGGGCAAGGCAGGCTACGAAATGTTTCACTGGGTTGGGTATCTTAATAAATACTTCAATCAATGCCTAAAGTGATGGATTTACATTTTGGTTTATTATAGAGAAAAAAAAAAAAAAAAAGAAAATAAATATTAATAATTACACGTGTAAATACTAAATGACAATCTTGGACAGTTTTGATTTAATTTTCTAGTATTTTAAGTAACAAACAATAGATTTTGGAAGCGTATTTCACTCTTTGTCACATGGATAAATTCTTCAGTGAGTCATATGGATAAATTCTTTGTTTACAACACACAAATCAGAAACAAGTTCGGCGGCATCAAAAAATTTATTGTTTTGCCAAAGCAGAGGATCAAATTTCTAAAAATTACAAGATAAATTAAATCTTGTAAACAGTCTCTTTGAATGACTGGAACCAAATGTTTTCAAGTTTATTACCCATTACAAAATATCCTTTGGTTTAACTGTAGGACGTTTGGAAGAATCTTTCTCAGTCTTCACAGATGCTAACATCCGACATTTAGTTTCTATGGAAACCGTTGAATCAAGTAGTGTCAAACTTACTAACTCATTCTCCAGATACCACAGATGTCCACAAAAATTTTCCTTTACTGTGACAGAACCTTTTTTATTGACTTTTTCATAGACGCGCAGGTCTTTTAAGAATGTTAGGTCTTCATTTAGAGCTGCTATAACATTAGTTGTTCAAACCATGCCTTTATATGAAGCAGTACAATGAACATGAAAACTTCTCGAAGTTCTATTTGTTTGTGCAATCATGCTCTAAAAATCAGTGTCATTATGTGACACCGATTTTTAGAGTGTGATTTTTAATGAGTTTTTGCCATCTAACACACTGCGTGAATTGCTCTAGGTGGTGTAAAGTTAATGTCTCGCCAAGATAGATACAACTCTAGTAGTTTCTTATAATCGTCAAAGATTATGCTTTTCCTCAAGTTTTTGTCTTACAAAATGTAATGTATACTTAGCACGTTCTTTAAGTAGTTCTTACACTATCACAAACTTTCTTTGATGTCACACATCCTATAACGGAACACTTAAATGTAATCTGGAAGAGTACTTTGCTGCAATGATGGTATTTTGATAGTATTGTATTAAATAGATGGGTTTGCGTATCGATTTATTTCTATCTATTATTTATGAATAGACACAAAATAACACACTAAGCAGCGCAGGCTAGCTTAATATTTTTCTGACTGCTAATAACCAGTGTCTAAGAGTGAAGCGCTTCTTTTTTTTTTTTAATTTATTTAACGTTGGCTTATTTCCGCTACCAACGCAAATCACTAACGCCAGGAGACGAGCTACTCCCGACCGGGAAACTTTGTCGAACCTCTTCTTTGTAGAGATCTTTTACTGGTCCATCATCTTATAGACAAGGGACTGTTTGATTTACATTCCCTCTGAAAGATGATGTATTCATCACACAATCTTCACCTAATATTGCATAGCTCCTACATTTTAAGCTGACATACAAGCCGCTAGAAGATGGGTGAGCCTACTATTTCGCTGGACTGGTTACCCATCCAACTACTAGCCTCAGTACCCTGTTACACTTAAATTCACGCGTTATGTATTTCTTCTCGTTATTACATAATATTGGTAGATAATATACATTTCATAGGTGTTTGGCTGGTCGCCTATACGTCGTTCCGGACCACGAATCGGTAAAATTTAGATTAATAGTGGGAGACGTGGTGAGGTTTGCATTTTTAGTTAGGTTAGATTCCAAGTGAATGTGGTACAACGTTTTGTTGTGTGAATTTTCCGTTATAATTGCCGTGTAGGCATTCCATTTTGATTTTTGGGAATTTACGAAAGGCGCTAAGTGATGAACTGCATGTTTTGGTTGTTTTAGAATGCAGCATTGTTTCGATTTTGAGTCGAGTTTATGAACAAAACGTAAGTAGTTTTTTTGTTGGTCAAGCACACGTCTTATCGAATTTTCTGGAATTATAGGTACACATTTATTTGGTAAGAGTGAAACCAGGTGGATCGAACCTCCCTGTAACACTGATTAAGGCCGCCCATTAACTTTGAGTAAGTAATAAAACATAGTATATAATAATGGGTCGATTTTTATGGTAAATTTTGGTTTCAGGGTTTTTTTTCCTTTCATTTTTAATTACGAATTTCAAGTTTTCGTGTTTTAAGTAATTTGTTTACGAAGTTATACGCTTTTACGTCTTATTATTACGAGGTTACGATTTCTTATGGCATGGCTACATTTGCTTTGGGAAACTCTGCTGCCTCAGCGTTTAATTCACATTTTTGGTCTTGGAAAAATCTACTTCTTCATACTAGCAATTTCGACTAGGATTTGGCACGTTGATACCTCTCATGCTTGAATGAACTTTGGTTTAGGAGTTCATTATAGTACACCCATTGTGGTCACATGACTGAAGAATTGATGACAACTATGCTTGATATGGATTAGAATTTGGTACGAAGTATGAAGTTGACGATTAAGCAGGACATGCCGAAAAGACAGGTTTTTATTTTGGGTAACTTGTTGGTATCGGTTTACTGCGTGAAAACCCTATAGGGTGGCATGTTAAAAATCAGCAAATGTACTACGTATAATTAATTCATTTGCGGCTATTCAAATTAATATTATTTTTCTGTTGGTATGTGTTCAAATTAATAGTTTGACCTTAAATATCGTTTTATATTGTTTTGCTGTTGCATTTAAATTTTAGTATATAATATACACTCAACTATTGAAGTTAAGGTTTTTACCAAGGATATAGTGTGGAATCAATATCTAACCATCTTTCTCAGATACTAGATGCATAAACAGCATACTAGTTATATATTAGTAGGTTTTCTGTAAACCCTTCGTGATATCACGCACAGTACCGCATTTTCTTTGGCCAGTATACATGAAGTACGGGAACTACTGATATAATCAGAACAGGTATATTATATAAGGTATCTCTACAGTTGAACCAAAATTGTTTCACATTTTGTGTTTAACTAGTTAATAAACCAACTTCTTTAATTTTAAGCAACATATTTTATTTCATGAAATAGGTACATTTTGAACATAACTATTTTCAATGGTAAGTTTTGATATTTTGATATATTTTGAGACTTTTTGCAGTGTAGTGTTTGGGCACTCTTAATAGTCTGGGAATCTTCTAGCTAGGTTGCAGATTTTTGTTGCTAGTGGCGCCCTTATTGTTTCTGTTTATATATTTTGTTTATTGGTAGAATTCACTTTTGACCTACCCCTCTCGCCGATTGAGCTGAGCTAGCTTTTCGGCACCCTTATTACGAGCCTACCGCGGTCCAAACACTGATAAGCTTATGCAAGTATATTATTTTAGTTTTGTGAAAGAGGCTCGTAATAACCCATTGCTTTACTTTTGTATCAAGTTCGACACGATGTGAGCTATGCTCATCCCTTAAACGCTTCTTGCTTTAATGAATAGCAAGCTCATTACTCACCACAAATTGCAAGGATGAAGAGGTCACAACCAAATTCACACTGGTTGCAGTAAAACACGTATAACATATATGAAATTTGACTAAAATATCAAAACTAAAAGTGTCATGAGGCACAAGAAATGTTATCTGATGGAGGTGGTTTTTTTTCTGTGGCATATAGAGACTAAAAGGAAAAAAAATTGGTTAGCACCTTGATATTTTTAACTTTGATTTTTAAGGGACACCCTAGGCATCATGCGTGGACGTTTGTCATATGGCACTTCTTCTAAAACGTCGGGATGATTATTTTGAAGACAGTATGACTCATAATTCAATTTTTCAGGAAGAAAATGTGGCAGAAGCAAAATAATCATTAGTAATCCCAACCCAAATATTCATACTGAAACCTTGTTCCCACCATGGCATATGGGTTTTTTTGGACTCATATGCAATTATTATGGAAATTAATAATAGCTTAGCTGGCCTCGTCCGTGTACAAAGCATTAACCGTGATATTGGGATAATCAGCAATTATTTCTGAAAATCACATGGGCCTTCATTAAATCAAGCACAGCGTTTAGAGATTTATTATCAGAACGTGAGGGGTTTGCGAACCAAGTTAGTCACCCTCCAAAGAAATGTTGTTGCTAATTGCTATCCAATAATAGTTCTCAGTGAAACCTGGCTATCTGATGACTTCAGTGATGCTGAACTTGGGTTAGTCAACTATAACGTTTATCATTGCGACAGCAATCTCAACATGAGTACCTTTTCAAGAGGTGGTGGCGTATTGATAGCTATTGGTAAGGACTTGCCTAGTGTTGTTTCAAATTCATCAAAATGATATTGAACATATATATGTAAAATTCGGCTCCCGTTCAAAAGCCATGATAGTGGGCTGTGCCTACTTTCCACCTAGATCTTCGGTGGTAAAATACCAAAGTTTTAGTGATAATATCGACAAAATGTCCTAGCGCAAAATGGACTGTTACCGATTATTGTTCGACTGCCACTCTCTCTGCAGGCCCTCAGTCTCAAGAGGCCGAAGCCATTGAGGTCATCTCTGATTTGTGTGCATTTCACAACTTGTATTAAGTCAATAGTATCACTAATTTTACTGGTAACATATTGGACCTAGTTGTCTCCAATAATGGTGAATCAGGTGTTACCTTGGCAGATAAGGCATTGGTCCAGGCAGATGAGTACCATCCTCCACTTAGTATCTCCATTAAAGACTTTGTAGACCACACCAACTCATCTGGTCCCCACTTAGAGGATTATTATTACGATTATAAATCAGCTGATCTTACTTTGGTCAACGATTACCTTGGACAATTTAACTGGGATGACTTGTTACTGCCTCATTCTCTAGTTAATATGGTAAATATTCTTTATGATGTTCTATATTTAATTATAGATATAATTGTACCTAAGAAGAGAGTATCCCAGAGAAATTTTCCAAGGTGGTTTTCGCCGAATTTAAAAAATTTGTTAATTTCGAAAAAGCGAGCGCATAAAACATTTAATAATTCTGGCACACAAAATGATTATATTGAATTTACTAGACTATGTTCAAAATGCAAATCTTTATCTAGAATATGCTATCAGAAATTTGTGGAAGATGCAGAATAGTCTCGTTAATCAAAAAGATATTAAAAATTTTTGGAATTTTCTAAACTCCAAACGCAAGAGCAATGAACTGCCACCTGAAATGTTTTACAAGTCTAAACATTGTCAACTAGGACCTGACCTCCCCAATCTCTTTGCAGAATATTTTCAAACAGTTTATTCAGAGAAAACTTGCCCAGTCACTCCAACTGTTTCTTATGGCGTATTAGTATTTGCAATTTCTCTGTTCCTATTTCCTGTATTTACGAGGAAATATGTAAGTTAGATACCTTTAAAGGATCGGGGCCGGATGGTATTCCACCATGTGTTCTGAAATCTTGTAGTTTTGTACTATCCCGTCCCCTCCATATTATTTTCAATGTCTGGTGAATTCCCTGATTTCTGGAAAGTCAGTTACTTAACACTTAATAATAATAATAATAATAATAAAGTCAATTTATTTCAGAAAACAGTACAAAAAGTACATACGTTTAGGAAATTTCGTCAATAGTTAAGATTGTACATATAAAGTACATAAAAAAAAATATATAAAAAATTTATAAATAGTCGATATAAAAAGACGCTAAAAAAACGTCAAAAAAAAACAAACAAATTAAAAAAAATAACATTAATAAAACAACATTATATGTATATAGACAATTATAGTAAAATGCAAACTAGCACCTCGATACAAATTCTTGAATCGTGTAACAGTTTTGGTCAAGAAGAAATAGCTTTACAGCAGTTTTAAATTTAACAATTGTAGGTAAACATTTAATAGTTTCTGGTAGTAAGTTATACAATTTACAACCATTGAAAAAAAGACTTTTTTGATATAAAGCTGTATCGTGTTTCAGTGGCAAAAGATTATCCTTATTTCTGGTGTTGTGACTATGTTGGGATCTAACATTAGAGAATTTGGATTTATTTTTATACACAAAGCACGATATCTCGTACACACATACAGAGACTAGAGTAAGCACTTTTAAAGACTTAAAGGCATCTCTACAGGATTCATTATACTTTAAGTTAGTCATGGCTCGTACAGCACGCTTTTGTAGTACAAAAAACACTATTCACTTCGGTTGCTAATCCCCAGTGAACTATAGCATATTTAATGGTAGAATGGAAAGAAGCGAAGTATAATTGTCTTAAAATAGATAGACTACATTGTTTTGATGCTACAGCTAAAGCATAACATGTTTTGGATAACTTACTACAGATATCTTGTATGTGACAAGACCATTTCAGACTGCAGTCTATTCTCAAACCTAACAATTTGGTGTTACTAGAGTAACCAATATTCAGTGAATTATCCAAGGTAATGGTATTTTTATACGTAATGTTAGATCGCGTATTCCTAAATATAATGCATGTTGTCTTATCTTTATTAATACATAATTTATTTTTCTGAACCCACATATTAATTTTTTTATACATTAAAATGGCACAGTTTTCAGCTTCAGATATGTTATTAGTCTTTATTAGAATGTTAGTATCATCAGCATATGAGACTGTTAAACACAAGGGATGTTTAATATAATTTAACATGTCATTAATATAAATATTAAATAATGTGGGCCCCAATATAGATCCTTGAGGAACTCCACAACTGATGTTAGACACGCTCGATACAACATTTTTTATTTTTACTTGCTGGGTTCGATTTGCCAAATATGATGTAAACCAATCGTGAGCGACGCCTCTAATTCCGTATTTCTCTAATTTGGTCAATAGTATAGAATGATTAACACAGTCAAATGCTTTAGTGAAGTCAATAAAAAGTCCCAGAGCAATCTGTGACTGATCAAGTGTAATGACAATATCATTAACAAATTCGCTAAGGGCAGTATCTATACTTTTTTGCTTTGTAAAGCCATGCTGACTACTCGAAAGTGTATTATTAGCTGTAAGAAATGGTATTAGTTGTTCATTCACTGACAGTTCGAACAGTTTAGATATACTAGGTGAAAGGCTGATTCCCCTGTAATTTATGACTAAGCGAGAATCACCTTTTTTGTACAAGGGTATTACATTTGACACTTTTAATCTCTCAGGATACATACCCTGTTCCAAAGAGAGATTTATTATATGAGTGAGTGGTGCAATTATATAAACACCAATTTGCTTTAGCAGTGAATTGGATATTTCATCAGTTCCCGAAGAATTCGAGTTTTTTAATTTGTGAATTAGTTCTAAAACATCTTTTTCAGTAAGGGGCCGTAAAAATAATGAGCTGCTATTGGAGTTTTTTATATTGGATTCAATAAATTGATAATCAATACAGAGTGATAAGTCGGAAATTGCATTTTTGGGACCTGATATAAAATAGTTATTAAAAGTTTCGGTACATTCATTAGGATTTAGAATTTTACCATTATGTTCAATTTCGATACGCGATTTGTTATTTCTTGATTTATTCATAAAGCTGGCAACAAGGCTGACGTATATAACTACAGACCGGTATGCAACCTCAGTACAATTCCAAAACTTTTTGAAAATCTTATCACCAAATACTTAACCTCCTTACTGTATCGAACCGTCATAGACGAGCAATTTGGCTTTCAGAACGGTAGGTCCACAGAGCTGAACCTGCTTACTTATGTAGACTACCTGTCAGGCGTCTTGGACAGAGGGAGTGAGGTTCACTCAATATACACAGACTTCTCCAAGGTGTTTGACAGGGTTAACCATCCCGTACTATTAAATAAGCTCGACACTCTGGGAATCGGTGGTGCACTTTTGAATTGGATAGCCAACTATCTCTCGGGTAGATCTCAAATTGTCAAGATTAATAATTTCAGGTCCTATGAAATCAGGATTCCTTCCGGGATATCCCAAGGATCTCATTTGGGACCTCTGTTGTTCAGCGTCTTCATAAATGATATATACACTTGTTTTAAGTTTTCTTTGTTTCGCCGACGATTTGAAGTGTTACTTAGCGGTTGCTTCAGCGGATGACTGCTTAAAGCTACAGTCTGACTTAACAAGGTTAGAACTATGGTGTGAGACAAATGGTATGGACCTCAAAGCCTCAAAATGTCACAGTATATGCTTCTCCAGAAGCCGTAATCCAATTCATTTCGACTATGAAATAAATAATATTATCCTAACACAAGTTTCATCCATTAAAGATCTTGGGGTAATTGTCGATTCGTCATTGTCATTTGTTACTCCCATTACTGAAGTGGTTTCTAAAGCCTTGAGAACGCTTGAATTCATCAAAAGATGCACAAGTGATTTTAATAACATCTCTGCAATCCGACTATTATATTATAGTCTTGTTGGACCTCTTCTGGAGTATTCCTGCTCTGTATGGAATCCTTCTTACGCCTGTCATATACACAAAATCGAATAAGTTCAACGAAAGTTCCTAAAATACATTTCCTTTAAAGCCCATATCGATCCCCCCTCAAAATTTCTATCATGACTACAATATATTGTACACTAGATTTCCACTTGACCCTTTAAAGACTAGAAGGGATCAGAGAGACCTCAGGCTCCTCTTCAGAATAGTCAACTCCCTCATTGACTGTACCTTGTTGCTTCAGTCAATTGACCTGGGTGTCCCGTCTAAATGCACTAGGTCAGTGTATTTCATCAGCCTTTTTGCAGCACCAATTTTCGTTCCAACTCTTTTATTCTTCGCACTGCAAGATTGGCAAACTGCTCATCAGACAGACTCGACTTTTTTGTCGATTATCGAAGTTTTGTTCGCACCCTTCAGGGAACAGAAATACTATGATATGTATAGACAAATCAGATTCTACACCTTTGTACCTGTTTTGCTTTACTGTTGTTTTGTTTTGTTATAATACTTATATTCAGCATCGTCAGCAGAATCGGTCTAGCTGACAATGGTTCTTAGTTACTTAGTTATGTGAATTATAACTTTTATCCTGTTATGTTAATTTGTTATGTACTGACCTGTATTAATGTAGACTTTATAGTATGTTGTAACCATTATATTGGGTAAGGCCCGTAAATAAATAAAAAAATAAAATAATGCAGATAATGATCATTTGGTAACAAAGCATGAATGTGTTGGATATGATAGAAATATTGGAGAAAAGTACATAGGCATTATGTTTAAAAAAATAAAATTTAAGATCAAAATTTTCATTGGATTCTCGAAAATGAACACCTTTATGATATATGTTCATATGAACTTTTGTCCGTGAAATCACTTGAGGGATCACCTGAAGTATTTTACGTTACTTAAAAACACACTTTGTATATGATTTAAGTGGAGGAATAGCTTAGTGATAATACTTCGCCTTTTAATTTAAAGAGATGTGATTTCTTTATTCTAATAAAGACCCCCCCTCATTTTTTCTTCAGTTTTCCAATGCTGGACATTCCTTCCATGGTTCCGATTCACATGGATGTCACGCCGTTATTATTATTATTATTATTATATGTAACATTGACTCCTGTTGAAGTATAATTTCAGAATGTGGTGCAAAAAGATACGTTTGGATTTCGAAAACATTTTGTACTTACCTGTAATCTTTCACGTAGTGCAAACATCTTATAACAAACTGGGCACTTTACTCTTTCCGGTTGTACTATTACTTTTGGCAAAGCATGGTGTAAAACGTGCAAAACCAATTGTCGTTGTGTAGGAAATTTTCTTTGGCAAGAAGGACAAATGTGGTTAAGTTGTTCTTCAGAGGAATCAGGATCATGTTCTAAGTTATGTATTTTTAACAATGCTTCTGATTTAAAACCATTACTACATGTATCACACTTATAGTTCCTACAAAGAAGTTATTTGTGAATAAAAATGGCACTAAATTTTATTTCAGAAACTTTTCTCGCAGTGTAAATGTTCAAAATTTTCACATACACTAATGTTCTAAGATTTACTGCTGCTTTGTTTTCTTGTAAATACCAGAGAATATGGAATTGGTCAAATTAAATTTAGATGAAAACCTGCATATTATATAATAACGGAATTTAAAAAATGGTTGAAGGTGACGTAAGCATTTCTCACTCCTTTTATTATGAAGACTTTCATTCAGCGGCTTTCTATTGAGAGCTAGTGATTTTATTCTGACAGATCTGTGTCAACCTACCGCTGCAAATAAGTGTAATAAATCATTGGCGGAGTGTGTACTACTAAAATTCCTGACCAACCTACTGCAAACAGTAATTGAGGGCTTTTCGGCAATAATGAGCCATACCATATGCATCAGTTTTACCAAAATATTTATTAAACTATATAGTATAATTAATCATTACTAACACAGTCTAACTTTCATTCTTTGAATAAAATAGTAATAATTTGCTTTATTTGAAGCAGTAAGGAATAAACCATTTTTTTTCCGTTGTCTCAAAACTAGACTTTTGGAACATGGTTCATTATTGCACCAAGGTCTTTTTAGAGAAAAAAAGATTTTCGACAACCTCACCTGCCTATCGCTGCAAATAATTGCCGAACAATAAAACTTGGAGAGGCAGGAACATAGTTTTAATATTGACAATATTTTCCGATATCCTGGTATAACATATTATTACTGAGGAGTATTAGAATCTGTTTTATGATTAGAAAATTATTAATAATGTGAAAATATTTAAAACAAAATTTATTCATAATTTAATAATGCATGCATGAAATTTTTTTGAAATTTTATGAATAGACATTTAAAATATTAAGAACTAATTACTTACACTATTATTGAAAAATAATCTCCAACTACACCGTGATTGAAATGATGTTTCTCGAAGAGGTGGTTTTTAAGTGAATTGTAATTATACTGAAAGAACATTTCTGTGCAAATATTACATTCCACCGCTTCTGTCTGGCACTTTTTAAGCAAACGTCGCTTGTTCCTAGACAATTTTTTTCTCGGTTTTGTATTTTCATCTTTTTCTTCATCGTGAATATTCAGATGTTTTTGTAACTCTTCAGAAGATGTAAATTTTGCAGAGCATTCATAACACGGCCAGCTGTGTACTTCTCGTGGTTGCAATACAGGCAAGTCAAAATATTGGGCATACGTAGTACTATATCCAACCTGAAAAGAAAAATTACAGTTTAATGAAACACTTGCTTTAATTATTCTCAAACATTATACAGGGTGTTTTAGATTTAAAGTGACATAGTGTAATGGGAAATAGAGTACTAAGTGTACTGAACTCAAAACACCCCCAAACTTATCACTGAATGTTTTTGAGATACAAGGTGTTTTATGATTTTTAACTAAAACTGTAGTTGGCCATATTTCTCAAACAGCTTTAAATATTTGGATAAAATTTGGTACAAATATCATGGAATTTAAGCAAGTCCAGCCCTGCACGAACCATTAATTTTTCAGTAAATGTGTATTTCTTGTCCAGAAAAATGAGGAAGCTTAATTAGCGTAGTGAGCAAAATAAATAAAATTATGACATTAGCTAGTCGATTGCCTTATTTGTAGAATTTAAAATTTGCTCAATCAATATTTTAAAAAATATATTAGAGAATAACCATTATCGCACCATCAAATAGTATAACATTATTTTATAAGTCCATCGACTTTAAGTGTTTACTAACATTTTTCAAAAATGATACATAAGGTGATATTATCGTTATCGAGAGCAACATTACAAAAATTGAGTTTGGTCCTGGAATTTTTTCCAAAGTAAATTATGCTTTTCATTAAACTTAAAGAGTATAACACTTTATCACTGTAACAAATTTAATCGAAATATTTTCAGCCATTCCAGAGTATGGCCAACTGGTTTTACTCAAAAACCATAAAACTATCTCAAAAAAAACGGTTTACATTCAAAGGTAAGTTTAGGGGTGTTTTGAACTACTAAGTGTGCTCTATCTCCCATAACACTATGCCACTTTAAATCTGAAACACCTTAGCACTATTAATAATGTCTTATACACATAGTGATGTTCGATTATTAGTAACTTTTTCTTTGATTATTTATTTACCATGTTTTCAGTAATTTACAAAATTAATTTCTGACACCGTGATAACATAATCGTACAGAAATTATTAATTTGAACATTTTATTTTTATTTAATATAAATTGAAAAATTTATAAATTAAATAATAACATAACATTTAATTATAAAACAACTAAATTAAATTTAAATCAATTTCCTTTCAATAAGAAAAGGAATATAGAGTTTCCCAGAATAACAATTTCATTAGAGCAACCGCATACAATTCAATTTTACCAAAACTTACTTATATACAAAGTCCCTTTGTTTAATTGTGAGGGCTCTAAATTTAGAAAACAATTCTAATAAAAAAAAAATATATCAAGCTAATTGAATGATGCTCAAAAAATTAGGGGTGGATATGTGTGGGAGTGCTAGTATTTCTGACCCTTAAGATATCAATAAGTACAAGTACATGTGAAAGTGACATTTATAGAGTATACTCTCACCAAGTTTCATTCAGATGGTAAAAGGTGGTTTAAAGGTGTTTAGAAAAATTTTAATTTCCTCGGTGATGAAATAAAAAAAAATAAAGGGTAACATTATATTACCTTAAGCTCTTGTTTTGGCAATATATTAGTAGTGGTAGTAAAATATATTGCATTATTTTCCTGTGTTATAACTAAGTTTTGTTCTTCATAAGTATTTGCCTTTCGTACAAAACTCATCCAATTTGATGCATCTGAAAAATCATAATTAGTTTCAAACAAATAAACAGTTAGGTATGCATACTTTCATCAGAAACATCCATTTTGTAAACTGTCCCTTCACTTTCAATCAGGAATACCAAAGGTATCGATTCAGTTTTAACACTTTCATTATTCAACGACAAAACACCCTCAAGTGGGCCAAACTGGGATCTTTTCGGTATGGATTTTTTTTGCAAATACAGCATGTTCTGTGTCAAAAAGAAAAATAAATATTTTTACGCCATAAGCACATTATATCAAAAACATTACCTTCATTAACCTTGTTGATAACTAAATACGATTCTGGAAGAGATGCCCTAGCTCTAGTTAAAACAGGCTTATCTGTAATGCTGTAAACGCAGGACACTGAAAGTAAACATTTTGAATAAGACCAATTACCATTCACAATTATATATTCGATATCCTATGTACACCTTTGTCTACTTCAAAGATTGGAGGGTACTGATGTTCAGATGTTACTTGTTGTAATGGGAGACTAAGTTTATTATTGAAACAGGGTAATTCAATGGTTTTAAATTGATGTAATACTTTAGTACTGTTTGAGGTAACGTGTTTCAATGTTTATTCTGTCACCGAAAGCGGTCATAGAAATCAGCCCCTTCTGGTCTTTTAAAGTAGAGAAAGCTGTACATATCTAAATATCATCTTATCATTAGGCATATTTACATACATTTTTCTTAAATTGTGAAAGAACTTATCAGATGTCATGCTTTCATTGGAAATGGTCTATTTTGAAAATTTTTTGGAATGACTAAACACAGTATCTTTATTCTAACGAGAACATTAAATTAGCTCTTACAGCATTTGGGAATGGAAAGAATCTTGATATTGAAACATTCATTTTGTCTTTAGTACAGGAATCAGCCTTGCACGTTGTGAACATATGCAGTGTTGTAAACAAATCATGCATAAAAAAAAAAGGTGTCAAACAAATTATTTTAAGCTGCACAGAATAAAGATTTTAAATTCATTCATTTTCGTGTATGCTGAACAAGCATTTAAAATGTTTTTGTTCTAGACACTATATGTCTGAGAAAATAAAATTTAATAATGGGCCTTAATACAAACCAAAATAAAGCTCAGATCAATACAGACCTAATATTGCTCTAATTCAGTATGTTTTAAAAGATATTCTCTTTTGTATATTAATTTTGTGCGATGGATGAAATTACTGTCAAGTTGACCTTCTGCGCAGTCATATCAAATCAAAGTTAATTTGTTTTCATTCACTTTCTCAGAAAGTTAGCATCTCCAGAGTAATAATTTCACAAAAAGTTGAGAGGATCTATATAGAGGTAGTCAAAATGTTGTACAGATACACCGAGATATTCATTACTCTGTGAATTGTAAAAAATCACCAAAACATTTTCTACAATGTAAGTATCTTACATAATTGTTCTTCTGAATCCAAACCATTCTGTCTATTGCCTCTAGTTTCCATTTTAAATGAACTTCCAGTTTCTAAAGTTTTAAGTTCACTATTGGACAAGCTATTTATATAATTATTTACAACTTGTGCTTCAACGGAAGTTACCACAGTTGAGGATATATCAATATCATCATTCAGTTCTGATTTTAAAGTGCTATCATCCAATGCGAGTAAATCTGATTCAAGTAATGGATCTGGAGCAAGGGCTTCCAAAAGTTGTTCATCTTCTAAGCAACGCTCTACTAGTAACTCTTGTGCATTAACACTATATGAAATACCTAAAAAATTTTTAGAATTGCAAGCAAAAACAGTATTTGTAATATTGAAACCTTAACAAGATTATGTACATATAAACTTCAATAACATAATAACTTCGTTTTTTCAACTATCAAACAATAAATTGAACTGTTCATAAAAGCCTCATGTTCATACAGACTAGTGATGGGAATACTCGTTACTTTTGAATACTCGTATGTATTCGTTACTTCTACGGATAGTAATCGTTACTTTGTATTCATTACTTTGTAATCATTAAGGTACATTTATGAAGTAGGTATGTATATACCTACCTAATACTTACTGTGTATCCCATAGGTACAGCACTCACCTCGTATAAGTAAATAAAGTTCAGTGATTAATGATTATGATTACTTGTAACATAAACAAAGCTTTTCCATAGGTTTAAGAATGTTTATTAATAGCATTTTACTAACAAATAATAATAATAAATACCTATGTCTGCTTGAAGTCAGGATACACACTTGTTTATGTTTTCATTACATTGAAAATAATCTTGAAATCCTAAAGAGAGTAACGATTAAAGTAACGATTACTTTTAAAAGCAGGTATTTGGTACTTCGGGTATTTGCGAGTAACGAATACTCTATTACCCGCCCAACACTAATACAGACGTGTGAAAATTTGTTTTAATGGAGCGATAGTCCCTCCAAAGATGGATCTTGAAAAAAAATTACTATAGAAGAAATAAATATAACAAAACTTATAAATAAAAAAGATATTCAATCTAAAAGAATAATCATTACAATTGAAGAAGAATTTAAATTTAATAAATTTAATTCAATAATTAAACTAAAATCTAAAATTAAAAAATAAATTCTAAAAGTAAATATTAATAAAGAAAAAAATAATTTTTTTATTTATTATTTATTATTTATTTATTGATAAATCAGAAATGACTATATTATAATATTCAGGGTGTTTTTTGGAAGATGGCAATAGGACTAATTTTTGGACATATGCCTATACGAACATTTTTTTCATTAAATATGGTGAAGCTTTTCTTTGAATATTTAACTAATGTCAAACGGTTCTTCAAGGAAGAAAATAAATGCATAAATTCTTTGTCAAAATGGCTGTTAGAAAACATGTCATAATGAAAGATATTTTCTGAATGGTACGCTTACGGATGTGAATACCACAATGAGGAAAGGAAATAAAAATTAAAAGCAAAATTGAATTTAAAAATGGAGTTGTGTGACAGATTTTAGGCTTTTATTTCCTTTCTTCATTATATAAAGAAATAATTAATCAAATCAAACAATGATAATCTTACCAGTTGCCTCATCAGTAATAAGCAGCTCAACTTCTTGTTCACTTTCAGGAGTCAGCTGCAACCCTTCCCTATTACCTGTACTAACCATATCAGCACCATTTTCATCTACCATTTGAAGATATTGATTATTAACTTCTCTCAAATCACTGTTACAAAGAACTGTAGGCATATTTGCGAGTGAGGTAGTTGTATTTAAATTATTGACAAATTGTTCACTTTGAACATTTGAATTCTGTGTAACTAGTTGATGAATTACCACAGGATTGAATTCTGTAGTGGGTTCATTATACACAGGGCTGTACCTTGCTACAGAACTCATGTTTGGGTCTAAAGGACTAACGTGAGGATCAAAATCCGTGTAAGTTTCTGGTTGTGTAGTGGCTATATTTCCTGTAGAATCATCCATTTTATAATCTTTTACATATTCAACCTGCAGTATTAAATAAATATTAGATTCTATTCAACATCAACAAAACTATTAAAAAAAAAATAGCGTTTTACTCTATATTCTAACATGAGATAAGAGGAAGATAACAAGTCTAAAAAATACAAAGGAAAATGATTTAATTCATAGAGACCATTTCAATATTGTTGCAATTACAGTATACTTTGAAACATTTAAATTTACCACAACTACCACAAGATGATTCGATTGTATTACCAATAATACGATTTGAGTGCATAAACCCGGTCAATATTTAGTTGACCACTTGGTGGATATCGGTAGTTGAGCGTCTGATTTGTTTTGGTTGTGGTAATTACTTCTCTTCAGTGGCGGCTGGTGGATTTAGGCTATACCATATCTCAATATTGGAGCATGGAATCCAAACCATATTTTAAGGCACGACTATCAGTACTGAATGAAGTTTTGCAGAAAAAAAAATATTTTACTAATGGTCTAGTAGTAATCTGGGGTGGCAGCGCATTTTTGTAACCTTTTTCTCTCAATTTTTTTTCTGCAAAACTTCTTCAATCGGTAGTGATAGTCGTGGGCTTCAAATATTACTTGAGTTCCATGCTCCAGTACTGAGATATGGTACAACCTAAATCCACCAGCTGCCACTGCTTCTCATGAATGTTCAACCGAACTTGCTTGCAAACATAACCTAATAATTTATCTATGTTTAGCCGCAGATATCTTTTAGCAGTTTTAACTGTGATTTTTACAAGAGGAAATTGTGTTGTAATGAGGAAAATGGAAGCTTTACAACTTGCTGCTTGTATAATGCTGGTAGAGAACACTAAAGAATTTCCTGGTAGGAAAGTTCTTGTAAAAAATTGTAAAGTAAATTGATTGTCTAAAAAAGCACATAATCTCCCTTCGATTAAACATACAGTGTGATCTTTAAGTAATGGGCCACAGAGCAATAGTGTAATCCGGATATCAAAATATTACAATTTAGCCAAACTTACCTTAGTCCAAAAGTTCCTATTAAACGAGAAACAGGGTACTAGTCGACATTTTAATTTTAAATTTCTGCCCTAATTTAGGCAGTTTTGAGGATATCAATTTGAAAATTGGTGTAAACGAGTGTTATCTGGGAAATAATAACCCGTCTTTAATTCTAGGTTAGCTCCTAGAGGGCGCCACGTGCGCTGCATGTGATATCTTAATCAAGCCCTAACTTTTTTACCTTTAAATTTTTAGTAGTTACAATTAACTTGTATCGCCTCATCATTTCTTAACAAAAAAGTTATACCATTTGAATATTGCTAAAGTTAAGCATTTTCAAGATATTTAAAATTTAAGTTTTCAATCTAACTTCTTAATCATATTAATTTGAGATCATCTGATGCAGTAGACTTTGGATTAAAATAACAATATAATGATTAAACAAAAGACTGAGTTCTTTTCAAAAACTATCCATAACTGTGTAGTTTTTAAGATTTTGTGACATACTACTTACAAAATGCCATGACAATTTATTTTGTAATGAAGAAATGCAAGGTATGCTGTTCATTTATTCTTAACATGTTGACTGCCAACTCAGTCTATAAGACCGAGTATCACATTTGTCCCATTCCGCCATCACTATAAGACCAAGTCACGTATTCAGGATTTTAATGCCAGCTGGAGTCTGGCTTACTTTTACCTATATGAATAGACCGAGGTGGCGTACTGAGTGGTCTGCAACACACCAGTTAAAAAAAAAAATTCAATTCGAAAATTCAGTTTTAAAAACGTATATTGAAAATTTTAATGAATGCACACACACTGAGTTATTTAATGTATTTCTTATTCTAATAAGCATAAGAAAACTAATCATAAAGCATAATAATAAAACAATTGCAGTTATTCATTTGTGCACGTAAGTACAAGTGCCGCGTGTTGGGGCCACCTCGGTTGATAGGACTGAGTGATTTTTTGGCGTTTTTTACACCTAATTGTTTTTTTTTCCAAAATAGTGCGTATACATGGTAACTATTCATAGTTTATTATCGAGTGGCATTTATGGCCTGGGGTTACTTCGTTTTTACCAGTTGAAACCGGAAGGCGTCTGGGGTAAATTGTGTTCTAACTCGTATGGCAGTCAATGTGTTAAATGAATTTTAATGGATGCAGTGTAGCTCACAGGTATTTAAATATATTCAAATTATTGGGGAAGGATTATTATTTCCCATCCCAAAAACTCCAGTTTATCAATTTTTAGATCGATATCTTCAAAATTTCTTGATGGGCTATTTACACATTTTTATTTGAAAATCAAAAACTGGACAAAAAAATAAGAGACACTGTATTTTCTTTATTTTTTCTTTGCATTTAAACAGAAAAAAAAATAAACTTTTGTGACGTCATTAAGCGCAGATTCAAATAGAGCACCAAATATAGTTATTTTTAGGATATTTCATAAGATTTGTTCATTAATGTTGATTCTAGCAAATTTCAGCTAAGAAAAGAGAAAGACGGAGAAAGATGTAACATAAGTCGAAAAGAGACAAATTTATTTGTATCTGTTAGAAAAACAGTGTTGAACACACCTACAATCTAGTTGTATGGTATTGTGCCAAATTTGACATTAGACCATAACCTCATTTTTCGTTTGATTATTATTGTAAAAATATAGCCGATAAACTATCTGATCTACCTTCTACATATTTTATAGATAGATAGATAGATAAGCCTTTATTTGTTCTTCAGATATATCCAAATGGATGTGGAACGTGTCAGAATAAAACTAAGCAAAATTATAACATAAGTAAAAAAAGTTAAAACTTAAAACTAAATAATACAAATAGACATATTAACATACATACTAAAATTTAAAAATTTAAAAAAGAAGAGAAAAAAATCCTACAAATCATCATTGAAAAACTCGTCCAAAGTGTAATAAGCCTTTTCTACGAGGATAGCCTTTAAATTTGTTTGCAGTTCTTTTACTGTACCATTTCTTACGTTATGGGGAATTTTATTGTAAATTTTAATTATTGTATGTGGTACATTTTTTTGAATAAAAGTATACCTAGTTTTAATATTTAAAAGATCGGTTTTATTTCTCGTATCATATAAGTGACTTCTATCGTGATTTGTAAACAGACAAGTATTTCGTGCAACAAAAACAACAGACTCATATATATAGTGACTGATTAAGTATCTTTCTTTCTATAAATATTGGCTTGCAACTGACAGTTTGTTTAATGTTTAGTATATTTCTGAGACATCTTTTTTGTAGCACAAATATCCTATATATGTGACTTGTTCCATCCCAAAAGATAATACCATATCTAAGTCTAGATACTACATAGGCATAATAAGCTATAAAGGCTGCCTCGATACTGATATTTTGTGATATCACTTTTAAGGCATAACAGTACTTTGCTATATTATTTATGATGTCATCAGTATGGGCTTTCCAATCAAGTCTGGCATCAATTTTAATTCCTAAAAAGGTAATTGCTGGCATGGTTGTCATTATATTAATACCATTATCAAATGTTTTCTCAACATTGAATGTGCTACATGTAAAAGCATAGCTTGAGTTTTGTCTTTATTTAGTTTTAGATTTATAGCTGTAAAGTAGTTTTCTAAAATCTCCAATGTCGAAAAGACTTTTTCTTCTAATATTAAAGAGTCAGACGAGTGGATAACTAGTGTGCAGTCATCAGCATATTGGACAGCATACTCGTCAAGTATCATAGGTAAGTCATCAGTGTATAAAATATACAGTAATGGTCCTAAGACTGACCCTTGCGGGACACCTTTTTATTTTTAATTTTTCTGATTTTTGTAAGTCGCCATTACTGTCTGTTTCGACAATACACTGTAACCTATTACTTAGATATGCTGTCAATAGTTTTAATGCAATACCCCTAATTCCATATCTTTCTAGCTTCATAATTAAAATGCTATGGTCTACACTATCGAATGCTTTTGATAGGTCCAATACTATAATAACTGTATGTTGCATCTTGTTCAGGGAGTTAATTACTTCACACAGCGCTTGATAACATGCTCTAATTGTGGATTTGTTTTTCCTAAAACCGTTTTGTGTGTCACTTAGCAAACTATGACTCTCTAAATAATTTATTAACTTGGGTATATTATTTTCTCAAAAATTTTGCTTATATTATTTCCATATTTGTGTGCATTTAGAATGTTTTTAAATCAAGTACGCAAACAAAAGTGCTAAAAGAGGAATCACAACAGAATAACAGAAGTACCAATCTTGCCAGTGTTCCAAAAATTTTTGGGCGATTTCTCTAATTTGCGCTTAGCGACGTAATTATGAAAATTTTAATTTTAAATTGGAATAACTATTTTATAGTGCGATGTAATATTTTTTTTTCAGTACCAAAAATATATAAAAAAATATATATTTTCAAAATATAAGCATTTTCACTTTCATCTCAGATCAATGAAAATATCCCATTATGGCAGAAAATTAAAATTTCGACATTAGCATCCTATTTCTCTTTTAATATCAAATTTTGGACTAAGGGACGTTTGGCTAAATCGTAATATTTTGATGTCTGGAATCCACCGTTTCTCTATGTCCCTCATCACCAGGATTGCCAACATAAAACTTAAAATTTTTCTATTGATGATAATGAAAAATTAAAACAAATGATTCATCTTAAATACCATGTTTTTTTAATTCTTCCAAATCCGGCTGTCTGATAGAGTCACGGTGACACTGCATCCAAAGCAGCTTATTATGTTCTTCCCTGATTATTTATACCCTTCCGATGATTCCTGTGTCGTTGAATAGCCGATAGTTCTAGGATTGGTCTGTGTACAAGTGTTCTCTAGTCTGTTTTTGTTTCTCCAAAGATATTTTGTCTTTTGCAGTTCAGCGCTTCGCATTAACAAAGTATGTGCTGCAGAGTCTGCATTCGGGGTCATCTTCATACAGCTCCATTTTTTGTAGGTGTTAATTTTAGTACATGTCCTGTGAGTAACCCTGTTACAATTCTCAGCTGGTTCTTACTTAGCATAAACAGTTGCTGAGCTCTTTTTGTGTACAGTTCGGTCATGAAGGCTTTGCTGTGTCTTGGTTCTGGTATGTTTCGCCAGTATTTATTGTGTTCTTTTTTGATCCAGTCTGATATGCAAATCCTTGCAGTGCACTTTGGCACCACAAGTACTGGTTCCGGGCCAAGAAATCCTGTGGCTGATCCTTGTTTGGTAAATTTGTCAGCTTTGTCGTTTCCTAGTACCGCACTATATCCTGGCACCCACATCAGTTTGACTGTATCCATTCTACCAGGGCCTTGAGTTCTAGGCATTTCCATACTAGTTTTGACGTCACTTTACAGCATTTTAGTGCATTCAGTGCTGCCTGACTGTAATTTTGTATTAAATCCATATGGTATAGATTTAATATAAAATTACAGGTAATACTGTTGAGTGATGAGTATGTTTTTTTAATAAAAAATACAAACATTTTATTTGGTGTCATTTTATGAAAATAAAGTGTTTCCTATTAATAAAAAAATATATGCATCAGTATTGCCTGTACCTTTATATATATTACATCTATGGTATCTATGAATCATTTGTTTCCATTTTTGGTATTACTAGAAGAAAAAAAATAAACAGTATTTATAGATTTAAATCAGATACCTGGTGAAAATGCAGCCTTAAAGACCACCTTGTATGTATCATTAATGAAATAATTAATAATCATTTTAGGGGGCACATAACTGTCATATAGTCTGAGCCCACTGTAAGATTGCAACTTTTGTGGTAACAAGGGTCCACCATTCTTTTTTGGTGGGTGAAATAATGTTCCACCTTTAGTATAAACTGGCGTTCATCTCGAGTTAAATGTGTTTTCCTTTTGACTGATTCATGATTGTTTTAATACGAATATTTTCGAATAAACAAATTCACGGTTAGCATACACGTTACCACTTCAGCTGCTCTATGTAATTTTGTAAGGAAAACGTAAAATGGAAAATTTATTTATGTTTTACAGTAAGAATATATTATTTTCTTTTCAGGTCTTGTCCAGTTTAAGTAAATAAATTATCTACATATACGAGGGACACAAAATTTTACCATCTTTTCTAGTTAAAAATAGGTAATTTTAATGTCATAATATGATACTAATATGTAATATTAATTTTAGGAATAATAGAAAACACAGTTACAGTTCATATTAAAACAATATGTGTAAAACATTTAAAATGCAAAGGTACTAAATAAATTTGCCAATCTGTAAAATCATTATTATAGAAATCTTCCATAGAATAGAAACCTTTTGATACGAGATATTTTTTTTGTTACATTTTTAAAACTTTTTGAAGTCAACATTTTCCCAGAAGTTGGTAGCAGGTTAAATAACTTAGGACAAAAAAATTATATTCATGATCTAGTTTTATAGATTCTGTGAAAGTCTATACAGATATTTATTTGCCTTGTGTCTTGTATCATAGGAGTTAATTTCTTTGTATGCAACATAGTTTGGTAAATTATCTTTAACATACACGAGGCACTGTAAAATATAGTGATGGTACAGTGAGAATTTTAAGTTACGTATAGGTTTGTCTACAATCTGCTCTAAGTATACTCTAGCTTATTTATAATTTGTACTGCTTTCTTTTGTAATCCAAAAAACACGTTTTATGTTTAGTACATTGGTTTCGCCAACCAAGTTGGCAAAACATCTCCAGATGATTCCGACTTAGTTGGCGAAAAACGCGCTTCGAGTGCTTGTATATGGTGTTTTGTGGAAAATGTTATCTTCACGTCAAAGGTTCCAACCCACTTCAGGACAACCTAGTAGTACTGATATAGAATAGATATGTGCTCAATTCGGCTTAATTACTACCAGGTTATAATTGGTTTCTAATTTTTTAGTACCAACCTCAGCTCACAGTTCTAGATTTCAGTAAGTTTTAAACAAATGAACTGTCAAATTCCTACTTTGTGGCAGGCAGTTTTTGGATGTTTAATACTTATATGATATTAAATTTATTTTAGATTAAAGAAAAAATATAAGACACAAGTTCCAAAATAGCCCTAGAGAAGTGCTGCCATAGTAGAAAAACACTGAATGAGGGTGATCGACAGAGTAGTATTACCCAGCTAAGTGGAGTTAGCTGATTATGACTCATAAGCTCAAGGTTATAATGCGAAAAAAATCAAATAACCAACTCGAGGAAGCTACAAAACTCATTGATGTGAAACAGATATAATTGGCACATCTAGCCAATCGATGTATTCACTACTATTTCGGTAATTGCATTGTTCTTTTTTCTTATACACCTATCAGCCTCTCACATAGCTGCCACAATTTTTGTATTAAGATATTAATTTTCTCAAGTATTTTCTGCAGTTTTGACAGAAAAAAATTCTATAACACATTTTGTTGATTCGACGGATTAGTATAACTCAGCAAACAGGATTTCACTGATTACGGTATTACAAAGCTTACTGGATTTAGCTAACTATATACATACACCATAGTCAGCAATATCTAGTTGAATCTAGTTCTATCAAATCAAGCAAATGTATAGTACAGGATTCTGCAACTTCTACTTGGTTGCCATGGCGAACCCTACAATGGTGCACCTATTATTAATTTCAAAACTACAAATTTTAACTCGTAGACGTCAGCATGTTGTCAAAACTGATAGAAGGCATCATCTGTGTCATATATTCATAGCACTTACATTGTCACCTGACAGTAACTAAATAAGTCAAACTAAAGAAAAAAACAAATAATACATTTGCCAAAATTGCGCCACAGTGTTGCCAGTGGAGGAAAATGCTGAACCATGTCAATTCGATAGAAACTGACTGCACACCAAGAAAAACTTTTTGGATATTTTTGACACTTTTACGACTGTAAAATGGATTTCTGTAGGTGTTTTTGTTTTGTTTTTTCAATTCAAAATATACGTCAGATTATAATTTACTTATCTGTATTCAAAGTATAACAAAATAAACCTAAACATGATTATTTATAAGCACTGATAACAGCAGATTAAATAAATGTATTTTAGTTGACCATTTATTTCATGAAACTGGAGTTATTTTTGTTAGATAGAAAAGGTCTGGGAATATCAAGCAAACAAGCTACCGCGTTCTTTTAAACGATGAGCAACTCTTAAAGCATTAAGAGCGAATTTTTGTTCAGATCCGTCTACTAACACAAACCAATACAATAATCTATTACCTAAGATAAATATAAAAATAAAAATTAGTTCATACTTACGGCTATATACAACAGCGTAGAATTATTATTGACAATTCCCTGGTTGTGAGTAGTCCAGGTCGAGGTATCAACGATATTAATATCTTGTACTTGGGCCCCATCATCCGGGGGCCCTTCCACAATAGTATCCATTTTGGATTATGTTATTGTAAACAAAAAATATACATCTACAAAAAGATTAAATATAAACCCCATTGCAAAATTTATCTGAGATTTATTTATAGACATTTCGTAATAATTGCATAAATCTACATGATTTAACGCTGAAAAAAATAATTTGTATATTCCTTCTATTGGAAGAATCCATTTTGGATGGTGGATGTCCAGTGACTATCATATGGAAAATTCTATTAAATTTCACTTATTTAAACATTTATTTGACTAAAATATATTCAAATCATAAAATTAATCATAAATACACTATTCTAAGAATTGTTTCATCTTAAAATCATGCAATTATTTGTTATTGTTAATCCCTACTCACCTTCACAACGGCATCCATTTTCACTTTTGTTTCCCCCTCTACAACTAATTTGACAGCATTATGACAGTGCGAAAACCGGGTAATTCAAAAAAAATAATTCCATAGCAACAAAATAAACAATCATTGCTTCAAGGAGTTATGATAATGACAGAAGAAATAGAAGTAATAAACTTTTTTCAGGCAACTTATGATCAAAATCATTCTCTAAGTAAATGCGAGGATATAATATTAGAAGCAAAAAGGTATTTTTTATGATTTCTATATGTTGAAATTATATAAATGGAACCTAAGCAAAAGCAAATAGGCACTTTTAATGATTTATCAACTTTATTTACTGGTGTGAAATCATTTAAATGGTATACCTATCATAGGTACATACTTTTTGATTTTGTGTGATTTCCTGATGATGCGTTAGATATTAATTACACTCCATAATCTAAAGTTGTAATAAAATTTGATCGTATTTATGGACAAGTTAAAATCTAACAGGTCATTTAAAAAAAAGTGCTATGCATTAATATTTGACTTTTCATTAAGAAATTATATTTTTTAAGGGTACTGATTAATGAACAGTTGGATAAAATTGCAAATATTACATTATCTGAAGTGAATAATTCAAAAAGAAATATAGAAAATTGTGTTAAACGGTGCAAAGAGAGTTTAAATTGGGACAATGAAGTATTTTGGGAGGATTTGCCTCATCCTAAGAAACCTTTAAATAGTGTAAAGAATTATGTTCTAAATAACCAAAATGTTAGTGAACACTCTGTAGATATACTCGGAAGTAGTTTAATTAAAATCAATACACGAGAAATTTTAAAACCTAAAGTCAAAATATGTAATAATGTGCTGATAGATAAATATTTTAATATTTGGAGAGAAACTGTAAAAATGAAGAAGGAAAAAGTAGAATTATTAGAAAATAAGATAGAACAAAAAGAAAAATTGGACAAGTTCATAAAAAAATTAAAGAAATGCAAAAAACAGGAACAGGCAAATTATTTAAAAGAGGAAACTGAGTGTAGAGAAAAAATGTCAAAACAACTAAAACCATTCAGCAATTACAAAAATCGATTTAATGCACAAAAAACAATCATTGACATGCAAAAAGCCAAACTTGAGGAACAAAATAAGATAATCGAAGAATTACAACTTGGTATAATACGAGAAGATCTATTAAAATCAATAGCAAACACAAAGACAAATATTCGTGAAATTTTTAAGAACTGTTCAGAAAAAATAAAATGTAAGGCATCTATCATATTTACAGAAGAGAAGCAAGAATTTATGATAAACTCACAAAAAGCACCAAAGGTAATACAACAAATGGAGCAAAGGGCATTACAGAGAGCACAAAAAAGGCAAATAATATTAGAAAGAAAACGTTTAATAGAAAAGGCAAGAAAACAAATGGTAGAAGAAGCAATTGAGAAGAAACGGGCTATGGAAGAAGAGGAAAAAAAGAAAAATTTGGAAGCAATTAAAGAAAGAAGGAAGAAAGAATTAGAACTGGAAAAAAATAAGACAAGCAAAGAAACAACAATATTTGCAAAACTTAAATAAAGCTGTTAACTACCATATTAAACTGCTTACTAAACAATGTTTCAAAAAATTATATGAGAATTTTAGGGAAAATAAAGAAAATGATGTATTGGCTAGGAACCACTATAAAATAAAAATAATACAGAAAAGTATATGCTGTTGGTGTGATTATATTGAAGATAAATACAGATTAAAATATGAAATTGCCAATGGCCATTTTGCATTTAAGGCAAAAAAAGAAGTCTTAAAATATGGCATGATGTAAGATTTAAATTAGATCTCTATATTACCATCCAGGTTATTTCTGCCAATTTTATTTTTTATTACTGACTGGTGGTTGTTTAACCATGTCATCTCAAACTTCCTTTTATAGTCTAGTCGGGCTCCTGTAGGTACAGTTTACAAACTATCGACGTCTATTAAAATTTACTAGTATTGCTTAAGGTGATCTCAAAGATAATGAAGCTTTTAAATTCTCTTTTCCTTTTACTGATTCAGGTGACCCTAGACTCAGCTGATCAGTTAAACATAAAACAACTTAGCAGCTAAGAGTACAGTAGAACACTGATTATCTGAATTCCGCTTATGCGGAACTCCGTATTATCCGCAATCGCACTTTGTCGCGCTCCGTTTTATCCGAAAATATACAGATTTTATCTGGTTTGTAAACGTTAGTTTAAGTAATTTTTTGTAAACACATTTATAAAGATGTAAACGTCTAAATAAAAATTTAAAATACATATAAAAATGGATATTAAAGCTATCTACATTTTAAATACTTTCAATTATCCGGAAATTGCGGTTATCCGCACCTATGCAGGTCCACCTTATTCCAGATAATTGGGGTTGTACTGTACTATTTAAAAAAATTGGTTGCTTCTAAAATAAGGTGGTTATTTTTAAGGGTCAGTTGTACGAACTTGGTTCAGTCAAATTTCAGCTGAACATGGTTTATAATTCAAGTTGTTATGATTACTACAACAATGGTATCCTCGGATTGTAAACCAGAGTTAGCAACTGAGGTTTGCCTGAACCACATCAGTTTGTCAGTTTTGAAGATATTATATGTGATATTACAAGTGATATTTTATAATAAAAATCTTAGTTATGAGGTATCTACCCTGTATACATGAGATTCTTATGACGAATTTCTTGAATAAATGGATATATAAAAGATTAAGGTTGAGATTTATCCTCACCAAATCAGTTAACCGTCTGATGATCAACTCTCACCTTTATAACATTAAGACTAAATTTAATTTTGTTCATTTCTAGAAAAAAAAATAATGACAATTATTGGGTATTATAAATATTCTCTCAAACATTATATAACATGATAACAATAATAAATACCTATATAGTTTTTCTATATTTTATACTGTTATTCTTATCTGAATGCGCTTAGTATAAAAGTTGTAGTTAGATAATAAATCAAACACAACACTTCCAATAGATTTTATCATAGAAACTATTAAAACTGCTACTCAATCTAGAAGCAAGAATTGCATTGAAGTAAATAACAGTATTCTTAGTATTAGAAGCAAAAGAAAAATTGAGATTAAAAAAATGTTGATTCACCAAAAAAGAAAAAAATATTTACACTTTGAGCCATTTACAGGGCACTTAAAACAGTGGTATTTTTAAAAAATCGTATCTGCCATAGAACTTCTAAATTTAGATTTATCCTAGGTGGAATACTACTTGAGGGTGTGAACATGCAAAATTTAAACTATGTGTAGAATAGATGGTTACTTGGACATAAAAAAAATGGAAAAATTCCTCAACTTTGTGTCTGTTAAGAATATATTTGCCATAATCATATGCTCAAGTAATAAAACAACTCTTTAAACATAAACTGTAAAAAGTTAGATGTAAAAATGTTAATGTTTCCTGTCTTTTACTACGTGTCCATTGTCCAGTTGGTATAGGTATTTAATTAGACGTGTGCGTCGCCGTGCTGTCGCACAGTGATCCAGAATTAATTTTTATCAGGACAAAATCTAAATTTGTAAGAATTAATTTTGGAAAACTCCTTTATTAGTATCTGCAGAAATGGTCAGTACATAACAACAATATGAAAATTCCTAAAAACAAATCATTTAGAAATAGTGAACAAGTAAAGAACACAAATAATATGCGACCATTCTCAGTTTACCAATTCCTTTTGTATTGTATATAAGTGGTGTTGTGTTATTGATTGTTCTTGAGGATTTAAAATCTTTCCTGTAGGAATCTTTTTATTAAAGGTATGCTACTTTTTTTCCTTTTTATTTAACATTTTTTTAAAACATTTTTTTTATTACATTATTCAAAATATTAACAAAAAAAAGTGCCGTTATTTTTAAATTACATATTTTCCTTGGTTCATAAAAATTGCACGCATTTGCACACTGTAATTTGAGGTTTTTAAGGAAGCTTATACAATAACTGTTATGCGCGGTAGTGCCCATTAGGGACATATAGGGATTACTTGTTTTTATTTGAGCTTTCTTTTGCGTTGTGTATTATCATATTGTTCTATTTACAGAGACAATAATGTATGTTATCAGAAGAGAGTTATTTGAACTTTTAAAAGACAAGGGCAATCTCATGGCCCGGATTGTGCAGTTAAATTCACAATTAGGTAACTACTTATATTTATAAGCAAATTGACTTTTAAAAACTCAAATAACTCTTTTCTGGTAATAGACATTGTCTCTGTAAATAGAACAATATGTTAATACTCAAGGCAAAAGAACGCTCAAATAAAATGTTCCTAATGGGCACTACATTTTAATTGTATAAGCCTTCTTAAAAACTTCAAATTACAGTGTGCAAATACGTGCAATTTTTTTATAAACCGAAGTATGTAACAACGGCACTTTTTTTGTTAATATTTTGAATAAGATAATATTAAAAATAACTGTATTAAAAAATGTTAAATAAAACAGGAAAAAAGTAGCATACCTTTAACAAAAAGATTCTTACAAGAAAGATTTTACACCCTTAAGAACAAACGAGAATACAACACCATTTCTATACAATACAAAAGCAAATGATAAATTGAGAATGGTCACGCATTATTAGTGTTCTTTACTTGCTTACTATTCCTAAATTATGTTTCTAGGAATTCTCATATTAATGTTGTTATGCACTGACCATTTCTATAGATACTAATGAAAGAGTTTTCCCAAAATTATTTCTTACAAATTTAGGTTTCGTCCTGCTAAAAATTAATTCTGGCCCACTGTGCGTCGCCGCCACCTTGTAAGCCTCAAAACTATTTTATTTTGCTTATTATTCAAGATACAGAAAAAAATAATATATATATATGGTATAGGAATTTTTCTATGGTTTTAATATCAGAAAAACGTCTAATAAAGAATATGTATATTAGATTTAAAAAACAAAATTTAGCCATAATTTTTTATTTAATGCTCAATATCAGAAATGAAAAATTTTGAGTTTCTACAACTTTTATGTTTTTTCTATCTTAAAAACTGTGTGAGAAGTGTTCAACCCAACTTGTTTGGTTTTGTTTATCATGACACTATATGTATAGTAATCGGTTATTTAATTTCGTATTTGAAAAATGAAAATAAAAAATATTCCTTTCATACTATGTAAAAAAAGATGTAACAAAAAAAATTGACCTAGAAAATAAATATTTAACTGCTGTTACTAATAAAAGAAGCAATATGATTTAGATAGGCGGGCCTAAATAACCATTTATGTAGTGTATTGGCCATACACTACATAAACTGATTACTTTAGACGGTATTAAGAGTACTCGAGAATTTGAAAAATTGGTCTCAAAGGCAAGCAAAAATATAGTTAAAACATTGCACAACATTTGTTTTTAATACCTGCCAACAGTACTCCTAATGAAAGAGTTTTTTAGTAGCGGGTCAAATAGTATCAGCAAAAAAAGACATAAATTTGTCCTTATAATGTGGATAACAGGGGCGTGCGGTGAGTTTTGATACAGGGGAAGCAGTTTGTGATATACAGTGATGGGTAGCGCGAGGCCCCGAGCGAAGCGAGGCAAAAATTATTTTAAGAAAAGGGGCGTGGCTTCCGTATACTCATTTTAAAGCAAATGTCGAAAACTGCAAAGTTATGATACTAGAAAAAAGTACACTTGTAGGACCGCAAACATAAAACATAAAAACACCACAAAAATTAGACAACCCCCGATTCCAAAGCCGAAGCTGCACGGGCGAGGGTTACACTTATGAAAAAAAACGCAGACACACAACCATATCCACCGACATTGCCAGCGCCGGTGGCGAGGATTGAACCCGCAGCGAAATAGAGAGTTTGTTCAGTCACACTAGCCATCGTGCACTCTCTAGCCAACTATAAATTGAGCCAGCTAGTTAAGTAGTTAACATGCACATACCTACCTATTTACAATGTAGTTTAATCCGCCTCTCCTTTTTGCGATGTCGGAAATAACTTCGTCGTAAGTTTGAATTTTGGGAGATCTCCTTTACACTTTCTATTGTCAACAGGGACAATTTTGAAAGCCGCTCTTCACTGGTTGAATTTTTTGAAAAAGTTTTTATTCTCGTGTCCGTTTTGATGATTTTGAAAAAAAAAGGCAGCCATTCCACTAATACTTGAAAAAAAATATTTTGCACTCTTTAAGACACGCTGCAGATTGAGCTAGAACTAAATTTAATCGATGCGCAAAACAATGTACAAATATTGCATTCTGAAAAGTCTCTTTTACTTTGGCCTGCAGGCCCCCCAATTCACCAGCCTAGCGGCCCCATCATAACTTTGGGCGATAAGTTTAGTACCACATTGTAGATCATCGACTATCTGACAAACTATAGTATATAAAGCTGCGGCCGTTCATGACGTTGTTACGTCTAAAAATCCTAAAAAGCGCTTTTGGACTTCCCCATTTGGATTTATGTAGCTACGATTGACAACTGACTAATATTCATAATATTGGTTGCTTCATCTAACATAACTGCAACAAAAGGAGATTTTTTATTTCTTGCTTGATCTTTTCTAAAACAATATTGCTTATCGACTGAATCAAATCATTTTGAATATGATTTGATGTACCGCGAATTATCGTGGAGTGTTCCAGATGGTTACTTAAAATTGTATCGTATTTTGCTAATAAATCAACTAAATTGATAAAATTGCCCCTATTTAGCAACGCTCCGAGATACAGTTGACCTCTAAAACTAAGTTCATTTTCGCCGAGAAAACAAACAATGTCAATAAGTCTTTTTAACACTTTCTTTCAACTGCTGATCTAATGAATGCTCAATTCGTGATTTTCCAAATGTTTATTCTTTTAGCACCGCTCGCAAATGAGTTTCACACTTACCATGCCTTTTTATCACTTTGTGAATGTTGTTTAAATCTGAATAGCCATTTTTATTCCAAACACCTTTTTCATTTGTGAACAGTACACATGGCCAACAAAATAATTTATACAAATTTTCACAACCCGTTAACCACTGATTAGCACTGTACACTTCAATATTAAAGTACCTATAGCATGATTTAACTTTTGTTTTTAAGAGTTTTAAATCAGGTGTTGGTTTCCCGTTTCTAATAATATCGAGTTTATCTTGAAACGAATATGTTGAAAATCCCCTTTTCAACAAATTGCACACCACACAAACGCAAATAATATTTTCCACAGTGCTAGGAACAGCTTCCAAATTTAATAAGTAATTCTAAATCTGCTTACACGCGCACTAATATTCAACGTTTTAAAAATCACTTGTCGCCGCACCACAGGCTTAGAAACATCAAAAAAGTTTTTATAAATATAGCACAAAAGCTGAGAATAATACTAGGAAGATTAATATTAAGTATAATATTAAAATCGATATTAAAATCTATAAAATAAAACGTATTACGATGCTATACAGCTCAGATATCAAGATTATGAAGTGGGGATTGGACGCATTTCAACAAGTTACCTACATCAGAGAGTTGTCTCAGCTTACATATATCGAAGTCGCGCGAGTTCGTGTTGGCTCGATTAATCGAGTGAGTCATCGTTACTGTTTTATCATGCAACATTATCTCAGCTGCTGAAAAGCAGGGCCATGTCTATTGAAATTGGGTAAAAGTAAATTTTAATGATTAATATATGTGATAAATAATAATTAGGTTCTAATTATGTGTTTTTTTTTTAATAATCCCAGGGGAAGCACTGCTTCCATGGACCGACCGCCACTGGTGGATAAAATTATATTCATCACAACAATTAAAGTTTTAATCATCTCCAGATGATGCCAACTTGGTTGGCGAAACGCGCATCGATTGCTGTATATAGTCTTTCATGGAAAACTACGTCAGTGATATCTTCACATCAAAGGTTCCAACCCACTCCAGGAATACAAATAGTACATATGTATTTTAGAGTTTTCTGTGTTATTAAATATTTCATATAGATTTAAAAATTCTTATTTAGATTAAGAAATTTCAAGAAACTTAGATGTTGATTTAAATGTGTTAAAGGACTTATAAGAAATAATTTCCTTCAGTTACAATACATAAACGAAAACCCATAGTCCAATATATATTGACTTTCATTCTTAGTTGTTTTAATAGTTTCTATGATATATGTTTACCAACTTAGGTCACACATAATAGAGTACAAATCAAAAACGATACGTATATTATTATATTATATATATATATATATTATGAATTTTGTATATATATTTTTTTATTGTAATAAAATATACCCATATTATAATAAACTCAAATAAAAATTACACCAACTGAAAGTAAAACTAATCAATGTGCCGAAGAGGAGGAAACAACCATGTTACAAAATTCACAGAGCCTCATGCTCTTATTTTGGTTTTTTTAAACTTAGGATATATCTTTTTGCGAACTCAACGGAAAATTTACATTTGCGAAGGAACATGGTTGCTTAATGATTAATAGATGCTACTCTTCACTCTACTGTTTCTGTATCAAGCTTCAAGCAGTTAACCAATAAATTAAACTAGTTATTTTCTATCTGAGCGTGATAATTAGGCAGAGTTACTAATTATTAGAAAATTCCACACTAGCACTAGAATTTACATTACTTATATACTTAGACCTCATCTGTGAAGTACCCAATGTGGACTAGTGAACTATGAAGTAGATAATAATTATAACCATCTGTCTGAATAAACTTATGGATGTAACCCTCTAATTATCTCACAGATAATGTTGAATCCTCGTTTCAAGAGAACAATTTAATCTCAATTGTATCTTTTGAGTAAATTTATTTTTTGTTGACAAGTTTATTGTTGTTAATAAAAAAAGAGTACATTTGGACCTAAAACAGAAAAGTAAGAGTACTTAATATTTGTAGGTCCAAAAGAGTACGGTTGATAACATTATATGATAAAATGTGTTGGAAGTATTGTGTTTCATTTATCTACCTAATACTTTTATACTAGCGCATTCAGATGAGAATAACATTATAAAATATAAAATACTATATGTATTTATTATTGTTATCATGTTAGGTTTGAATGTTTGAAAGGATTCCTATGTAATACCCAACAACTATTTTATTTTTTTCTAGAAATATTGTTGGTAAATAGTTGTAAAACTTCTGAAACTTTAGGTTTATGGAAACTGTACGAAAATTTAACAACACTATTTAGAAATGCATAAATATGAAGCAATATGTCAGATTTTTTAATTTTATTATTGAAATCTGTTTGTTTTAGGTTCATGTTGAAAATGTAAGAAATATGCAAGTGGCCGAAGATTTTTTCGACTTTCGCCTCACTAGTAACACATTTATTCACTGGCATAGATACATGTGTACTCAAATTATTTTGCAACACAAACAAATAAAAATAGCCGATATTCATTATAACCGGTAATTATATTAATTCAAGATGGTAATTAATTTCTTACAAGCACGTCAATTTGTAGGAGGATGTTATTCCATTATTTTTATCTATGGAGATCTTTACCTGCAGTTATTCAACTCGAAAAAGCTAAAGAGCTGAAAAAGCAAAAATGGCGAGAAAAGGTTTGGGAAATTTTACCCGACTACAAACCCCCAGAGGATATTTGAACAAGAGGATTTAAATATAATCGTACATATACTTTTTAATTTTATTTAAGTAAACTTAAAATCATAACAATAAATACAGTTTTTAGAATTTTATTTGACTATAAAATTATTTTATGGTAAAATCTTTATCAAAATCATAACTTTCTACTGACATATTTTTATCAGTATTCAGTGAAAAATTTTCTAAACCTGAAGCTAACTGCTGCGCAACTTTATCCCTTTTATTCCTTTGTTTTTTCTCCTTTTTGAACTGTTTCTTCCTAATTTGATTAAGTTTTTGATTTCCCTCTAATGTCATTTCTGGTTCTATCTTTTTTGACCGGGCTTCACCCCTATTTTTTACATTCTTTTTCACAGTAGTTACATTTATTGTGCCACTTAACTGAAAATGAAAAGGGGATTATAACAACGGTATTTAAAATTATTAAATGAGTAATTTTATACCATACCAGCTCATTGTCTTTTAGATCTTCCTTCATTTCTTCTACAGATTCAACAGGTCCCAAACTATCCATTATAAATGAATTGGTTTTTGGATCTGATTCCTTCTCAATTTTATTTAACACCTCGATTTCCATTTGTTCAAAACTATCTAGGTCAAATTCTTTAGCTATATCCGTAACTATTGATGAACTTATGTGTACATTAGTCTCATTTTCTTCAGGAGGTACAGTATGATATTTAATTTTACCACTGAAAAATATATTAGGTTTTATATTACTCATAATAATTGAAAGATTCACAGACTACAGGGTATTATGCTAATAAAAACAAGTACTGAAAATTTGTCTTAAAATTTTGCTGATTATACAAGGTTTTTAGAAATGTGTATTCAAAACTACAGCAGCAAGTCAAATGATGACGAAAACATTAACCAAAAGCCTTAAGACCAAATAATTAAATTTTATACAACCACTAATCTTTTTATGCCTAATAATATGGAATCAAATTTATCTGAATATTTTATTCTGGGATGTGTCAAACTGGGGGGTAGGGGTACATATGACCCCAATTGTATTGTACATATGAATTTTTTTTTAGTCTGACATGAAATTATGAAATCTCAGTTTTTTTATGACAAAAGGTACTCTTGTTGAACTTCGATAGGATACACCGTTTTGAGTAAAATCGATTTGAAAACTTCATTACATGCTCTAAAATGCATTGTAGTGAAACGATTTTTACGTTTTACTTGTTAAACATTTTTTAGGGTAGAACCATGCCTATGACATTCAAAATTGGTTGTAAATGAACAAAAGAAAGTAAAATTTCTAAAATACCCTAAAAAATGTTTGACAAGATAAAACATAAAAATCGCTCTAGTACGATACATTTTAGAGTATGTAATGAAGTTTTCAAATCGATTTTACTCAAAAACGGTGCATCCTATCCAAGTTCAACAAGAGTACCTATTTCTCACAAATAACTCAGAAATTTTATAATTTCATGTCAAAAACTAAAAAAAAATTACATGCAGTAAAGTTGGGGCCATATTTATCCCTTTCCCCCAGTTTGACACACCTCGAAATAAAATTTTCAGATTGTGATTCCGCATCGTTAACCATAAAATGATTAGTGGATTTACGAATTTGATCTTAAACAGTTTCTGAGATATTTAATAAAAACAATACTCAGGGACCCACCATTAGGGGCTGAAGCACCCTTAAGTAGCACTAGTATGAACTTATTTAGCAACTGGAAAGGAACTTGCCCCCAAACGCCTGTTACACAGTAACTTACTTTAACAGAAGACAGAATATAAAACTTTTTTATACAAGTATTTTAAAATCCAAAATATTACTATAACTTTTAAGTTTTACTCACTTATTCCAGTCCTCTAATAAACCTTTAGCTGCAGCAACAGAATCAGGAATACCACCCTTTTTAAATCTACCTGTGTGCTTCGCTTTCAAACTATAAAACTCCTAAAACAAATAATACATGTTTACAGTTTCAAGTTTTATGTATAACTTCATACTATAACACAATATCCGTATCAAACAAGATATAGAGATTAAAAAATTGAATGGCGGAAGCCGTTACTTTGTGTTAATCAATCATAATGACAGAATAAAACACTTTACTATAAGATCTGTTTCACATTAACGACCGACCAATACGGATGGTATAAACTCGGGTTTCTGGGACCGGCAACTTTTTTTTATCTTCATTGGTAGTTAAGAATTTTTCATTTAGCGATGATTTCTGTGGATTTTTTTTTTTAACTGTCCATGGAATGCATTTTACTTCTTGAGACCGTGTGCGGTCAATGTGGTCTATTTTTCATTTTATTATTATAAATACACCAGGCAATTACCATAATATTTAATTTGCAGCACAGCTTATTTTATACATTACAACTCAAAATAATACTGGTTATCTTTTTTTAAATTTTATTTCTGAATAAAATAACTCTATTTAGAACCGTTGATATGTTCTAAAAATGCCATTTATATAATATGCTTTTTCCAGGTACCTATCTACAAAATATGAGGCGTATAAAAATTTGTACCGGATCCCAAATCCACTAATATAAGATGGTCTCTCAGACTGCTTTGTAACATATCTTATTTTTTTAGTATCATATCGTGTATTCTAGTGATTCCTCAGCTATTAATATACTCATACAATCAGGATGCGTGACACAATATTGATTGTACCGGGACCTGAAAGCTTCAAAAACTGTGACACCGGTTAGACCTTACCTGGTCGTTAAGTGTTCAACAGAAGCTTGAATATAGTATATATGCTTATCTTAGGTTAGGTTAGGTTTCCTGTGAGTGGATCCCTGTGAACCCTCCACTGCGGCCTTCAGCAGGCCTATTGTGACACACACCTAGTTATATTTCACCCAATAAGTTTAGTCTCTTAACGAAACTGATAACTTTATTGGGTGAGAATGTATCCAGATCCTCTGCCCTTTACTAAATATTGAGAATCGGATCCTCTCCACAACGGGACAGGTACATAGGATGTGGTCTGCCTTCTCGGTATATAGGCCTGTTAGTTTTCCGGTTTACCCTGTTTAACTCTAAAGGTGTCTTAGCTCTTGATTTCAAAAGGTATTTTATAAACGCCTTCGAATGAACTAATCCTGGTAACTCTTGCCAATACTGAAGAGTTTTCCTTTCAGCCCAGGTTGAGATAGTCATCTTAGCAGTACTTGCCAAGTATCGGTTCTGGTCAGATGATTCGTGATCCTGCTCCTTCTCTGGCCAAGGAGTCGGCTATGTCGTTACCTTCCATACCAGAATGGCCGAGTATCTAGACCAGAGTCGCTTTATTGTTTTTGCTCAAATGATTTAGAGCCTTCTGACAATTCCATACCGTTTTGGAGTTACACGGTAGGAGCCAAGAGCTTTTATAGCTGCTTGGCTATCTGAGAAAATTTTTATCGATCTACGTGTAAGATGCATATATTCCAGCCTTTGCACACACAGTTCAATGGCATGAACCTCAGCCTGAAAAACAGTTGCATGAGTACCTAGGCTTGAGGATATCCTCACCCTTGGTCTGTAGCTATGTACTCTTTCTCCTGTCCCCTCGGGAGTTTTGGAGCCGTCTGTAAACCAACAATTGTCTGCCCTCAGTAGGTCAGCTTTATTCCAATCCCACTCATCTCTTTCCAGAGAAAGGATGTTGAATGTCAGCTCGTAGTTGGTCATGGTAGGCATAGTATCCGAGGGCATTCCCAGGATGCTGTGATTCTCTATGTCATCCAGCAACCTGTTCCGTTCCATGATACTGTTCTGCGGCATATTAATTGCCGCTTGTTGCAGTTTGTAGGTTGCCTACCTGGCCTCTCTCTCCAAATATATATGAAGAGGGGGTAAATCCAGGAGGATTTCCATTGCAGCTGACGGTGTGATGCTAATTGCTCCCGTTACGGTCATGCATGCTAATCTCTGAAGTCCAGAGAGTTTGGCTTTGGCCGTTCGTTGTGATCCTTTCGGCGACCAAACAATGGATCCATATGTTATCATTGATCTCGTGATTTAGATCCAGAAAATTTGTTGGGGACTCATGCCCCAGGATTTGCCACAAATACGACGGCATGTCCATAACGACAGCTTTGTTTTGTGGATTACCTTTTCCAGATGGGAGTTCCAATTAAGTGATCTATCTAGAGTGATTCCTAAATATTTCACCTCCTGCACAAATGGAATAGTTTCATCCATTAAGGAGGGAGGTCTTAAGTCTTCCAGCTTCCTTTTCCGGGTGAATGGTGCTATTACTGATTTTGAGAGTTTACAGACAAGAAAGTATACAAACTACAGAAGTTATTCAGAAATATATTAGTCCATCTGATTTAGAAGTAGGAATAAAAAATGTTGTTATTGAGGGCAGATCTGAAGAGGAAGTGGAAAAGTTAAAAAAGAAGCTGAACAGAAATTAATTGAGTATAATGCAAAAGTTCCAAATAGAAAAAAATCCATGTATTAAAATTGTTGGCATTGAAAATTCGTTCACAGCGGAGGAGCTTAAACAGATGATTCTAAAGCAAAATGTTAATTTGATGCATGATAAGTTGGAATTAGAAGTGAAACTAGTGAAAAAATTAAAACCTTGTTTATGTCGATTGTGGAGTGCGATCCCACAATATTTAATAAAATCATGGAAAAGAATAAACTAAGTATTGGATGGCTAACAAAAGTATGACGTTAGTATATTTATATATAAAGAATTTTTTGATGTTTTAATAGACTCACTGCTTAATATAATTAATAGTTCATCATTGAAAAGTTCCCGATTCATTAAAGGTTTCTACAATTATTTTACTAAGAAAAGTTGCCAAAACTATTAAAGCAGAAGAATTTCGGCCAATTAATATGTTACCTGCTTTTGAAGAAATATTAGAGTCGTGTACTTACAAATTTTAAAATTTATCACAAATAACCAATTAATATGTGATTATCAATCTGGATTCTGAGAAAATCATAGTTGTGAAAGTGCCTTACAGTGTGTTATAAATGATTGGAAAGTATAACTTGATGAAGGGAGAGTAACAGCTATTATTTTCTTAGATTTAAAACGATTGACAGAGCTAGGTTGGTTCAAAAACTAGAAGCATTAGGTTTTACAGGAACAGTTTTAAACTGAATGAAAGATTATTTGAGCAACAGAAGACAAATAGTTAAATATGAAGAGTATGTATCCAAGGAACCACATATTAATGTCGGAATACCACAAGGCAGCATACTAGAACCTTTACTATTTGTGTTGTATTTAAATGATATATCCTCAAATTTTGGTGAAGCTAATTATTATCTATTTACTGATGACACTATAATATAAATGTCAGATACATGTGTATTAAGTCTTGTTGCGAAAATGAACCAAATATTAGAAAACATCAGTGAATGGATAGAAGTAAACAAATTAAAGTTGAATGTCGCAAAAACAAAAGGGATGTTACTGGGAAAGAATTCTTATAGGGAGTTATTTTTCAGTAACCAGTTAACAAATATTAGGATGCAACAAATATACTAGAGTGGAGGACATGTTAGTGTTGACAGTGGGTTGGATGAATGTACAGAAGTTTTTGGAATTTAATGTACTGGTTTTTATTCATAAAATTAGATTGGGGGAAGAACCTGAATACCTGCAAAATATATTAAGAGATATTTCAGAATATACATGATTACAACACACGAGGGAAACAAAACTTTGTCTTACAAAGGGTGCGAACTAATGCTGGGCAGAATTCAATTTTCTCTAAGGGAATTAGCAAATATAACAGCCTTAGTCAAGAAATAAAAGCTGCTCGAAGCATAATTTCCTTTAAAAGAATTCTGAAAGAGAGTTATATTATGATACATTAGTGTATACTTAGTTTTGTTTTATGTTATATAGATTGTTTTTTTTTTTGTTTTTGTGTAACAAAGAGCAAAGTGCTAAATAAATAAATTCTATTATATTCTACCTGTTCTCTGTCACACCAGTTACTCACTGCATCCAGTGTCTCTTGAAGGGTATTTGATATTACACCTTCAGAGTTTCCTCTGATTTGTATGACTAGATCATCTGCATATGCTAGAACCTCAACCTCCCACAGTGTGAGAATAGCCAATAGGTCGTCCACAAGAAGTGACCACAAAAGAGGGGAGAGAACCCCACCCTGCGGACATCCTCTTGTGGCTCTAAACCTAACTGTTTCACCCTCTAGAGACGTTGTTATGGTTCTGTTTGCTAGCATAGCACGAATCCAGTCGCCTATAATAGGCTCAATTCCTCTGGCAGCCACTGCTGCATATAAGGAGTCAGGCAGTGCATTATTAAATGCTCCCTCAATGTCGAGAAAGGCTCCTACCCCAATTTCCAGAGTCCGTATATGAGCCATCTGGTCGCCTTAACGAGCCGAACTCCAATGTTGGCTCTCTGGAAAGAATCTTATGGATTCTAGTACTGTGAGGTAGGTGAGTTATACTCTTACAGAATTTCTTCCAAGATCCCCTTTTTATTTTCCTTATTTCTTTGTTATAGTCCGTTAGAGCGGATCTATATTGGTCCCAGTCGCCCGAATCTTTAGCTCGATTAAAGAGGCGTTGAACTTCTTTTCTTTTTTTATCCAAATTCTTGTTCCACCAAGACGCACCTCTATTGTCCTTTTTTGTCTTCAGTGGATAGTTTTCGTGTAAGCTAAGACAATTGCATTGCGGATCTGTTCTGCCGCAATGTCAGTCTTATCACGATTCCTGATTGTGGTGATAGTAGATTGAAGGTGAGACTGGAGGGAATATTTGTACCCTTCCCAGTTTGTGCACTTCGGATCCCGATATGTCACCATAGGTCTTGGACCAGCTTCTACATTGAATATAATGTTTGTGATCTGAGCACGAGGGTTCAGAAGATACTTTCCAATCGGTTATCTTGTTGCTCAAGTAGTTTGAGCTGATTGTGATATCTATTACCTCGTTCCTATTTCTGGTGACTAAGGTTGATTCGGAACCAATGTTATTCAGTTAGTCCTTCACCTAATAAGTATTCAAAAAGTGACTCACCTGTTTGGTTAATGTCGCTTATCTCACAAACAGGCATATATTACTTAGCACAGTGTTTCAGTAGACAAAATAACTATAACTATATCTTCTAAAGTACTTAGATTATACCTCATTTTGTGGGGTATTTAAAAATAATCTTACAACTTAATTTGCAATATCTATCTCAAATTGACCATTTTTTTGAGTCATGCCCCTTTGTAAGATAGGCGACGATATGCGTTCAAACTGATTTAACATCTTAATAAACAGAGGCCGGGGTAAACAGTGGCTATTTTAAATGACAAACTTAGAAGCAAAAATTGGACTTATCATAAAAGAGCTGGATATAATGTTAGGATAAAAGTTTGGGAGGGATTTTGGACACGAAATTCTCATATTCCCCTATATAACAAAAATATAGTAATTCATTAAGACTTACATCTGGTGTGCTATATTCAGGAATATTATACATTTCCATCATCTGATTTTTTGTGACTCTTTGCAAAATGGAATTTGCAGGCGTTATAGGATCACTAAGTGCAGAGATACGTACAGCATTTCTTAATGACGCACTACTGTCATTTCCTGCTGCAAAAACTATACCAGGAGAGTCTAAAAGCTTTATTTTGGAGTCTAACTGCACTTCTTGCATAGCTCTGCAAAATAAAAAGATTAGTCAATTTGAGAGAAAGAAATTCTCATACAAATTTCTATGTACAATATACAAAAGTGACAAAAACATTATTTGATTAAATGGAATCCGTCCTAAATTCAGAGAGCAGAATTCTGTAGATTCCCAAGTTATGTCAATTAATTGTTCTGCAGCTTTTGTTTTGATATTTCTCCACAGTTTTTTTTTAATATGTAGAAGAAAGAATATACCGCATTCTTCTAATCAGTTTTTTATAAAACATTTTAATTTTAAATAGAATTTGAAGTAAAGATTGCATTTCTACACGATCTACCAAATATTTATCAACCTGTAGTGTCCTTTCTAAAGCAGATATTTAAAATCTGGTTAGAGGGATTTCTAGTTAAATTCTTTGAGAATACAGTACCCAAATATCAGTTACTATTTTTCATAAACTTGATGATTTTGTAATAATTTATTATAAATCTAAATCAAATTATAACTTGCTGCCCTCTCCACTTCTATATATTCGTGCCATAATGGCAGTGGTCCTCTTCTGCTGAAGTAGTAATAGGGCTAGACCATTTATCTTTAAAATTGAAATATATTCCACAGAATGCACTTGACATTTATAAGTATATTGGGTGGTTCAGCATATAGGGACATGTTTATAAATATATCTTTTAAGCAGGCAAAGGAATTTTGTAAAAAATTTCATCTTCAATCAATTATTTGAAATCGGCCTGTCAAGCAACCCAGATGAAACTATACTACAGATTATTTCTCAAGCAATGTGTGGCGTCTCTAAACATATGGTTTAACCAACAGTGTCTCAAACAGAACATAACTCCAAAATACGTGAACATTTTCTCAAAACTAAAAACACCATCAGCTCAGAAATTAACAGAAGCAGCAAAAACTACATGGATAAAAGAAGAAATTAAATGCTGGTATCATAAAAATCAAAACCTCAGACATTTGTTAGTGCTACATTCTCAAATTACATATAAATCACATCCAATTGAATTTGACGTTTTTGAAAATAAAATAAGAAACCAAGTAAGTGAAATTGTCTATAGAAAATACCAGATACAATTGAAAAAGATTAACAATTTACCAAAAATTCAAGAAAAGCAAGCAAAAAACCAATTTAATAAAAACATAAAATTTTATCCAAGATTCATCAACCTGTCCGATACAAATTTCACTAGTACTAAAGAGAACCTCTTAAATTTAGGTCCAAAGTTCACACTGCAACCACAAAACATGCAGAACTAGCTATAACAAACAACAATAAAACCATTATGAAAACCCAAAGCGTAAAACATCAAATAGCACAGAAAATAAACAAGTCCACAGAAACGACTAGCCCCTCACATACAGCCACTATAAAAGGTATCCAAGAAAAAATACGTCACAATAAACTCATTTTAACAAAAGCAGATAAAGGCAATACTACAGTTATTCTCCAAGAAACAGAATATATCATCAATTGCGAAATTCCTAGATGAACAAAATTTACTAATATCAACTCAAGATTCTACGAACAAATCTGCAAAAGAAACGAAGTCCTTCATACAAAGTTTTGAATATTTGTGCCACTCTGAATTTGAAAAAAGAAGACTTACACGTATGAACTGTGAAGCCCGAAAGTTGTATGGCTTAGTTAAACTACACAAAGAAAAGAAACCCATTAGACCAGTTGTTTCCTACACAAATGCACCGACACGTAAGTTATCTAAATTACTTAATAACGAGTTTAAATCTATTACAAAATTTAAGTCCAAAAATACAATTAATAACTCCTTAGACTTAACAGTAAAATTAAACAGCCTAAATATTGACCCCAACTCTATAAAATTAGTATCGTTTGATATGTCGAATATGTTTCCTAATATCCCCCCTTTTGAATGTCTTCCTTTAATTTCAAATATACTAGGAAAAATGCAAAATTATCCCAAAATTAAAAAATGAAATACTGCAAACATTCAAGTTGTGTTTAGTACAAAATTATTTCCAATTTAATGAGGACATCTTTATACAAAAAAACAGGGCTCCCTATGGGTTCTCCACTTAGCCCCCTTTTATCCGATATAATCATGGATAATTTTGACGAAACTATATTGGATTCTCTAATATCAGAAAAACATATTATCTTTTGGTACAGGTATGTTGATGACATCCTAATAGGTTTTAAAGGGACAGACAGACAATTAATAATACTCCTCGATTTTATCAATAACACACATAATAATATATCTTTTACCTTAGAAACAGAGAACGATAATAAATCAATAAACTTTCTCAACAACTATAAAAAGACAAAAACCATCATTTTCCTATAATATTTATCACACACCAACTTTTACAGACGCCACACTATCCCCTTTAATTCCTATAACCCTCTCTCCTACAAATTAGCCGCACATATCAATCTATGACACACCGAGCCTTCAGCTTACCTCTATCTGAGACAGATTTAAAAGACGAATTAGACACAATAAGACTTATAGCACATAATAATGGGTACCCTTAAAATTTTATAATCAACAATCTAATCTACAAAAAACAAAATAAGTCCCTCTTAAAAGAACTTTATCCCACTATTAACGAGAAAAAAGTTCAAACATACATTTCATTACCATATTCAGGGAACTCTCTTATTCAATTAGCAATACTTTTTCCAAATTTGATATTAAAACATCATTTAGTTCTAACAAAAATATATGCAGATATATTTTCAATGCAAAAAAAACTGATATCTCTAAAAAATATGGTGTATATCGGTTAGATTGCCCAGAATGTAACACCTCATATGTAGGTCAAACAGGTAGATCGTTCGGGGTAAGATATAAAGAACATATTCACACACAAAAACAACATTCCAACTTTTATAAACACCTAACAGATTCTGGTCATACAATAACTGATGACCATCAACCTAAAATGTTACATATTTGTGGGAAAAGTAAAAAACTTAATTTATTAGAAGTGCTAGAAATTAAGAAATTAAATAGGAATAAAAATTAAACACATACATATTAAACGACCAAATAGATTTAAATAATTCTCCGTTATTAAACTTGTTCAGATAACCTAATGCTGTTAATAAAAATCACACCATAATATAATTTATTTACGATCTTGAAAAACCCCTACATTTAAAGACATAACATCTGTACAAATTTGAATTATATGATCACCCATAAAGTGACCCATCCTTCTTAAATGAAAGTAAAATCTGTGTATATTTTAGTTTACTTGAAAATATCCGAATAGGATGAAACTAGTTGTAAAATAACAAATAAAGTGAAAATTAGTCAAGTAATAAAAAGTGTTTATAATTTTTTAATCAAAATGGATTTTCAGAAAGTAACTTCATCTTCAATCAATTATTTGAATTTTGTAAAAATCAAACATATTCGCTTCAATTTTGCTGGAATTGTCATGAAAATGAAATTTTTAAATTGTATATCCTGTAAATGTTTGCATATTTAGACTCTACAGATCATCTCAACCATTAAGCATCATTTCGGTTGTGTTTTTTTTTCCTAGAAGGCTTACGATGGTAGAAACTACAAAAATGTTATAAATCGAAGACGTTTTTTTTATTATAAAATTTATTTTTAACTTTACCTAACATTTAAACATATACCAGCTTTCTTTACCTACTTCTGTATTTATTCGTTTTCTCTTTCATCAAATACTGCTCAAAATATACTAATAAAAGCCGGCAATAATTATTATTATCAGTAATCGTTTTTATAAAGTTGTTTTTATAAGGAAATATGTAAGATTTTGCGGGATGAGGCTTTGTTTTGTCGGTACAAGCCTTCCCTATCTTTCAAGGCACATTGCGAGCCTGTGCATTTATGCTAGTTTCCTCTACAATTAGATTCGTTGACGGGGATACTTGTGCAGTGAGTGTGATTTGAGTAGAGTATTAGGAACTAGTAAACGGGCGGATTCGTCTTAAGGGTGCTTTATATCTAAACTGTCATTGTCAAAATCTGCACTAGTTATGGATACAGTATAGTTAAGATATCTCTATCACGATAGTAACTAATTAACAATGAGTTAAACACATTAAACAAGTGCTAAACACTTGCAACTGTTGTTTAGTGTATTTAACTAATTTTTGCTCAAAAATGCACTTGTGTGCTACACCATCGATATACTGGTTCTCCAAATTGGGTACCTACATTTATATTATGGCAAATTAGATACAAAATTAGTTGCTTTTATCATAGTTAGCTAAATTCAGTAAGCTTGGTAATATTAATCAATAGAGCATCTGCATCAGTCACGTGACCTCTTCAGTTTGAAGTATAAACCTTTGACCATTTATGACGACCCAGTGTTTCCATATATACGGTAAACCAAGGTATGTATGATTTTTATTAGGCGATTAAATAAATGAATAAGTGGCAAATAATAATTAGTATTTTAAAAATAAATTATTTTCAACATTGATAAATGTCATACAATGTCTTTTTCTCGAAAAACTGATCCTTTTGTATATGAATATAATATGAATTGAATAACACTGACTAGGGTTGAAACCATGAGGGACTTAGGTGTTACATTTAACTCTAGACTTAATCTTAACAGTCACGTCTTATCTATTACAAACAAAGCTACTAAAATGTATATATTAGTAGAATGTTGGATAGTTTAGAAGTATCATCTGTGGAACAAACTGTAATGTTAAATGTTTTTATCTTTATTTATATGCTATTGAACAATATGATTCGAACATCTGTTGGAATTCTGTACATCTGTTTTTGATATTTATAACTATAACCAATGACATATTTATTATAACAAGACAAATAATCTCTTTGTTCTAATTGTGCCAGCAAATGTCAAGAATGAATATGGACAATACCAGGCGGCGACACTAAAGTATCCATTTATATTATTCTTTAACATTTTATTAGGTGATAATCCATTATAGTTGTTTCAATAAATGTGACAAATAATTTGGAAGGGTAGTATTAATGAAGAAAAAGCAAGAAAGCAGTGTCACCCTCTGGTATTGTCGATGCGCATTTTTCACATTTGTTGGTTTCAGATAGAACAAAGAAATTATTTGTCTTTTTATAATATGTCACTGCTATAACACTAGGAGACTTTCTATGGAAAAACATCAGTTATTTATCAATGGTTTAAAATTGTACAATGAAATACCACGATATAATAATGCAAAAGAAGAATGATCTATGTAGTAGAGATGTTTCAAAACTTTATGAGCTTCGACCTTCATATGTGCAGGCATAACTCCATTCATGGACTCAGTTACACCACTTCCTAAAAATATTAGATTCTGTTCCTGGCTATGTAACGAAGCATATAGTAGATAGCTGGGTCAATGTTTTCAAAATATATAAGCTTCACTTTTGAGCATTTCACGGCTCATAAGGTTTTAAAATACCTATATACATGATACTGTGTAATGTTTTATTTAATTTGTGATATTTATAATCTTAGTGATTTGTAATTAAATGTTATATTTATCTATATTATAGTAACGTAATTACTCCTGTATACTTTAGCTATGCTAATAAATTAAATTATTATTATTATTATTCATTAGAACAGTTCAAAAATGTGGTCGGTTGTGTACAAACAATATCGGACAGCCAATAGAAGATCGTGAGAGCCCTCTTCGGCTCCCGGTTGCTATTGGTTATGTTTGTTACTAAGTAAAATTCATCTAAGACATATTTTTGCGATCTACATCTTTAAACTCCTTAAAGCATGATGTCATCAATTAATCTGCCCCAATTTTTTTTTTAAGCATGTCGTAGGCATATGACATTTCTTACTGAATCTTCACTCTTGCATTTTTGTTTTTGTATTTATTTTAATTAATTCCACCACTTTTTATGCCTATCATTTTTCCGTCATATTCCCACTATCTTCCGCTTACAAATTTTCTAGCGTTCTTCTGAGGCCACGCGATACAACTGTAAGACTCTTTACGCGTGACGTCATATTCAATTGAATGGCATCACTGCAAGTTTCTTGTTGCGTCTTAGATGCAAAAATATGCCTATAGTCACAAATGGTCGAATGTATAAGATTGGATTAGATTTCTTGTGAGTGGATCCCTGTGGACCCTCCACTGCGGCCATCAGCAGGCCTATTGTGGCTCACACCTAGTTATAGTCGAATGTATAAACATTAAACTAGGTTGTTTAATGTATAAACATTAAACAACCTATTTCCATGCTAATTGTCGAATTGACAGCATATTTGTGATATTTTAAACAGCAGTGTACCTTAAATAAGTCTTCTACATTTATGGAACAATATGTTTTATTACAAAATTTATTTTCAAATTGTTCATTATACGTTATTTTGATATTTTGTTCATTGTTTATACTCAACAATAAATGTGTGATGTCAGACAGAAGGCACTCTATTCAATCAAGAAAATGTATTACATTTATGAAAGTTAGTTAGTTATTACATGTAAAAGGTAGATACTTCAGAGACTAAATAAATATGTTACTACATTAACCTTTCCATAGTGTATCATAACTTTTTTCCTCAAAAGCAGTTGTTAAAGAGTAATTTTACATGGGTTCATAATTTTGCAGTCATGCTTCATAATTTCGCAGTTAATGACTGTAAAATTATTAAGACATATCCATAGTTTTACCGTTTTATTGTCACAAAATGGCACATATATTATATGGGCAGAATAATTTAAGACTATAATTGAATCCATTTACCTAGGCAAAAATAGTAAAATATTCCTTTTGTATCGAGCTCGGTAGAGCAGTGGGCCAGAGAGTTAAGTGACAAAAGTAGCTGGTTTACTACTTATCGACTCCCGGGTTCAAATCCCGGTTTCGATTCTGGCAAAGTTGAAGGGTTTGGTTGTGTGTGTCTGTGTTTTTTTCAACTGTGAAATCCCTGTCCGAGCAGCTTCGGCTTTGGTTTGGGGTTATCTAATTTGTGTGGTTTTGTTTTTTTTATGTATTACATTCCTAAATTCACGACACAGATCAATAACATAAGCTCATTGACAGCAATTATGATAGTTGACAGGTTTTCTAACTAATGTAGCAGTAAAGTACTGCAATATTAAAGCTGAAACAGAGTAATTCAACAGGCTGGTATTACCATGCTTATTGAATTTAACTATGCCTTGAAAAAAAATAAAATAATGTATTACTACCTTGTAATTCCTGGAAGGGCACCAACATTACAGGCTCTCGATCTCTTTAAACTATTAATTATTGAACTTTTTCCAACATTGGGTAAACCTACGACGCCAACTTTGATTGAGGTTTTAATACCCTTATTACGACAGTAGTTTGCTAATAAAGACATTAATAATTCAGCTCCTACACTTGAGGAGCCTTGTAACCCTTTATTAGATTTTGAAAATTTTCTTTGACCTAATTTTTTATTTTGTATTTGGGTTGATGCTTTAAAAGCTATAGCAGGTATTGTCCTTTTAAGATATTTTAACCACCTGTCAAGAACATCTCGAGGAACTAAATCAGCTTTGTTTAATATTAAAACAAGCCTTTTTATTTCCCTTCATATCTCTAACAGCTTGTTCGACTTGTATACACCTGGTACCCAGTGGATCTCTGGCATCCACAACTTCTAAAATTACATCGGCAGCTTCAATAACTTTCTTAAATTCTTTATAATATTGTTTTAACGAACTTTCATTATTCAATTCATGATATTTTTCTGACTGATCTGGAGTTAGATGCTCATACAGTTTACCTCTAGCTTCAGCCATTTCTGCCTAAAATTAAATTACTAATTCAATACCTGTTATTACTTGCATCTAAGACAAAAATTATTAATAGCTTATATCAAACAGTTTACTTTTTGTTACTTACAAGTTTATCCAGGCCCCCATTTAGTTTAGCTTCCTTTTGCTCTTCTTTTTGTTTCTGTTTTTCTAATCGTGCCGCTTCTCGTTGTCTCTGCTTTTCTTCTTCCTTTTGTTTTCTCATAGCTTCTACTTCCTTTAAAATGTCCTCTTTAAATGGACAAATATTTGGGACCTGTATTATATTCTGTTTGTTTTTTTTAGGATTCTTTTTTAGCATCTCTTCTTGCTTTTTTATTGTGCTGACGAATTTTTTTTCCACTTTATATCGTAAGCGAGCTGGCTGCCTTTTAGATTGTTTTTCTACAATTTTTAAATAAATATGAGTTGCAATAACATTCCATAACTAAAATAGTTACTTACTTAATTTATTTTTTGCCATAACTAATATCTTTTAATTTTTTTTTGATCAAGTACAAAACATACATAACACGTATTCTGTGTAACACACGTGCTTTTAATTATAACCTAAAAGATGTTACTTCTTCTTCTCCTTCTTAGATTTGGTCAACTGTGTCCAAGAAGAAAGTTGATCCCAAGAAAAATAAACTAACAATCTTCTTGAGTTTAATCCATTGAAATATAGTTGTGTTTATACTTCATTGGTTTAATCTTATTGAATTGTCTCTACTTGTAAAACACGAGAAATTTGAAGTTGGGCGACATCTATGGATAATTATCCTGATTATAATCAGCCTTATGCTGTATCACTTACGTTAAAGATAACGTACTGTTATCCGCGCTGTTATGTTATTTTCTCAAAACTGGTATGTTGTATCACATTTAACGTTACAACTCATAACGTATTACGTTATCACCCTATGTTATTTGTGAACTTAACGTACCCGATTTAACATCCAGATTTTACATGCAATGCAGTTATAAGTTAACGTACGCAATTTTAGGTGTGTAGCGCGAATAAAATTTGTTCCTTTAAAATTTGAATAAAATTGTTTCGTTCCAAACAATGGAATTTCAGAATCTTATGCGTTTGGCGTTATTGGAGCAACTGGAAAATGCAAATGAAAGGTGAGATTCTTTTTTTGTCGATAAATAAAAAAAATGAGGTTATCAAATTTTTTTTTAAATAGAAACCAGGAGAGGATACAGAGAAGAATCTTAAGCGACAGCAGTGATGCTTTCTAGTTGCCAGAAAATACATTTCAGAAAAATTTTCGGTTATCTAGAAATTCTGTATGGCATGTAATCGATGTTTTGAGGCCACATTTACAAGACGGCCAAAAAATTAATGCTTTGTTACTTGAAATGAAAGTGAGTCAACAAATAACAATTACCTACTTTCTATGTTGATTATGAATATTTTTAGATTTTAAGTACTGTTGCTTTTTTTGCAACTGGCAGCTATCAAAGATGTGTTGGTCAACATTTTCATCACGCTGTCGAACAATCCCGCATGAGTAGGATCATTTCAGATGTAACTTATCTATCTACCTTTGATAAATTCACCTTCCGCCACTATTCAGTACTTTTAGGAGGTCCATTACCGGTGGCATTTTGTCTTCGAGAGAACTCTTGCCATAAATAATTTATTTTATTTATGTCTGTAGGTTTCGTTTTTCCCCTAATCAAAACTCGGTTTTGTTCTAAAAAAATCTATTAAATCCTCGTATTGTTTTCTAGTAGTTTTTTTTAAGCGGTGAGCCATTTTGAGCCGACACAAACTACCTACAGCAAAATAACAAAACCAAATCAGAGACAAATGAAATTATTTTCATTCTCCGTTTCATGCGCATGCGGCGCGTCATTCAATTCATATTCTCTCTAACTCATATTAATTTCGTATAGCACTATCTCCCTTCAATGAAAGTATACTTTCTTCCCTTTTAACAGCTCAAACATAACATACGCGATAACGTATACGTTAAAAGAATGATACAGCATGCCAGGTTTTAGACGTTACGTTATCAGACCTGTTAAGTCCATACGTTATTTTCAGATAACGTACATGTGTTAAATATAACGTACGTGATACAGCATAGGGCTGAATATAACATTTTTAATGATGTGATCATGGGCGTCGCTTGTTACCCCTTGACAGGGGTACTATTATTATAAAAACTTAACATAAGTTTGTTATACTGAGTGTTTAATTTTGAGTACTAGTCATATAAAGGTTGCAGGTCATAACAGTGGACGAATGTGTGTTTATTCTTCTGAAGTCTGGCAGGGCCCAAATTAATCGGGAGAATACCTAAATTTTCCGTTATGTTTGTGACCTCTGTTTCTTGTCCAAGGGCGAGGGACCTGAAATAGTGTTTAAGGTGTAAGTTTGTGGTTTTCCCTTCTTATTTGGTCTTTTAATGTTAGAAATGTGAATATTTTCACAAGTGTTACCATGTGTCGGAAGAATTTTAGCAGTCTTACGCTCCTCATTAATGTCGGGTTGTTTGAGGTTTATATTACGCGTTTTATTTTGTTTTTGTTTATTTTTAACTAAAATTTTCTCTGGTATTTCGGGAAGTTTTTCGCGGTTTTCGTTAGCTTTGGAAATGACATTTTCTTTTTTTCTTTTGAATGTCCTCGTTTAATTTTTGGTATAAAAGTTTGACCTTTTCTTTATGATTTTCAATATAATTATTAACTAATTGATTTTCGATATCGACGTTAAAAGGGGAGTTCGCGCCTACGTGCCCAGTTACTATTTCGTAAGGTTTCATATTCGTCGTTGAGTGGATCGTGTTGTTATATCCCAAAAGTGCATAATCTACCTTAATTTCTATAGGATCGTTTTTGTACTCATTTTGATTAAGTAGCCTAATGTGTTTTATTAAGGTTGAGTGGAAACCTTCAATTAACCCTTTAGATTCTGGGTGTTGAGAACTTATAATATGTATTTCGATTTTATGAGTTTTAAGTAGTTCTTGAACTACTGAGTTTTTAAATTCTAGACCATTATCCTATATAATCTGTTCCGGAATGCAGTGGTGTGTAAAATATTTAACTAATTTATTTGTTATTTCGATACCTTGTGCTGAGTTGAGCTTATAAGCTTGTGCATATTTGGAAAAGGCGTCAATAATAGTGAGCAAGTTTTCTATGGTAATACTATCTATGTGTAATATTTGGAATGGTTTTGTTGCTGTAGGAGTGATATTATATTCTAGCTTCAGGGGTCTACGGTCATATTTGGTTACTTGATATAGGTCACAATTGTTAATATAATTTTGAATAGATTTTTGTTGGTTTGGCCAGTAACATGTATTCTTAATCCGTTTTTCGGTTTCATTGATTCCTCGATGATTGGTTTTACCCTCATGATTATACTGAATTATTTAATTTATTTCGTCATCGGTTGTGATGTCAATGAGTTTTTGTGTACATCTGACTATTTAAATTAAGGAATTTTTAAAATACATTTTAAGGATCGCGCTGAACTCTTCGTATATTGGATCTTCAAAATATAAGTAATATTTTACCTTGGGGGCCACCATTTCCTTAACAAATTTGATAATATCTTGTACTAAATTATTTTTTGAGAATTGAACGAGTATTTGTTGTTTCGTTTTATACAATTTGATATCGGAAGGGTCTGCTGGTGCGAAATTGACAAGGGAGATTATTATTTGGTTTTTGCCATAATTGCCCGTACAATCGGCCATGGGGACAGCAATGATCGAGTTTTCGTGGTTCGAATGGACTGTTGCATCGTCTACCTTGGCATTCTCGTAATCGTCTAAGTCGCCCGCTTCAGCGACAACCGATGTATTGTTTTCGCGATTAAGTTCTAATGATTCATTGAATTCTTCCGTAAATTTAAAAATTGATGCTTTAGATGGTTCGGCTTCGTTCATGTTCAGCTCTATTCGAGAGAGGGCATCCGCGTTTTTATTTAGCGTACTCTTTTTATACACGATTTCATAGTCAATCTCTTCTAGTTTCAGGCGTTACCTGACTAGCATAGAGTTTGGCTCTTTCAACGAGAATAACTATTGTAATGGTTTGTGCTCCGTGACTATTTTGAACTTCCTACCAAAGAAGTATGGCCGGAAGTATTTGGTAACCCAAATTATGTCCAAAAGTTCCTTCTGTATTGTGGAGTAATTAATTTCGGACTCACTCAACGTCCTATTATCATAGGCCACCGGTAGATCGGAGCCAATTTTGTCTTGTGAGAGCACTGACCCCAGAGCAAAGTTACTCGCATCTGTCGTCAAAATAAATGGTTCTGCAAAATTAGGGTATTGTAATATAGGTTCGTTAGTTAGAAGGTTTTTACATAACTCGACGCAACTGATATAATCCGGGTCCTTAATATTAATAATGGCGTTCTTTTTTAGACATTTCATTAACGGCTTAGTTACTTTCGCAAAGTATTTAATAAACTTGCAATAGTACCTCAGTAATCCAAGGAAAACTTTAATTTGTTTGGGTTTCCTGGGTATTGGATAAGTTTTGATAGCCCTGATTTTATCGGGATTTGACTTTATCCCGTCAGGAGTTACCACATACCCTAAATATACCACTTCTTTTCGGAGAAACTCCGACTGTCCAACTGCATTTTAAAGTTGGCCGCTCTTAGCCGGTCAAATATCTCCCGGAGCCTGTTAACGTATTCTGGTAGACTAGTCGAAAAAATGATTATGTCGTCGAGGTACAAAAGGCACCTCTCGTTTTGTATGCCCTTAAAATATTGTCCATCACCCTTTGGAAGGTGGCTGGAGCGTTTATTAACCCAAAAGGCATGCGTAAGTATTCATAGTGCCCCTGCTCAGTGTTGAATGCTGTTTTGGCTATGTCTTCCTCGGACATTTCGATCTGATGGAAACCCGAGGCTAGGTTCAATGTGGAAAAATATCGACAACGCCCTAGTTTATCCAGCAGATCGGTAATGTTCGGCAGAGGGTACTGGTCACTTACTGTTTTCTCGTTCAGTTTCCGGTAATCCACTACGATTCGCCACTTTTTTTGTCCGGACACATCGATTTTTTTTTGGGACAACCCAAATCGGCGAAGACCATGGCGAACAGGAAGTTCGAATTATTTTTTGGTCTAACATGTTTTGAATTTGGTTCCGTACCTCGGCTTTGTGTACTTCGGGGTATCTGTAGGACTTAGTGTAAACGGGTATTTCATCCGTAGCTTTAATGTTATGTTTTATTTTACTAGTAAATGTCAATCGATTTCCGTCAATATGAGAATATCGGAATATTCCTTAACGAGAGTTAATATCGTATTGCGTTCTTCCGAATTCATATGTTCAGTTCTGATCTTAAAAATATCGAGCTAATTTTTTTCGGTATGGTAGTGATTTAGATTAGGATGGGTATGAATTTGTGTGTCGTATTGATTAAAGTCGATGACCTCAATTGGTTCGATAATTTTGAGAGATTTTGGAGAATCTGAGGATTCAGAACTGTACAAATGGCTTATAAAACTTTTTACATGGGTGAGACATTCTGGTATTTCCAAGTTCTAGAATTTTGTGTACGGGATTATAACATCGCCCTTTTCTATATTTTTTACATTGATTTTAATTATTTGTTCACATCTAGGTTGTACTGTGATGTTATTCAAGTTAGCGTTTGGTGTTTCGTGATATAGAAATTTCGTTTGGCTGTTAGGCGTTACTAACAAATTTTTGTCTAAGATAGTATTGACGTTTAACAGTTTTAAATTATCGATCCCTAGTAAAAAGTCAAAATGATTGTGAAAATTAAACAAGTAAAATTTTAACGGAATGTTTTTTTGCGTTAAAAATTTTTGAACATGGCATGAAAGTACTGTAATTTTCTACTGATGTACCATGTGCAGTAAAAATTTTGAATGGTTCATTTTTTATAAATTTTTTAAAATGTTTGTGTGCGATTTCGTGTCTAACAAATGATTTCGTACTTCCTGTGTCAATTAAAACCTTTAAATTATTTTCAGAGAAAAAAATAAAAACAAGCTTACTTTCATTATAATTCATGTTCATTAATTCGAAATTGGGGTCGATGCTGTTCGACTCCATAAACTCGTGGTCCGAGATTTCCTTGTGAAAAAACTCATTTTGAGTATTTTCGGGACCATCGTTACAATAATATTCTTCAGGAAGTTCGACGGTTGGTTGGTCATCAATATTGAATAATTCTTCGACAATATAGTTCGGTCGCACATTATTATTATTTCTGATTTGGTATTGATTAGGATGATAATTACGGTTTTGGACTTGGTTTTGACCAGGCCTATAAGTGTTAGTTGTTGATACACTCATTGACACGGGTTTTGGCAAAAATTTCATTTGATTAAGTTTAAAAACATTTTAACTTGTAGATGGGCCAGCATTCTGGGAGTTATGTGACCTTCGCATTACTTGGGGGGTTATGTGAGAAATTATTTAATTGTAACTGTGGTTGATAATTAGTTCTAAAACTGTTTTGAAATTTATTTTGGAAATTTGATTTATTTTGAGAGATTGTAGGCTTATTATTTGATATTTTCATTTTTGACATTTTGCTACTAGTAGTTTCTATTTGAAAGTCATTTGTTAACATGCTTAAAGCGCTATTTAAATCAGTGGGATTTTTGGTTCGCATCAGAGAGCCTAACGGATTTTTGAGACGTCTAAGTAAAATCCTTAATGCTAAATTTCTGTGATAGTTTATTAATATTACACTTTCAGCGCCTTGGCTATGTGTTGTGATATAAGATGTTTGTAAATTTAACAGTTGTTGAATACGAGTATAAAATTCAAAGGGAGATTCATTTTCTTGTTTGCACTCGGTCAACTCTATTTTAAGCGTATAAATGCCCCTTTTATCCGCATAAGCATTGAGAAGTTTAAGTTTGAAATCATTCCAATTATTAATTATACAAGATGAAATATTAATAGCAGCTTCGCCTTTGATTTTTGCTAAGATACTGGACATCAGATATTCACTCTGAAAGTCCGTTACATAGACTGTGTTATAAAATTTATTTACTAGTTTTTCAATTATTTCTATAAATCGAAGCAAGAGTTCGGTTTGCCCATTAAATTCTGGGATCATACTTAAGTACTCCTGTTTTAAAACTGGTAATGTATCTGGCATTTTGATTGTTTCGTTTGTTGAAATTTGAGAAAATAAATTACTTAATTAGAATCGATTGGCGATCTTGTATGTGATCGGTTTCTTGAACGATTCAAGAAAATTGAGCCTAAATCAGAACTTTCAGAATTATATCGATCAGTTTTTTTTTTTTTTGTTTGAGTCAATAAATCGTTAAAACGAACCAATATTATTTTCCTTAACACCGTTTGACTAGGTAAAAACAATAACCCATTTTTGGGGCTCTAGACGTCCGTGAATGGACATCCACAGGATGTACAATTTTGTGACAAACGGCTGTCCACTCGATGTCCAGTGGGTTACTTTTGATATCCAGATGGATATCCGTCGTACGTCCATTAATTCCATGACGTACATCCAGTGGACGTCCTTGTGCTGTATGGGTGTAGAGTCTCGTCTGTATAACCTAACACACTATCCTAGCTTTTAAAAGGGACTACTTTGGTGACTTAAAAAGCAGTTAAGAAAACATTTTAAAAACATGTATTAAGCATTATTAGTAGATTTAAAAATCGATTTCGAAAGATGCAAGTTTAATTAACCCACTACTAAAAAAATCGGGCCTGTGAGTAGCAGTTTAAAACAAACATTTGAACAGAGCATAGTTAGTTGTCATCAAATAAATAAATAGTGAAGGTATGTATATCCAAAGTCAGTTGAAACGGTATAAAAACACCGACAAAGGAGTTTAAACGCCGGACAAAGGGATTTACTCATTTAATGGATAAAATCCTTTGTCGGCATTTTTATAGTGTTTCAACTGACTTTGGAAATACAACTTATTTTCTTATTTTGAATTTAAGTAGAAGTTCGGGAAGAGAGCTTGGTTTTTTGTCCTTTTTCGATTTTTTTATTACAAAATTAGGGGTAGGAAGGTGATTTTTTTACGTCTTGTAAGAAAAAATTTAATGCTCTACTGTCTTGACTCACATACCTGTGTATAAATAAAGAAATAATTTTATAAAAAAAGTTGAAGGATATTTAATGTTTGAATTGAAATTTGTCGAATTGTGACGTAGAACTCGTAGAAGGTACATTAATTATATGTAGGTATATATTGCTGCATCAGATTTAGTTTTGTTGTTTGTTAGTGAATTAATAACATATGGACATGGACATTTAAAAATTTATATCTTCAGCCATTAACCTATACATATAATTTAAAAAGTTAAAAGATAAATGAAAATTTTAATATTGCTAGTATAACACAGGTTGCAAACTGAATTAAATAACGTTTTTTAGTCAAAGATCCCCATTACCAAAAAAATTAAAACGAAGATATGAAAGGGGTTAAGCCAGGACATTGTCCTTTTGTTTATGAGCACAAACAAATTGTAGGAACAAAAGAAATTTCCTTTAAAAGGATTATTTGTAATGACGAAAGTACGCTCATTATAATAAAACTCCAATATTTTTTGAGGGTATTAATGAAAGATGATGATTAAATTACAATCAATGGTCTCCTTGTAATTGTAATTATGATTTTTTCAGTGCTGTATCCAAAATTGTTAACATTTTTTTTAATATCCAATTGGATGTTCTTGAATATCACTAAGCACTCAGTTTTTAATAGAATAAATATAGTTTAAAAAAAACTAAAAAACACGCTTTTAAAGCACATCAAACTAAAAAGTGAAAAATAATTATTAATATAAACTGAAAACAATAATGAACGAAAAAATACTAGTATTATTGTGAAAAAAAGCGTGGGTTGCTCGATATACGAAAAATATGGCACAAAGCGCCCCACGCTTTTTTCACAATAATACTAGTATTTTTCGTTCATTATTGTTTTCAGTTTATATTAATAATTATTTTTCACTTTTAGTTTGATGTGCTTTAAAAGCGTGTTTTTTAGTTTTTTTAAACTATATTTATTTTTCACTTTTTAGTTTGATGTGCTATGAAAGCGTGTTTTGTAGTTTTTTTAAACTGTATTTATATTGCTTATTGATGCTGATATTATAACATATTACGATCCAACAGATATTTCTGAAAAAAAAAATATTTTTTTTATTTCAGCTATGGGATTTGAACTCACGCCCGAGGAGTCCGTCGTTTCGCTTCGACTAAGACTTGCCCGCTCGGCCAACGACCGAACCGAGAATCACGGAATATACTTACAATATTACGCCTCTTGCTCTCACGCAGAGGATACGTGAGGAAAGGACTGGCGATCCTGATCAGGATAATGATATAAACTTATCAAATTATTGTATTGTTACCGGTTCTTCGTAAGTGTAGAAAGTTTCAATTAAATCTGTCCGTTTAAAGTGGGTCAAAATCGAGTCCAAAGAGTCGGTTACAAACAAACAAACAAACAAACAAACAAACATACAAGTGAAGCTAATAAAAGCGTGTTAAAAATAGTTTTAACCTAAAATTATTTAAATAGATTACACGGTGTGGATACAGAATGATCTTTTTATATGATTATAATTTTTAACAAGAATATGTTTGTAATGTTTAAAGTGCAGTTTTTATACTAATCTCAACGTTAACGTCTTAAGAAAGAAAACAAACAATTCCAAAAGCTTGACTAGTAACAAAGAGTTTTCTTTTGGCCTTGTGATATTTTTGACTGCAACCTTAACCTTACTTTTATATATACAGGGTGGGGTAATAGTACTTCCGACTTCGATATCTCCAGTTCTATGATAGCTAGAATCTTGATTTAAAAACGTAATTAAACTAAACAAAAAAAGTCTATAACTGTAAATTGTTTTCGAATATACATAGTTAACCAACGATTCTACAGGGTCAATTAACATTTTCTAAAATGGAATGCCGTGTATATCAGAAAATTTTTTGAATCCTCTTTGTGGCCTCCTTTCACTCCTATATTATTATTTACTTTCTCCCAACCACTTTCATGTAATGATTTTTTTTGTTGAAATTATACCATTTACACGTGTATATTGAAAATATCACTACAATCACACTATCGATTTTAAGAAAAAAATATGTTAATACCCCAGTTATGAGACATCCGTGTGATGACACTCAGCCATTTTCAGTTCCTAGAAGTATACAGGGTGGCCAAAAAAAGATTTTTAAATTTACAACTTTTTGAACTGAATTTTCTCAATTTTTTTCAAATGGAATCCTCTGTATATTTTTGGACGATGTGATGTAGGATTGAAAGACGTACATTTTTTGTACGTACAGTCCTATGACTATTTGTGACTATTTTCAATTTATTGAACAATAACTGCAAAATTCAGTAATAAAAATTAAAAATGAGGTTTTTTTTTAGAATAATTCAAGAGAAGATATTATAATATGCGTGGTATATGATGACCGTAAAAAACATCACACCAACAGCAATCCAAAATTTGAAGGAAAGGATAATAAATGCTTTAGAAGTGTCACTCCGGCAATTTTATGAACAGAAGAAAACTCATTCCAAAGATGCATAGAAATATGTCAATCAAAATGGATAACATGTGGAGCACTTTTTATATTATCTTCTCTTGAAATATAAAAAAATTATATATTTTTAATTTTTATTGCTGAATTTTGCAGTTATTGCCATAAGGATGTACAGGGTTATTCATTATAAATTACCCACCCCTTATCATCTTTATTATTGCCTATAGAAAAAAAGTTTTAAATAAAAGTTGTGTGGTTGTTATGACTAAATTTTGATAAAATGCTATCAAAAGTACAGTAGCGTGCAGATGTCAGGATATACAAAAAAATAATATATTTTTATAAATGGGATACCCTGTATATTATTGAATTTTTGGAATGATCCTTTGTTGCTGATTTCGAAAATATACTATATGTTACCCCTACCATATACCGTTTTTGAGTTATTAAACGTCGAATATCTCAGTTAAACTAGTTACTGTAAATATGGAAAAGTTAACATTATTAAAGTGAGCTATGCAAATGACAACTATTATGTTTGATAAGTGACATTTCTTTAATGAAATAATCAAAATGGTTTACAGGGAGGAAGAAAAAAAAAACAAATATTTATACAAAATAGGTAACAAAGATTTATTTAGGAAATTTAAAAGTAAATAAATGATAAATTATAAAAGATGTTCGATGTGTCCACCATTATTGTCAATGCATAATTGATAACGTCTTCTTATGTTTATAACTGCACCGAAAATAGCTTTATTATTTACATTAAGATTGTTTATTTCAAGTCGAATCCTGTCTGTAATGACTTGAATGCTATTATTAGTATTATTATTGACAATGTCTTTAAAAAATCCCCAAAAAAATGAATCCATAGGAGTCAAAGCCGCACTGTTAGGTGGCCGTTTAATAGGTCCATTATTCCCTATCCATATTGGGAATACATTATTCAAATGATCTCGAACTGGTAGGGCACTATGCGGAGTTGCCCCATCCTGCATCCAAATTATATCATCAAGTTCGGCTTCCGGAAAATTTTACAAAAGAATATTTTCTACTTCTGGGATAATTGTTTCCATATAGGTTACTCCAGTTAAAGTATAATCATAAAATATAGGCCCAACAATTTTGTTTCTGAAAATTCCGCACCAAGCGCTAACAGTTTTTTTATTTGTTTTACCAATTTTTTTCTGTTGTACTTGTTTTCCCATGACTATTGATTTTTCCTATTAAAAACTCCTGCCGTAGAAAAGGATGATTCATCAGTCCTTAATATTTTAGTAAAAAATTGGAATCTTCATCCAACTTTTGTATCATCTGGCGGCAAAAGTCCAGCCTTTTCCTTTTATGAGCCTCTGTTAAAACTTGTACGGGTAAAATTTTATATGGTCTGTAGCTGTTATTTTTTAACGTAGGTACGTTGGATTTTGGAATAACTTTTACTTAATTGATCGACTGCATTATTTATACTACATTCAGAATTTTATAAAAAATAATACAATGTTTCAAAAAGTCTATTCGCGAATAAATATGAATGGGCTTACCTTCGAAATGAAGCAGTATATCTAGCTATTCTTGCTAGTTTACTTGAACTACACGCTTTTTCTACTAAAACTGGACGTATTTTCACCTTTCGGTAAATATTTTTGAACGTATTTTCTGACAGTGTTGGACGATTTGGAAAAAGAGCATACAGGGTGTCTATATGCTCTTTTTGCACGTTTATTTTTATTATTTTGTATATAATAAGTAAATATTTGGACTTTTTCTTCCTCACTGTAAACCATTTTGTTTATTTCATTAAAGAAATGTCACTTTTCACACATAATAGTTGTTATTTTCATAGCTCACTTTAATAATGTTAACTTTTCCATATTTACAGTAACAAGTTTAACTAGGATATTCGACGTTTAATAACTTATAAATGGTATACGGTAGGGGTAACATATGGTATATTTTTGAAATCAGGTACAAAGGATCAATCCAACAATTTAATTTAATAATATCCCATTTAAAAAAAAATAATATTTTTTTGTATCCCCTGAAATATGCACGATATGCAGATGTCTAATAACTGGTACTGGTACATATTCTTTCTTAATGTGGAAGGAGGCCACAAAGTGGTTTCAAAAAATGTTCTGATGTATATGGCATTTCATTTGAAAAATGTTAGTTGACCCTATAGAATCGTGTTGGCTCACCCTGTATAGTCGAAAATAATTTCCGGTTATAGACTTTTTTGTCTAGTTTATTTATGTTTTTAAATCAAGTTTCTAGCTATCATAGAACTCGACATATCGAAGTCGGAGGCACTATTGCCCCACCCTGTATATTCCCAAATATAAATATTTCAAATACAAATGAAAATAAAAATAACGTGTCGTGTTTATTATGTTTGTTTATTTGTCTGTTATAGATTTTGTCTCAAAATAATTAAATCTAGAATAATCTTTAACATATCTTTTTATAAAGCATTATAGATAAGTAACACGCACGGTTGAAACAGCCATCATTTTCTTTCACGGACGCAATGTACATACAATAAATTACACCATAATCCTCGTTGCATATATCTAAAAATAGATCGTTCTATACTCGTACTTGATTTACGCTTTATTTTCATTTAGCTGCTACTATTTACATTGTTGTGGACTTTGGTGTCCTAAACCTAATACCGAGTTCAAGTTATGGGTTGATGAGACTTAATTTGTCCGGTCATCAAATTTATAATATAAATAGGTACGCAGTGGTCTACCCAATTAGGAGATGAAAATTTAATTCAATAATAATAATGCCGAAAACAAACCATCAAGATATATAAAAATTAACCACTAAATTAACCGCAGTAACTTTTGAAATATTGTAATTGAAACAACATTTATAATTGTCAACTGTTACGAAAAAGACTATTTCAGCAATTTTGCGCAACTTTGCCAATCTTTGATTTGAAAATAATTTAAATTTATTAGTATTATGAAAAAACTTGCATTTATGCATATTGTTGTCCGAAGCTAATATAAAGCCGCGTCCAGATTAGTTAAAATTTACGTCGTGCGTGGCATTCGACACAAATTTGTGTGTGCGAATGGTGTGCGTTACAAATTTAACAGGTCCACACTCGCATAAATTTGTAACGCACACACGAATTTATGCCGAATGCCACGCACGACGTAAATTTTTACTAATCTGGACGCGGCTTAAGAGGTAAATAAACTAAACCACATCTTAAATTATATGTTAGTGGAGAATCAATCAATCAAAAGAGCTACCCGTTTTAGCTACTAAGAATAGTTGGATTACGTGATTGAATTCAATTCATAACATTAAAAATATATATATTGAACATATTAAATATCCACCTTTTTACAAATTCTCTTTACTTTGACCAAACAGTTGTTTTTCATCATAATTTAGATATATAGAAGTAAATGCTGCTATTGTATTCTTAACTTATATACAAATTGTATTGTCTCTGCTTCTAAATACTCAATACAATAGCTGGAAAATTAATTAATTTAATTGAAGCCAATTTCTTATTATAAGTAATGATATTCCCCACAGGGAGGAAATTGTATCTTCTTACAGCAAACAATCAACAAGATTAATGTAATTTCCTGCTGACAAAATTAAAAATAAAAATTATATAGTTAAGAAGAATTTAAAAATCGTTTTTCTCGTTCCGATTCAGTTCTTAATAGTAGTTCTGAAATAAGAAAACGAATATTTTTTAAATCATTTAAAACTGTTTTTTTGTGATATTCTGCTTCTCTCAAAACCCTTATATAACAACAAAAATGTTAAAATTTGTATACACATGGTCATAACATAGAAGAAAAAAATTCTATGAAAATTAATGCCTCAGTTATAAATTTAATCATAAAAACACACAAATTGGAATGAGTAGTCAGAAATATTGTTTAACAACACGCACTTTATTAAGACCCATTTCTCTGTACCGCAGGTCAAATAATGACACCTAATTCTTAATAATGATATGATATCTAACATTTCTTACTAATTAATTAATTACACAGCAATAACATTAACAGCGTATTTCTAAATATCATGAACACCATTAAAATAATGAATAATTATAGGTATATTTTCTAATAGCATTTTTATAATATTTGTTATTTATAAAATTGTAATCCAACAAATTAATTCTGTATTATTTGTAGTTATGTTATTCAAATTCATTTAATTAATATGCTAAAATTAATAGTGCTAACACTAACTTAATTTTTTTTTAACTTTAGAATCCAGGAAATCACGAATTAGCACTACATAATTTTCAAATGGCCATTCACATAAGATAAATGAAAAGAGGGAGAGAGTGGTGTATACATATTTCACACAGATTGTAATATGTGTATATAAATAATCATCTGAAGAGTAATTTTGGGTGTACGTTTGTGTTTTAAATCACATAGGCCATGACAGTTAAACAAAAACTACTCTCTCGTTAGGTAAAGTACCTTTTCTGTAAAACATACAGCAAAATGCCAATAAGAAATTTATTCAAATTAAAAAGTTATACCCCCACGCAAAATTTCAAGAAGATTCATCTACTTTGATGATTTTGATCTTTTTCCACTACATGCATTTTACGTTAAAAAATTTACCTAAATAACTTTTTTATTCGATTATATTGAAAAGTGACGTTTTTGATTCAATTATTTGAACAAAAGTATCATTTTTTCGTAATAGATATTACTTTTTGTTGTGGTTGTTGGGAGACTACTTTTTGAACGATAAATAATAAATTATATGAACAAAATAATGATCAGTTCAAATACAGACGAAAATGTTTTTCGTACTGATACGGTTGCCAGCTTCGTCTCCGGTAATTTTCTGTAATCGTACGAAAAACTGGATTTTTCGTCCTTGTGTCATAAATAAATATTTTGGTGTAGGTAGTAGATACTTGATGGATCAAACACTTTCGAAATCGACATACTAACGACTTTTTTTAATGTAAAATGCAGATAGGTATAGTGGAAAAATATCAAAATGTTTTTGTTTAACTGCCATAGCCTAGGTGATTAAAAAAAAAAACAAAAGTACACACAAAAAATACTATTCACATAAGCAGGGATGAATCCCCAAATGTGCATGAAAGATTCTAAAATTGTTGGTTCATTTCACCTATTGCCAACTTAATCGAGGGACATACTGTATATCCACAACTTTTTGTGTTTGTGATAATCCGCAAGATATGTCTATCTGACCTTAATTATGAAGGATTATATTATATTACATTGTGCAGGAAGGCTTGAAACTATGGGATTATTAAATAATGAATGATCCCCTTAATAAGTAATTCGTGTTCTTCACCAATGTTCTCTATCGTATCACATTTAACTTCCAACATTGAGATAAAGATGAAATTTAAGAGATCAGGCTAGACCAATAAATACGTTCAACAGGCGCTAGCTAGTTAATACGGGAATAAAAATACAATCATTGAGTATCTGCACTATAAGATAATTCAAAATGGGTTTTGTAATACACGTTGGTATGAGAGATGATGTAATTTAGATTTGAAACTAATTGTAATATCAATTACATACTGTGAATATTTATTTATTTAGTCGGTTAATTTTTTTAATAATTTATTTAACGTCGACCTATTTCCGCTATCAGGGCCAATCACCAATGCCAGAAGACGAGCTACCCCCAACCTGGAAATTTTACCGAACCTCTTCTCTATCGAAGATTAGGGATTTTTTTACTTGTCTGATATATAAGAAACAAGGGACAGAGTGCTTTACATCCCCTTCGAAAGATGGTATATCATCTACACAACCCTTGCCTAAGATTGCATAGCTTTTGCGTATCGCCCATATACAAGCCGCTAGAAGACGGGACGAGGTCGACGAGTTTCACTTGAGATCATCAAATTACTGACTACGACTACGCTGCTTAACAGGGGCGTGCGGTGAGTTTTGATACAGAGGAAACAGTTTGTGATATAGGGTGATGGGTAATGCGAAGCCCCGAGCGAAGTGAGGCAAAATTTTTTTTAAGAAAAGGGGAGTGGCTTCCGTATACTCATTTTAAATCAAATGTCGAAAACCGCAAAGTTATGATCTCTAGAAAACAAGTAGGTACATTTGTATTACCGCCACTCTTCAATAAACATAAAACATAAAAACACCACAAAAATTAGACAACCCCCGATTCCAAAGCCAAAACTGCACCGGCGAGGGTTACACTTATGAAAAAAACGCAGACACACAACCATCCCACCGACATTACCAGTGCCGGTGGCGGGGGTCGAACCCGCAGCGAAATAAAGAGTTTGTTCAGTCACACTTGCCATCGTGCACTCTCTAGCCAGCTATAAATCGAGCCGGCTAGTTAAGTAGTTAACATGCACATACCTACCTATTTATAATGTAGTTTAATCCGCCTCTCCTTTTTTGCGAAGTCGGAAATAACTTCGTCGTAAAAGTTTGAATTTTGGGACATCTTCTTCACAAAGGCACTTTCTATTGTCAACAGGGACAATTTTGAAAGCCGCTTTTCACTGGTTGAATTTCTTGAAAAAGTTTTTATTCTTTTTAAGGTCGAAAAACTGCGTTCAACCGAAGCACTAGTTGCAGGTATCGTCAACACTAACTCACACAATTTCAACACTTTAGAGTAGGCCTGATCCAAACTATTTTCTTTTATAAAGATAATCAGTTCGTTGGCGTTATGTTTCTGACTAATATCTTCTGTAGCATAAATAACTGAAAGTTCCGATCGCTCTTTAAGAACAAGAACTAAATTTAATCGATGCGCAAAACAATGTACAAATATTGCATTCTGAAAAGTCTCTTTTACTTTGGCCTGCAGGTCCCCGAATTCACCAGCCATTACAGCGGCCCCATCATAACTTTGGGCGATAAGTTTAGCACCACACTGTAGATCATCGACTATCTGACAAACTATAGCATATAAAGCTGCGGCCGTTCTCTGCGTTGTTACGTCTAAAAATCCTAAAAAGCGCTCTTGGACTTTCCCATTTGGATTTATGTATCGTACTACGATTGACAACTGATTAATATTCGTAATATCGGTTGTTTCATCTAACATAATTGCAACAAAAGGAGCTCTTTTATTTTTTGCTTGATCTTTTCTAAAACAATATTGCTTATCGACTGAATCAAATCATTTTGAATATGATTTGATGTACCGCGAAATACCGTGGAGTGTTCCAGATGGTTACTTAAAATTGTATCGTATTTTGCTAATAAGTCAACTAAATTGATGAAATTGCCCCCTTTAGCAACGCTCCGAGATTCAGTATGACCTCTAAAACTAAGTTCATTTTCGCCGAGAAAACAAACAATGTGAATATGTCATTTTAACACATCTCGATTTTTTTTACAAGTTCATTATGCTTACGGTCACTCTTTCAACTGTTCTTCTAATGAATGCTCAATTCGTGATTTTCCAAATATTTTTTTCATTTAGCATCGCTTGCAAATGAGTTTCACACTTACCATGCCTCTTTGTCACTTTGTGAATGTTGTGTAAATCTGAAAAGCGAAAAGCCATTTTTATTCCAAATGCCTTTTTCATTTGTGAATAGTATACTGGCCAACAAAACAATTTACACAAATTTTCACAACCCGTTAAACACTGATTAGCACTGTACATTTCAATATTAAAGTACCTATGGCATGATTTAACTTTCGTTTTTAAAAGTTTTAAATCAGGTGTTGGTCTCCAGTTTCTAATAATATCTAGTTTATCTTGAAACGAATATGTTGAAAATCCCTTTTTCAACAAATTGCACACCACACACGCAAATAATATTTTCCACAATGCTAGGACCAGCTTCCATATTGAATAAGCAATTCTAAAACTGCTTATACGCGCACTAATGTTCAATGTTTTAAAAATCACTGGTCGCCGCACCACAGGTTTAGAAACACCAAAAAAAGTTTTTACAAATATAGCACAAAAACTGAGAATAATACTAGGAAGATTAATATTAAGTAAAATATTAAAATCGAGATTAAAGTCTATAAAACAAGACGCATTACTATGCTATACGGCTCAGATATCAAGATTATGAAGTGGGGATGGGATGCATTTCAAGAAGTTGCTTATATCGAAGTCGCGCGGTTTCGTATTGTCTTGAATATTCGAGTGCGTCATCGTTACGGTTTTAGCGTGCAATATTATCTCAGCTGTTGAAATGCAGGGCCGTGTCTACTAAAATTGGGTAAAAGTAAATTTTAATGATTAATATATGTGATAAATAATAATTAGGTTCTAATTATGTGTCTTTTTTAATAATCCCAAAGGAAGCACTGCTTCCCTTGCTTCCATGGACCGACCGCCCCTGCTGCTTAACTTTTCATATCAAAATATGAGTCAGATCTACGCTTGCTCCTAGTTAAACATCTAAAAATCATTTATTTACACTACCAAGGTCAATAACTGATGCCAGGAGATGTCTTTATTAGTGTTTGCGTAAACACTACACTACATTACACTATACTAAGTTTTACATCCTTTCTAAAGACGATAACATGGACAGGTCAGTTCAACCACTATTCCTCATTACGTAACTATTTACTTTTTAATCGCCCCATATGAGTTCGTCTAATAGAAAATTTAAGTTTGTTTATGACCCTATGAATAGACAATTTTTAACCTGCACAATTAAATTGTATTATTAATTAGTTAGAGGTCGCAAAAAAACTGGAAATAGCGAGCTGGCTTGAGTGGGGAGAACTCTGTAAGAGGTTGCGGAGAAAGGTTGTAGTTGGAGTACTTGAGTGTGCTAATTTATCTTTTACCTAAAATGTTATTGATTAAGGATTATTGATTAAAGTAAAATCAATATTGCTTATAAGCTTATAGTTATATTATGTGACTTTGTTAATTCAATGAAGTGCTTGTCTTTGGTGCTACGTATGTAAAATTTGTTTCCTGTCGAGAAGTCTAAAGGTAGAAATATAGTGGAGCGATGAGGGTAGAAGCACGCGGAGAGAGTGGCGGCTACACATGAAAAAAAAGAGCGACCGCTTATCGCTTCAGTATGTGCGCTTCTATTTCAAATGCATTAAAATATATTAATCGCCCGCTTACCCCCGACGCATGCCTCTGTCCTCATCACTCATCGCTATGTATTTTTTGTATCTCTTACAGTTATACTGAGTTACCCTAAACAAACATCGAAATTTGCCCACCCTGTACGTTTTTTTGTTGCCATTTACCGTCTAGTTTACAACCAACTGCGTCATTTCGCAATATTTGGCTTTTGGTTAGATTTTATTTGTAACGAATGTTAAAACATTCTATTTTGTTATATTAATGTTTTAGTTGTATTTCCATTAGTATATACACTTTATTTTTATTGTAACAACCAGAGTTGTAAGCTGTTATTCAAGTATTGAAAGTTAATACATGTAAATTAGTGTTAGGAAGGCATTTATTTTATTTTTCAAGTCAGTATGTGGTAAATACAGACATTTATGTAAAATTCAAATTAAGTATCAGTAATTATTATGTAGCCTATTTGTAGAACATTGAAAGTTATGTGGAATAACATAATTATTTTCAATTTAAAATCAATCCCATCGCTTTTTCAGTTTTATCACGGGATGTACTTCATCGTTGTTGTAAATAACCTCAAGTTATTATTATTATTATAAAAAATAAAAAAAATAAAACTGATTGCGCTAAACTAAAACAAAAAAAAAATCTAATTCTGACTTCATCTGCCCATTCTTAGTACAAGTAAGATTTTTATATCTTAGACAACTCTGATTTTTCGACTGTCAGAGGCATAATCGGACTTTGATAACTTACTCACGTTTTGTTTATTTATTTTCTTAAAATGTTTTCTTAACGAGGCCCTACAATTTATTGTGAAGTCCGAACCATATCTAGGGCATCGACAATTCCCTGTCCCATCTTAGTCTGAAACAAATTACAAATAAAATTTCTAATTTGCTCCAGGATGGAATCGAACCATCGACCTTCAAAACCAACTTACTTTGAAACTTGAGAGAGAGTTGGGACAGATACACACAGTGTTAGTCAGCTTAAATTGACACCGACCTTAACTCCTTTAATTTTTGATAGAATTTAAAAAATAAAAAATGGGTTTTATCTAATTTTATATATACATTTCAAATATGTTTCCGAAGACTTTCTAGATTTTCATATATAGGGTGTAATAAAAAATTATTTTTTTAAATCTAACATCCCATGTATTTACTGGCGGTTCTTCTATAGGGTCATTTGGTCAATGACCTCCCACATACTATTCATTTTCTGAAGTTTAAAAATATATAATATATACATATATATTTTTAATATTCTTAAAAAATATATTAAAGTTTCTAGTTCATTCTATGCACAATACTATTCAAATATCTAGATCGCAGGACTTCGTATGCCCTCCGAGCACCGAGCCTCTACATTCATATTCATTACATTATCCATTTATAGAATTTAAAAATCTTGGGTCAATCCACGACTTGTCCTCAAAGCTAGCTATAGACCGAATTTACAACGAATTAAAGTGAAATAGACTTATGCGCGAATAGTCAGAAAGCAAAAGAGACAGACAACACTGGCGGGGACAATGTCCCTGACACATTTTACGGAAACGGTAACGCACGAAGTTCAGTAGAGCAGTCTTAATGCTGACTAGGTACGCGTTGGTCGGTAAATTCTGTCGCGTTGTTTTTAATGTTTTTATTTGTGAACATTTTATTAGTAAATCTCTACTTGTCGTGAAATTAAGTAAAACAGTGTTTTTGGTGTTTACTATTAAATATGATTGTTGTACAAAATATATTAAAACTGAAAGATGAACATAAGTTGGGTTATGAAGACCGAGTGAAAATCAAAAGTGGTGGCTGTGCAAAACCTAATATGACGATAAAGCAAACATCTCTTGATAAGAAAAAAGAAGTTAATAGGTATCTTCGAAATTCAATGTACGATTTATCCGAGTGGATTTGCGGATGCGAGGTAAAAAATGCGTTTTTTTGTTTCCCATGCCTGTTATTTGGTGATGATCCTGATCTTATATGGTCCAAAATAGGTGTAACTGACTTGAAACATTTAAAAATAAAAGTACAGAAAAATTCTCTCGTATCAAGTCATATGAATAACTGTTGTAGTCTAGCAACACTTGGTACAGTTGATATTAGAATGCAGTTAGACAGTGCCTATAGAAAAAGTTTAAAAGCTTACAACGAAAACGTTTCGTAAAATAGATTTTAAATAAAATAATAGACTGTGTATTATCTGTGGAGCTTTTGAGCTAGCACTACGCGGACATGAAACTGAGTCTTCTGATAACCCGGGAATATTTCGAGGTCTAGTAAATTTTGTATCTGAACTAGATGCCATTTTTAAAGACCATTTGCAAAACAGTACTGTGTTTAAGGGCACTTCGAAGGCAATTCAAAATGAACTTTTAGATTCGATATCGGCGATTATTCACGAAGAAATAAAATCTGAAATTAATCAATCTGACTTCATTGCAGTTCAAGTGGATGAAACCACAGATAGTTCCAATAAAGTACAAGTAGTTTTTGTGTTTAGATATGTTTTAGACGGTGTTATATGTGAGAGATTTTGGAAATTTATTCAGCCTCAAGTAACGACATCGCAGCATTTGACAGATGTAATTTTAAAAGAGTTAGAATGTCTGAAAATTAATGAAAGTCCTGAAAAATTGATAGCACAAAGTTACGATGGAGCATCAGTAATGAGTGGTGCTTTTGGAGGTGTACAAGCCAAAATTAAAAAAAGTTATCCTTCAGCAAATTTTATTTATTGTTACACTCATCAACTAAATTTAATTTTACAAAAAGCATCAAGTCAGGATAAAAGCATAAAAAAAATTTTTGCTAATTTACATAGCTTTTCTTCATTCTTTGGAAAATCGCCAAAAAGAACAGCCGTGTTAGATAATGTTGTTAAGGTGAGATTACCTAAAGCGGCTCCAATACGATGGAATTTTAATACAAAGTGCATAGAGACTGTTTATACCTATCGAACAGAATTATTAGATTGTTTAGAAAAAATCATTGATAATGAATCAGAAAACAACACTCTAAACCAAGCTATTGGTTTAAAAAACTACTTACAAAATGAACATTTTCTTTACTGGTTAAATGTTTTTCATTGTGATATATTGTTCAATCAATTACAAAAATCTAATATCGATGTCATAACAGTAAATAAGTGTATTGGCGGTTTTAATAGTAAAATTGAAGACATCAGAAATAAAATTTTGAATAACTATTTGGAGGAGACATCCATGTAGTCTGCCCAGAGATGTAAAACGGAAGAATCAAAAAGGAGAATTTCATTAGAAGTTTGTGATATAATTACATCTGAGATCAAAAACAGGTTTGGCTTCAGTAATCATTTAGCAGTGTCTCAGTTATTTCACGCAGATCGATTCAAAGATTATAAAAAAAGCTTTCCTCAAGATATGTTTAAATTAGTTAAAACGGAGTATCCAGTCATAAATCATTTGAAACTTAAAACTGAATTAGAAGTATTATATAGCCGAGAAGATTTTTCCAATAGTGAAGGTGTAGTTGCTTTGTTACAGCTTTTTATTAACAACAATTTGTGCAATACTTTTTCTGAAAGTGTCAAACTGTTAAAAATCTTGTGTACTCTCCCTTTGACTACCGTCGAAAGTGAACGTTGTTTTTCCACCTTAAAAAGAATAAAGACATTTTTAAGAAATACTACGGGTCAGGAAAGGTTATCTTCTTTAGCTATGCTCACCATTGAAAGGGCATTAATAAAGAAGATAAAAGACTTTAATGAAAAAGTAATTGACCACTTTGCATCTCAAAAAGACCGGAGGATCGACTTGGAATTTAAATCACTTTAAAAGGTAGGTAATACAGTAAACTTTTCTAATTGACCTCCCTATCTCTTGACCCACGAACCGCCACTGATGTATTATAGTATTTTTGGGACCTTCGTATTTTATTTAGTTATAAACATAAACATGATTTTAACATTAATTGAAAAATTCATCCATAATTATGAATCAAGAATGTTGCGACGTAATATAAACACTTGAAAATTGTAAAAAGTTTAATGTAAGTCGCAAAGTATGTTTTTTCATCTCGTCTAAAGGTCATCTTTATTATTTCGCAAAAAAGATCATTCCTACTGTTCAAAAATATATTTTGGTAGAAAGACACAACATTTTGATGATTTATCTTTTATGTAGAAAAAAGATTTTCAGGCAGACAAGCTCCACAAAAAAAAAAATTTTTTAAAAGTGTACATATATGTAATATTCATACGCACTAATGCCTTCAATACTTTAGAAAGGTGTAAACATAGGTCTGTAATCAACAAAAACAAAATAAATATCCTATCAACTTTTTTTAGAAAACCTTAACCGCGCGACTACAAGTGCAACAAGACAACAAGAAAAAACGCGCATCATTGGACCGTTGAAAATCACCACTCAATTAGAGAAATTAGAAACAGGGTCAATTTTACCAAAATTATATTATATCACTTTATGATTAAGTGCTCTGTGAATAACTCTTAATTAAAAAATGTAAAATATATCTATGATCTAATACAAAAAATATCTAATGTGGCCGGCACATAACTTTGTTATACCAGTATCATCCTGATCTAAAAAAATCATTCTATTAATCACTTCACTTACCTCAATTAAATTTTAAAAGTGTACCTTGAAATTTTCATTAAAATTTATAAATGATTATCAACGTCCTTCGATACTGTCAATAATAATTCATGTCATGTTTAATAGTTTCTTATTGCCATTGACATTTTTGTAACTAAATTAGACATTTCAAATGTCAAACTGGCAAATTTATCCTAACCTCACTTTATGAAGTCAAATGTGTACAAAATTTCAGTTTATATCAGCTTTATTTAAATACTTGGAAAATATATTTAATTGGCTTGATCTAGTAGGCATGATTTATAAACTTTCATCAAGAACATATTTTCAAATACAAAAAAAGTTTGGGTCCCGCGGACCTCCTTTCAGCTGGCCAATTTTGCTCATCACCGAATTTATCATTGTCTTTGGCTTTTAGAACAAGTGTACTAAATTTGAAAGCTTTATCTCAAAAACTGTGGCAGCTATCGCGATACAACAGACAGCAGACAAATTTTTTTTTTATAAAGAGGTTTTTTTCCCACTATAATTCGTCGAGATTCGTCCAGAAATGCAATAAACACACACACATACACATACACGCACACACGCACGCACGCACGCACGCACACGCACGCCTATGCACACGCACACACACGCACGCTCGCACGCACGCACACAGGATGAAAAAAATCACGATTACTATGCTTCTTTATATTAGGTATAACAATGTAAAAATTGTACAAATATCTATAGCTGCAATCCTTAAATTTGTGTATTCAATTGGCTAAAGTATACATATTAAAGCTAGCATGCAAGTGTAGCTATTAAGCTACATCAGAAAGTTAGTTTAATAATAGTCTGTTGACAGTTTTCTTATTCCTTACAGTGGCATACTGTAGCTACAATTTTGTTAGGTCGAACAGAGGGTTTTTTTTGCGAAAGTGTAATGGCAATAGGATTTCATTCCACGAAATCGGCAGCCGGCACTATAATCCTATAGGATATGATTGAAGACGTGCCCCGAATGTCGGCCACACTATTATGCATTTGAATAGATTAGGAACACAAATTCTTAATGCAAAGACAGAAATACCTCAAAACCTAAAACATGTTTCCATATTATTTACCAAGGTATATTTATAATAAATTTTTTTATACAATTTAAAATACTAAAATATAAGAATAAAACACAATATAATAATAATATCAACTAATTCAATGCAAAATAAAGTGATCGAATATACAGATCCGACTCAGTCCACTCGTAAAAATCGTGTGAGGTAAGAGGCAGGAAGGTAAAATTTATACATTTCTATTTTGAAGAATTTCTTTTAAAAATGACAAAGTGACAATTGTACACTAAACTTCAATGATTATCGATTAGTGTTGTTTCATTTTATTGGTTCCTAAACTGGGGCTTACTTGATTGTAGAAGTTATAACGTCTATTGCCTGGGTAGCTGGTTTGAAGATATAATTAGAGGGTTCAGTTAATGTTAATGAATAAAAGTCGGAGCCTTGGTAAAATAAATGGTTCTATTCTATTTAACAGTGGTGAACATATCAGGGTATTTAAATAATTAAATAAACATTATTCTTGACGGGAACATCAGAGAGAGATAGACGGTGCTGTGGGCGGCTAGGCAAACGACGTCTCCGGGCTTCTGGATGCCGGCCCCAGTGTTTAAGTACCGACGCTCCCCCAGCTCACCGTGCTGTAGAAGATGTCAGACCACACGGCTGCCGTGGACTCAGCTTCGTTATTGTTGTTACGACAAATCCACTGCAGGTCCTAGTATGTTCAGGCACAGCTTTCAGCTCACCGCGTTGTAAAAGAGGTCTGTTTACACACATTATGTGCTCAGCAGGTTATTATCAGAAATGACGAACGACGGCAGGTTCGAGTGAGTTCAGGCGCTTCTTTCAGCTCACCGCGCTGTAAAGAAAGTCTGTGTACCCACTGCCGTCTACTGGATCCTGGGCTGCTTTTATAGTCGATCTCGACTGGAATAGGCGGGGCCACTCGTGCTGAAATGAATAGCAGATTCGGGGCAAACGCAGCTTCATCCATCTCCTGTCTCTCTCGCCGGCCAGGTACGGTTAGCTGGTGTCTTACAGTAATGAAAGGATGATTCATTACAAAGTAGGTGCTAACTTGGTGAATCGCCGATAAGTCGAAAAAATATATTTAATAATGAAACAGAGTTCCTTCAAACTAAGAAAATCCTGGGGCGTACAATGAGCAGTGTCGACATTTTGTATGCAGCAGTTTATTATTTTTATTTTATTTATTTATTTTTTTTTGAAGAATAAGGAGCCCTTGTAAGTACACGTGCAGATTCTAGAATCCGCCGCGCTCAGACCTATGGGTCCATTGTGCTTGCGTGACTTCCGGCTTTCTCTACAAAAATCTGCATTTTTTTCTGATATCCAATAATTGATCTTGAAGCATCCCAGCATATTTTACTGCAACAGTCAAATCTAAATCATCGTTTTGTAGGTATCTACTTAATAAAATACTGTTGCTAAATATGCATTCGCTTACAAATAGGGAAACCATAAATTTCACAGTTCTGATGGAGATGATCAATCCACTGACAGTCGACGCATCACGGTCAGTCCAGTTCCTAATTTCATCCAAAGCTTCGCATACAGCATTCAGAAGCTCAACGAAAATCATCATAGAATCATGCTTTTCCACCCATCTTGTGGGGCACAGTTTCTTCAAATTCAACTTTTTTTATTTGGGACAAAAATTCATCAATCTTCTTTGATAAAACTTCCTATCTCTTTGGGTATGAAGGAATGAACATGTCTTTTCAATTATCCCAAAACGATTTCTGATATCTTGGACTTGGCAAGAATCCGAAATTGCAAGATTCAAGCAGTGTGCGTCTCTTTAAACCTCTGCTCATAACACGAGCGCCATCGTAACCTTGTCCTCTTAGATATTTGATGTCCAGACCCAGATCTTTCGTATTTTTCAAAATTGCCAGGGAAATATTTTGTGCAGTTGTAGAAGAGGCACAAAATACAAAAAATTTCCGCAAATCTTCATTTGCTCGTGGTCGAAATACTTGAGACAGAAAGACATTGGTTCGATAGTTGTAAAATCAGTTATTTCATCAACCAAGACTGAGAAATACTTCGACTTTTTACTTATTCTATTACTTTCGCTTGTATCAGAGAACCGCAGGTTTCAAGAATTTCGTTTTGAATTACAAAACTTGTATACAATGTATTTTTCTTTGCAATTCGTAGATCTTCCAGATGTTTTGTCTCCAGATTGAACAGCGAATCTTAAGAGAGCCTTAAAATTTTCTTCATTTTTGGAGGGTAAGTTATTTAAATCAATTGGCCCATAATCTCTATACCCACGTAATGCCAAACCTTGTTTTCCGCACAATATTATAGTTTTTATTATGGGCTTTAACCGCTCTCGATTCTCTTTAGCCTCTTTGATTTTATTTTGGTTCAATAAAATATCCACAGATTTTTGGTTGTTATTCTCTATTTGCCCTAAGTTGGTGTAGTGCAAAAACGAAGTTTTGTGATACTTCAAGGCATTATGATTATTGAAATATTGTAAGGCGCGTTTCCATTTCTTAAATCCTTTTTGCATCAAATAGCCCACAGGTACGTACGTCTAACAGAATAAGAAGTAAAAAACACACAATATTTGCTGTATGCTGCGTCCTCTACTTTAGAGTACGCCAGCCAGGGATATTTTCTGAATCATGCATACTGAAGTTTTCTGGAAAACTTTTCGCTTGAAGCGCTACTTGAAATAATTTTCTGATGGCTTCCATGTAAGGGCCAATAACTCCAAATAATTTGACAAGTTTATTTTTCAGTAGCACGATGTCGTTTTCGTCCTTACTGCAATTTTGAGGGCACAAGAGACTATCCTCATTATTAGTACTACGACTACTGCAGGAAGAGGAACTAGGTATGCTATTACCCATCACCGGATTATAGCTTTCTACTACCAAAGTAAAGTCTACTAGACCTAGGTACTATCACCACCTCTATTCTCTACTACCTCGGCTATATTATTTTTGTTTTTTTTTTTGTTTTTGGCTTGAAAAAAATTCAGCAGACAATCAAGCTTTCATTTTTCCAATTTTCTTTGAATCTGAAATAGAATAAAATCCTCTTTCAAATTGCTCATTTTCGTAAAAACGTTAAAAAATGCAGGGTGTTTAGTTTTGAAGTAAAAAAATTAATGGCGGTAGAATTAAAATAAATAACCATGTATAAACAAAACATGACAAAATAAAAATTTATTTAAAATCAAACATCTTTTATATGTAAGTTTTTTTCTTGGGTTTTAACTACAAAAATAACAAAGTTAGGGTGGGTTGGAATACAAGGTGCAGGTGATTCACACTGTACATATTCAAATTCTCGTGAAATCGGTGAAATGTGAAATCATGCTCAATTACAAGTGTTATTTACTATTACTAATATCTAAGCCTGGCCAAGGTCATTAATCTTACAGAGACGTACTGGGTATGCATCATATCATAATACTTGAATAAGTACAATAATAAAAACAAAAATATTTTATATATTGTGATGTATGTTTTTGTACTATTTCGTTCGCTTTAAATTCCTTTTTATGTATTTCCTTATATTTTGTAAGCTTAGTGCTGCACATTATTATTAAACTGTTAAATGACGTTCACACATGTATATTGTATATCTAAGTGATAACTAATAATAAATAAATAAATAAATAAAATAAATGGAAATAAATTTTATTAATACTGGTACACTTTATAAAAATATGTACAAAACTCATCTTAAGCAGATTTATGAAGTAGCTTGATTGTCGTTATCACAAACTGGGGCACTTCTATAATAACTGTGTAGCATCAAATATGTTTCTACAGTTGTCTCAATAAGCAATGTTCGCTTTTGCTAGCTAGTAAAAGTGGAAATGTTGGTTTAACAGGGTCGAGTACAAGTACTATAACATTTAAAATAGAATTTTTTTTTACAATCTGTCGTCTCGTCAACACAAAACCACAGCCGTGTATTTTTTAATGCACATTTAATCCTATTTACAATGTCTTCACGAACACTTGGTACATATCTACGTAACGATGAACGACTTGGTAAATTCACCTGGGGATTGTATTTATTCCAGTACTCCCGAAATGCTGGTTTATCCAATATGCACAAGGAAACATCACAGGCAATCAGCATTAACAGTAAATCAAACATAAACTGAGGTTCCAAAGAAGACACGCCATTTTTTTATTTTTATGCCGGTTACTATTGACATGAATTTTGCAGTCGTATTTATTCCAGCACATTAAGTCTTGTTCACAAACTTTAGAAATTATTTTACATCCATCATAGAATAAATCCGGAAATTCACCGATAAATTTATTCACTTTATCAGCGTACGGTCGTTTTCTACTCTTTACGCTCAACATTATTTATTATTTATTAGTAATCTATGCATCGACCGACAAAAGTGTGTCGTGTCATCGTCATCGTAAACAAGCGCGCGATGGCATTGGTATTGCGCCCGACCCTGAATCTACCATCGCTTGGCCAGGTTTACTAATATCTAATATCTATAATGGAATGGAAATAAAGAAATTTGGCAAAACATTAATAGGTATTAATGAACTAATGTTATCAAAATCAAAACACTTTACTCACCAGTCACCATCCAATAAAAATCACTAAAATCACAGGACACTTCAAAACTTTCGATAGGTACTTCAAAAACACAAGACACAAGGAATTTGAATAGCTATAATTAAAAAACTATAGTTAAAAAATGTTTTCGACCTCGCCAACACTACGAGTAGAAGTGGAATACCTGATGTACGAAACCCGAAAGCAGCATCATGTTTGAGCATGACAGGCCACAAAGCCATGTTGCCAAGTTTTTCAAAAAGAAAAGAAATTAAGACAAACAAGTTTAGTGATTTTTCAAAAAAATTGTCTCAATTTCTGGGGGGGACTATGGGGCAACAGCCCCATAGCCCCCTAAATATTCTCCATTGCTTGTTAGCAAACCTACTATCCGTCTCAATCGTTCTCTATTGAGCTTCAATGACCACTTACGATAGAGACACTCGAAGGTCTATTTATAAGAGAGCCTTCATTGTCTCATTCAGGGACCTCCAGCCCAATGGTTGTTAAACTGTGCCAAAGCCCCAGTTTCGGGCCAGGAAAGAGGGTTTTAGTACAATCTCGCGTCAAGCCGCCCGTTTCTTCATTAGGTATCTTTTATGACACTATGCCCGGGCACATGTTTTACTGAGTTATGCTCACACAATTCGGCCAGAATTTGTCGACAATTCAGTAACAACTTAGAGGTCACATTATTTGATTCAAGACCTTATTATAAATATTAGAATTCACAATAATTTTATAACCCACTAAACATTTTGTACAGAAATGTTTCAGATATGTTTTAGAAACTGAAAATGACCTACCTCAAAAATGTTTCAAAGGAAATGTTAGCAATATTTAGCAATATACATATACACATTGTGAGGGCTTCATAATAGATAGGCGTTAATTAAATGTGGAAAACGCCCCTCCGTTAAGAAATTCTTGATTTACTTTTCGACTTTGAAATATTTCATCTGAAACATTTTTGAGGTAGGTCATTTTCAGTTGCTAAAACATATCTGAAACATTTCTGTACAAAAATGTTTAGTGGGAATATTATATCATTAAATGATTAGACACGAAAAAAATATACTTGTTACACATAAATAAACTTATAGGAATACCTACTAAACAAAACTTGTTCATAGGCATAACTACTGGATTAATTACTAATTTCTAGAGAAGACAATAACAATAATAACAATAAAAATAACAAGAAATTATTTAAATTAATACTATAATCGATTTGATTAATACCTACGTATTTGGTACATAAATTACATTATTGTGGTTCGTATAGATAAGTAGGGTATATATAGTAAGTAGTAGAAGTAATTAATGCATTGTGATATTGTGCAGCAACCCAGAAACTGAAGAGAAAATTAGAGCCGACAAAGCAGAAGAATTGTCAATATTTAATTTAGTTGGTATTTATTTGTATGGTTTGGTGTTACATGTGCAACGGTAAAAGTCACATTTAGGAACTTTACTAAATACCTTAATAACTATGACACCCTGTATAACACCAAGGTTTGGTTATAGTAGGTGTAACTAATTTTGTTTTACAGCCTCTTGTCATGTAAACGTTACAAAAGGTTATGTATTTCATTTGTTTATATAATTAGTAATTTTCCTTAGTTTAGAATGTTTGTATTTCTTGATTTACTAAGCCTTTGTTTATTATGTTGCAGCTTTCCAGTCTCTGACAATTCTATGTTCTCTAGAAATTAAGATACACATTTGTTTTTATTATAATAATCTAACTAGTTTATTCAATTATACTTTTAATGTTTTTCTTAAAATGTTTTCTTAACCGCCTCTCAAGCCACCGAAGTAACTCCCAGATAATCCTAGGATTTTGTGTCGAGTAAAGAGAGACGAGACCCTACAGTTTATTGTGGAGTCCGAACCACATCTAGGGCATCGACAGTTCACTCCCATCTTAATCCGAAGTAAATTACAAATAAAATTTGTTGCTCCGGGATGGATTCGAACCAATGACTATTTCGGAAGTCATTGATTCGAACCATCGATATTCGGCATCGTGTAAATAGCTATAAGCGCTTTATCCATTCGACTACCATGCCCACCATAATGTATAATAACATTAGATTAGTAGGTAACGTATACTTACTCTGATGATTAAGCATTTAAACATTTATTTTTAATTCAGTTTAACTTATTTAACCAAATTTTTTTCAGTCTGTAATTAATGGCATCAGCATCAGCTGTCAAGCAGTATCGACCTCTAACCACAGCCTATTGTTTGGTAGGCTGTGCTCTAACATTGATCATACGAGCATTGATTAACATGTGACAGTTAGATTTCATTATTCAGTGTGGTTTGCACCTAAGCTTAGGCAACTAATAAATTTTATTCATAAAAATAGTTTTTTTTTATTATTAAACCATTTCCTTTATTAGCTTAATTTCAATAAAATTCCTAAGCTTATTTTTAAATGAGTACTTTGTTGTTGACTATCTTTTATATATATATAAATCTGTGTTTGGTATTTTCAAATCTATTAGGTTGGCATCTGTGCGGCATTTTTTTGTATTAATAAAGTTTACCGTATACCTAGAGAGCTGACAAATACCATTTGATTTATATGGTAAACATCATGGCTGTTCATCAACTCGGTTTAATAAGTTAGTTAATTAATTATTTTTGATTACCGTTTAACAAAGTGTTTTCATCATCAAAGAGGTAATTATTGTTGTAGTTAGGGATTATTCAAACATTAGATTAAAGGTAATAATTTTTAGAATTATTATTTTTTCTTGTTTTTTTTTGCTTTTTAATTTTAAAATTCTAGTATTAAAACCGGTTTTTCTTTATTTAATCTTATCGCAATTCAGTTAACACCAATATAACACCAGTCTAACATCAGTATAATACCAGTAAAACTCGAAGTAAAACTCGTAGAAAAACTAGGTGAAAATCATTATTTTGTAATAACACTGTACTTCCATTTTGTAATAAATTTACAGGTGGAAATCATATATTTTGTAATAAATTTAAAATTCGTTTAAACTTTCTACAGTAAACCTAGTTGGAAATTTTTCATTATTCTAAAGAAACTTATAGATATTTTCGAATATTTCTACAATCTGCGTATCATACATAGTGGTTAGAAATCTTAGGTATTATTGTATAAACTTATAACGATAAATACAACTATAGGCTATAAGGCTTATCCAAAGTATTAAGCATTTCTTTGGGTGTATAAATTTCCAAAGAATGTATAACGAAAAGCCTAAATTAATTTCAAGAATACTTACAAGACTGAATTGCATATAGAACATAATAGGTTTTGCCAGGGACTGGAGAGAGGCGCCTAATAGCACCGCTGGACAGTTACCACCGCAGACGAAGAGGTTCCCATATCCTGAGACTTCCCGTGGCATGGTGAGACCATATCGTATCTGCATCGCATTACTTAAAATTGCTAGTTCCTCTGTTTTATTCTGTACATATTTCTTTTATTGCTATTATATTGTGTATTTTATTTAAATTTAAAAATTAAATTCCAATTTTTTTCTGTAATTTTAAAATTCGTTTTGTATCACAATTAATCATTTTTTTTTAAATATATATTTCATTTCACTTTTACTTTGCATTTTCATTTGTTTTCTATAAAAAGGGTTCGTCTGTAGGAACTTGACTCTGTGTGGTGAGAGGTTTTGTTTTAAAACTTAACTTGGTATAGATGGCACCCATAGGTAACAACTAATATTTAATAACCTATTTGCCACACAGAAACAGGTTGTTAGTGGCCTGATGAACTAGAGAGATTTTATGTAACATCTATGGAGTGTAGAGAAGGAGAAACGTCTCCGTGTTAAAAAATGTGATCGGATTTTCGATGGAAGAATAGGTGGCGCTGATTTAGAGGAGGTATTCTACGTGATTTTGTTTTTACTATTTTTATTATTTTTTTACGCTATATAATTCTTTTCAACACCTACATAATATTATGTTTTCGTTAGTTTATAGAATCTGAAGCTAGTTTCAGAGATATAGTAAGTGAGTAGTTGATTTATACCGCCCGACTCCTCCGACCTTGATCACATACGTATACGGGCATATGTTTCAAGGTCTTTGCACCGCGGATTGAATGTCTATGACGCACGGGTACGCGCGCTTTTGCCAAGGTCGTTGTTTTCTATTCCTCCGACCTCGATCGTACACGTATTAAGGTCGCAGCGTCTCATGCTACCACTCGTGTGGTTTTGAAGGTTGTTTTTACAGTGTTCCTATATATGAAGGAGGGGAGTTGGATGGAAATTCATTCTTGAACTAATTCTGTTAGAGTGCAGTCACAATGTATACATGTAGTGCTTGTGGTATTAGTTTTACACGTCGTGATAATATGCGACGCCATCAGATGCGTTCTTGTAAAAAGTTTAAAGATGATGGGCCACCAACAAAAAAATGTAAACATAGCGACGCGCAAATTAATTCAAAACCATCAACCTCTGCAGATGTACAAACGATTCAGCCTCACACATCCGCAGCTGCATTAAATACATGTTGGTGTTGTAATGTAACGATCGCTGCAAATCAGATGCATATTCACAGAAGAACGTTACAACATAGAACAAATTCATGTGCTCCACTAAATGACGGTGTACAAGTTGTTCGCAGTGCTTTGAAATGTAGAATTATAAGTTATCGTGTACAAAGTGAAAATAATCATACTGATTATGTAATGTTTTTTGGTAAAATCAAGCACAAAGTTCTAAACGTGCTTAATGAGATGGTAAACATTCACAAATCTGTGAAAGTGAATATGGAGGCGTTTGGTAGATACATTATACAAACACAGGATGTTTCTGATATCAAATCATTTAATACACCTAATATAATTGTTGATCAATCAACTGACTTGAGTGCTGTATATGATGTATTTGTAGAAATGATGAAAACGCAAACAACTGAATTTCAAGAACGCGATTCAGGTAAAATATCTTATAGTCTTCAAGTAAAAGTGTATTATTTATTTATTTCTCTTTTTAGGGTGGGCTATCGAGCGAATTATGTACCTTGAAGTTAATATTAACAAGTTTAGTCCCATGCGCGGATCGTCATATATAAAGTTACCAAGATTCGTTGCACGCAAGAATGCTGTGGTTAATGTTGAAAATAAGGATGAATACTGTTTTGCTTGGTCTATAACGGCAGCACTCTACCCAGCGATGACGTGTGAAACAGAAACAACATCATATCCCCACTACTCGCGTGTATTAAATTTAAAAGGTTTGAATTTTCCAATGAAACTGTGTGATATTTATAAATTTGAGGAAATGAATAATATTTCCGTTAATGTGTATGGATTAGAGACTAAATTTAAAAATAATAGAATGACGTATGAAGTTGTTGGACCTCTACACTACTCTAAGAAAAAACTGCACATTCACGTAAATTTATTATTAATTTCTGAAGATTGTGGTGACACACATCGATGTAACAATGAATGTGTTAACACTCACTACTGCTGGATAAAAGATTTATCTAGATTAGTTTCAAGTCAGATTTCCGCATATAAGCATAGAAAATATTTTTGTGATGGTTGTTTGTTAAATTTTAATAGTGAGCGAGTGTTAATGCAACATCAGAGACATGATTGCAACCATTTATATACAACAATACCTTCAACTCAATCGCGAATCGATAAATTTGGCAAGGAATGCCATAAAAATGTATTAAAATTTGAAAACTTTGAGAGACAAATGAAAGTGCCATTCGTAGTATATGCGGATTTTGAGACTGTTCTAAAACCCTTGGATACATGCGAACCCGCGCCCTCACAGTCTTATACAAATAGAACACATTTACATGAGGCGTATTCTTTTTGCTATTTAATTAAGTCATCATTTGACGATACAATTTCGAGGTTTCAAATTTATCGCGGTTCAGACGCTGTAACGGTTTTTGTTTCGCGTATTGAGGCTGATGTGAGAGAGTTGTACAATACTTATTTAAAGGAAATAGTTCCAATGCATCCTCTCACAAATGAAGAACAAGAAAATTTTGCAAACGCAGTTGTTTGTGGTATATGTGAGAAGTCTTTTACGGAGGGTGATGTAAAAGTGCGGGATCACTGTCACATAACCGGAAAAGTCAGGTTTGGCGCAGCTCACTCAGTATGTAATTTAAATTATAAATTACCAAATTTCATTCCCGTTATATTTCACAATGGATCCATGTACGATAATCATATATTAATGCGCGAGATCGCCACACATGGGGATAGAATCGATGTACTCGCGCAAAACAAAGAAAAATATATATCTTTTACTAAACATTTATATATGCATGATTATATCAATAGTAAGGGTGAGACAAGTAAAAAATATATAAAATTGCGTTTTATCGATAGTTTTCAATTTTTGTCTACTTCGCTTCAAAATTTGGGGGACACTTTACCGGTTAGTGAATTTCATCAAACCAGAAAATTTTTTCCAAATGATGAACAGTTTAATTTAATGCGGCGAAAGGGTGTATTCCCATACAGTTTTGTTAGCAGTTTAGAAAAATTAAACACCCCCGTTTTACCATCCAAAGAAGAATTTTACGATATACTGAATGATGAAAATATAACGGACGCGGATTACGAAAGGGCTGAGAAAGTTTGGAACACATTTAACTGTAGTAGTTTGGGCGAATATTCAGATTTATATTTAAAAACAGATGTGTTGCTGCTGTGTGATGTATTTGAAAATTTTCGAGCAATATCTCTGAAAAAATATAAATTGGATCCCGCTCAGTACTATACAGCTCCAGGGTTGGGGTGGGATGCTATGCTAAAACTAACAAATATACGCCTAGAACTCATGATAGATATAGATATTATTAATTTCTTTAAACGTAATTTGAGAGGCGGGCTTAGTTGCTGCGTAGAGCGAAAACACATAGCAAATAACAAATTCCTCCCAAACTATGACTCCAACGAAGCATCTTCTTTTATCACATATTTAGATTGTACGAATATGTATGGTTACAGTATGTGCCAACCGCTTCCAACAGGCGGGTTTATGTGGCTTTCGGAGAGTGAAATAATGAATTTAGATGTTATGAGTGTTTCAGATGATAGTTCATGCGGATATGTTCTTGAGGTTGATATCCATTATCCGGAGTCATTACATGATCTCCACGCTGATTTACCGTTTTTAGTAGAAAATATTGTTCCACCTCCATGTAAATTAAAATTAAAAAAATTAATACCTAACTTACACGATAAAAAAAGATATGTTATACACTACAGAAATTTGAAACAAGCCATTAGGCATGGTTTGATGGTTGTGAAAACACACCGGGTTCTAAAGTTCAATCAATCGCCTTGGTTAAAAAAATACATCGATCTAAATACAGAGTTGAGAAATAAAAGTGATAATAAATTTGAAAAAGATCAATATAAACTGATGAATAACGCCATCTACGGGAAAAGCCTAGAAAATGTTGATTGCAGAAGGGACATAAAGCTGGTTACGCATTGGCATAGCATAAAACGAAGAGAAGGCGCCAATTCTCTAATTGCTCGACCGAACTTTAAAACTTGTTCCATATTTTCTGAAGACTTTTTAGCTATTCATATGGGTAGATTGAAGGTAGTCTATAATAAACCAATCTATCTCGGGTTTTGCATATTGGAATTGTCCAAGACAGTGTTATACGGTTTTTATTATGATTTTATAAAAAATATGTATGGTCCAAAAGCTTCTTTATTGTACACTGATACTGACTCGTTAATTATGAAAATTTTTACAGACAATTTTTACGATATTATTTTACAATTTCCAGATAAATTTGACACTAGTAATTTCAAAGAAGGAAATAGATTTAATATTAAAAAAGGTGAAAGTGTAATCGGTCGATTTAAAGATGAATTTGCCAATGATTTGATCGTAAGCTTTTATGGTACTGGCGCAAAAGCTTATTGTGTGGAGTCTTTATGCAGTCAATTGAAAAAAGCTAAGGGAGTTAAAAAATCGGTAATTAAAAAACAACTAACAATAGATGACTATAAAAAAATAGTTGAACAAGGCGGTATAATACTTAGAAAAATGTATACTTTCAAGAGTGAGTTGCACGACATTTTTACTGAAATAAAGAATCGAGTGGCACTTTCATATAATGATAGTAAACGTTTTGTAATTCCTAACACTACAAAAACTCTACCTTGGGGTCATACCGATATAATATATTATCAGGAAGAATCCGTTGAAAATCAAGTAATGCCTTTTGTAAATGGTGAGCAATGTGTTGATATGTTGGATCTTTTACTTAAGGAAATAAATTCGTTGGAAAATCAACCTTTGTAAAATTGTATGTTATTTTAAAGTATGTGTATGTGTATAAAATATTTGTAAAAATTGTATGTTATTTTAAAGTATGTGTATGTATATAAAATAAAATATTAATAAACAAGATGTTTGTTTTGTGTATAAAGAAAATATGTAAATAAAATAAGAAAAGAAAACGTTTGAATATATATTAATAAGCAGATTTGTTGTTGTTTTGTTGGTTGTATACCTGTAGATATCAGTTTCTCTGTATAGACCTTAGATTAGGAATCTTTCCTAATCTAAGGTATAGACACACCCTAATATTGATATAGGAACAGAGAGGGCGCGTCATGTACGTATCCTAGATAAAAACTACTTCATAACAGAAATATGTATTGGAAATGGTAGTTTTAATTAAAAATGGAAATGAAAAATATATAAAAAGGGGAAATAATTGTTTTAAATAAAAAAAAACCCTTGGTGAAATATCGGTCAAAAGGTCAAATGAGGTCAAAAATGAAAAAAAAGCTGGGAATAGCAAACACCGCCATCCCTTGCTATTTCCAGGAGCGCGGTGGAATCGACACGGCAATTTCCACGTCAAAGATTGACGCTTCAACGCATGTCGATACCACTCGCTCTCTTAAATTTTGTGTTATCCGAAATATCAATATAACATACTTCCGGTAGAACGTGTCAAGCGGATACGTGAATATATTTACATTGTTACTTATTTTAATTATAAAATATTTTACTTACACATAATACGCGCTAAACGTTTTATGGTAAATCAATAAGTAAAATATTTTGAGGATAATAAATTCTAGACTAATTGGTGGGTGAAAAAGAATGTGCTGCCATCTATGTCAGAGTAGAAGAATTTAAGAAAAATCTTCAGCAGTGTACTGTATGAATCATTTATCTTTTACAATACCTCATATTGTGTAGTAATCTACTTCTTGGACATTCAAATTGTGCACTATGCTTACATAGTACAATCTAAGTTAAAATAGAAAAATGTACGACAGTGAAATATTCTGCATACAAAATACCTTCTTCAATCTAAGTCAAACTTAATATTATTAATTTACAATCTAGTAGCCTTACACTAAACAATGATATGAAAATTTTTTTGTCTTGTTAAAAGTGCACTTGTAAAAGCGTACTTTTAACATTTTTGGATTTATGTGATTGTTTTTTGTTCAAAAGTATTTTTTTCGTTTCATCTACAATTAATAAATTGTGTAGGAAGTGATTAATAATAAATTTTTAAAACAAATTATCTTTTATCAACTCTCATAAGTCACAAGTTAAATAATTACAATCGTTTTTTATCTAGACACTATGTTCTATTTTATTTTTTTCAGTTAATCATGATTGTTTTATTTAAATCTTTAAATCAAAACTTATTACCCTTCAAATAGAAAACATTGAACGTAAAGTATAAATTTACAACCCCATCAACAAAAAAACCCATCTAAGCTTTTACAGTGTAATATCCGTAAACTAGAAAGTTATTTGCCCTTCAACTTATACCTGAAGAATAAATCTATATATTTTTTTGTTACTTGAAAATATCTTAATAAAAGTAATTGTAAAGGTTTTAAAATAGGGTCAAAATTCTTTAAATGTAATGTAAAATAAAACGTTTACTTACCTTTATTTGTTCTCAATTCTTTTATTAGCTTTTAACTCTATGTGTTTACACTTTTAAAATTGTACTTGAAAATATCTGAATAGAACCAATTGTAAAACTATTAAAAATATGCTCATCATTCTTTAAATAAAATGAAACATATACTTTACCCTTTTTCAATTCTTTTATATTATCATGTAATTTTATGTGTTTACACTTTTAATGTACTTTATTTAAGAAAATCTTATTCATTTTTTACTGTTTTACTTTATTTAAGTACACCTTATTCATTTTAAAATAATAACACACTCATTTTTTTTTAATCATATATTACAATAAAATATTTTGCTTGCAAGATTTTACAACTTATTCAAAATCCATTTACAATCAAAACATAATAATAAAATACATATTCTACAAAAACACACAATTTATGCAAAATTGCAATAATATACAAATATGATTAAAATTTTTACAATGTATACAAAAAATTCCAATATAAACAGATGAAGATATAATAAATCGTATATTCTACAAAAAAAAACACAAGTTTGTGCAAAACTGCAATAAAAACAAGGTAGAAAATATGCAATTAAACGCATATCGTACAATTTACAAAAACACACAATCTGTGTGAAAAATTTGGTTGAAACAATACATAAAATGTAACGGAACAATTAAACATATATTCTACAATTTAGGAAAAGTATAACATGCAAAATTTTGCAAAAAAAAAAGGAACAATTAAACATGTATATGCAAATTATATATAAAAAAATTGAATATGTGCAAAACTGCAACAGAAAGAACAACACCAAAAAAAAAGATTACATTCAATATATTAATTACAAAAAAGAAAAAATAGTATATACATACATCAGCAAACCAGTGTGTAAAAAAAAAATATTAATAGATCGCGATGTTGGAATTATCACCCGAGCAACCGGCGAATGGACTCAATCCTCTTAGTAATTTTGTCCAATTCAAGACGGTTATTAGTATCGGACGAATTAAAATCTTCCAGGTTTTGTTCATCTACTCGAGCAACGTTGTCATGTTGTTCGAGTAAATCCACTAATCGCCGTCTTTTAGTGACGTTAGATTCGCAAATTTGTGTTAATTCGCGACGCCGTTCGTCACTTTTTTGAACATCATTCATAAGACGAGCTTTCCTCATCTCAAATCCGTTAATCATCAAAAGAACATCGCTCAATATATCCTTTTGATGATCTTGAGATAATTGAAGTTCACTCACACAGGATGAAATTCGCCGTTCCGGTAAATTATTTGACGGTCCCGCCCCTGTCGCGATTTGCGAAAAAGATTTGACCACCGTCGAGCTAGTAGTTGAGCGTATGGGTTTTTTAACCCCACTACTCGACGGTGTAGCTGATATATTCACCACGCGCGACTTTTTGTTTTTTGCCGCACGTGGTTTTTTATTTTCGGCAGCAGGGGCGGAGCGTTTCCTTTTTGTACATCCTTTTATTGTTTTCACAAAAGCACCGTTTTCACCCTTTTGCAATAACCCCTCAAGGATGTTGTTTTTCCTCCGTTTCACAGGGGTTATTATTGGGTTTAACGGTGCTTTTTGCGGCGAACTTACAGCTGTAACGGTCTCGTAAATAACTTCCCGAGACGGTAATTGCATCTCATGGGTTTGAGCCACACTCACCACTTGTTCGGCAGCGGTTTCTAACTGTATTTGCGGCGTACCTAGTGAAACATTGGCCTCGGGTTCCACGACGTCAACCTTGGAACTCGACGCCGCAACTCCAAAAGTTACGCCGCCACTTTGTTGTTCACTATTATGTATTAACAAATCGAAATCTATTTTGTTCCAAAAATCATCATTCGCTTCGTTAATACATAATATTGCCATATCGTCATCGGTCGCGGGATTCACACTTAACGTTTCCACATCACCCACATTTCTATCAGTAGTAGAATCCCACTTAAGAAGTGGAAGTTCCACAACCCGATCCGCAATAGGTGATGCTAGAGCGTCTCGCACTTCTCCAGATAATTCCAACAAAGCGAATAATTTGTCACTCATTATGAAAAAAAAAATTTAAAGTTTTAATTCCGTTTGAAAATTTTAAAAGTTTGAAGATAGATAAAACACGACTGACACACTGGGAAGCTTCACAAGAAGTGACTGTTATGCGCTTTTTTAAACTCTCTAGCTTTCACAGCTACCCCCACTTACTACCCCGACGCCAACTAGTGGGTAAATTTGTAATATGCAATCGTAGCTAACCAAACGTCTTAGATTACAAGGTCAAAAATATTGTGACTTCTTATAAATAATCAACCACAATATTAACCGGCATTTCACAAGAAGATAATTATGGAAGCGGATAGTACCACAAACGAAGAATCACCACTGTATTATTTTGATGAGGATAATATAGAGATGGATGATGGGCCTGCAGACAGCGTCGGGGATGATTTCTGTAGGAGCTGGTCGCCTGAAATGATTAATTTCGATGAAGATGAACCAGACAGTTCCACAGATCGGGCGCCATCTCCTTCGGCATGGTCGGTGTCTACAGTGCAATTAGATGACGTGGACGAGCACTTTGATGATGGTGCGTCGGTGGAAGCAACCCCAGACCAAAGCCACTGGACGTCACAGGGTGAAAATGAGGGCGAAAATGAATGCGAAGATGGTGTGGATTCCACAGAATAAATTATATATATATGTGTACATATATATTATGTATAAAAAATTTAATAAAAAAAATTAATTCAAATTATTTGTTTGATTTTAAATGTGATTTTAAAAAAAAGATAATTTTAAATTAAGAATGAAAAACGTGTAAATATATAATTACATTTAATGTAAACATCTCTACAAATATATATACATATCATAATTAACACACATGTTAAATTGTATTTGTATTAATACACTTTATTTATAATCAATTTACTTATATATATTATGTAAATAAATTTTAAACTAATAGAATTTCACTCACAATAAACGTTGATTTTAAATAGAATTTAATTAAAAAAAGTTAAATCAAAATTTCAATTAAGAATATTAAATTTTTGTTTTGTTAATATTAATGTTTTATTGAAAACAATACAGAATTAAAACGTGTTAATACCAATATTTTTATTGAAAACAATAGTACACAAACATATGTTAAAAAACATGATATTTCCATCATTACTATACAAAAAAATATATGACATATTAACAAATATGTTAAATAGTATTTGTATTAATAAAGTTTATTTATAAACATTTTTACTTATATATTATGTAAATAAAATGTGAAACTAATAGAAATTTCATACATTAGACATTTTGGTTTTATATAGAATTTAATTAAAAAAAGTTACATTAAAATTTCAATTAAGAATAACAAAATTTGTTAATATTAATATTTTATTGAAACAATAGTACATTAAAATATGCGATATCAATAAAAAACACTATTCACTATCAGATTGCGATGAGTTTGGCCCAGATGTTCCATTTACCATAGTTGACGCTCGTTTGATTTGTTCCTCATGTGTTAGACACCAACAAAATTCCATGTGTTTTTTCTTATTAGGAAAGAAATAACCAATTTTATAACATAAAATGCTACCAAACCTGCACCTCCGGCACAAGTTATTCCAAACATCATTGAAATATATCTTACAAACTAAACATTTTTGTTTCAAAAATCTATCTTTCATACAAATATCGCAAACATCTCTACAAATTCCAATATTTGTATGTTTCAACACACGCGGGCACTTTTTACATTTTAAACCTACTATACTAGAAGGTATCGCTGTCATATCTTCGAAAATGATAGGATTTTCCCTATCACAATTAACACACAAACCAGTGCGTGGATTTATATGAAGTGCATAACTACAATAACATCTTTTTAGATTATTAATTCGATATGGATAAGATAAAATTTTTGGTTTACTATCCCACTCTTTTGGAAAAACCATTGTAATGAACACTGTGAACAACTTGTGAAATATATTTATTTATGTGTATTCATATACTGCTTTTATACATATGTAAGACATTGTCCTTCAACGTATAACAGGACGGCCTTCAAGAGAATGGTGGGAGACTGCTCTGGACCTCCTTCATCACTATAAATATGTGTGCATATTGCTAGAATTACATCAGTTTCATTTACAGTGCGAATACAGAAAAATGGCTGGAAACATGGAACGTTTAAGGGATTTGGCGTGGCAAGATATTAACAATCCTAGATTTTTACTTGATGATGACGATGTGGAGGGTGGTGGTAATGTTTTTGAAGAAAACGTGATTGACGGAGATGTGTTTGCAGATGATGTTCCAGGTAATATTATGATATAATTATTACTTACATTAATTATTTGTTCTATACAATATTATATAATATTATTTTTTCTATATATAATATTCTAAAATGTTTTATGTGTAAGTGAGAATACACTCTGCAGAATCTTTCACCTTTGTTTGTAATTTTTTTTTGTCTAAAAAATGCATGCAATAAATGTGTATTTATATATTATTTATTTATTTATTTATTTATTTATAGATGATGTGCAACCTGAGCTTGGAGTGGGGTATGTCAAGACAATCTTGTTGTTGTTGGCATCGTCGATGCGTGCTTCGTGTGTACTCCAACTCCAAAGACTCTTAATGATAAACATTAATTTTTTTTATTTATTAGTTATTTTTGTGTTGTGTTGTGTATTTTTTGTATTTATTTTGTATTTATTAGTTATTAGTTATGTTGTGTGTTGTATTTTTTGTATTTATTTTATATTATTACCATCTAGTTTATAATTTTTATTTTTTGTGTTTCTTTTATAAGTTTTATATTAGTATTAATGTCTAGTTATAATTTTTGTATTTTCTTTTTTGTGTTTCGTTTTTTGTTTTGTGTTTCTTTTATAAGTTTTATATTAGTATTAATGTCTAGTTATAATTTTTGTATTTTCTTTTTTGTGTTTCTTTTTTTTATTATTATTATCTATATATATATATGTGTATTTTTAAGTAATAAAAAATTTTTTCTTAATTGTATGCTTCTTATTTTTTTTTGATGTGTTTTATTATATAAATGATACAAATACTTCTTCATAATTATTTATTTACTTTCTTAATTGTAAACATTTTATCTAAAATATAATAAAGTATAAAAATAATTCTTATAGTCTAAAATTAAAAAAATAATATAAAAAGTGTGGAATAAAATATTACTATAAATTAGTGTAACCTAAATTTATTAATAAAGGTGTAATAAAAATATTCCATTAGAGATGTGAGATTTGTTCACAAAGGGTAATAAAAGAGGTGTAAAAGCAACTTTTATTAGGTAAACATCCTTTACTAACGGTCGATTGCAATGAAAGCTTTACCGTTAAAGTTTAAAAATTAGAAGTTTTACACCCTTTTACTAGGTCCTATTGCTTTTCGATATTTATTAAACAATACGTGTGAATATTATTTATTTTCTTTCTAAACCTACAAATACCGACATTAATTATTAATGTAAATATTTTATCTAAAATATAATATATTACAAATAAACATTATTGTAGTCTACAAATTAAAATAACGTGAAAGCTATGAATAAGATATTGATTACATCTAAATGAGCTATGTTCTAAGAAGAAATAAATAATTTTGTGTTTATTTCTGACACACAAATAGAAGCACCATTCGATTTAACAATACACATTTTTTTACAATTCTACTTAAAACATAGTAGTAATATGCAATATTTATAAAATATCTGTTTTATTAATCCAGGAATTATATTCTTTGGGAAGTCCGAGCCATTTCACGTACATTTTATTTCCTCTCTTCCTTAAAATACTCTCCACCAAATAAACATCTGGATATTTAGTTTTTTGCAGTTCCATTTCATAAAAACACCCTTTGATCGGCTTACCCATCATATCTTGAAGTAAATATGTCCTGGGGTTTGTTATGTTTATTTTTACGATTTTAAACAACTCTGTTGAAAAGTTGGGTGTAAAACCTTTAGAAAACACGCTTTTAAATTTGCTTATTCTCACAACATCACCAATGTGAAATTTAGGGTTTTAAAGCAATTTTAGCATGATTATATACATTTAAAGATGTATTTGGTGTAATATCAATTGGTCTCATTTTAGTTATTCTGTGGATTTTTTTATTATAACGTTCTGTTATTTTCTGTAGAATATCAATCCATCTATATTCACCTCTCAGTGAGAATTCTTGATACAACCAATTTTTTAATGTACGTATTACACGTTCCACAATCGCAGCTTTTTTAGTGCTAAACGTGGAGAAGTGGTTGATATTGTTTTCCTTCATTATCGCAGTAAAATTTCTGTTGTAGAACTCAGTTCCGTGATCACTCTGTATATTTTTAGGTGAATATTTTGCTTCTTTTATAACACTTTTCATAGCTTTAGCAACCACAGCTCCTGTTTTGTTTACAATAGGTCGAGTCCAAATGTATTTCGAATAACAGTCGATTACGAAAAGAATATATCTGTGACCAGCATTATTCCTTGCGAACTGCTGCATTTCAGCCAAGTCAATCTGCCATAAATCACCAAACCCTTTAATTATAGTTCTTCTTCTAGGGAAATTTCGCCTACAAGATTTGTGCAATTCGTTAACAACTTGTTGTTTGCAATTATTAAACGCCATCGTGCATATAGGTATTCTTTTCTCTACATATATACTGCGTCATCCCATTCCGGAGGAAACGCTAATCTGCCGGATGACGTGTTCTCTGAATGAAATTCTGCGACTGTCTGATCTATTTTAGCTACTCTAGCAGTTAAAGTATCTTGATTTTCTTTAAGTATGTTTTTGATGATAGAAATTTCTTTTTCAATATAACGTCGAATGTCGTCAATCAATTGATTCGCATACGTTGTGTTGAACTCTTCATTTTTTTTATTGTACTCAACCATAGATTTGTGAAATGTGTCTAGAATTATTTTAGACGCTTCTTGTATGCTTTTACCAATATACTGATGTACATAATCGCATGTCACTGCGTCTCTCTCGTCTATCGGGTAGCCAATATTCTTTAAACGTTTATTCTGAATATCAAAATGCTTATCACTGGTGAGCTTGAATCCGATACCTGGTGGCCCACGTAAAAGCATTGATTTACTACCACTTTTTCTACGACCAAACTTGTCGATGGTGTTTACAGTAGCCATTTCTGAATACATCTAACTCGTTTTAGACACATTTGCACCTATTATACATACTGGGTGATATAATATATAAGAAATTATATCAGTATGAATATACGTTTTTCTCTTTGGAATATAAGTTTTAATACACAATTTTTTCTTCTCTCATCTCATTGATTAAACTTAATATTTCGTTGTTAACATTATTGTTACCAGCCATTTTTGAGGCCCATAACAAACGCAGACGGTCCACCAATTCTTTCGGTTTATTCCAATATACATAGTCCACATCTTTATCAGTGTACATCTTGTGGGTAGGTATTTTATGATGTAATCCTAAACCACTTTTCGATCTAGTCACCATTGTAGAGGTTACCAAAGGTTTTATAATTTTGTGGAATTTCTTCCATTTAGATGTGTTCAACCCATTATCAGGCTTATAATTCTTGAATGCCGCGTTAGTCTTTGTTAATATTTTACCATAAATCTTCAACTCTTCATTGCGATTAACATTCACACCGCTATTTAAAATCGGCGGATATCTCAGAAACATTATATCATATAACTCTGCACTGCCTGGATACACTCCAAGTTTTTTTTACCACGCGACAGCGCAATATTTCCATTAGAAAATCGTACTTCTGCATTACCCATCAATAGGACATCATTATTTGGATCTACTCGTACACCGTATATGGTATCATAATGAAAATCACCCGACTTTAAATTTCCTATGTGCCTACTGACTATGTCATGTACTTCACCTGTAAATGAAATTTCCGAACTTGGGGTGGCGAATATTGATGGTGGAGGTGTTTCCATTATTGACGTTTGTAGTGTATCATATTCGCCATCGTTCTTGCTTCTATCAGGTGTGGTTTTAAAAGAAGTATCCATGTCAGATGATTCTCTTGAATGTCTCCTTTGAATCGAGGTTTTCGTTTGTAGCGGTTGAATTTGTGATTTTACATTTGTCGCTGAGGATATAACTTTTAAAGGTTTTGTTATAGGTTCATACATCTTCTCAAGTGATATTTGGTTCTCCGCATGTCTACTTTTAATTGAGTTGAATTTCTTGCGTACCGCATCTGTCGCTTCTATCAGCTTACGTTTCAGACATATTTCATTCACAGCATCAATGTTGGTTTTACCCTCTTTGATGGTATTCATTTTTAATTATTATATAACTCTGTTATCGAAGTGTCTATGATGATGTCTATAGACCGATTGAAGTTTTAATTAAAATACATCAAGGATATATAAAGCTATCAAAACCTTTTCTATATCGACCCTCACATATTTCTCTATCCTTATCTATTACCAGAAATCCATATTTATCTTTCCAACACTCTACACACATTTCTTGAAATTGTTTAAATGTTACATCGGGTGACACGTGATCGGAAAATACGTGGTGCGAATTCATGTCGTCCTGTTTAAACATAACTATAAAATTACTATTGTCCCTTATGAGTTGCTTCGGTGTGCGTGAATATGTTTGAGCGAGATAAAAACAATCCACATTTCTATGACGCCCCATACTAAAATATGATCTTATAACATCCTGCTTCTCACATATTACATCATCAAATATAAATATTGACTCAGGCTGGGCTTCGGATGGTTCAACTATTTGTGCATTATTACTAAAGGTATAAAACCCTAATCCCTTAATCGGTGTTAATACGTTCTGTAAGTACTCATACTTGGGTTGATTTAGTGATTTTGAATATAGATATACATTCAAAAAACGTAGTCCAAGAGGGTGGGTAAGTAGAGAAATCATTACATTTGTCTTTCCGCAATTTGACGGACCGATTATAATAGATCGTACAGTTGATGGTAGTAGCGGTCCATGACGTTTATTTACATCGCCATACCCAAATCCCACTTTCTCATCTAAATTATCCACAATAAATTTTTCTTTCTGCTTGACAATGCGCATTGTATCGCGGTTGAAGACTATATAAATAGATGTATGTTTTACAAGGCTTATTTAAATGTTGATCACCACACAACACACACATCAAAGACATCAACGCGACAAAAAGATTGGTGGGGGTATAATTAATTCCCTGATTGACAAGCTTCCATTTGAATTGCATTTACCGGGAGGTTATCAGTATTGCGGGCCCGGTACCAAGTTAGAAAGGAGACTTAAACATGGTGATATCGGAAAAAATCAGCTTGATATAGCGTGCAAGGAACACGATATTGCATACACACAGAAAGATATAGCAGCCAGACACAAAGCAGACTATCAACTTGAACAGGCAGCTTGGAAACGAGTTAAATCCAAAGACGCCACGATTGGAGAAAAAGCAGCCGCTTGGTTAGTTACGAACATAATGAAAGGAAAACGACATCTTGGTATGGGATGTAAGTCAACATTACCTAATATTTCAAAGAGAAAGAATATTCTAAAAAAGAAGAAGAAGAAGAAGAAGAACGGCAAGAAGGAGGTTAGAAAAATAGCTTTCGGTGGGGGAATAGTTCGCAAGGTGCGCGATGTATTACGGAAAGCTGGCGGTAAAAGAAATGTTGTAAAAGATACAAAGAAAGCTATGCACATTGCGCTTCAAGCTGCGCGACATCACATAAAAGCAGCAGGTGGAAAACGAAAAATTCGAACACCTCGCATAATTCCGATACCGAAAGTTGGAGGAATTCTACCTTTAATACCTATTTTTGCTGGCTTATCTGCATTGGGTGCTTTAGCTGGAGGCGCATCGGGTATTGCTAAAGCAGTGAATCTTGTGAAAACGAGCCGACAAGGGATAGCTGAAGCAAATCGCCACAACAGACATATGGAGGCGATCGCCATGGGAAAAAGCGGTAAAGGGTTGCATTTGAAACCATATCGTAAAGGGTTGGGGCTTTACCTAAAACCGCAAAATTCAAAAAACTATTAGACACCCTGCCCCAGAGAGCTCTAACCGACATTGATCTCAGATATTATGCTAAGAGGATGAAGATACCTTATTTTCGAGGTGTATTTATGCGAAATATTCTTCCAAATTCAGGCCCGCATTATAATGAAGCCGCAATCATCAATTTAGATCATGTGGACGGTCCTGGCACGCATTGGGTGGCATATAAGAAACGTGGTGGTTTAGTCACATATTTTGATAGTTTTGGTGATTTGCCCCCACCCATAGAATTAGTTCGATATTTCCACACCGGTTCAAAGAAAATTGATAAAATCTGCTATAATTACAAACGTCAGCAAAAATTTAATACAGTGCGGTGTGGACATTTGTGCTTAAAGTTTCTATCTTCAAGAACGAAAAAGTGACACTATGGAGCAAACATCTATCACACCAGCGATTGACAGAGAAAACATTAAAAGAATGGGACATTCACTAATTGCATTTTCTAGACTTCGCAGTCTGAGGAAAATGAGCAAATATCAACTTGCAGATATGCCGAAGGAAGTTATGATTGCATGCGCATCAAACGAAATTGCGTTAGTATGGGATAAGTTACCAACACACCTTCAAAATGATATTGACATATTAAAATATCAGTATTGTCAAGATCATTTCTCTGATGATGGTCAAACCACTATTGTTGATGAAAATGACGGTCCACCACCTCGAAGAATATTTTGCTGCTACTGTAAATTAAATGACATAAACGTCTCAAACAATAATGAGATAAACATGTCACCATCACCAGCAAAGAAGAGAAGATTACAACACCGCTGTTGCAACACACAATAAAGCAACAGAACACGCTCTAAATAAATCAGTCATGTCGCACACCTTCACAGTAACGAGCCGCTCAAGCGTGCTTAGTACAGACTTTTATCCACCCATTCAACTAGATACAGCCAGTCGTTATGGGTTAGGTTTAATAGGGTTCTACTCTTACAATTCTATATTTAATGTGGATGAAAGTAATAACAATTTTTGCTATAAAATTAATGCGAAGGCTGCATCCACAACAAATATTCACATACCTCTAGGAGCTTATGAAATTAATGAAATCTATCGAGCAATATTGAAAGCTATGAATGTTGATGAAAAAGATTTCGAAAAAACACTCTCGATACGGGCAAACAACAACACATTAAAATGTCAGATTTGGTCAAAGTATGAAATAGACTTTACGCAACCAAACTCGATTGGTAGCCTACTAGGATTTGAAGCAATACGTTTATATCCAAATAGAGTTTACGAATCAACACTTCCAGTTGATATTATGAAAGTAAGAATGATACGTATAGATTGCAACATTATTTCTGGAGCATATTTGAATACCGATGAATCACACACAATCTTTGAGTTTGACATTGATGTAGAACCAGGTTACAAACTTACCAGGGAGCCTGCTAATATCATATATTTACCTGTTAGACCTGAAGGACGTCAGTTTATCGATAACATTACTCTAAGCATATTGGATGACAACGGTGATTTAATCGATTTTCGAGGAGAAAAAATTATTGTAAAGTTAGAATTAAAGAAGTTTTAACATCACAACCACTCAAATGGGTTTCAGATATAATAATCGACAGCGACAGGTAAACCACCAATATAATATACTCGATAATAATATCGATAAAAAGAAGAACGCATGTGGAAGTAGATTCATTCAACGTGCACACCTTAAACAGTTAAGACATAGATTGTCAGCCGGAGATCGTAACTTTCTCAAATCTATTGGATTGAAATTGAGAAAAAATTAAAAATAACGATGGTGGTTATTGCAACTAGCGATAAACTTGAAGTGTTTGACGAGCCAGTATTTGAATTCCAATTAATTTTCAAGATCTGATACTTGACATCGCAGAAAGTTACATATACATAGAAGGAAAATTTACACCTAGCGATGCTACTAAACAATGTTATCTATCCAATAATGCACTAGCATTTCTATTTGAAGAAATACGTCTAGAGATGGGTGGTGAACAAGTGGCTGTAGTTCGAAAACCAGGTATTACTACCACGATGAAAAGTATGGTTTCATATGGTCAAACACACGCACGCTTGCTAGTAACTTCAGGTTGGGGTCTAACTCAAAAAAAGCAAGATATTTTAGACACTGTCAGTCACGTGTTTAGTGGTAAACTCCCCCTTAAATACCTTATGGGTTTTGCTGAAGATTACACTAAAGGTAATTTGAATACAAAGCAGGAGCTAATTTTAATAATAGCTCGCACATCTAAAGACTCATACATAGGGGGAGGTGGATGCTGAATTGGAAATTAACAAGATTGAATGGAAGATAAGACATATTGTACCTGAAGATCGTCAAAAGCTTAAACTATTGAATCGAATTAATAAGAGTGCTTACAATGCTAAAGTTAAAATGGCATACCGCATGTGGGATCTTTATGAGTTACCTAGTTTGCGTGATACAGCCTCAGATATATGGGCTGTTAAAACCACTAGCAGTCTCGAGAGGCCACGCTATATCATTATAGGTTTTCAAAACAATAATTATTCCAATGACAGAACAAAGAATATCACACAGTTTATACATGCAGATATTAACAATATTCGTCTATATTTAAACTCTGAAGTGTTCCCATATGAACGTTGGAATTTAGATTTCGATAAGAAACTGGATTCTGCCGCTTATTATGCCTACGAAAGCTTCCAGCGTAGTTATTATGACAAAGATATGGGTGAACCGATGATGGATCTTGGAGAATTCAGAAAAAATCCGCTGTTTGTCCTTGATTGCTCACACCAACCGGATGCCATGAAATCATCAACTGTTGACATAAAAATAGAATTTGAAACCAGGAAAACAAAGTTTCCAGAACAAACTCGAGTATATGCCCTTATACTGCATGATGCATACTTAAGTTACAGCGCCTTAGATGGTTCTGTTCAAAATGGTTTTGTTGGCTCCAAGTAAAACATCTCCTATGATCACAATGCTCTACTAAATGATCAATTTCTTAATAAATGTATTGTATATTTAAATATAAAATTATTGTATTAATATGTTTATTTAATGCTTAATTGTAATAATTATTTTGTAATTTGAGCAAATATGTAATAAAAAAAAATATATGTAATCTATAAACAAGTGTTTTATTTATTTGATTTTAACCTGCAACTAGAGAAAATAAAAAAAACATACACACATATTTCATTTTTTTATTATAAATATTTTCTAATAATACATTTGCAGTGAAAATAAGAATATACACAATGTTTTATTATAAACACATTCTAATGATACATTTCAGTGAAAATAAGAATATACACAATGTTTTATTATAAACACATTCTAATAATACATTTCAGTGAAAATATGAATATATGCAAATTAATTGACTGTGTTTTCATCATCTTCAGATTGTTCTTCTAGATGGTATTTTTCAATAATTTCCTTTGGCAAATAATTGTCTATTTCATACAGATAACGTTTCAAATCCAATTGAACCATTTCTTCACAAAATTCATCTAAATTTAAAATGCCTCTAATATATTTTTTACATGTGTTTGCACCCAAGTTGTATTTTTCAGAATCATCCATAAGACGTTGAACTTCATCATTATCGAAACAATAGTTTAGATCATAATTTGCGGCATGTAGCGATTCCATACTTAGATCGCTTAACTGAGAACACAACCTTTGAATAGATGTACCAATATTTTCTGCTTTTACCCATCCTTCAGCTGAATAACACATCCACATATTTGCTACTTGTCTGGAAATTAAATAATTAGATGTAAAAATTTTGATTTTAAATAAAATATTATTAAATGACTTACATGGATGCTATTACCGTAGAATTGTTAAAGTAAATTTTGACTTATTTGGCTGATATGAGCTAATGAGTGATCTAATAGCATTATGTTTTATGATAAACTTTCTTTCACTCTATTCTAATTACTAACTAGTTACTACTTTAAAATAATCCTAAATGATGATAAATTTATTTATTTTCTTTGTTACGAAATAACAAAAATTATTCAAAAATAGAGAATTTTAATAAAGAACTCGATTTTGCACCTGGATAAATGGGAGTGCGCTCACCTAAATAAGTCAAAGTGTATCTGTCTTTTACTGAATTTATTTTATCAATAATATCCGGCTTTAGAACCTCTGCAACTCTTTTTGGCAAAAATGATTTAAACGGTGTAATTGTACTCTCATCAAACAAATTTACCAAGAGCGATTTTCCAAACCGCGTAGTGACCTGAGATATGTTTTTTATTAGGTAAGCCTTATTTATAATTAATGAAGAAATCGGTCTCTGTTCCACAATCTGATAAGTATCTTGATTGATAAGTTCATTAATTGCTAATAAATCAATATCAGAAATTGCAGCCATGTCTAATTAAACAGTTTTGTATAAAGTGAAAGAATTGCAACAAAATATATAATAATGCTCACTTAGAAATATTCAGATCACAACACTATGCTCACAAAACCTATTAACTGTAGACGATTCGAAACATATATGATTTTACATCGCAACTTCGTCTCCATTTATTACAAACACATAGTTACGTCATGAAACCCCACCATTCACGAATACACACATATTTTTTCTTATCCTTCAAATCCACATGTTAAGAGTGGTAGCATGAGACGCTGCGACCTTAATACGTGTACGATCGAGGTCGGAGGAATAGAAAACAACGACCTTGACAAAAGCGCGCGTACACGTGTGTCATAGACATTCAATCCGCGGTGCAAAGACCTTGAAACATATGCCCGTATACGTATGTGATCAAGGTCGGAGGAGTCGGGCGGTATAAATCAACTACTTAAGTGTTTAACTTCAGACTCAATCCCATAATACGATCAGCGCCACATCTCATACCTTACAGAATTCAGACCACATTTTGAACGTACCGTCCATAAGAGACGTTCCTCCTTCTCTACACTCCATAGTAACATCATAAATAGCTCCTGCCTCACGACTAAAACCTCCCGACTTAAACTAGTTAGCCGTTAGCACAAATGTTCTGTATACTTCTACATAAGTTTAGTCTTAAGGGAGTATACGGCGTATTGGTATGGTCAAAACATAAAATAAAGAATATGTTCCTATATCTAAATACAGTAGGTGATTGCAATCGATAATAGTGACAATTATACAATAGGTAATTGCAAGTGAGGAATACTAAAATAATACTGATAATTATGTCAAAAAATAATTGCAAATTAATAGGCCTGATCCGAAAAGACTTCCGATTAGGGCCAGCTCGTATGAAATGTAACAGGTCTGGCCTATTCTGCTGGCCCATTCAAGCTAATGCCTTTAAAAGCTAGTAAAATCAAAAACTACATAATTTCTAGTGATGGGCGATATCGTGATTTTTCGGTATGAACGTGATTCGTTACTGTAATATTTTAATATCAGTGATTTTGATTTTAAACCGTAATACGATCACGGTTTAGCAACTATGATAGTGATTCGCATCACGCGTTCACGTTTAAGCAACTTATTCGCTTTTGAACGATTCCGTTCCGAGATTGTAATCACTCTGAGCTAAACTATGATCATGTTACGGTTTTGGTGCAAATTTTATAACAGTCGTGATCCATGATTTTCTGATGTCAGTGGAAAAATCACAGGTAGGTAGTGTCAAATCTCCCAGCACTAGTATTCACTGGCGGTTCTTCTATAGGGTCATTTGGTCAATGACCTCTCACATACAAATAAAAAAATAGTTATTCATTTTCTGAAGTTTAAAAATATATAATATATATATATATATATATATATATATATATATATATATATATATATATATATATATATATATATTTTTAATATTCCTAAAAAATATATTAAAGTTTCTCGTTCATTCTATGCACAATACTATTCAAATATCTAGATCGCAGGATTTCGTATCCCCTCCGAGCACCGAGCCTCTACATTCATATTCATTACATTATTCATTTATAGAATTTAAAAATCTTGGGTCAATCCACAACTTGTCCTCAAAGCTAGCTACGGACCGAATTTACAACGAATTAAAGTAAAATAGACTTATGCGCGAATTGTCAGAAAGCAAAAGAGACAGAAAACACTGGCGGGGACAATGTCCCTGACACATTTTACGGAAACGGTAACGCACGAAGTTCAGTAGAGCAGTCTTAATGCTGACTAGGTACGCGTTGGTCAGTAAATTCTGTCGCGTTGTCTTTAATGTTTTTATTTGTGAACATTTTATTAGTAAATCTCTTTTTTTTGCCAATTTACATAGCTTTTCTTCATTCTTTGGAAAATCGCCAAAAAGAACAGCCGTGTTAGATAATGTTGTTACGGTGAGATTACCTAAAGCGGCTCCAACGCGATGGAATTTTAATACAAAGTGCATAGAGACTGTTTATACCTATCGAACAGAATTATTAGATTGTTTAGAAAAAATCATTGATAATGAATCAGAAAACAACACTCTAAACCAAGCTATTGGTTTAAAAAACTACTTACAAAATGAACATTTTCTTTACTGGTTAAATTTTTTTCATTTAGTTATGCCTTATATATTGTTCAATCAATTACAAAAATATAATATCGATGTCATAACAGTAAATAAGTGTATTGGCGTTTTTAATAGTAAAATTGAAGACATCAGAAATAAAATTTTGAATAACTATTTGGAGGAGACATTCATGCAGTCTGTCCAGAGATGTAAAACGGAAGAATCAAAAAGAAGAATTTCATTAGAAGTTTGTGATATAATTACATCTGAGATCAAAAACAGGTTTGGCTTCAGTAATCATTTAGCAGTGTCTCAGTTATTTCACGCAGATCGATTTAAAGATTATAAAAATAGCTTTCCTCAAGATATGTTTAAATTAGTTAAAACGGAGTATCCAGTCATAAATCATTTGAAACTTAAAACTGAATTAAAAGTATTATATAGCCGAGAAGATTTTTCCAATAGTGAAGGTGCAGTTGCTTCGTTACAGCTTTTTATTAACAATAATTTGTGCAATACTTTTTCTGAAAGTGTCAAACTGTTAAAAATCTTGTGTACTCTCCCTATGACTACCGTCGAAAATGAACGTTGTTTTTCCACCTTAAAAAAGAATAAAGACATTTTTAAGAAATACCATGGGTCAGGAAAGGTTACCTTCTTTAGCTATGCTTACCATAGAAAGGGCATTAATAAAGAAGATAAAAGACTTTAATGAAAAAGTAATTGACCACTTTGCATCTCAAAAAGACCGGAGGATCGACTTGGAATTTAAATCACTTTAAAAGGTAGGTAATACAGTAAACTTTTCTAATTGACCTCCCTATCTCTTGACCCACGAACCGCCACTGCTAGTATTTATTACTAACACAATAGTTAATCTAACAATAATAGCGGAGAATAATGTAATGAAAAAAACCAATATTTTCCTGGAAAAAGAACTACCTTGAAAAATAGTTAAACTATTCCAAGTGCATGACTTATAAAATGAATATAACTTTTGTTAAAAAGCGGTTTTACAATAAGATAAATACAAATCGTAGTATACAGGTTATACTCAAGTAAAGGAAGAAGCAGATTAGGTATTATAGTTACAGAAATCATTAATGGAAAAATCACTTCGTTACAATCTGCAATTTTATAGCGAAATTTTGATTGATGACAGCTCTTTTCCGATTTTGAGTCCATTTTTATACAAAAGTTCTATAATAACCAAAAAAATGACAACTTCTTATATCTCGATAACTTGCATCGAGTTAGAGGAGTATATAAAAAAATGCTGGAAAGTGTAGATATGTAAATGGTTTATTTTTGAATTACGTTAGTTTCTAATGGGGTTGTCTTTTGGATTAACAACATAAAAGAGGAATAATTACAAAAACTGCTGGAAACAACCTCCACCATCCATTATTCATGAATCCATCCGTCTCTTCAAAGAAATCATGTTAAAAATGCTAGGAATGTTCCTATCTTACATAACCATTATTAATCCTGTTTCGTATCTTCTCCTAGTATGTAATAATTTTGTCGAAATTATATCAAAACTAAATAGCATGTTCTTTGCACCAAATACTGAAAAATATTTTATAAAAATATGCATTCTATTCTCCAGATAGTTATTTATCTATTATACACTTTCGAATAATTTTAATATTTATATTTGTTAAATTATGTTGCCTCTGTATTATATATTTTTTTTTATTTTTAGTTTACTTTTTTATGACTTGTCCTATATCCTGTATTGTGATCCACTGGATGAATAAATTATAAATTATTCTATTCTATATAAATATACTCCCCCCTTAAATGAGAAGTGGTAAACATCTGAAACAATTTAATCGTTATCTTATTTTATGCATCTATCTTCTTTGGACCTACATTCAACATATATGTATACTCCTATTTAAATAACTTTTAAACTGCATCAAACAGATCTAGTACAAATTCTACAATAGCAACGTAGGTAAAGTGCCATTGTAGTACTGTAGATTTTCGAAGATTTCACGATTCTAAAGATTCTTATCATATCTTATATATTACTGTTCCTGTTTATTTTCATCTTCGTGAAGTTACTAATCACTAGAAATATGGCAGTTAATTAAGACGTATGTGTAATAATTTAACTAATTTACAATAATTTGTATATGATAATCCCAAATCCTATATGATATTTTTTAAAGAAATAGCGCTATTCTCTATATATTTTATTCAATAAACACAGGCTCATTTGATAAAAAGTGAAATGTTCGACCTATAGAAATATCACATTATCGAAGTTTGTTAACAGCAGCTAATTATTGATTATACAACTAATGAGGTGATGACACAATGATAAACTTTGCAGGCTTATGAGCCGAAGTTAGCACATCGAATGTAATTTTGCATTTCAACTAACTCCTCTATAATGAGTAAAAAACTACTCATATGTTTCATAAAGCTCACGTGATATATAACTCAAAAATATAACATATGATTTTGTGCATCAAAAAGTTAATAGAGTATCTACTGAATAAAATAACGAAATTGGGTTCGTTTTCAGCAATATCATAGGCTGCTGAATTAAGTCATAAAATAAATAAGGTTATATCATGTGTATACTCTAAAATTTTTAAATTTTGTTAAAAAAATAAAGGAGAGAAACTCACTATCTAGTAGTTTGTGGTTAACTTTCTTTTGGTTTGAGCATTAATTTTAAAATTTTAAAAATCAGTCCCTATTTAGTTAGTGATAAACTTTAATGTAGATATATACTGGCAGTTAATCTCATTCCAGTTTTTAGGTTTTATAGGCACATAATACCGTACATCATTCAGAGCTAGTGACACATTGTTCACATTACAATAATTTGTGCATCTATTTGCACTGGTCGTTGAGGTGAAATTTTTAATTGTATATGTTCAATTGGAATAAAATTATATTTCCTGTCCTTATTTTACACAAGTTAACAATTTTAAATTGTCATATTGCCCATGTTAAAATTATCAAATTATATATAAATGAGAAATAGAATTATAGCATTCATTTTAGCAGTGTTAAAAATTGCCTTAAAAATTTTTTAAACGATTATAATATCGTTACGTTCATTTAAATTCCATAGAATTACATTTTATACCACATAAGGTTTGATAAATATCGTTTATTTTTTGTTTTATATGTTCTTACAGTTTCTTTAAAGTTCTTGGATGGTTATTAAAATACTATTTAAATAACCACTATCTCCATAATTAATAACACAGGCCTACAAAAAAAAAAAATCTGTCCTAGAGATCCGACCCAACTTTTCCCATGTATTTTGACGTGCTGAAACTGAATTTGCCAAACAAAAATTTGTTGTTGCGTCAATTTTTCTCTACAACCCCCTATAACCCTCTATAATTCCCTTAAATGGGAAATTTTTTGAAAAAAATTTCCGTAAGGGTTTTTTGGGTCTCTGATCACGAATCTGAAGTCAAAAATGAATGTTGACATAATTACAGCTGTCAACAAGCTGTCAAATTTCATGAAAAATATAAAAAGTCAATATTTGGAGTATATTATTAAGTTTTTCGGCTGTTGATCACGAATCAGAAGTCAAAAATACATTCTGACATAATGACAGCTGTCAACAAGGTGTCAAATTTTATGAAAAATGTAAAAAGCCTATATGTCAAATTTTATTTTTAACTACTGATTCATGATTGGTAGCCCAAAAAACTTAATAATATGCTCCAAATATTGACTTACATTTTTCATGAAATTTGACAGCTCGTTTACAGCTGTTATTATGTCAAAATTCATTTTTGACCTCAGATTCGTGATCAGAACCCAAAAAACCCTATGGAAATTGTTTAAAAAAAATTTCCCTTTTAGGGGATTATAGAGGGTTGTAGAGAAAAACTGACGCGTCAAAACAAATTTTTTTTGCCAAATTCGGTTTCAGCGCGTCAAAATACATGGGAAAAGTTGGATCTGATCTCTAGGACAGAACTTTTTTTGTAGACCTTTGTAATCAGATGTAGACATAACCGTTGACCTGAAAGAACAATAAATGCCTCTTAGACATTTGATCCTTGGGGAACGTTTCTCTCAAAGGATTAAATGCTGATAAGTCCTGTATGAACCGTGTGTCCATTTATTAAGTTGTATTATTTCTCATGGTGAACATGTTGGTATTCTGTTTGGATTGGCTGTAAAGGTTATGCTAGAAATATGGATTTCAAATCCCTTGTGAGATTACTCATCATATCATTCATTCTGGGTCATAAAGCGGCATTTCTCCAAGTAATCTTGAGTTTCATTCGACTAATAATAGTAGTTTTGTTTCGATCTCAAACGAATAAATAAAATTGTCACAGATAGTAAATACATACAAATGGTCTATTATAACATATTTACAGTTTCTAAACAAATAAAATCCTACAGGCACTGCTCACGCACAACGATATAAAAAGTTTGAGGTCCAAGTTTTATAGCAATAAATGGGACGAAACATCCATGTATATTTAATCTATGCGTAAAGTAACGTACGAAACGAACGTATGAAATTGAGTTAAATTTTTTAAATTGAAACTTCGTGTGATATTGCGCATATTGGTGCATTAGTGTTTAATTTCAGGACTGCTCATTTTAAAATATCACATGGAAATCATGCTCAAATATGTATAGTTTAACGTAATATTTCAGTTTAAATGTTTCTGTAAAATACATCCGTCCGTTAACTGACGTATATATTTACTGATTTTTAGATGTCTTTAATTCTTTGATTTTTAGAAGACATAGTATGTGTTAGAATATCCCATTATGGAGAAGGGAATAATTATAGAATGAGACAAATAATATGTATACAATTACAATGTTCTTCTAATACTAACAGTTCTATGGATAATACTATCATATACATGGTGTCTTACCGGCAACTGCATCGATCGATATAGGGAAAAGTAAGTAACGGAAAATTGAAAAATTAGGGGAATTACTAATGTCAGTGTGGCCAATCCAACAACAATAATTACAAGCATTTAGTACTTCCGGCTATACTGAAAATCGATACCAACTTGCTTATTTTAAATTGAACAAACTGTATATTTCTGATTTTGCGAAAAAGCATAAAATCGTACGTCGAAAACGTGAAGCATACCCTATATCTAAACCCAGCCGTTTTAAGACATTTGACATTTTATAAATAATTTTATTGGCGCAACGGTTTGCAAGAACCATTATAACATTCTGTCAAACTTGGTACACACATTCTAGAGGTCAAGGAAAAGATTAAGTTCGTTGATGAGCAAAATCGGTCCCAATGTCTAAAAAAAATATTAGTGACATTCCACCAATGTGACTTTTTTGAAACGCCAAAATGTGATTTTTTTTAAACGTCAGAAATGTGACTATTTTGAAACGTCAAAATGTGACTTTTTTTGAAACGTCAAAAATTACTCCACCACACGTCGAGTTTTACTACGGTGGGGAAGTTCTGATCTCCAAGTAATTGGCAGCGGTTTTTTACATTAAGTTATGTAAAATTAAATTCTTTTCAAGAATTTTTCGTAAAATTTCCTATCTACTTTAGCCATGAATAGAAACAATCAGCAATGTTAGTCATTCTCTTATATCAAAAAAATGCTAGCACGTTAAAATTGCATCCACGAAAACTTTTTGAATGTGTTTATTATTTATGGAGAATGCAATAAAGTAATATCGAAAACATGTAATACATTTGCTAGTCGATATCCACAAAAACAGAAACCGTCAACGAACACTGTAACACGTATATTGAATTTTATAAACTCTGGCTCTGTCAAGGCAGGAACTTAAATGAAGGGGCCTATTATTGATAACGAAAACGTATAAATAGCAATTCTGTAAATTTTCGGGCATTTCCAATGATCACATTAAGACAAGCTGCTCTGGAGTCGGGAATATGCAAGGATTCAAGTTTGGCCCATTTTCGTTCCATATGGTTCAACAATTATAAGAAATAGATTTCCTAAGGAAAGACAATTTTTGTGAATTTGTTTTAATAAGGTGAGCGACGATTCTTTTCTTAGGAAATATTATATGGAGAGATAGATTTACCAAAATTTTTAATCGACACAATTACCTACCATTACTGAAATGACTCGGATTTTTTTGGAAGAAAATTGAAGTTTAATGTTTACAGTATGGGCTGAGGACGATATGGCATTACAATTTGATGAGGAAAATTTAAACAATAAATTAAAAAAGATTTCTTCTTCTGCTAATTGTAGTTAAAATTGTTTTTGACTATCTAGAAAATTTATTTCTCGCTGAAAATAGAATTTTTTATCAGCACAATGGTGCCCTACCACATAACACGTAATTGGAATTTTTTTACAAGAAATGTTTTACGGTTAATGATTTACCAATAATGGACCTTGCCGATCGCCTCTCGCTCGCCCGATTTATCAGTTCTAGATTGTTTTATTTTTGGGGAACTATTAAAAATAAAGTTTATGATAGCCCATTAACAACCATTGAGGATTGTATGGAGAGAGTGAGCAATGCATTTCAAAACATATCACTGGATTCAGTTAGAAGAGCTACCGATGAAGATTTAGTGCGAAAAATGTGTGGAGGTTCGAGGGTGGAATTTTGACTATTTATTGAATTAAAATGAAAACGTAGTTTTTAATAAATTTTATCTTTGCTACTTTAGCTTATGCAATGTGGGTCCGATTTTGGATATATATTTTTTATTTACATCAATTAATAATTCCTGCCTCGCCGGAGTCAGAGTCCCTAAAATTATCCAATATGGGTTTTACAGCGTTTAATGATAGTTTGTATTTTTGTGGACATTGAGTTAACAAATAATGTTACATGTTCTTGAATTACTTTACCACATTCTCCGTAAATAATAAACATATTTAAAAAGTCTTTGTGGATGTAATTTAAACGTGCTGGCATTTTTTTTGATATAAGAGAATATCTGATATTGCCGATTCTTTTTAATCATGGCTAAGCAGATAGTAATTTTTACGAAAAATTCTTGAAAATCTAAGAAAATTGCAAATATTTTAAAAGTTAACACCTATGATATCCAACTAGAAAAACGAGAATTTAATTTTACACTGAATGTAAAAATATACAGAGTGTAAAATTTAAACTAAAAAAAGTTCTCACGGTTGGAAGTTGACAAATTGTAACGTGAAATATGGAACACTTTGTATGCTATTATTGAATCTATTTTAACTGTAGAGCATAGCTGATCTTGATTTCTTTCTTCATTCCAAAAAGCAAATGAGGATCTCCTACACGAAGAAAGTTATAATGGTTCTTGCAAACCATTGCACCTGCCAATTTTTTTTATAATACGTCAAATATCTCCGAAATGGCTGGAATTAGATATAGGGTATGCTACATATTTTCGAATTTTATGTTCTTTTCGAGCAATTAGAAATACACAGAGAGTTCCATTTGAAATAAGCAGGTTAGTATTGATTTGCGGTATAATCGGAAGTACCAAATGCTTGTAATTATTTCTGTTGGATTGGCCACACCTTAAATTTTCAAAATTTTCTGTTACATACCTTTCTCTATATCGATGTTCTTTTCGAGCAATCAGAAATACACAGAGAGTTCCATTTGAAATAAGCAAGTTGGTATCGACTTCCAGTATAATCGGAAATACTAAATGCTTGTAATTATTTCTGTTGAATTGGCCACATCCTAAATTTTCAAAATTTTGTGTTATATACCTTTCCCTATATCGATCGATGCAGTTCCTAATGAGACACCCTGTATATATAAAAAAATGAATGATAAATTTTACAGTTCAAATATCTCTTTGCTGCTACCAAAATTAATAAGTTAACTGAGGTGGAATCAACTTGTTTCGTCTTTAATGTACCATGAACTGTATTTCCTCTTTGAACGCCTTCTTCGAGTTACTGTGATAGCAAATATGATGTCTGAAAAAAATATAATAACAGCCCTTCCGTCGGCGCCCATGTAATACGCCAGACTGAGTTCAAGCTCCGAATGAACCTATGACGACCCCGCGCTGTTGACGTCACACTGAAAAATCAATCGACATAATTCATTATTAAACACGCTAATATTTTTGCATTCTGAAACATCTACTTTAAGGTATACTATTTTTAACATACCTAAATCTCATCCTTCCTTCGCCATAAGCCCCATAAATCAATGCCACTAGGTCAAATGGAAAAAACTTAAAACTTACCTATATTGGCAAAAAAATTCTAAACAATCGATTTTAAAATTACTAAGGAAGGGAACAAAAAATTAAAGCAGTGAAACGTTAGCAACAGAAACAAACAAATGCAGAACGTTTGCTAGTGGAAATGTCGATTAGATCCAAATGTAACGTCACCGGTACAGTTGGTAGTCTAGCACAGGCATTACGAGGAGGTGGATCATCAGTTGGTGTGTTGTGTTGTGCTGACGCCTCAAATGCAGTTTTATTACGTTTTTTGCCTAAACTGATGAATGTAAGTATGCATGCGGATATTGCGTTTCACTGTTTTTATATAATGTTGTTTTGGAATGTTTCCTGTAGAGCACGCCCATTTCGCGGCCCTTGCATTGCTCTTTGTCGTCTATTAGCGAATTTATTTACGAAAACAGTATCACGTTATCAATTTATTATTAATTGAAAAAGCGTTGTTAAAGACACTATAGAATGACAAACTGCTGTGAAGTATCAGTGGACTGTTTTTCATTATTTTTTTGTTTTACTAGAATCTGTACCTTAATTGAGTTGGTAAATAGAATGATTAAAATAATTGAATAGTAAAATAAAGAGTACAAAACATCAAGATAATTTGTTGTGTACATTTTTAAACTTCTTGTGCTTTGTTAATATTCATCAGATTGTTGATGTGACCACAATATGCCGTACCTTGTACTTAATACAAAGTGAATATTTGATTAGATAAAGTGGTTCATATTTTTTTTGTTAGCTAGAGAAATTTGACGATTCTATAAATAAATCATAGGTAGCTATTAAACACCTACACGGTATTGGAAGTAAAACTATTTTTTAAATATAAATAAGTAGTGTAGTGAAGCAAATGGACAAGAATCTAAATTAGGATCAATTAGTGACACTAGTGAACTGATAATTTCGTTACTAAGTAAGTATTTAGCATATGTGAGATGCTTTAATTTGCACTTACCATTCAATAAAATGACTGATGGATTTAAGTGTTTATAAAAATATAATGCTATTTTATGAAAAATTTATATAGCTTACCTTCTATTCTTGTTTAAAAACATACCTTGAAAGTAGTAAAGCCATTAAAAAGTAAATAATGAAGGAATACTATTAAATTGAATAAACCAATTTTATTTTTGAATAGTTTCGATTCCAATTTATAACGAAAGTTGACGAAACTTGTGTAATTTAAATAGCCAACAAAGATATATAGCAATATCCTATAGGAACAATATCCTTTGTTAGTAATATCTCTAAATTTATTTTTTTGAAATCCTCTTTTTACAAAATTATCTTGGTTAAGAGAAATTCTCTATTCCAACCGTTCATTCATTTTTTATTATCTATTAAGTATGACAAAATGGGAAATTTCTTGTACTCAAATTGATGGTAAGCCTTAACCTCATCTTTGTTTTATAGGTCAAAGAAAGCTATGCTTCAACTTTTATTGTAATCAATCCTTTATATATTTAACAAAAATTTGCACACTACTTTTCAGAATCAAAAATGCATGATTTTTGTATTCTTTGCGTGGTGATATGTGTATTAATTTTGACAATTATTTGGAAGATTAATTTTTAGCATAATTCTGGGTTCATTAAAAGGCACTTGTTAAAATAACTTGACTAAATACATACTTTACTTTCTTTTTTTAAACAAAAATTTTTAAAATATTGTTTTGCATATTTTGAAAATTATTGTCTTTTCATGTAGGGTTAACGGTTCAGAGAAATGTCTAAAATTTAATAGCTAAAATACAAGTACTGATTAATGATTGATAGATGAAGTTAGTTCGAACAAATCAATTGGGCAAGTTATATTACTGATAAGCGGCAATTATAAATTAATAATAGCCCATTAATAACTTTTTCACTAGCGTGTTGTGAGTACTTCCGGCGACTTCGCCATTTATTATGTTGGTATTTGTTAATTTATTAAATAAATTACGGTGTCAGTAATAAAAATTAAAAATTATTATTTGACATTTACTGTAAAAAAAGCATACAGCAACAGAAAATATTTATCTTAAGGTAATAGTTCATCAAGTAACTACCAGAACCAAACTGTAGGACACTGAATATATGTGTAGATTTTTTCAGCTAATTTTAAAATTGTATCTGTCTCTGTTACTGTCGTTTTTTATTTATTTTATTTTACTGCAATGTGTGAACAATTAATTAATAGAGAGTATAAAATAATAACATAATATGTGTTTTCTTTAAATAAGGACATACACAAAAAAAAGAGGTAACGTAGATGAATACATAGATAAATAGATCTTTATTGACCACGTTACATTAAAATAATATTTATGGCAAGTCAGAGACTACAAACAGAAGTTTTCTTTAAAATGTAATCATGGTTACAAGGACAAGAAAATAAATAAACTCAAAGTAGCAAAGACAGTAACCTATAAGTATATTAATAAAATGAGCTAAAATCTATATACCTAATCAAAATTATAATGCTTAAATAGACAATTAATTCAAAACAAACACTAATATGTCACAGTTATCGTATTACTCAGTAGAATAAAAGCATTTGTCCATAAAGTTATTTTAAATTAACTGAAATTTAGATTTTCCCAATGAGTAGGCAGTTTATTATACATATTTAGATTGTAATGGAACTGTTTTGATTTAGTGATTCAATATTTGGGATTAATTAATTTATCTTTGCCGCTGGTAGATTTTGTGTGTGCACATTAGGGTGGGAAGCAACGTGTTCTTTGTTTTTATGAATGTTAATTAAATAGGTAAAATATACATGCTAGGCAGAGACATTTTATTGTGGTTTCTGAATAAGAGTTTACAGTGCTGTCTAAAATTAACATTTTCTAAAATTCTAGTAGAACTTTTTATAACACAAACGCTTCCGGAAATTAATAAAATTTACTCATATAATAATGTCATAATTAAGATCAAAGTGGAAGAGGGCACAGTAAACAGAAAATAGTATCCACTTGCATATCAGACTGCTCAGTTTTCTTTAAAGAAATAAGGAGTTGCAGTGTGACAGGCTCGGTGGAGTAATTGACTAAAGCACACGATGTCAAGTGTGACTAGATAAACTCTACATTGTCCTGCGGGTTCGTATCCCGCCAACAGTACTGACAATGACGATGGGAATGGTTGTGTGTCCGCGTTTTTTGATAAGTGTAACCCTCGCCCATGCAGCTTCGGCTTTGGATTCGAGGTTGTCTAATATCTGTGGTGTTCTGTGGTGTTTATATTTAACTGTTTTGCAAAGTTGATCTATCTATAAATGCGCATAAAATATATTCTTTTTAATTTCAGTGCGGAAAAATAGTATGTGAAATTGATTTTATTCATTAATAATTATTGAAGGACAAGTCAGTGATTGTCAGATGGCTTTTATTCGAATAATATAATTGAAATAAATTATTTTATTGATATGAAAGTGTATAAAGCCAGCAATTATAAACGCCTCTTTTATAAAGGCTGTATTAAGTTGACCATGTAATGGCTTCTAAATCTAGGACTTTATACTTAATTTTTATACCAATAAAACACCTATTCGAATAGACATTCCTATAAATTATGCACAAATTTTAATACATATATGAAACTTAAGTAAAATATAGAAATAAAATTAATTAGTAGACTTTTTTAATAAAAATATTTTGTGTGTCCCTGGCGACTTCGCCATTTCTTTCCTCGATGTTAGTTCAATGTATATAAAACCCTTAAATGGAGGACACTTACATTACAAAGGGGGCACCAAAATTCAAAAAGTTTTCTCACCTTTCTCATCTTTTTCTTTTTGTTCGGTTTTATTGCCAAAGTTCCTCTCAAAATTTTATACCAAATTATAAAATAACCATCAGTATATTGCGGCACATTATTAAATACAAGAATATTTGGCTAATCGAAGCATCCTCAAAATACCAAATTAAATACGAGAATAAAACAAAAGTTAATAGCCAACTACATTTATTCAAAACAGCAATTTATGACTCCTTTTCTCCTGGCGGGAAAGCGACTAATTAACTAGACAAACCAAATAAACTTAAAACCAAATGAACCAACAAAAACTAGATCGCAATCGCAAATGATAATGAAAATTTTATTCCAAAGTAATAATTTTCATAGTTTCTTTCATTTAAATCTTCAATGCAATGAGATACATACAAAACAATCCTTTTGTAATGAAATAACCCTCAAATCATATCAAAAACAATTTTTTTAAAAATTAAAGAAACAACAATGTATATGACCCTCGCCGGACCCAAGTCCGTTGCCGACCTAGCATCCCCGCGTATGGCGGCGACGGAGCAGTTGTTAGGTCGGGTTTAAAACTAAAACATTAACAAAATACAATTCCTAATAAAAATTTAAATTGTATAGTATAAACCTTGAACAGTCGTTAACAAAAAACTTTAAAACATTGCTAAAAAAAAGTGTAAAAATGGAGTAAATTAGTGTATATTGTAACGGTCCGTTTTTGGGAGATATATAATTTGGACCATATTCCTTATAAATTAAATGGAATGGTTTGAGTTGTGGATTAAATTTCAAATTCGATTAAAATATTACTGTGTAAATTTTGTTGACTAAGAAGCTTCTTCGCGTGTGCGCGCTGAACAAACGACTCTCTGGGAGGTTTTAGCGCGGAGAGACAGACGAGAGGGGGCCACGGTCCAGGATGGATTCGTGGCGTTATCTTACGTTTAGTTGCGTTACCTTGAGTTAGAGACATGGTGAAGTAAGTAGCTGTGTGGTTACCTTAGATTGGGATAGAACGACGTTAGTAAGCTAAGAAATATAGTTGTTCCGTGTTAAGAAGTTATGAAGTAGCCGAGCTGGTGTGATAAGGGAAATGTGTTCTTGTTCCGAGAGCCGCAAGTAAGATTGTTTCACTATAGTCATGTATAGACGCAGGTCTGTAAATTTAATAAAACAGCCAAACGTTTTCTTCGAACCCTAGGTACCTAGGCACCCCGATTACGTTGTGATCGAACTCTGAGTGCCTCGTGAGTAAACAATAAATTGTGGGCTTAAATTCTAGTCAACACTCGCAAATCTGCCCGGTAAATTTAGACTAATTTCCTGTAAAGTGCTGTACATTTATGTGTGGTTCGATAGCATTGACTGTCAAGGTAACTACCTATTTTGCATCTTTTAAAGGTAGCTAGTTGTTTATTAGTTACGGAGAGTCCTTTATATTTTAAATTTAAAAAGATGGTGACGCCCGATAAAAAATACTTAAGTTGAATTTGTTGATTCGTTTAGTTTTAAGTTTATTTGGTTTGTCTAGTTAACTACTCGCTTCCCCGCCAGGAGAAAAGGAGTCATAAATAGTTGTTTTGAATAAATGTAGTTGGCTATTAACTTTTGTTTTATTCTCGTAATAAATTTGGAATTTTGAGGATGCTTCGACTAGCCAAAATTCTTGAATATAATAATGTGCCCCAACTTACTGATGGTTATTTTATAATTTGATATAAAATTCTGAGGGGAATTTTAATAATAAAAACGAACAAAAAGAAAAGATGAGAAAGGTGAGAAAACTTTTTGAATTTTGGTGCCTCTTTTATAATATGAGAGTGTCCTCCTATTTTGTGGGAGGAGCGTAACCTAAAGATGTTGTCTGAAAATTGGTAATGTTTGGTGCAGTAATTTGTATTTTATGAAATAGCCTTGATGACCCTTAAAGTTATTACTGCAATTGTACCCCCTTTGAAACCCCGCATCTCAAAAAATAAAGGACACGATCTTTTAAAATAATTGTTTCGCTATTCTAAATATTGTCTTATAGCGTGCCTACATGACCTTTGGAACACACTGTATATATACATACATGTACAGTGTGTCCACGAATGGTGCCCCAAAGAGGAGAAACTTCTTTATTTGTGACTTTATGGGAAAAAGTCATAGGTACTTTATAAACTAGTCTGCTTGTTCCCAAACTCCCAAGAACTTACACAAATTCAAGTTTGCATGTACAAGGTGGTCACTATAACCAAATGAGTAAAAATGCTTTTTATTTTCCTCTTCACAAAATATTATGTAGGTTGCGAAACACTCAAAAACATATTCAAATTAAATTTACACAAAAATTGAACAAAGTATTAAAACAAAAGAGAATCATGTTTATTCTAGTTTATGTGAAAATAATTTAGATAACCTTATTATAAATATTGTTATTCTACATAACTTCCTCCTTTCTCCATACATTTTCAGCTATTCTTTTTAAATTCTCCGTAGACTTTACGCACCATAGCAGGCACATTAAGTTCATTTACTGCTTCCCTTAGTTTTTGTTTCAGGTCTTCCACATCATTGTAAATGATGTAGGTTAAAAAATGTAAGGAGAAAGTTATAATATTTATATTAAGGTTATGTAAATTATTTTTACAAAAACTCAAAAAAAAATTCCCATTTTTAAAAGTATATTTTCAATTTTTATAACCACTTCGGTACACAAATTTGAATCTGAATATGTTTTTGGGTGTTTGGCAACCTATAGAATATTTTATGTGAAGTTTGAGAGAGGAAAAACATGTGCATGTTCACTTATTTGGTTACAGTGACCACCCTGTATATGCAAACTTGAATTTGAGTAAGTCCAATATACTTAAATCGTCATTCGTTTGAGACACCCTATGTAATAATCACATTTAGTTTAGGCGTGTGATGTGTGAATAATGATGTTTCCTTTCTACACAATTCCATTTCACTTTACCACAAACATCATGTCAATTATCAGTGTCCAGATAAGGTTATTGATCACTGGAGAATTTTCATACAAGGTGAGAAATAAGCCTCAATTCATCTATATTCAAGTTTTTTGCCATCACATTCCACTTTTCTTTTTTTTTTTTCGAATTGATAGCTCCTTCACGGGTAAGTTTCACATGACATCTATGAACGAAAAGTAGCTAAATTTGGTGAACAAATAAATGAAACATTGAGTACAAATCATTTGTTTTAGCTCTTTTCTCTTAAACACTTCCCATTTTGTTTTCGTGGGTAGATGTTCTAAAACATTTGTGGCTTAGTGGTTGACCGATAAAGACATTTGTCTCTCAGTGCCAGGTTCGATCCCTGGTCGAGGAGTTGGAATTTTTTCTGAAGACTAAATTAATCCTAGCATACTCGGATATTAGGTGTGTGTCCGTTGTCTCTAAATGTGTAGCTCCTCCCGTACAAGGTACCTGTACCTTTACGGATACAGGGGGTTTTATTACCTGTGGTGTTTAATTTAATAATAATTAATTTGTCAGGGAACCGAGTACAGCTACTGACATTTATCGTAATTCTTTTTAACAATTCCTCAAAATTTTTCTTGAACTTCGTTACTTACATCCAAACGAGTTTTTATCCTAGAAATATACTTATAAATTGTTCCAATTTTCTAAAGACCAAAAATTTCTTCTGGCAAACTTTCACCTCGGAAAGTGTGAAATTTTGTTAATTTAATTTTATTTATTTATCGTGAATATACAATTGGACAGTTCGACAAGAAGATGTAGAGACAAGCAAACAAACTGATATTTATTCATGTTTCAATGTACTTGGTGTCCATTCTCTATTGCTTGTAAATAAAAAGTTAATTGTAAAGATTTAGTACAATAATCAAGCTTTATACAAGCAAAATAAAATTATTATAACAAAAACACAATACTGTCGGCGCTTCACAAGATACACATGATACACATATGTATACTTGTATGGGGTAGTTCCACATATTTTGACACCTACCTACAGCCTTTATTTTTAGAAACTTGAAAAAAAGTGTACATTTTGGTGTGAGCTGTCTTCTAGTGATAAGAAATGAATCACAATGGCATTGGAAAGTAAAGAAGAAGACACAACTTATGTATTTTCAAATGGAAATTGTATATTATTGTATAAACTTTTAATACCACTTCAATATTTTGTGGTTTGTTATAATACATCTTATTTTTTTAATTATAACCCCACAAAAAATATCTGGGGGTGGAAAGTCGCAGCTATTATACAGGGTGTCCCAGCCTCGCGTCGGCCAAATGTCCTGGCTCTCTTATAAGAGATATCGAAAAATTTAAAAATCGGGGTGATAGAGGGCGCAAAGGTACATAGTCTAAAAATATTTTGAAATATACAGGGTTATCCATTTAGGCGTGACGACATAAACTTATGTTTTTTTAAATGGAACACTAGGTATATTATTACATATTTGAATTGTCCTTTTAAAGAAGACTCAAACGATATGCCACTTGATGGGTCTGCGATGGGTCGGTACCATGATATGGGTGAGTTTGTACCAAAAACATGCCAACTTTGTGAGCTCACTGTGACGTAATGGAAGAACAATTTGAGATCTAGATTGTGTCAAAAATTGTCAAACACCCTGTAGTTTACGCTACTGTTATCGGATCTAACGAAATCGGTCATTTTATACCGGGTGAGTCAGGAAGCGCCAAAACTATTATTTCTCATTTTTTTCAAATAGAACGCCCTGTATATTATGACACCAAAGGAAAGTCCTTTGAAAGAGATTTCCACTGATATAAAGTTTCAAGGGTCTATCTATCATGGGTGCCAAGAATTTGATGGCAAAGTGGCACAATTCGAGGTTTATTAAAAAATTACGCTCAATTTTCAATTGTTTTGTGAATTTTCGCTGAAACGGCTCTTTTCAGTAAGACAATTTCGAAAATAATGATATCAACTTATCTGCACCATGATAGTTCTCTGCAGACAAAAAAAAAATCAAGAAAAAGAGGAAACGAAAACTTTATTTGGAAAGAAACTGGGTGGAAGCACTGGAAATTAAACTAAATGTTCAAAAATGTTCCCATTCTCCCTGACACACAGCCGTAAACGATTTTCAGTTGTTCTTCGAACATCGGCTAGTGTAGCTATTGAAACATTGCGAAATGTTGCAGCGATTCTTTCCTGCATATCCTCTCTGGTTGTGGGCGTCACCCTGTAGACCTCCTGCTTCACATAACCCCATAGAAAAAAATCCAAAGGAGCCGTACCGGCCATCTTATGGGTCCTCCACGACCAATCCATTGTTCCCCTCTCCAATTAGTTAAAAAAATCTTTTACTATTCGATGGTTATGTGGGGGTGCACCGTCGTGCTGGAACCACATGTTCTCTCTGACGTCTTCATCTACATCTTGAAGCAGCCCCTCTAAATTCAAACGCAAGAAATTGTGATATCTTCGGCCATTTAATGCCCCATCCTCAAAAAACCACGGTCCAATGACATGGTTGTCTATTATACCCCCCATACATTAATTGACCATCGATTTTGGTGATCCACTTGCCTGACCCAGTGCGGGTTTTCAGTCGCATAATAATGCATGTTATAGCGATTTACTGTCCCATTACTGCGAAAGGTAGCTTCATCGGTAAATAAAACCTTTGATAAAAATTGGTCATCTTCGTTAATTTTATTGAGCATTATATTGCAGAAATTAATACGATTTTGAAAATCTTCCCCATAAAGGTCTTGGTGTAATTGAATGTGATGGGGGTGATATTTGTATTTATTGATGATACGATTTACAGAAGTTTTACTTACATCGGTTTGTTGTTCAATTTCACGACAACTTATGTGAAGATTCTCTTGCACATGAAGCAAAACGGTCAATTCGTGTTCTTCATTATTTACAACCATGTTCCTCAATTTTCTTTTGGTATAACACACATTACCAGTGTCCTCAAATCTTTCTTCCAAGTTTTTAAATGAGTTGGGATCAGGAGTTCGTCTCTCGGGGTATTTCATACCATAAATCCTTGATGCCAATAAGCAATTCCTATCAGCTTGTCCCAAACAATATATCATATCAGTTAACTCTTGTTGGGTGAATTTCATTGTTACTCGTTCGTTTATATTAAGAAAAATATCAACACTCAAAATTTTACAACAATAAAGTAAACTATTGACAAGACTGGTACTTTTATGACAGGTACCTACTTGATTTTTTTTGAATTTATTTCGATAAATTGAAAGTCTCTACAATTTTTTTTTATTTATTTTTTTCGATGATAGTAAGTAGAACAACAGCTTCCCAAACTTAACAAATATTTTACTATCTTTCATTGAATTGAAAATAAAAGTATTTTTTAGAAGAATGAATTACACCATTTTAAAGCTGAGAAAAAAATACTACGAAAAGCTACGTTTTATTAAGCACCGTACTAAAATAATAAATCATTTCGCGACAAAATTACGTCGGGCTAGAAAAAGACTTGTCATGACATGAATTTATACACGCATTTCAGAAAAAAAAAATTAAATTTATCAGGCGTTGACTATTTTATACTTAAGTATTTTTCTGCACTGAAGTACGGTATTTTTCTCCGAGTATAAGAATAATTATTTTTGAAATTTTCTTACTGAAAAGCGCCGATTTCAGCGAAAATTCACAAAACAATTGAAAATTGAGCGTAATTTTTTAATAAACCTCGAATTGTGCCACTTTGCCATCAAATTCTTGGCACCCATGATAGATAGACCCTTGAACCTTTATATCAGTGGAAATCTCTTTCAAAGGGTTTTCCTTTGGTGTCATAATATACAGGGCGTTCCATTTGAAAAAAATGAGAAAAAGTAGTTTTGGCGTTTCCTGACTCACCCGGTATAAAATGACCGATTTCGTTAGATCCGATAACAGTAGCGTAAACTACAGGATGTTTGACAATTTTTGACACAATCTAGATCTCAAAATGTTCTTCCACTACGTCACAGTGAGCTCATAAAGTTGGCATGTTTTTGGTACAAACTCACCCATATGATGGTACCGATCCATCGCAGACCCATCAAGTGGCATATCGTTTGAGTCGTCTTTAAAAGGACAATTCAAATATGTAATAATATACCTAGTGTTCCATTTAAAAAAATATAAGTTTATGTCGTCACGCCTAAATGGATCGCCCTGTATATTTCAAAATATTTTTAGACTATGTACCTTTGCGCCCTCTATCACCCCGTTTTTGAAATTTTTCGATATCTCTTATAAGAGAGCCAGGACATTTGGCCGACGCGAGGCTGGGACACCCTGTATATGTGTTCTGTGCTTTCCAATCCAAAAATCGTATCTTCCATCTAAATAGGTAGTACCTGTTGATTGTTGTGTGCCCCATCTTGTCAAATAATATTATTATGGTGGAGAATCGGCAATTCTTCTGAGCAAAGGAATTTGTCATTTCACAGAGACCACACTGTAAGTAATTTAAAAAAAAGTACTTACACAGAGTACCTAGTACCTATAGCTATACAGAGGCGAAAGCTTTGGCAGTGCCTATGAGATTTTAATGGTCTGATTTATGTGACCCTATGTGTACCAGTTACGTCCACACTGAGAGAAATGTTTTGTTAAATGTTCACTTTAAATTTCAGTCTACACTGAAATGACAATATGTTTCAACTGAATAAATACTACTATCATTTGAAACTTTCAGTTAATATTCTGAATTACTTACTGTTACACAAAGGTAGAATTTTTTTTTAAATCAGGTTATCGAAAGACTAATTCGGAAACATTTTCAAATTACTTAACTCTATTTTTCTGCTAGTAACTATGCAATATTTAAAAAAATCTATCATAGGAAGAGTAATGGTTAGGGGCCGCGTCTGAGAGAAAAGCCAAAATAAACAAGTTTTTATTTTGTAGAGATTTTGTTATTTATGAAAATGCTAATTTTAATTTTTTTTTATACAGCCTCCTGGGTACAATTCTAATTTTCTGTTAATAACTGCAAATATTTAAAAAATTTGTTATAGGAAGAGTGATTACACTGAGTAAAAAGCCAAAATAAGAAGGTTTTTATTTTGTAATGAGATTTTGTTATTTATGAAAATGTTAATTTTTTTTCAATATTTTTAACAAAACAATTTTTTTACACATTCTTCTGGGTACAGTACATTATATTTTTAAACTATAAAATGTGTCTTCATAAATGATCAAAACTCACATGACCAATTAGTTCTCCTTAACAGCCTTGTCGAGTCATGCCGTCAGAAAAAGATGGTTGAAAATGATTCATTAAACACATACGTATGAGCAAAAATCCCCATCAGGCACTACTGTAATATAAAGACACAAAATTATATCTGTCTCATGGAAAGAAGATTTAGGGGAAGTAACAATTTCATTTTCTTGTTCTGTAGGGGCAGCAATGGTGATATCTGAAAATAAAAAGTAAATTAATTAGTAGAAATAAATTGTAGAAGACATTTGGGGGAAAATTCACTAATGTACTGATAATTTTTTTATTTGCAATAAGTAGATATAGCCCAAAAAAAATTTCGATCGGACACCATTAGACAAAACTAATTAGGAATGAATTTAGTAGGTATTGAAATCTATAGTACACAAGTTGTCATGTCATTTATGTAATCAATTTTTTTCATATCTCAGCCTAAACAAGTAAAACCGAAGAATTTTGTTAATTTTTTTAATAATCATTGTCATTTTACTTTTAATAATTAACTGTGATATATTTTATAATTGGAGCCGTCAAATTTATGGTATTATCCAACCAAATACAAATTGACAATTCCAAACGGTCAAATACATTTGTACACAGACTTATCTTTCAGGGCTTCTGCTATCCCTAAGAATAACTTTTTGTTTGTAAATACTTTTCTAATGAAAAATTATCTAATTATATTTAATAGAAAAGTTTTTTTACAGTAATATTGTAATAGGTATTGGGCAAAAAATAAAATTTCATATTGCAGTTGTACTGAGATGAGAAAATTTGTCAGGGCAGTTGGTTAGCTGTTTTTAATACCTTCCAGTTTGAATATGAACAAGTTTATTTACAAACAAGCTGCACTGTGAACAACAAAAGTATATATAAAGTGTAAAGCACCAACATAATTTACAAACTCACTATAGTGTTTTCGTAAATTCTGTAGAGTAAAGGAATGCGGATTCAGTGGCCTGCATTTGGTATAAAATACTAATTAATAATAAAGATAAAATAATTTTATTAAGAATACCTCCCTGTATTTAAATAAATGCTCTCACTTTGATAAATAACAGAGATATTTTTTGTTTTACTCTACAGATTTTACGAAAACACTATAACACAGATGAATCTGTATAACATGAATAATTTTATAAATAGTTTACATAGGATAATGACCAGGCACAATTAATAAAAACATTAACAATATATTTGTTATTTCACTGAACCAAGCAGATTCATTTCTACTTGCAAATATTTAACATAAAAAAATGAGACCAACCCCTTCAGCTATGCACAGATTAACAAATCTAAGCCAGAGCAAAAAAATCTTGTTTCTTTTTATAGTGCAATGCATTGTTCATAACAGCTAGCAGTTCTCAAACACGCGATTGAATAGCTATGGGTATTACATAAGCAAGGCAACCGATAATGAACTTATTTGCAACTCCGGTTGCCTTTATGATATATTATTATGAATAACAGAACTGCTCATTGTGCTCGTGTGAGGTTATTTAAAAACTATTATTATTGCTTAGTTACACAGTAATTCTTACTTTGTAAATATTATTTACCAGAAATAAGCACAACTTTTCTGGGTGGTTCCTCACAGCTAACATCAGCTGCAATATATTACACTAATAAATGCTTCAAATTTTCAGGAAAAATAGTGGAAACTGCGTGTTCAAATAAATGTTTCCGGGATCTACTACCTTGCGATATATATATTTTTTTTCAAAATGGTTCTCACATACTTTGTAATTTTTATGCAAAATATTCAAACTTTTGCCAGCAATCATTTCGGTTACAAGCTCTCAGCCACGATTCAACTCTAAAAATATAAATAATTGTTATTCCAATATACTATAAGAGATACATTTTAATCTCTTAAATTTTCATACATCATAAAGAAGTTTTTATTATTCAAATGTGATGAATTTCAGAGAAAATGCATCAAATAGCAGTAAAACCCTTAGTTAACTCACTGTTGATGACTTGTGAAAATTAACAATAATCTGTCTATGATATATTGTCAGTTCTACATCATTATTAATTTTTTTTACATACCTTAAAGGATATTTTGGAAAGGAGAATAGGGATATATTTCCACCAGTCTTCGACGAACATCCTCGAAAAACACAAACAGTTCTTCCTTTACGAAATATTTTTATAATAAAGCAACACAACACAGATAATGTCTAATTAATTAAACACCAAGCAAACAAAGAAAAAGCTCACAAATCTCAACAAATAAACAAATACAAATACAGTAAACGATCAAACGTAAACACAAAAGTGAGGTTGACCGATAAACCAGTTAAAAAATGGCGATTCTGCACATGCGCATACAAATTTGGTATTATTGGGAAGGCTTTCTTTGGTCTCTGTATAGCTAGGTACTCTGTGGTACCTATTCCAAATGGAAGTTTGAAGGTAATGTACATAATGAAGTAAAAGTTTAGAATATAAAGAATTAGGAAGGAACAATTCGTAGTGAGAACTATCGTTGATGTCATAAAATATGCCATTTTCAATCGAATCCATTATTTTGTTTTTGTTTTAATTGTCAAATACAGACCCGTAAAATTTAAATCATGTGCTCTGTCTGTATGCACTTGTAGAGAAAATTTTGGTTGAGAACTTATGGACGGTATTACATTATATATACGTACAAATTATAAAATTATCGGTTAAGTTTGTACTTTAAATAGTATTAACTGAGTACTTTTCATAAATATATGTTTTTACTATCGGAATATATATATATATATATATATATTAAATTCGTTTTCCGGGTATACTCCCGCGTAGGTGATAGGCCCCGAGAGGGACCGTGGTTGTCTGAACGACGTTTCGGTAGAATCTCATCTACCATCTTCAGGTTCTAACAGATAACTGCTTACTGCGGCTTCTGGTAACTCGAACTGAAATTTCAGTTCGAGTAACCAGAAGCCGCAGTAAGCAGTTATCGGTTAGAACCTGAAGATGGCAGATGAGATTCTGCCGAAACGTCGTTCAGACAACCACGGTCCCCTCTCGGGGCCTATCACCTACGCGGGAGTATACCCGGAAAACGAATTTAACATTCACCACCCGCGAAAACCTGAAAAACAACATATATATATATATATATATATATATATATATATATATATATATATATATATATATATATATATATATATATATATATATATATATATTGTTTTTTATTGTAGGTACTCTCAATTAAAGTCATAATTAGACACCAGACTATTTCCGTACAACTATTTTGTGCTTACCCCCTTTAAGGGGGGTTACGAACTTACTTAAGGCAAATGTTTATATACAAACTCAATTTATTTTTTTTAGTTCTATCACCCCCTTGAAGGAAGATACCTAATTATTGGACACATTGTGACAGTCAGTACTGTTATTTATTTTCATAAAACTTTTATGTCGGCAATCTGGCGACGAGGGCGTGTTTACACAGTCTGAGAGCCTCTAAACGGGTTATAAATTTTAAGTTAGCTTGTTTTGACATACAACTTCCATCGGAACACGTTAATACGTTGGAGGACATGGCTAGCAGCAGTTTGATGCTACCATGAGTATTTTCAACGAGTAAAGGATTACATTCTACAGTTAAATCCTAGTGAAACAAAAGCCATCTCCGAAACCCAAAACTATTTAAAAAATTCTAAAGTAGAAGCAACAAAACATGTGATTCACAACAATTATACAATGGTATTGGACATTATTCAACTATTAAAAAATTCTTCGTTATCATTATAAGGGTCCTTAATATAATTCATAATGTACAAAATAAAAATATAAACTCTAAAAGATGACCCTGTTATGCGAGTGAGTAAGCGGTATAATGACAATTTATTGTATAATAATGTGGGATATGAAACGTTATGTAATATTAATCGGTATCTTCATGACGAACATCTTACAAGTAATTTAGAGTTTTAAGTTTGCAAATATTATGTCTGTAGATGTCGAAATGTCTTTTTCGCTTTACACACACATTATTATCCCACAAAGAGGATCTTTTTCAGCAGAAAACATAGAAACTGTGTTACTCATGTGCATGTTCGTTGGTGCGCAATTTCAGCCATTGTCCTCAGTCGTTAACACGTAAAAAGTAAACAATGTTACTTTTTTAATCATCTGCCATAATTATCGGGAACATAGGTAACTACATGGGACGCTAGTGAGAGCCGTCTGATTTGCCACGCTCGCTCTAGTCACTACCTTTTATAACATTAGTGACAACGGTTAATCACAGAAGCGGCTAATGCAATTTTAATGTAATTTTATGCGTATTTCTAATATAACTTTCGTGTACCAAATAAACGCCTTGTATAAAATAAAAGCACAAAATATTAACAAAAAGCACATAAGAAATCAAAAACGCCAAACAACTTGTATGTAATAAATATTAAATACTGACAATTCGTATACAGTTGTGTATTGAATCATAACACATATTACATTGAAGGAAGACTGAAAATTGGCATCGTGTCGCGAGCATTGTGCACAGTTGACCGCTGTTGATAGCTAGATGGAAATGAATTCGCTGCTATCCCATGCACAAAATTCAGATACCAGAAGCGACTTTGAAAATGCCGACTTTGATGTTGACATGCCAAATCTACGTGACCTTCGGCCTTTATTTTGTAGGTCCGTCTAGTGGGAAATTTAAATTTCCCTACGTAAAATAGCGGCAATTTTTATAATCAGGGTTGTTACACAGTCGATTTTAATTATTAATAATTTGTTTAAATTAGAATTGTATAACATATTAACTTCTGTATTATCAATCATATGAATATTATCTTTATCTCATCAGGTTATTAAACACCTTAAGTTTATATCATAAAATTCATTAAATTTTGCAGATTTTAATGAAAGGTAAATAAATACATAGTGGATAAAGGATATATTTTTAATACATAGATTTGTATATTTAATCTGTTTAAAATTAAGAAATGCAAATAAATACACTAAAATCTAAACATCAAATAAGTCAAGTACTGATTTGCGTTGTAACTAAATTAAAATTTCTCTAGATTACAAAATTAAAAATGAGAAAAGATTTCAGCGGAATAGAAAAGTGTTTATAAACCATCTTCTAAGATACACGCATATTCTCCAAAAATTGTACTTTTAGACATTGTTTAGGTAAAAGGAAATTAACAAATTCTCGTGAATAACAATAGCACCTTAAGTGGACTTCAAATCTAATACAACTAGAGGATTGCAATTTACTGTTGCCTGATACCGCCACCCAACTAAGCATCCATGAACGTTGGATATTAATTTCCTAACTTGTCGACAATATCTGGATAAGTAGGTACAATATGGATGTATTTGTTAAAAATTTACCACTTTATCGACAATTTTTTCTGAATAAAGGACTGAAATAAAATTCTTTTACATAAAGCTTAATATAGTGTTACTCCTTAGGTCGAAGGAAATACTTACAAAATAATGGCGGCTCCACGCATGCGTATACAAATTTCCTTTTGACGGGAGTTGAGAAAGACGCTTCTGGTCTCTGAATTCTGTGTCCCATGATATAAATATACAAGATATGATATAATGCAGATAAGCGTGATATCAGGGTGAGTTAAATAGCTATAACCTCCTATAACCTATAACGCCAGGCAGAATTTAGAAGGTTATTGTGTACAATTTTCTGTTTTAAGTCAATTTTTAATCAATATATAAGTGAGATGTGCTGTGCACGGTTGTAATGTTTAAATAACAAGAATCCCAATATTCTTAATTTGCATCATCTAAGATGTAATAATTTAGCTGTTATTAAATTAGTATTACAATATAAGTAGTGAACACATATATGAATAAAAATCATCAAAACAGAATTCCTAACAAACATAAACTGGTATTGGATTCGACAACGTGGCATACATTTAAAAACAATATCACAAAGTGACCACATGCGAGTTATCATAGGCACACGTGCCGATAAGCATAATAATAATGCTGACTGTGCCGTCTTCAACGGCTATAAGAATAGTTTATAAATATAAGCAGAATGCATTTAGCGACAGTTCTATTCTGTAATTCAATTGTTGAAGTCGTTCGTGCATCCTTTGTTTTATTTTAAATAAAATTGTGTTTTTTAAAAACTTGGTTTCTCTGAGCCGAAATATAACTGGCGCAGTCGGTAGGATCTCGCGAGGTTTTTAAGAACGTTAAGTTGAAATTCAGTGAATGCCTAAGGGCCAGAGCACATTTACCGTGCAATTCCTGGACTTAGCCGAACTTTACCTTGTGTTTTTACACTTCATCGCGAAACGAACAATAGTGTTGTGTAGTGTTCTGAAAACCAAGCAGCAGTGTTTGAACCTACATTTACACCTCAGGTGAATCGAGTAACCTGAAAACAATATTTTGGCGGATTGAGTAGCCAAAGAAAGAAGAAGACCAAATCTGTACTCCAAGACCTGGAGCAGGAGAAGATCGTCGCTCATTGCCTAGACCAGATTTACCCTGGAATCTTACTCCTGAGGACCGAAGGAACGTCGGACGCTGGAATAGGAACTCCCCTACAGCCTAGAGGTCAGAGGCAAGAAATCAAACGGAAGCAACAAAACAAATGATTGAAATTTGGATATTTTTAATGTAAGTGATTTCAAACAAGCAGACAGTAATTTTATAAAACATATATGATCAATCACTCTTAAACTTAACCAGTTAATTTTATTTTTTTTATTACTCTTAACTATCCTTGATTTTTTTTCTCTCTCTTTCTCTTTTCCTCTCGTATAAAATTTACACTTTAAAAATACGAGGTAAAAAAGCAAGGAAAGTTACCAAGTAGTATTTAATGTTAATTCTATTAGTTCATTGTAAAAACTGGAGGAACTTTTAAACCAACTTTCCAATTAGAGCGTTATTTCTGAACAATCAGAAAACGAATCCTCAGATAGTGAATTTGACCCTAATTTAATTCAAGACCCTGACAAAATGGCAGAAATTAATTTCGGATTATTGAGATATCAGGCAGATAACATTCCAAATTTTGACGGCAACCCAAAATTACTTCAGAGATTCATAATAGCAAGTGAAAATTTAATAAAAGCATTTCAAAATTTAAGTAACCCAAGCGCACCCATCAATATTTGCTTACTAGACACCATATTTTCTAAACTAAAAGGCAGGGCGGCAGATCTGATTTGCCCTAGAGCAGAGCTAGTTTTTCAGATCAGAGAAGCCTAGATTGTCTATTTCAGGACATGATAGGGCTCAAAATAAATAGAAATGAGTCATTATTAGAGTTTGGTAACAGACTCCAAAATGCAGAAGCTTATTAATTTATAAATTAAATAACGGAGAAGAAGACAGACAGACTAAAATGGTAAAACTAAATCATTATGACGAACTTGCATTAAAAACTTATATTGCTAATTTACCTTATCAAATACAACTAGCCATCAGACTCAAAACCCCTAATAGTTTAGAACAAGCGTTGAGTTTCACTACAGAGGAACTAAATTTTATCGAATTTAAAAACAAAACTAACCCAAATTTAAATAAAGATACACCACAACCACAAAGGCAAAACACAAATCAAATTAGACCCACGTATGGAAATCCATACCCAACAAATATACAAAATCATCAAACGAATCAAAGATATAACAATCAAAACTTTTATCGTCCACCAGCCAACCAAAACTTTCATCATCCACCAGCCAATCAAAACTTTTATCATCCACCATCCAATCAAAACTTTTATCGTCCACCACTCAATCAACATCCAAATCAAAATAGGATGCCAATTCCATTTCAACATAATAATACCTATAACCCCAATTATAGCAGACCGCAAATGACAAACGTATTCAAACCACAGTCCGGAGTAACCAAGTTCATGCCCAAACCAACGCCTATGGATACGACATCCAGTAACACTAAGCTTACGCCATCTTTCTCTACTAGACTCCATAACCAATTTATTAATAAAACCCCTGATTTTAATACTCAGAGCCCCATCCCCGGGACATCAAACGACACTCAAATTAACCATCAATATAATAACAACCATGATTTCCAATACAATAGTCAATTTGAATATAACCCCGGAGAACACTATCAATATCCAGACACAACTTCTTTTGGATACGATGACGATACCATTCCCCATCAATGCAATAATGACTATCAACAAAATAATTATCAACCACACAACGAAAGTTTTCCTACTGATTTTTCGCAAGCAAATTTTCCTATGACCCAGCCTACGAGACCGGAGACATAATAAGTCTAAACAATTTCGATCACAACCTTCCCTACATCTATCTACCAACACTCGAAGCCAAAATTTTAATTGATACAGGAAGCACAAGAAGCTTTTTAAAACCTCAATTAATTCAACAATTGTTTTCAAATTTAATAGAGCAAAAAAATTTTGAGATTAAGACAGCACACGGAACCTCCTTTCATAACGAAATTGTTAAATTACTACTGCTAGCCGACTTTAATGTAGACCAGTGCCACACCTTCTACCTATTTGACTTTTCGAACAATTTCCAAGGCTTGATAGGACTAGACTTGCTTGAAGAACTAAACGCCAAAACCCCCTCCAAGTCTAAAACAGCCCTACTCGTTAGTGATCCCACCAAGAACAGAACAAATAGTTATGTTACCCACGTTTCAGAAATCGGGTACAGCCATCCTCAACTACACCCTATTTGACGACCTAGAAACACCCACTGCTATAGTAAATATTGAAAATAATTTTGCCTTAACTTCTCTCGTAAACAAAACGGACAACACAATTGAATTGACACTAACAAATCTGTTAGAAACAGAACCCTTCGACTGTAATGAGACTAATCTTTTTGAAAATATCGAACAACCTCAAAACAACACTGAACTAGATGAATTACTCAAGAACAACTTAAAAAATCTTAGACTGAATCACTGTAACCAAGAGGAATACAACGCCATTAAACAAATATGTTTCGAATATCGGGATATCTTCCATTCAGAACACATTCCACTAACTTTTACTAATGCTATCAAACACAAAATTAGACTAACCGATGAATTTCCGATTTTCACCAAAACTTATCGCTACCCGTACGTCCATAAAGCCGAGGTTAACTCACAAATATCCAAAATGCTTGATTCCAATATCATCCAACACTCGGATTCCCCATGGTCATCCCCAATATGGGTAGTCCCAAAAAAATTAGACGCATCTGGCAAAGCTAAATAGAGAATGGTAATTGACTACAGAAAACTAAACTAAAAAACTGTTGACGACAAATACCCTTTACCCAACATAACCGACATATTAGACAAATTAGGGAAATGCAACTATTTCACGACATTAGACCTCGCGAATGGGTTTCACCAAATTGAAATGGAACAAGACGATGTACAAAAAACTGCCTTTTCTACTGAGACTGGACACTACGAATTCAAACGCATGCCATTCGGGCTTAAAAACGCCCCATCTACCTTCCAACGAGTAATGAACAACATCCTTAGAGGTTACCAAAACGAGATTTGTTCAGTTTATCTAGACGACATTATCATATTTTCCACTTCCTTACAAGAACACCTCGACCGACTCAAAAAAAATATTTCAACGTCTACGTGAACCAAATTTCAAAGTACAACTCGATAAGTCTGAATTCCTTAAACAAAACGTACACTACCTAGGACACGTAATCACCCCTAAAGGTATAGAACCGAACCCGGACAAAATAAAAGCAGTCAAAGAATTTCCCATTCCCAACTCACCTAAAGAAATAAAATCATTTTTTAGGACTAGCAGGATATTATAGGAAATTCATTAAAGACTTCGCCAAGATCTCCAAACCCCTTACGACTTGTCTAAAGAAAAATTCCAAGATAACTCATACCCCAGAATTTTTAGATTCATTCAACCACCTTAAATCACTTTTAATTAATGCCCCAGTCCTACAATTTCCAGATTTCACGAAACCATTCGTGTTAACTAGTGATGCGTCAAATTCCGCCCTAGGTTCGGTATTATCCCAAGGAACCCCACCAAATGACAAGCCCGTCTCCTATATTTCACGAACTCTCAACACACATGAGTGTAACTACTCTGCCATAGAGAAAGAACTTCTTGGAATCGTTTGGGCCTGTAAAATGTTCCGCCCATATCTCTTTGGACGGAAATTTTATATATACACCGATCACAGACCCCTTGTTTGGCTTTTTAACCTTAAAGAACCCAATTCGAAATTAGTTAGATGGCGCTTAAAATTAGAAGAATTCAACTACGAAATTATCTACAAAAAAGGGAAGCAAAATGTAAACGCCGACGCATCAAATTAAACGCACTAGAAACCGAATCTGTAATGAATCAACCCGGTGACACAGATAATGACATCATGAGATATCTACAAGAACTAGCAGAAAACCCAATTTCCCATCCACAGCTCAAAAACACTACCGAGATTAATAACGAAAACCCTGTAATACCTAATAAAGTCCCTAAAGTAAATATATTACAGGACATCCAGTTGAGACCCGAATATCCAGTAATACACATACCCGAAGACCACAACTTCCCATTACCAGAGATAAGGGAACTCAAGATGATCCTGACATAACGATACATACATCCAACGAACCAGACGGTCATGGTATCCCCATCTTAGACGAAATAATTAACAACAAACCATTCCAAATTATAGTGGAACGAAACCCACACCATAAACTAAAAATCACTAATCAAACCTATGACGGACAATAAAAAATGTTAAAATCCCCTTGCATTCCCCAGATCTTGTAACGGAATTACTTAGAGATCACACAGACCCCTCAAGAATAAATTACATATATTTTCATGATAGGAACTTGATCCCCATCTTTACAACTACACGTAATTCCAAATTCGACAAACTAAAACTTGCCATTTGCACCTTGCTCATTAACACAATAAAGGACAAAGACGAACGCCTACTCCTTATCAGGAATCATCACGAAGGAAAATCTAACCATAGGGGAATCGACGAAACTTACCAAAAATTAAAAACCAACTACTATTGGAAAAATCAAAAAACAGATATCACTACATACATAAATGACTGTGACATCTGCCAGAAAGCAAAATACGCTAGACAAAAACCCTATGTTCCGCTAGTGATGACAGAAACCCCAAGTGAACCATTCCAAGTACTTCACATCGATACGTTTATATTTCAAAACCAGACATTCTTAACCATCCTCGACAAATTCTCAAAATTAGGCCAAGCTCTCCCAACTACCAAAGATTCAATTTCAATACACAATAGCCTCATCCATTATTTTTCATTTTATGGTACACCAGAAACTATCGTTTCGGATAACGGAACCGAATTCAAAAATCGGAATATCCAAGAACTACTGAAAAGCCACAACATCAAAATCCATTTTGGGACACCTAGACATCATGAAAGTAATAGTCCCGTCGAACGATTCCACTCTACCCTCATCGAGCATTTGCGAATATTAAAAGAAAAAGTACCTAACACTATAATAACCAACTTAATGCCTTATGCTGTAATAGCTTACAATACATCGATACAATCAAACCTAAAACTTTCCCCATTCGAAATAACTTTCGGACACACGAATTCTCAAAACCTTATTGAGCTTATCGAAACGACATTCTACACAGACTATGTTACTACTCACAGAAACGGTACAAAAAATTTATACGAAAAACTTCATGATAAAGAAATTATTCAGAAACAAAAGATAATCGGAAAACATAACACCAAGGGCGATACACAATCTGAGTTCAAAATTAACCAAAAAGTATACAAAAAATTGGAAGAAAGGTCCAAAGAAAAAATAAATTTGCCGGACCCTATTTAATCACCCAATTGTTAGATTTTAATAAAGCTGAAATTAAAAACTTAAAAACTAATTCCACAGAAGTAATTCACCTAAAAGAACTACGTAAACCTGTTGCAGATGCTGCACGACCCCCAATACCTCCCTAAAAACGGAAATCATCAAAATAACAAACAACCCCGGACTACTACCTCTACAACTAGGACAAACCTCCATTACTAGTGACTACTGGGAATACATACAAATTTTTGATTTAACACCAATAATAAATGAATTTGAGCTGATACAACAACAATATACAATTCTAAAATCCAAACTCCATAAGGAAGCAGCATATCGAAAAGAATATTCTAATTCCTTCCCTTTGCTGGACAGCCTTGAACGAAAGATTGTCGATCAAATATATCAACTAAACCCAATCTCTAACTTCCTTACTAGACCCAAAAGAGGAATAATAAACGGACTAGGTTCAATTATTAAAATAATAACCGGTAACTTAGACCAAGATGACGCAGAGAAATATGACAAACAAATTACGACTCTCTTCCAAAACCAAGAAAAAATTAAAACCATTTTAACGAATCGAATAACTATTCTAAATTCCACTATTAACAGTTTTAACGAAATAACCCAAAACCTATCGCACAATCAAATTATCTTAGAATCACGAATTCAAAGAATCGAGGCAACTATAGGTAATATTCTAGACCATCAAACCAACAACTATCAGTACTTCTTAACGTATTCATTACTAACCCAAATAGCATTCCTATTTCAGAACATATATGACATATTGGAAAAAATAGAAGTTGCCATAACCTTTGCCAAACTTAACCTTGCATAACTCAATAGTAAACCCACTAGATCTTCTGACAGAAATAAAAAAAACCGATAAATACCTAACAGATGTTAAATTACCATTTGAACCTGATATTAACAATATTCTGAAATACGAAAAAATGATTAATATTAAGGGATATTCTAAAGATTTTGCAATAAAATTTATATTAGAAATTCCTCTAATCGAAAAAGAAAAATTTCAATATTTTGAATTATATACCTTACCTGTAGAAACAAATCAGACGTACCAACTATTATTACCAAAAACCAAATTTGTAGCCTTAGGAACTAATCACTATGTATTCACCAATGAAAATTGTCTATTCATCGATACTAATGAATATTTATGTAAAGATGTCAACCCTGTCCTAATACACAAAAAATCACCATGCGAAATAGCATTGATATAGTATAACCCTGATCTGAGCGACTGTCACCCAATCAGTATCGAAATAACCGAATTGCAAATTCAAAAACTAAAACCTAATAAGTGGATCACAATTATTCCACAAGAGACCGTAATCACCAAAACCTGTGACAAAATAACCACTATGTTGCAACTAAAGGGAACATTCATAATTAATCTAAGTAAGGAATGTAAAATTCTAATTAAAGATCAACTACTACAAACCCATGTAGCTAGCCCGCAGAACATTAAGTTCGAACACCCCAAACTTAATATTACGTACAATAAAAAGCTAAAAATTACTTATCATCCAGGACCTTTACAAATTGAAACAATCAACAACCATAAACTTTTAGAAACGCAAAATTCTTTAATGGAACAAACAAAAAAAATCAAGAATTGGATAAGGGATCATTAAGTTATGGTACCAATATTTGGACTATCTTTTTATATATTATATTAATCATTTTATTGCTTTATACTATGTATATTAGAATTATAAGGAAATATATAATTAAGTACAGAAACAATCATTGTAAAACTCCTTCTACCGAAAAACAAGTAAACTCAAGTATAATAATTTAAACATTAACTAACCCCCAAAATTAACCCTCTTGGGATAATTTCAGTCTAAGGCCGGAGGAGTTATCATAGGCATACGTGCCGATAAGCATAATAATAATGCTGACTGTGCCGTCTTCAACGGCGATAAGAATAGTTTATAAATATAAGCAGAATGCATTTAGCGACAGTTCTATTCTGTAATTCAATTGTTGAAGTCGTTCGTGCATCCTTTGTTTTATTTTAAATAAAATTGTGCTTTTTAAAAACTTGGTTTCTCTGAGCCGAAATATAACTTGCGCAAACTGGTCGGAATTTGAACCGCTACATATCATATCTTGTATTTCATTATATCCATGTTGCTATCCTAATGCTTACCTTGAAAAGAGACGACTTACCTGCCTCTGGTTTACACTGTAACATTGCCATTAAAGAGACTCATATCTAATGTTCACAACCTTGTAACGAAGTGATTTTTAAGTTAAGTTAGGTAGCTAGGTGTTGAAAAATATTTTACCCATTATGGTACTACGCTTGTAAATCATAACAGATTAATTGGTAATTATAGATAGGTAGTAGTGATGTTTTTATGCACATTCCACACAGGCCAAGTGGCCGGCAGTAAGCGAATCGCGACGCACGCATTGTGTCCCCGGCACCCTTATACCCGTGCTAACTTGAAGAGCCCGAGACTGAAAATAATTAAATTAGTTTTCGTCCAGCTCCCAAACGAGGAACCACGCCGGCCAGCACAGTAAGTAAACTCGTGAGTATAAGGATATATTGTCGATGAACGGGTGACGTAGTTGTAATATACCGCGCATGACTACCGTATCTCATCCTACTTCTGCGTTTTGGCAGTGTTAGTAGCATGAGGATTTTATCATTAAGTTAGTCTCCGTTTGACCGCTACTCGAAGCACCACGCCCACCTGGATAGTAAGTAAATTCGTGAGTATACAGAAATAGGTAATTAAATTTAATGCGAAATTATTCTAAGTCGATGAACGGGTGACGTAGTTGTAATATACCGCGCATGACTACCGTATCTCATCCTACTTCTGCGTTTTAGCAGTGTTTAGTAGCATGAGGATTTTACAATTAAATGAGTTCCCGTCTGAGCGCCAACCGGAGCACCACGCCGACTTGGATAGTAAGTAAACCTGTGAGTATAAAGGTAAATAGGTATACAAATGTAATTGCGAATTTTTCTAAGTCGATAAACGGGTGACGTAGTTGAAATATTTCGCGCATGACTACCGCATTTCAGCCTACTTCTGCCTTTGGCAGAGTTTGGTAGCCTGAGGATTTTCCGAACAAGTCAGTTGCCGTTTAGCTGCTGACCGAGGAACCACGCCGACCAGGGTAGTAAGTAATCTTGTTGTAAGTATGAAGGTATAGGTTTGTTTTAACCTGAATTCGGGTGACGTATTGCGAGATTCCGCGCATGACTACCGCGTCTCATTCTACTTCTGCTTTTTGGCAGAGTTTAGTAGCTTGAGGATTTTGCAGAGTATCCGAGACCAGTCCATTGCTGCCGCCCGTATCGTCCAGACGTGCCGACACCGACCGCTCCAGAGAGGAAGCCAGCCCAGGATCCGGAAGTAGGTAGCAAGGTTTGATAAAGGTTTGGTAAATAATCGGTATTACTTGGCTGGTGAGTACTTTCCGGGCTTTATTTTTTTAGAGTTAGTGAACCGCGAGCGCTAAACGTATCCGCCTCATATCCTTCCTTAGAACGGGAGAGCGGCCGAAGGTTGGAATTAGAACCGCGTTCCACCGCGTTACACCGCGTGTTCTCCAGGCCACCTGAGCACGTAAAAATTCTGCAGGGTGACTTGGAGATACTAGCATTTGATACCGCGTGTCCTCTAGGCTACCTGAGTCCGTTTTTTTTGGCAGGGTGACTTAGAGGTATTTCCGTAACCGCGTGCCTGCCAGGCCACCTGAGCACGTAAAAATTCTGCAGGGTGACTTGGAGGTATCGTCCGTAATCGCGGGTCCGCCGGGCTGCCTGAGCACGTAAAAATTCTGCAGGGTAGCTTGGGAGCTTTGACCATACCGTCGTCGTGTTAGATTTGCAACCGTTCGGCTTGCCACTCCTTCCTCCCCCCCTTTACCGTAACCGCATTCAACCGCGTGCCCTCCAGGCCGCCTGAGTCCGTTTTCTTTGGCAGAGCGCTTTGGAGGTACTAGTTGGCATATCATAAGACCGGAACCATCCATCAGCCAAGCGACAGTAAATAACCGCTTTAGATAGGCATAGTTTTGCTTGTATTGGCGCTTGCTTCCCCTCCTGGTATCCGTCCGCCGTCTGCTCGTGACCGATTAAGTTATTGCTGGTTACCGTTTCACCGCTTTACCGTACCGCTCCGCTTGACCGCTCGCTTACTACCCCACTCGCCCGTCGTTAAGACATCGCTGCTCACCGTTTCACAGCTTTACCGTACCGCTCCGCTTGACCGTCCGCTTACTGCCCCGCTTGTCCGTAGGTAAGACCGTTGTAGTATAAGTTGTAGTTATTAAGGTGTGTATAAAGTGTAAATAATAATTAGTGTGTAGAATAAATGTACATATATTGAATGAGAGTCTGTTCCTTAACTGTTGTATGTAAGTTCCCTTTTTCCCGACCCCTGGCTTAGCCGTATCTTCACTGCAGTTGCCCGGCCTCTATCGTCCCGCCGATAGAGTAAAGTGGTGTTTCTGCACTCTAAACAGAAACTGGCGCCCGAGATCTCCGTACCGTGTGCACCGCCGTAGTGTTGGGCGTCAAAGTGACACTTCTGCTCTTGGGAAGAGCAACGAAGTACCTCACAACCTGTATATACGGAACATATGAAGTATAACATGTCTCAGCAATTTCCGTTTATTAATTAACATAATTTTAAATAGGTACTCATTTAATAATTAAAATCATATCGTATCAAATTATTTTATTTGCCTATTTTTCTTAAATATACCACTAATCATTGTAATTACTTAATAATAGACAACTGAACGTCCGTACCTTGTGTAAGAGACTGCTAAGATATATTCACTAAATATATTAAATCGTATATCTATATCAATTACAAGAACCTGTTATTATTCGCCACTAACTAACACATATCTATTACTGCACGTTCAAAGCAGTGATCAATGTCATATTAGTTGCCCTCTCTGATTGCCTGTCTAGAGCTCGTCGTAACCTATCCAATAGTTATGATATAGACTTATCACAATTAGTATAGCAACGACTTCTAAATCATCTCATTCTGAATAAATATAAAATACACATAAAAATAACACATAACTTATTTCGAGGAATATTTAAACACACTTTGTAATATATTGTTTTCGATATTCACGCTACAATATTTGCTGATAACATATGTGAGGTGACTTAAGATATACTAAAAATAACTTTTTCATGGCTTATATTGTCTTTAGAACTTTGATTCTATTGAAACCCGCTGCGTACGGTTTGCGTCAGTTTATTTTTAAAATATGGTAGAATCATCGTCTTAAGCTGCCCCGAAGGATTTAGGATGAGATAACTTTATTATTGATGAAATTGATGTCCTATACGACTAGTCGTATCCTATAAAATTAAAGATTCATGTAGAAAATATTTATTAGAAAATGAAAGTTTAATTCAGGATTTATTAGAGAAAAATGGAAGAAAATAAAATTTTTACTTTAGACCGGCTCAGTGGTGTAGTTGGCCAGAGCGCGCGATGTCAAATGTGACTAGAAATCTTTCTATCGTAGCTGCGGATTCGAATCCCGCCACCGACACTGGCATTGTCGGTGGGAATGGTTGTATGTCCACGTTTTTTAGACAGCTTTGACTTTGGATTCGAGGTTGTCTAATTTCTATGGTGTTTAATATTATATTATTATTATTATTAAAAGTTACTTTACGTTTGAAATTTCACGACTATTATCAGGTTTATACTAAAATAGATAATTTAATCACTACAAATGTAAATAAGTCTCTAGACATTGATGATGATAAGGGTTTATTATTTGTAGCCACAGTAGTCTCGCAACATATTCTGTAAATAGAGAAACATCAATCTGCACAATAATTTCATTAAACACTTCTCTCCAAGACTGTGTAGAAACCTTATGAACAAATTCTAGCTACTTTTTTACTTAAGAAAATTAACAAATTTTTGCGAAACTGTAAAAGAAAAAAAGTACTTTTGTTTCTATTTTAATGAACTGAAATCATCAAACTACTGTAGTGTTGAAAATTAAGCTTGACTTGGGACATGTTTTCTAGAAGTTAAAATTATCAGTTGATCAACTTTTGTAAATTTATATGAAATTTATAGAGTAGTAAGTGTGTCAATAGTTTTTAATGTAGCCATCAAGTTACTACCTCACTTTTTTTCCTATTGTAATGATTTACTTTCTAATTTAATATGTCGCTTTACCAGCAACCGAAGCATCGAAGCAAAACCAGATTGTAGGGAATTTTATGATTTTTTTATGGTGGCCCCATTGAATATACATGGTGTTTCATAAAAGTGTGACCAACTTATATTTTTTAAAATGGAACACCCTATATATTTTTAGTTATTTGAAATCTACGTTTTATTACGATTCCAGTGGTATATACATGTTATGTATTTGCATTATTTGTTTGAAAGATACAAGCTGTTAAAATATCGAATTTTAGTACTATGACGTCGGTCGGTAGGTATTAATCATTATACTAACAGGGATGAAGGCTTTTTTGAAATTCTAATCAGAAAAATAATTGAACGAAAAATAATACGAAAGTTATTTACTTATCAACAGTTTAATAGTAATAAGCCTCAGAATATGGTAACGAAGATTTTTATATAAAAATAAAAATGCAAACAATAAAAAACTATCTAATTAATTGCTCTATGTGATGTCCATGATTTTCGATAAAAAGGCGATATCTTTTATAAACATGATGTATGGCATTTCTAAGTATATCAGGATGATTATACAGATAATTAATCTCATATTGTATTTTATTTCTCAGCTCGTTAATATTATCGGTTCGACTTTCATAGACCTTGTTCTTGAGATAGTCTCAAAGGAAAAAATCTAATACTCATATCCGGGCTACAAGGGGATCACCTAATAGTTCCACTTCTTCCGATCTACTCATCATAAGTATCATTAGAAAAATTAACTGCATCCTGTGTATTGTGGCAGGTATCACATCTTGATGCCAAATTATACGTGGTAATATGTTTAGTGGCAAATTTGACAAAAATTCGTCTATATCATTCTGCAAAAAATGTAAATATCTTCTTCCAGTCAAGCTGCCATTATATAATAAATAATATATGTGTTCATTACGTACACCGCACCATACATTTACACTGCTATGGCCTGATATTGTATTTATTCAATACAACGTGGATTTTGTGGTGCCCACAAATGTTTATTTTTACTATTGAACATACCTTAGGTCGTAAATGTGGCTTCATTAGTCCACATTATATAGTTAAAAATATCGTTGTCAGCATTATACTTATCTATTATAGTTTGACAAAAATTAACCCTTAACATGGTGTCTTGTGGATAAAGTTTTTGAACCGGCAGCGGCTTATAGGGTCTGTATTTATATTTTTTTTAGAATAATTCCTATGAAATTATAAGAAACTTGAAAATTTTTAACCGCGTCTCTTATAGAGACAGTGGGGTATTGTTAGAAATATAATAATATATTTAAATATAAATCCTCATCCACGTCCACGACTCTTTTCTTATTTATTACTGAAGAAATTTCGGCAAACTTAGCAGCAAACTAAAGGTTTTTCTGTCAGGCACTGGTCGATCAGGAAATTTGTGCCTGTATACACGTTGGGCAGCAAACGCATTATTGTTGTTTGAAAAATATACCTGCGTTCATTTGCAGAATAATACATGATTTTAATAATTGGAAATATTTTACACACAACTTATGAGAACAGAAAATGACAAGTTAATCGACTGACAGATATTTAATTATTTAGACGCTTATTTATTTTTCCATAGGCTTCTAGAAATATGACATTTTATAGTTTCTACGTTATTTTAATTCGATATTTTTACAACTTGTATCTTCCAAACAAATGATGCAAAAATATAACATGTATATATTACTGGAATCTTAATAAAACGTAGATTTCAAAAAACTAAAAATATATAGGGTGTTCCATTTAAAAAAATATAAGTTGGATTGGTCACGCTTTTATGAAACACCAAGTATATTCTATGAGACCATTATAAAAAAAACTCATAAAATTCCCTACAATCTGTTTTTTTGAAACATCTTTCTAATTCCAAAAATACCGGAGAAAAGGGGGATGAGAATTCTCGCGGGTTCAACCTGTACAGGGTGGGCAAATTTCGATGTTTGTATAGGGTAACTCGGTAACTGTAAGAAATACAAAAAAAATGAAAGACATTCTCCATCTCTTTTTTTTTTAGACAAATTCACTGGCGAAAACAAAAATATGCTATCGTCTTTTGTTTTCGAGTTATTAACAAGCACTTTTTTCTGTATAATACAGTGGCGTCAAGAAAATTAAAAAAAAGATGCAATTTCGAGTTATGGCATAAAGTTGTATTTTTTTTAAATGGGAATCATAGTTGGCTATAGTTTAGTTAAAAAGGATTTTTTTTCTCTTTCAAACTATATATCATATGTGGGGTCGCTTTTGATGTGTAAGTATTTAATAGTGAAAATAATCTTTTAGTAGATTACTTTTTGTATTTTTTTTATATTTATTCCAAGTAGGCGTATGTCATCTATGACAATGTTTATCCACTTGTCAGTAAATTGCATATTAATAATTTTATTTCCGTCATAATGAGGGCTATCGTTTTCAGGCTCACCAGTTGGCTCCTCTGGCGAGTAAGGTAGCTTTCAAAAGTTATTGTTAGGCGCGGAACAAGTTTATAATTTTGTTATAATTATTTCGTACACCAGTAAATAAAAAAACTTATTAATTATGCCTCAGTGATGTGCAGTTCAATTTTGTTCGGAACCAAAAGGCGGACATACAGCGGAAAGACAAAACTCGCTTAAAACAGTGGTTGGTGGCGATTCGTAGGAATAACTTTACTCCTTCGATCATTCGTGTGTTTGTAAGAAACATTTTAATCCTGATGATTATGCGTTACTAAAGGAGCCTACTACAGAAAATCTTAAGTAATAATCATACACATTCATTGTTTTCATCATGCTCATGCTTGATATAACCTAACTTTAATGACATAAGACACCTCTGATAGGTACAATATTTGAAATATGATATGCTAGAATGCTTTATTTAAAGTAAGAACAATTGTGATAATGCATCCGAAATATATTTCAATCGCTATCCAGAAAGAAGACAACATAGTAAAGTTATTTTTAAGAGGTTAAAAAAAATCTCATTAATTGTAGATTCTTCAACAAGCCAAGACCAAAAAATTACAACATTGAAAATGTTGAACAAACTTCTTTAACTGTAATTGGAATGGCGGTTGCAAATCTTTCAATTTGAAGCCGTCAAATTGAAGCTGAATCTAGGATTTCAAGACGTCGAGTTTTGATTATTTTGAAGATACACAAATTCAGACCTTATACAATAAGGAAACAACATCACCTACAACCAACTAACTTATCTCCAGCGACGATTGGATTTTTGCATATGCTATCGTCAAAAAAGTCAACAACATTCATTCTTCTCTAGAAATGTAGTTTGGCCAGATGAAGCCTTTAACAGGCATAGCAAGCACTATTGTTCTGATATGAACCCTCACCATACCGTTGACGTGCGATCTCAGGGACGCTTTGGTTTTAGTGTTTGCTGTACTCTAGGTGGCAATGGTTTTTTAACATATCACATATATCAAGAAAATCATAATTGCCTACGGTACTACGAAATCTTAAACCAGAAAATTATTGAGGAATTTATGGACAATCTACCCTTAATTCTAGCATGTCACATTTCTCGTAATTTTCATAAGACATCCTCACTTGTATGATTAAATGGGTGTAATTATGACGGAAACAAAATTATATTAATATGCAATTTAAAGACAAACGGATAAACACTGTCATAGATGACACACGCCTACTGAATATAAAAAAACGCAAAAGTAATCTACTAAAACATTATTTTCGCTATTAAATACTTACACATCCAAAGATACCCCACGTATGATATATAGTATGAAAGAGAAAAAAAATTTCCTTTTTAACTAAACATTGCACTTCTTTCTTAAAAATTTTTTGACGCCACTGTATTATACAGAAAAAAGTGCCTCAAGAATGTAAAAGTTTTTTCATAACTTTACAAACAACCAAGATATTGACGTGTTTCTAAAAGTCGAAAAATCGAACTTTTGTTTATAACTCGAAAACAAAAGACGATAGCAAATTTTTATTTTCGCCAGCGAATTTGTCTAAAAAAAAAGAGATAGAGAATGTGTTCCATTTTTTTGTATCTCTTACAGTTACCGAGTTACCCTATACAAACATCGAAATTTGCCCATCCTGTACGTGGTATCCATATTACCTACATACACTTAATTCTATTAAAGCAGCAACAAAACACATGTCCAACGAATTTTTAACTGAAATTTTGTCTACAAACTGACGTTCCTGAACATGTGTACATTAAGGTACGTTTATGTTTTATGCGTAACGTGTGAGATATACAGATTTACATAGTCCAGGCCTAGGAGGCCCGAACTAATAAATTGCATATCAAAATAATTTTCATATCAAATAAATCGCAATATTTCAACACTTGCAGACTTTTTAATTTATTGGCATATATAAAATACAAACATCAAAATAATACCGTTAATATTGTTTACTGTAACATGTAGTAATACTATGCTTGCTACAAATATTATTTTTGTAATTATCGCAGATCGTTTTACTTTTAAGGTCTATATTTGAAGGGCACAGTGGACACCTTTTTCATTCAGGTGCATCATTTTGCTCTGTTGCTGCTGAAGGGAGAGCTACTAATTTGGACATATATATCAAAATACTACGTTCTAGTGTTGAGTTTGCAAATCCATTTTACATTTTGCTTTTTTGGTGGCACTTTACAAATAACCGAAGCTCAGTAAATCACTAACGAAAGGTATTGTTTCAAATGAATAAGTATACAGTTCTATTTATCTCATATACTGATAGGAATAATGCAAGTCATAACAAATTGAAACTTGCATACATGAATATTCAAACTTCAAACGCAAGGTGTAAATTTTATTTGCCAATGCGAAAAGGCAGTTTTTAAAAAACAATAAAATTTATTCACAAAAATACAAAGTTTACAAAATATATATAAACTACAACTAGCAGTTTTATTGCTACTAAAATCAGAGACCGAATGCCCTCCTTGAGGCGTTCGCAGTGTTTCTATAGAGTTAGTGGGTCACGTGGAGCCGCTATCAGTACAGGAAGTCTTATCAGTGCAGGAGGCTTGTTGTGTGTACATAACTCCTCCCTTCTTAGCTGGAAAACAGGAGGGATGACTGTTTTTCTTTGTCCTCTTCCTTCTTTTCCAATTCTGATTTTGAAATTATTATATTCGTAAGAGGTCCTTTTTTTCTCATGTTTTTAAGCTGAAAAATATAATAGAGCAAGTGCGATTAGGACAATAATAATTATAAGAATGGTCTATATGGCTGTATTGTTTGCCGGGCTGTTCGAGATGTCTTCTAGTTTATGGATTTGCATCTTGTCCATTTCTTGTTTGAATCTAGTTATTTCGTTTAACTTGATATCTTTTAATAATATAGGTTTGAGGGTCTGCCCGTTTCTGTTGTTGTGGTTAAGCTCGGGTAGAGCAAATTGGCTTTGGAAATTCTTAGTTTGAAAATTCTTGAATGTTTTACCATTTGCGCTGATTGAGCAATTTTGTGGTATTGTAATTAAGTAAGGTTTAATGCTATTATTCTTACAACGTTTTGAAATAGTCATCTTATTGGTTGGTATGACAATTAGATTAGACAAGATTTCTTCGGAATTAGTGTAAGATTTTTCTTGGGTATAGGATATAAATGGAATAAATCATATGTGGTGGGATTAATTAAAACAAAATATAAGGACAATGTTATTTTATCGTCTTGATAGAATATTTGAGCAGTTGCTAACTCGTAAAATGATTGATTATTCTTGAAATTTGGCAATTTAGTCTGATCATAGAGTTTGGTCATTTCTTTGACAAATGTTTTTATTGTTTTGATTGGTATTATGCTTGTATCCAGAGTGTGTAACCTGACAAATAGTATTGCGTTTTCAATATTATCTAATAATAATATTAAGTCTCTACATGTTAATATTAGCAGATCGATAGTACTTTGAAATGGCACGAAGCTATGAATTGTTTTTATTTCGCGCGATACCGTTTCTATGCGGCTTTTTATTATATTGTCATTCTGTGTGTCCTTAATATTATTGCATTTCTGATTGTGCTTTGGGATTTCGACATGAACTTTATGAGACATAGTGTTTGATTGAACACGGATAAGGATCAAAGACAAAATAGTGCAATATTGAAATCGTTATTGTAAATTTGTCGGTGTCCACTCTATGATAAATTGAAAATAAAAACTTTCTATTTTTCATTAACAAAATTCACTAGGTAATTTTGCTTATATTGTACATAAGAAATAAAACGTTAGAAGTGAAACTGAATCTTTGTTCTTGATATATCCACATGAGTTCATTCTTTTGTACTTTTTTATTGATTTATGCAAAGAGGAAGCCCATATTACCATAAATACATGTATATAAAAATATATTGTATCAAACGTATTTGAATCGTGTTTAAATAATCTTTGGGTGAAACGACTATCATGGTCTGACAGAGTCTTTTTAATAACTTCTCTTACTCGTTTTTGAGACCAGATGACACCCGTGACTGAAACCATGTTTAATCGATAACAAGAGGATAATTCGAGAGTTTCATCGGTCGACATCATAACCTAGGATAAGACTTTTCTAGCAATGATTTCTGATTTCTTGCTGGTCTCGCCTTTCTCAAAACATATCGAATATGCCCTTTAATTCTAATTTTTATAACAAAGGTCAAACAATTTCGTAAGCAAATATGTTTTATCAATTGAATTTAAAATGACTGCTTTTAAGTTTTTTGGTTGTATAGCTTTATCAGTTATTTTGGGAGGTAAGATGTGTGATGAGCAAGGGTTTCTCAGGATAAAGCACTTTATTCAACATATTATTTGTTTCTCTTTTCTCCTCATACATCTGTTCAATCAGATTGATAAATTTATTTCAGTAAATTAATAGTAATAAAATTTTAATTGTTTAGTTAATTGATAACCATCTGTATCTTTTTAAAGATCTTAAATTTACGTATTTTTTCTTTTAAGGTATTTGATAGGTATGAGTTTGTATTTATTTAGATATGTTTATGGTATTACAAAAAAAATTGATTATAGTTTTTAATTGATACATACAAAATTATCTACTTTTAAAACTGAATTATTACTAGAGATCGGGAGGTAGCGATAAATTCCAGAGATGACTTTTACTTACGTATGTATGTAGATATAATATTATATTGTAAATACCTAATGAAACATGCCCAAACAATATTAAATGATATAGACACCATACAATTTCCGTGCGTGCTGGGCCGGTACGGCACATGGTATAAGAGACAATAACATAATTTGTAGGGAACAATTAAAATACATACATCGAGTGTCCAAACATTTCATGAAATCTCCTGTACTGTGATCAAGCAATTAGTACAGATTACAAGGCATGGACCAGACAAGTTACATGAATCATATTGGGATAAATGGATTGTGAATGCGTGGCAGCTTTACACATATACTGTGTCTCAGGATAACAAGAGGTGTAATGGACAACAAACTGTTGTATTCAGACCTGCTTGATGTAAAACTAAGATATATCAGAAATGAGTTGATCGGCGTTATACAGGGTATTTTACAAGTCGATTTATAAAAATCGTTACCAATAAACTACCTCAATTTTTCAAGATATAAAAAGATGCCATTAAAAAAGTTGCTTAGAATGGAATTTGTGTCTTGTTACTAAATTTCAGATACATAAATTTACTTTGTTGTAACTGCCCCTTTTATCAATAAATAAGTATTTTATTTGGAAGTTTTAAAGTATCTTTTATAAAAAAAATTAGTATTATGAATAACTTTTGTTCGTATCTTTTATTTTCAACAATAAGTTGACTACTAGTGAAAAAAAGGGGAAGTTTCAACAAAGTAAATTTATATTTATAAAATTTGCTAAGTAGGCACAAATTGCGTTCTAAATAACTCGCTTTAATGTAAGTTTTACGGTACCACCATAATGTGCATGTACAGAATGCCATAATAGGTAAATAGAAAATACATATTACAGTATTATATTTAAAGAAATATGACGTCGATTACGGAACATAAAGATTTTTGACTCAAATTTATTGATATATATGTTAAGTCAACCTAAATCAAGAGGGTCTTTAACACTAAATAAAAGTCAAAACTTAACCACAACTGGTTTATTGACCTTATGTACACGTTTTTGTTATCGCCCAAGTTCTCGGAGATCGACATACTGCTACTGACTGTCGCGTTGCTCCTCGCGCATGCTCTAATTGGGAACCACCTGACTCGGCTGTCTTGTAGCGAACACGTCATGGCCTTGGCAGTTATGAGGAGCCAAAAGAGTAGTCCGCTAACACGGCCATCCTGCAATCGGAGCGTCCTCGCGTCCTCGACTGTAGTATCTTTCTAAAAACATAGAAACAGAAACGAGACAGAACTCTTATTGTCACATTTATTTATTTTAATAATGATCCTCTCCTTTTACACAAGGTGGTATTACCACCACCCTAGTGGGGTTACCACTATCCTTTCATTTTTTTTATTTTATTTTACACCAGGTGGTATTGCCACCTCTTTTAGGGATAGTGAGGTTGCCACTATCCTTCCATTTTCATTTTTTTAAATTTTATGCCAGGTGGTATTGCCACCTCTTTTAGGCATAGTGGGGTTGCCACTACCCTTTTTTTTATTTTATTTTATACCAGGTGGTTTTGCCACCTCTTTTCGGCATAGTGGGATTGCCACTATCCTTTCTTCATCGTCGCGCCAGGAGAGAAAACTGTAACAAAATTAAAAATACAGACATTATCAGGCAAGGCTTAATACTACGTTTTTGTTGTGATACCATGTGGATTTGTCACATGTCTTTCTTTTGCATATTGTGGATTGCCACAATATGTTCTTCAACCTATTTTTGTTTTTTTATTTAATTGTGGGATTGCCATAATGACATATTGTAATTTAATTTAGTTTTTGTGCAGGATCGCTGCTAGTCTTTCATTTAATTGTGGGATTGCCACGATAACACAATTTACATTATTTGCAATTTTTCTGTATCTATCAAACAATTAACTATTATATTTTGATTTCTAAAATCAGTACAAAGGCATGGTTCAGTTCTAGAGAAAAACAACAACTTTCATAAATATCTATTGTCATCCCGTTTGTTTTTTTTTTTAATCATGGCAGATTTTGTGGCAAAGACCACAAGTGATTTTCTCACTTAAAATTTATCATGTCTTAATTTTTCAAATTCCATGCTTTATTTTTCTTGACAATTTTTATACCCTAGTTTACAACAAGCAAAACATAGTTTCGCATCTTTCCTCCTTCAAATGAATAAATCCCTTTTTAAAAACTGTTGCTAGATTCAGGTTTGGATATTTCGAAGTTATTAAGCAAAACCAATAAATCAGCAAGAAAACTTACATTACTACTAAAAGCAGCAGTTCTTTACCTGAACGTCATCTATGTATGTTTTTAAATACAAACTCTAACAACAAACTGATCATCGGACAAATTAAAATGCAAAGATTTAATTAGAGACACTTTCATACTCACAGTACGAAACAGATCGATCACTAGTATAGTATAGGCATACAATGATAATTAGAATGTCAAGCTTAACTCTGATTTGTTTATATTGCATTTGTGGGTCAACAACACAGCCGTTCATGTGTTGCCAGTGTGCTACGCCCATCTTTCTTAAACACGAGACAGCGCTCGTTTGGAAGGAACTTTAGTATAGTGTATGGTCCTTTATGTTTCTGTTTTAATTTTCCCCCACTCGCTAATTTGGGCCCTCAACGACCTTAAGTACACGTTTTTATTATCGCACAGGTTGTCTGCGATCGACGTACTACTAGTGACTGTCGCTCCCCCTCTCGCACATGTTCTACTTGGGAACCACCTGACTCGGCTGTTATGAGGAGCCAAAAGGGGAGTCCGCTAACATGTATAGAGAATTACCAGCATTGGGGAGGAGGACTGGGGATATTCTAATACAAGAACAATAGCAGCGTATATTTCTATATTTATTTTAATTTAATTTTAACTCGGTAGGAGCATACCTTCGACTGAATATTGTGCAAAAAAGTGTTAACGTGCATGTGTACGATTTTAAAATAATAAAGTTGCACTACAAAATGTTGCGCAAATAATTGTTGTGGAAAATGATTGATCGTGAATAGGCCCTTTTAGGGAATACGGTCTCGCTAACCGCTGCGCACGCATACTACTATCCTTTCGCATAGTTAAGACATTTCAATAGGGAAGCCGGTCCTTTACGGGCTTTCACGGAAATTATCCGGAGTCTAGATAAAATATTTTACATATCTAGATATTACGCAATAAATCTGTTTTCTTTATAAAACTGGGAATAAAACACTAAAGCTTTTTATCAGATAATTGGACGGTTTGCTGCTATAAGAAACAATTACTTACTGACCGTTATCTTGAGGGGGAAAGACTTGACCTTTATATCGCCGAGACTCCAATAGCAGGCGCCCGCTTGTTAGGTCGCTTGTCCATCACGTTTACGCCCACTGCCATACATACCTCTAAATAAATAGTGTTTATAAAACATCTATGTGGATAAAACATACAACATTTACAACAAATATTAGTAATATACTTTTACACTTGTGATCGCTAATTAAAAATACATGTATGTTAGTGTTACATTCAACAATACTTGCAGCCCTCTTCGTATTAACTTTGGATATTACCCAACTCACCAAAATAATTACAACGTGAGATAATTGTGTCATATATGCATGAACATTTTATGCGGTAACACATCACCTGGAGGCAACCCTGGAATTGTCATTTATTTAGAAACGTGTCAATCAAAATGTAGAGCACTTATTATAATATTTTCTAATGAATTATTTGAAGAAACCTCTATTTTTAAGTTTTTTCTTGAATTTTGTACTTATTGCTCAATAAAACGAAAATGGTTGCAATTAGCCATAGGGAAGTACTTACAAAAAATGTTCGTTTTTCATTTCTACACTACATCGTCGAAAAATATATTATATATATTTGAAAAAATTGAGAAAATTCAATATAAATAGTTCTTAATTGAAAAATAATTTTTTGGCCACCCTGTATATTTTTAGGAAGTAAAAATGATTCAAAAACATTAATTAGATGTCTCGTAACTATATTCACATTTTCTTAAAACCCATAATTGTGACTTTGGTGATTTTTTTCAATATGCATCTGCAGATAGCATTATTTTAACAAAAAAAATCATTACATCCAAGTGGTTGGGAGATAGTCGATAATAATACAGGAATTAATACAGTCTAGAAAGAGGCTTCTAAAGATGTACTGATATATATTGCATTCCATTTAAAGAAAAGGCACTTAATCCTGTAATTTCGTCTTGGCTCGTCCTGTATATTCGAAAATTATTTCCGGTTAAAGACTTTTTTATCTAGTTTACTTGCATTTTTTTTTTAATTTCTAGCTATCGTAGAACTCGAAATATCGAAGTCTGACGCATTATTGCCCCACCCTGTATAATATAAACTATCATTAACTTTCTTATTTAATTAGATATTGGGGTTTAAATTTAAAATAACACAAATATATCTTGCAAAAGGTCATCTATGAAAGGAAATAAAAACATTTATATAATTTATTTATTTCAGAAATTAAAGTAATATACGTTAGATGTTAATTACAACAAATGTTCGAAAACATTACCATTTTGCGGCAATCATTGGTGAAGGCGTTTGACCAAATTCTCTCTGCGTCTGCTTAAAATAATTCGGTTGTTGACGATTTTATTTAAATGGTGATATATGATGGTGGAGACTTAATTTAGCCATATATTTAATTTGGAAGTAAAATTCTAAGAGCAATATATTTAAAAAAATTATTAAACTTCGGCTATTTAAATGTGCTCCGAAAACGGTAGTGACATCATATCGGTAGTTAGATATGAAGTGATATGCAGAACAGAAGAAGAGGAACAAGTTGACAATAAACAAACTAACCTTATCTTACATCTGTGAAAAGTTAATTGGACGTCATAGACATGTCTATGGTGGACGTTTAATTAGAGGTATGCCGTTCATTTGTGTCATAGTCGATTTTGTTCATTTATTGTATTGAGCAATCTGCTTATAAATCAGTGAAATCACTGATTTATAAGCATAATTTTTATAATTTTCTTTAAGTAATTAATGTTTTTTTTTTGTATTCTTAACATTTTTCTCAAAACTTCAAAATAAAAATTTCCTGTATAAAAGAGCACCACCTTTCCTCTGTTTATTTGTGTCTGAAAGACCATTGGATTTATCTGCTTGCAAATCCTGTCAACTTTCAAAACGACCTGCTCATATATGATTTTTAAAATCAACACTAATGAATAAAGCTGCAAATCGTTTCTGTGTATCATGGTCGTAGAGTACAGATGTACTTACTGTCGCCGACATTCACTTTGACCGCGAAGCTCTTTCTCCAGTCCAGTCTATTATTAGCTTTCGAGTTGTGTACACGTTAAGTCACTTGGGCGTATTGCATATTGTTTTTGTGCTTTTATTTTATTTGTTGTACTGTATTGTTGATATTAATTTAATAATAAAGCATGGCAGACGTACACAGGGGTAGAAAACGGCCATTTGCTGACAAAGTGAATAAATTCATAGGTGAATTCCCGGATTTATTCTATGATGGTGCTAAAATAGTTTGTAAAGTGTGTGAGAAAGATTTGAAGTGCTGGGATAAGCGTGATTGTGGACTTCACGTAAATAGTGCACACCATAAAAATAAAAAAAAAATGGCGTGCCTTCGACAACACAGTTTATGTTTGATTTACTATTAATGCTGATTGCCTGTGATGTTCCGCTGCGCATACTCGATAAACAACCATTTCGAGAGTTGTGGAATAAATACAATGCCCAGGTGAAGTTACCAAGTTGCACAACGTTATGTAACTATCTACCAACTGTACACGAAGACATGGTAAATAAGATGAAATGTGAATTAAAAAATACACGGCTGTGGTTATCTGTTGATGAGACAACAGATTGTAAAAAGTTCTATTTTAAATGTTATAGTACGAGTACTGGACCCTCTTAAACCGACAGTTCCACTGTTACTAGCTAAGAAAAGACTAAGTCAGTGTACTAGCGAAACAATTACCAGGGTGGTGCTGGAGACGTTAGAAAAATTTGAACTGTCAAAAAGTCAAGTGTTGATGTTTGTGACTGATGGCGCCGTGATAATGCGTTCGGTAGGCCGTTCTATGCAAGAACAAGGTTGTACGTATATACATGTTACGTGTAAAGTACATGCTTTACATATTGTGGCAGAAACTATTCGAAAAGGTTTTCCAGAGGTGGATGCATTAATAGCAAGTACAAAAAAAGTGTTTCTTAAATCTCCTAAACGTCTCCGTGCTTTTCATAGCAAGTGTCCCGGTATTCCTGAACCACCACAGCCGATTCTTACACGTCGGGGAACATGGTTGCAGGCAGCTTTTTATTATGCTGAATATTTCCAACAAATAAAAGCTGTGATACTATAATCCAATCCAGATGAGGCTGCAGCTATTAAGGGAAGCCAGACAAAATTCGAAGATATTTCCGTTGAAACAGCTTTAAAAAATATTGCGAAGAACTATAAACCATTACATGAAAGCATAAAAAAATTAGAAAACAACGAATTGTTGTTAGCGGAGTCATTGCAAATACTGGACGAAGTAAATCTATTGCTACATGCTATATGTGACGCAACAAATGAGCGCGTAAAGAATAGTTTGCAAATAAAGACACCGGTTTTACCAAATTAAGACAAATATGTGATGGTGCAGCCCCAGATCCGTTAAGACTATTTTACGTATGCATCTATTACATCAGTAGATGTCGAACGATCGTTTTCAAAATATAAGAATATATTTTCACCAAAGCGAACATTACTCATGGAGACAACCATAGAAACATACCTGATGCTGCAAAATGGCTACACATCTCCAGTTTGTGATAAGCAAACTAGTTCATCAAGCTAGTTAAGAGGGTAAGTTTTACATACATTGTTATAAATTGTAAGTTTATTGTTTCTCGTATTGGTTAATTTCGCGTACGCCACTATCCCACAGAACGTTTTTGACAGCCCTATTAATGAACAAACCTTAGCAGTATTTAGTATTTGGTATCAACGATGTGATGTCATCGGCGTTTGAAATGCATGTATTTTATTAATTCATGTTGTAATATTATCAGATTTTATTTTCGACTTTTATATATTTCTAACGATTTTTTAAGACAAAATGTTATTGTTTAACATAGATCCTACTTGTTGACTTTTTAATTTGTTCAAACGTCTTTGGCTCCATTTGCATAAATATTGTGCTGAGTATGATTTGATTGACTCAGTATTCGAATCCAGGATTTAAATACTTTTTGAGTATTCGAAAGCGGTATTCAAATATTTTCATATAAAAGGATTCGTGATCCGGATTCGTATTCGAATCCTTTTTTTGATGACACGAATCCTTTTTTGTGGTTCGAATACGTTTTGCGTAGGCGTTGTGCGTTATATTGTTAAAAGAGTAGAGAGCGAGAAGGCGAACGAAACCAAGATCTTGCCTGTTGTGACACTTTGACAGGCATAGCATATATTCGTCTAAATAATTAAACAAACTATAAAGTATTAAAGCTCCTAAATATTTAATAAAGCTAAATAATTGGATGCATGGATAAAACCAGTACAGCGAAATACAGCAGTCTCACCCATCTTGCAGTGGCTTGTACATCAGCTCAAAACATAGAAGCTATGTAATCTTAGGCGAGGAATGTGTAATAGATATACCATCCTTGGGAGGGGATGTAAAGCAGACAGGCTCTTGTCAATAAGAAATTAGACAAGAGAAAGTTCCCTACTCTTCGACAAAGAAGAGGTTCTGCAAAATTCTGCAAGTTGGTGGTAGCTCGCTCCTAATGTGATGGACCTTGATAACGGAAATAGGCCAACGTTAAATAAATGATAAAAAAAGAACCACCTATCAACCTATCAAGTTTTTTGGTTGTGGCTGATAAATATCGCAACACTTTCATGATTTTCGGCAGTAATTTTCTTTAAACGTTAATAATTCCAAATTTCTTTCAATAAATATAATAAATATAAGCATAGTATAAAACACTACATGAAAATTTAACCGAAAACGTTACCATTAAATCACATAAATGTATGTACCCCATTTCATATCAGTGATTTGACTAAAAATGGCGTCGACCAAACAGACATTACATAATACTGACGTAGTTTTCCACGAAATATCAAAACACTATATACTGTTTGCATCATCTGGAGATGATTAAAACTAAAGGTGAGAATCTACCCTATTTACACCTAAATTATTGTCATGATTCGGTGAACCGTGACCCACTAACTAATAAAGCGGGCTATTTGGGATAGGCCTCCTGTCACTATTTCAAATGTATCCAGCTGTCTAGTATTTGTTACATTTCTAATTAAACTTAAGTTGCTAATATCTATTTTATGGTTGTTCTCAAACGCATGTTGGGCTACATTAGACTTATCTGTTCTACCATATTTGAGATGAGCCTATGCTCTTTGAATCTAGTTTCAATTGATCGTCTAGTCTGTCCAACATATTTTTGAATACAGTCCTTACAGCTAATTTCGTAAATCCCCAAACTTTTCGTTTGTTTCAATTTTGTCTTTTGGATTGTCTAAAAGTTGTTGTAGTTTGATACAAATTTCGGATTTTCTCTTTCATTTTGAAAGGTCGAGGAATTTCGAAGCGACTCTTTAAATTTTCGTTTAATTATTTTATCAATTAAACTTACAGAATATCCATTACTCGCAGCTATATCCTTAATCAATGCCTTTTCTTTTTCAAACATCTCCATGATATTTACATCATTTGTCACCACTGCCTTTAATATAGTCACTATAACATTGAATAGATACTGCAAATAAAGATTGAATTAGAAATTTAATATAAAATTTTTAATTCTGTCATTATTTCCACAGATTGTTTAGCACAAGTTGCATCTCTGTACTGTCACGAGCGATGTATGCTCATACTACTAGAAGGAGCATAGTAGCTTATTTTTCTTTGCCTAAAGCTTCCTAACTGTTTTTATTACTTTACCAGACAATATTTTTGCCATGAAAAACAAAGTAATACAACTCATTTATTTAAACATAATTATGGTTTATCTTTAAGCCTCTAATATCAGGATTAATAGATACGTCCTCCAATTTTCATGTAATCGATACGCCCCTTGTGGATAATAGGCCTGTCCTTCGCGAGATACCATTCAACAAAAAATAGTAATAGAAGAGGTAAGTAAAGCCCCAACAACTGCCACAATCCTCAGTAGTGTGGTACTGTTTGAATATTTAAATAAGAATTACATAACTGACATAACAACCAGTAATATTTAAATAAGCACATAAACAAGGTTTCCAAAATGCCTCCACTTCAATATCAAAATGTGTAAATCTTAATAGTGTGTTTTTGAATACAACAAAAGAACTGGCGCATATTGTATATAACTTGGCCAAATTTTTAGTGCCGTATTGATAGATAGATAGATCTTTAATAACCATTCAGTGATACACTGGATGTACATTTTGGTACGTCAAAACGGAATAATACAATAAAAATAGACATTCAAATAAAATATTTTTTGGTTACACACAAGATATGCAAAACACAAATAGTAAATAACATCACTTAAATATTTACAAAATATTAACATTACATTATAAGAACACAAATAATAAATGACACTACTCACTACTTGAACATTACAAAATACGAACATTATACATTTAAAAATCTTTTTATATTATAAAAGGCAGATTGAACTAGGAAGGCGTTTACTTGCGTTTTAAAACTGTTATATGAATTAATTTCTTTCAAATAAGTTGGCAAGTTATTGTACATGACTATGAAATTATACTGAGGTGAATCTATAAAAAAGTTATTTTTATGCTTCGGAATTTGTAGTATATCTCCATGACGCGTTGATTACTTGTTTTATTCATTCAATTTTTTAAAATTAGACATATTACTTTTTACATATGTAATACATTTTAATATAAACATACAGGATACTGTTAACAGGTTATTGTTTTTAAAAACATCCCTACAGGATTCCTGATGTTGAGGATTAAATATTAAACGCAGTATTCTTTTTTTGAGCAACAAAAACCCTCTCTGTATCAGTGGCAACTCAGCAGCATATTATGTTATTGTTAATATGACTGTATGCCAGTGAATAATATACACTTAATAGACCGTCATGACCTAAACATGACTTTAGTTGCAAAATAGCAAAAAAAGGCACTATTTAATGTTGCACAAACATAAACAAGATGTTTAGTCCAATTCAGTTTTGCATCAAGCCAAAGGCCTAAACACTTAGATGTTTGAGAGAACTGAATGACAGTTTCAAAATTTACAATAGTTTTTCGTTTCTGAAAATTTAAGCAAACTGTTTTTGTATCATTCAAGATTAAACGATTTTACCAACACCAAATATCGAGTTCTTGACAAACAACTCTGATATTTTCTGATAATAGGTCAGGATTTGCCCCAGAAACTGTAATGGCGGTATCATCAGCAAACATCGTAACACTATCTCTACTGATGAAATCTGTCAAGTCATTAACATATAGCATAAATAAGAGTGGGCCCAATACTGACCCTTGAGGAACACCAAGTGTGACATCTTTTGACTGAGATATGTGGTTTTCCAGTTTCACCCTGATCATTCTATTAGTCATGTATGATTCAATCCAGTTTTGTAGGTTACTACGTATACTTATCGTATATAACTTTTGTACCAGCAATTTTACACCTACAGTGTCGAATGCTCGGGACAGATCGAACATTAGCGATACTACATATTTCCCCCGATCAAATTCGGAGTACACAAAATTTAATAAACTATAAGAGGCTGATTCTATCGATTTATTTGTCCTAAATCCATGCAGGTGATAAAATTTCATTTGTATCTAAAAAGATGAGATTGAGTTATGAACAATTCCCTCCATTAATTTTGAGAAGGTACTCAACAATGATATCTGACGGTAATTATCTATATTAGTTGGATCTTTTTTTATGTAATGATATGACACTGACAATCTAAACCTGAGGAATTAGTATTTGTTATACAATTTAGTACTTTCATAACATCATATTCTTCAATGTAGTCTATAACAATAGTGCTTTGATTATTAGCAGAAACTGTACAAGGTAGGGATAAATGTTCTGTTAGTTTAACATTTTATATCGTGCTAAAGTATGTGGCAAAGTTGTCTGCTATAATTTCGACATTTGATTCAATCATATCATTTTCTTTTAGTTCTATTTTATTATTTGTATTACTTTTCCTTCCAAGGTCTTTATTAAAGAGTTATTAACAAAGAAACAACCTATTTGAGTATTTTTATGACTTGATAACGTTACAATTTTCAATTAAAAAGATATTATTATTCCTAATATTATATCAGGTATACAGCCAGTGAAAATTATTTTTATTTGTTCTTCGACTTATCATAGAGCTCTTAGGAGTGATTTCATTCTCATGATTTTTCATTTGATTTAATTTAATAACAGTCTGATGTTAATTATATAAGTCTTTTATTGCAAATTGAAATTCTTCATAAAAAATATAATTTTATAGAACATTAATAATGTATGCTCTGAAATCGTTACTTTCATGTAAAAAATTTCATTATGTTGATTGCTGTAGCCAGGTTTATGAAAACCGTAATAGAGCAATTGCATGCAACATGCAAATATACTAATGATTCTTATTAATATGCCGCGTTCCCGCAAAAGCTATAATCAGTTAAATTTTACTTCATGCCATATGTATAGGGTTACTCATTATAAATTACCCACCCCTTATCATCGTTATTATTGCCTATAGAAAAAAAAGTTTAAAATAAAAGTTGTGTGGTTATTACTGAATTTTGTTAAAATGCTGTCAACATTACAGTATCGTGTAGATTTCAGGGGATACAAAAAAATAATATATTTTTTAAATGGACCCTACATATTATTAAATTTTTGGAATGATCCTTTGTTCCTGATTTCAAAAATATACCATATGTTACCCCTACCATATATCGTTTTTGAGTTATTAAACGTCGAATATCTTAGTTAAACTAGTTACTGTAAATATGGAAAAGTTAACATTATTAAAATGAGCTATGAAAATAACAACTATTATGTGTGATAAGTGACATTTCTTTAATGAAATAATCAAAATGGTTTACAGTGAGGAAAAAAAGTCCAAATATTTACTTGTTATATACAAAATCACAAAAATAAACGTGCAGCAAAAAGAGCATATAGGGTGTTGTATCCAAATCGTCCAACACCATCAGAAAATACGTTCAAACATATTTCCCGAAAGGTGAATAATACCTCCAGTTTTAGTAGAAAAAAGCATGTAGTTCAAGCAAACCAGGAAGAACAGCTATATATACTGCTTCATTTTGAAGTTAAGCCCATCCATATTTATTCCCGAAAAACAGAGGCTCGTAAAAGATAAAGGCTGGACTTTTGCCGCCAGATGATTCAAAAGTTGGATAAAGATCCCTAGTTTTTAATAGGAAAAATTGAGGGTCGTGGGAAAACAAGCACAACAGAAAAAGATTGATAAAACAAATAAAAAATCAAAAAGAGAAACTGGAATTTTCAGAAATAAAATTGTTGGGCCTATAATTTAGGATTATACTTTAACTGGAGTTACCTATCTGGAAATATATATCCCAGAAGCCAGAAGCAGAAAATATTCTTTTGCAAAATTTTCCGGAAACCGAACTTGATATGATTTGGGTGCAGGATGGGGCAACTCCGCATAGTGTCGTACCCGTTCGAGATTATTTGAATAATGTATTCCCAATATGGATAGGGAATAATGGACCTATTAAATGGCCACCTAACAGTTCGAATTTGACCCCTATGTATTCATTTTTTCCGGGATTTCTAAAAGACATTGTCAATAATAATAATAATAATAGTAGGTATTCAAGTCATTAAAGACAAGATTCGATTTGAAATAAACAAACCGAATGTAAATAATGAAGCCATTTCCAGTGCAATTATAAATAGTTGTCATTTTCATAGCTCACTTTAATAATGTCAACTTTTCCATATTTACAGTAACTAGTTTAACTAAGATATTCGACGTTTAATAAGTCAAAAACGGTATATGGTAGGGGTAACATGTGGTATATTTTTGAAATTAGGAACAAAGGATCATTCCAAAAATTTAATAATATATAGGGTATCCCATTAAAAAATATATTATTTTTTTTGTATCCCCTGAAATCTGCAGGCTACTGTACTTTTAATAGCATTTTAATAAAATTCAGTCATAACCACACAACTTTTACTTAAAACTTTTTTTCTATAGGCAATAATAACGATGATAAGGGGTGGGTAATTTATAATGAATAACCCTGTACAAGAAAAATATATGTATTGTATGGTTTAAATTAATCCATAATAAAATATTGTTCAACTACCATGTAACACTAGGGTAAACGTCACTATTGTGATAATAGCCATCACATGCCAGTGGAATACTATGCTTTGTCTACGGCTATTAAATAATAACAATTTTTGGTAAAGTAACGCGATTAAAATGCTGACAAACTTTGATGTTTCAAGTCAAATAGCAATATCAATCCTTGACCCAATTTGCATAGCCTATTCGATGAAATTTTAATAAAAAAATTCAGAACCATAAAGAAATTATTATGCACTGCAGTGAATAATTGTTAGCATTATCCTTGGGGAGATATATATATAATGGATGCATTATCGAATAGTCTTGGACAAAATATTATTGTTCAATAAAGTTCAAGAAGCCATGATTGCATAATTAGTGCAGGAAAAATAAGCAAAGAATTACACAAACCAGGAAGAAAATATACCTATAAGCCAGGAGTTTGGCAGAGATGTTGCATTTGATTTTATTGAAAGTACTAAAAGTCCCCTAAAATCAAAATTGTGCTATTTTTAGTTTTTTGCTTATAACTCCTTAATCGTTGCAGACAGAAAAAAAGTTTCAAATAAAATTTCTCACATCCAGCTGCAATATCATTGTGGGATACATTATTCTTAATAAATAATACAACAGTCTGTCGCAGCTCTGGCCTTTTTCCTAAAAGACGTAGGCCTTTAATTTTACTCTTTCTAAAGAGCGCTGATGTTGTGTCACAACATGTAACTGCATGAGAAATAGTTTAGGGTATTCTTCTGCAAATTTAGTTGCTTTGATATGTAGAAAATTGAACTTTTCGTATTCCCTGACCCTGGTCGAAGAAACCAAAGATTCATCTCATCTGTAAACAAGATATGAAAACTAATAGGTCCGTGTTCTAGACAACAACTACTCGAGAACCATTCCTTGCTTTCTCAATAACTGCTGCTACGATAGACACATCGTATATTCATTAATATTAATAAACTATACAGTACAGAAAGCAAGGATCATATTTATGTCCAGAAAAGATCTAGGAGATATTATATGGTCATAATTCAAAAACGATTTAAAGAAAAGAATGGTAATAACAAAAATTGTTTATTATATTATTATCTAAATTTTTACTTGAAACGTTTTTTCTGTCAATAATGGTTAAGGAATTATAAGAATAAAAAAAATGAGCCGCCATTTTTCAATATGACAGCCGTATAGTTCTGTACCAAATTACTTGCCTGTACTTATTTTTTCAAGGTCAACCCATTACCACTAATAGCATATAGAATTGATGTTTTTGGATATTCTTCAATTAACAAAAACCACAAATTTTATTTCAACCGACAAAAGTTTCATAACTATTTAAGTTTAGTTCAAAAGCGTAGCTTATAAATTTAATTTTCCTATATTCATACGTATAAGAATCCGAATACGTATACAGAAAACCCACTCAATTTTAACTTTAAAATGCGATAGATGGATCAACATATTTTTCTAATTAAAATGTTTCCTTTAATGACTCAAAATATATTTTAATTATTATTATCTTTAATCACTTATTTAACGTCAGCTTATTTTGGCTGTCAAGACCAATTGCCGATGTCAATGACTAAGTTCATCAACACTTGTGTAAACACCCAAACTAGAAATTTGGCGCCATACCAAAATTGTGGTGGGTTAGGGATCTTTAACGTGCTCACATCACATAACACGGAATTTACAGTTTTACATTCCGTTCAAAAATTGTGAGGAGAATAGGTCCGCCCATCCACTCGCTCTATCTCATCGACTAAGTCCGGTCTCAGTATGAACTTGGGTCATCTGGGTGGAAGGGCGTGTCCAGATGTACATATACATATTAATTACTGTTAAAAATTTATACAGAATTATACTTAAAATAACAAGGTGATAATTAGCAACTTTCATTATATTAATTAATGAAAATAATAGATAATGCAGTAAAAGACACGATAAAGTTTTATTAATCTAACAGATTAATCAAATTTTGCTGCAAATCTATATAATGGCGAAGGCGCCGGAAATAAACTTTCAGTACAGTGTTGTTCGGACATATTTTCTTTAAATATTATTAAATTTTTTTAAATTATCTGCATAAATATATTTATTGTTCCATAGAAAAACGATAAAGCAGTAATTAGTATAACCTGATATGTTGGATTTAGCCTGTTTACAAAGTAAGCCGATACATTACTGCTTTGTGAATATAACAAGCAAAATGTAATTGTTGGTAGTTAAATACAGTGAGCGCTGGTTCATGTCGAACAGGGGTTAAAAGGAACGTAAATAATGACCTGCATGGATTATGTCATGTGTTATAGTTTAAGCATAAGCCACGTACGATGTCTGTAAAGGAGTAGGTTACCTCTTAAGTTTTGACCAACAGAAATAATGGCGGGAATACGTCATCTGTATGTCAGATATAAAATAGCTTACATTGGTATGATTTCCTTTAGGACTTTAAAGTTTATGAATTATGTAAATTTTATATATTATCAGGAATAGAAATACTAATTATTGAATAAACTTGTGTACATTTATTTTCCTGGCGTTACATGTTTTGTGTATGATCAAAATAAAACTACTATTCTCATTACATTTTATATTGTCGATTATAAATTATCACCAAATTTAACAATTTTCTTTAACAAATCTTCACAGGTTACAACATATAATGTTTTGGCATGGTTTTAAAATATGTTTGTCTGTTATTTGATGATTATTTGCTCCCCACTTGATCTCTGGAAAGGCTAAAGCAATTTTAATGAACTTTTTTTACGTAGTTTTGAGCAAAGACGAAAATACAAAATTATTACGAGTATATATTAAGATGGTTTAAGAATGTGGACCAACCAGTTCGAAAATGTTATAACTTATATATTTCTGGCATGTTCCAGTTCATGAATTATGATTTCCGATAAAACGAAGATTTTCATATGTTACAGCTAATATACACAGGGTGATCCTTAAGTATATGCACCGAGAAAATTCAGGAAATATTTCCCAAACCTATATTGACGAAAAACTCAAATGATGTATTGTCAATATATACAGTGAGTTGATTTAAAAAAAAAGCTGTAAATGTTAACGCAAAGAAGTATCTAAAAGTACTCATTGTGCATAGCAAGTTTGATAAAAATCTTCAAGCATTTCAGAGATCATCGGGATTTTTTTTAATCAATACACATCTCCGAAAAGAAGCAGTTAATGGGCAAAACTTCATTTAGCTTTTCATCTCAAAATATGACAGTGGCTTAATAGTCAAAGGTGAGAAGAAAACGTCATAGGATGCCACAAATAAATAACTATAGACAGTATCTCAAAATATATAGGTTCAGGAATCATTTCCGATGTACTTATAAGGATCACCTTGTCCTGTAACCAAGCACTGAATTCTGGAAATAACCCATAGTCCATTATTAATATTATGTAAAAGAAGGAAAGAGAAAACTAAATGGACCTATTATATTTCACCAATTAAATATTAAGGAAATATTACCAAAATAACTTATATATCAATATATAAAATAGCTAAATAGTTTAGAAATCAATCTAATTTAATTACTAACTATAACGTATTACAATTATTCACTTCTATTTGACTAGCAATAAATTTTAAAAAGGAGTTTATTTAGCAGTTAAATAAATGATTTTAGTTATATCCAAGTAAACACCAAACGCTGGTTGTTTACCGGGACTTTACTGAGATTATATTATTTTCTTCTTTCTATGAGGAAATGATTATTGAAACTTCATGTTTAAATGTTTTATTAACAGTAAGGTAATTTACATTAAGACAAATAAAAAACAAATAGTATGAAGAATTCAATCTCTTTAATACATTGACTGCCATAATGACTGTCATATTTGTACAGTACCACCATCTCGGTCTATTAAACCGAGTTACATATTCGAGATCCTGACGCCAGCTACGCAGTCTGGCATACTTTTATCTACATGAACTGACTGAGATGGCGTACTAAGTGGTCTGCAACACACCAGTTTTTGTAAAAAAAATTAATTAGAAAATTCGGTTTTGAAAACGTATAATATTGAAAATTTTAATGAATGCATATACATCGAGATATTTTATGTATTTCTTATTAATAAACATAACAAAACTAATCATAAAGCATAATAATAAAGCAATTGCAGTTATTCACTTGTGCACTTGTGCTAGTGTCGCGTCTTGGGGCCATCTCGGTCTATAGGACCGAGAGATTTTTTTGGGGTTTTTTACAACTAAAAAATTGTTTTTTTCAAAATAGTGTGCATACATGGTAACTATTCATAGTTTATTATTAAGTGGCATTCATGGCCTGGAGACTTTTTTTTTAACCTGTTGATACCGGATGGTGCCTAGCGTAAAATGTGTACTAACCCGTATGGCAGTCAATGTTATATTGCTATAACACATACACCTAGCCCTACAAATACAAGATGTGACTTAAGGTATATTTTTATATTTATGAATTCATGATAATAAAGAACTTCACCCATTTTGTGTCAAGAGTGCCCAGGGTTTAAATATATATCATTTTATAGCGTACACCAATAATAATAATAATAAAGTAATTTTGGATCTTATTGATCCCATCCCATAATGTTACATTACTTGCCCATCGTCATAAGGTAGATAAACCAGACAAGGGATATTTTATAGACTCCAAATAAGACTTTCTAGAGCTGTTTCGAAAATAGATACATTTTATGAACATTGTAGTGTAGTAAACTTTATTTTGAACTGATTTACGTGTCGTGAATTAATGCCAATAACAAGAAGTATGGCGGGGAAACAAATACAGAACTTGCTAGCAGCGTTGTTAGAACGGATGAATTATCAAGAAAGAAAACCCCAGGAAGAGAAAGGTAAACAGAGAAAAATTATGGAGGATCAAGGAAGAAAGCGACAGAAAGAGAAAGACGAACAAAGAAAAATGATGGAAGATCAAGAAAGAATCCGAAAGGAAGGTAAAGAAGAACGAGAAAGAAGACGACAAGAATACAAAGAAGAACACGAGAGAAGACGACTGAAAGAAAAGGAAGAACAAAGGAAAATTATGGAAGATCAAGAAAGAAAGCGAAAAAAGAAAAAGAAGAATAAGAAAAAAGACGCCAGGATGAAAAAGAAAACTTGAGAAAAATGATGGATGGCCTGGAAATAAGACATGAGGAAAACGAAGATAGCAAACACGTAACAATATTATAAAAGTACCGGTGTTATATAGGATACTGAAATGTAACATTTTTGTAGATATTTCATTTGAGTCAATCACATTTGTTATAATTTTATATATTGCTTGCTGAATCTCATTTTCCTAACTGTTTTTAGTTCAAAGATAATGTTGAATTGAAGTTAGGGTTTTTACAAAAATCCAATTTCGAATCAGATGACATCGTCACCAACTAGTTAACCGATGCAATAAAACTCTTGTTTATATCATTAGGGTTGCTCAAATGCTTTGGGATGTTACTTTTGTTATAAAATACAAAAAAGCTTGAGTCCCGCGGACCTCCTTTCAGCTGGCCAATTTTGCTCATCACCGAATTTATCATTGTCTTTGGCGTTTAGAACATGTGTACTAAATTTGAAAGCTTTATCTCAAAAACTGTGACTGCAATCGCGATACTACAGACATGCGGACAGATTTTTTTTCATAAAGATATGTTTTTTCATTACAATTCGTCGAGATTCGTCCAGAAATGCAATAACAATTTTTACTTTTTTTCCCCGAAATTGTACCTTTTTTCTTCTTTCATTCATTATGTCTCTTCTGGTGGTACCACATTTACCAAATTTAATGTGTCACCTATAATGTTGTTGAAATTCTTAATTGCCAAATTTGGGAATTCTCCCATTAGAGTTTTTTAAGTTATCGCGAATACACACATACACACATACATTTGGAAAATAGTCGGAATGGATTCAGGAGGTTTCAAAACGTATATATCAATCAAAATCTCGAGGTCGAAAAAAAATAACGATTACCTACTTTACATCCATATATTAGGTATAAGAAAGTAAAAAATATATTCTTGATGAAAGATTATAAATTAGGTCTATTATATCATACCAATAAAATATACCAGATACTCAAATGAAGTTAATGTAAACTGAAATTTTGTACACATTTAACCGCATAAAATGGGGTTAGGATAAATTTAGCAGTTTGAAATATCTAATTTAGTTATAAAAGTGTCAGTATGTCAATAAGAAGAAATTATTAAGAAAAATGACATGAATTATTATTGACAGTATGGAAGGACGCTGATACTTAATTATTTAAAAAATTTAACGAAACATTTCAACACATAAGAAAGTTATGTGTTGGCCACATAAGATTTTTATTTTTAATAGCTGTTGTTACCAAGTTTCTGAAATGTATATATATTTTCCGATCACCCATATTTTTTTGATTTTTTTTTAATTTTACCTGGATTTGGAATAATTTATCATATTATTAAACAAGAAAGAAGAAAAAATAGGGTCTTTTGTCCATTATTAATCGTGATTTTTATTGCATCGATCAACTAGGGAGCTCTGAATTATTAAACGATTATATTATTCTTCTGTTCAATTTTATCCCTGAAGCAAACAAAAAAGATCTTTTATTTTTTTTTTAAATAATCCAACTGTGATGGTAAGAAATAATAATAATTAGAAATATACTTCATCTCATTTATTACCTTTACAAATTATTTAGAGGCCTTCAAAAGTATATACATATAAATTTATTAAAACATAAATCTTCTTTGTAAAATATTTAACATACCTTATAAAACATGTTTACAGTGTAACATAAATCGATGCAAACTACTGCACGTAGCTATGCTATTAGGGTGTTGCAAGACATGAATTACTGAAAATTAAGTGAAAATCAATCACGGACGTTATTTGTATAGAGTGAATAGCAAATAATGCATAGTTTCTGTAATTTTGTAAACATTGCCACAAGCCATATTAAATTTTGTAAAAGTTGTACATTATGTTTCCTCTAAATGCGTTTTTAAATTAATTGTGATGTGGTTTTTTATATTTTTTGTAAATTATTTTTTCTAGGGAAATATAATAATTATAATAAATTTTACAAGTACATTAATATAATAATGTTTTATAGATTAATAGGTAAGATACTCCTTTATAAATAAAAGTAAACTTAATTCTTGAATGTTAGTGTTTAATGATCTGTGAATCATCGTTAAAACAGTAGATAGTGGAGCGAATTTGCTGGCAAAAGTCACTTCCGTCTAGGAAACAGAAAATTTGACATAGAAATCACTTCGATATAATATATATTTTTTGAAAGTAAGTTATACAGTAAAGTAAGTTTTAAGGTAAATTATTTTCTACCCGAAATGGCTATTCACAACATATTTGACCAGTACCAAACATTTTGATTGATAAAATCTACAATATATAAAAATGCGGTTTTTAACGCACATAATGTCATATTTCTAGAACTATCTGAGATATAGACTTCATTTTTTTAGTTGTAAAATTATAAACAAATGCTAGTTGTTTTATCGTTAAGTTCGTAAAATGTGTTGTTTTTTCTTAAAGAAATTGCAAGTTCTCGTTCGATGCAGGGACATTTTCACTCAACGACAAACTTTTTTATTTGCAGTGAACAAAATAAAGAAACAATTTGAACTTATTTTAAAAACAAAAAAATGATTATGGGGGCAATAGTTTTTAAGACATGATGCGTCGTGTACGAAGATCTGTGACCCCATTGTAGGTATATAATTGGCCAGAGTTTGTCAAGTGCTAAGAAATGATAATAAAAAATTGTCTAGCAAATTACAGGCCTATTACAATTTCGCTTAATTTCTGAAAAGACTTTTAGATTTCTATACAAGCACATCTACCCGTCCATAAAAGAAAATCATTTTAAATATGGTTTAATGGAGAAACGACCGATTATAATAAATTTAGCTTCATTTACGTAAACTATATTTGAAACCATATATAAACAGGGACTTTCAATACCGTTAATTACTATAATATTATCAAAACTAATTGACTTTGGGCTTTCAAAATTTAAGAATTTCTTTATTTCCTACTCAGATCGTAAATTACAATATGTGGCATATAACACTTTTAGGTTGCACGTGTATGCGGCTATATCCGAAATCCCTCAATGGTCCAATCTTGAGCCACTCTTATTTTTATTATTTATTGATGATCTTGCCGAGGCTATTAAGTGTGATAAGCTCTTATTCACAGATAACTTAAACATTTATTTCAGAATTAACAACATATGTGATTATGTTTTCTTACCACCAAAGATTAATTTGCCTAAAAATTGGTGTACCACATTTAAATATATCTAAATGTAAAGTCGTAATCTACTCACGATCGTATGAACCAATTTAATATATTTATTCTCTAAACAATCAAATACTAAAGGTAATGTTCAACAAAATATTAAGTCCTTTTGATAATAAATTATATTTTACTGAACTTATAACCAGCTCGGTAGTGTAATAACCGATGGTGTAGTTACCTAGGGCGCTACCGTAGCTGCTAATTCGATTCCCACCACCACCGACACTGATAATGTGGGTGGGAATGGTTTGTATGTCCATCTTTTTATAAGTGTAACCCACTCTGGACAGCTTGGATTTCGGGGGTTGTCTAATTTCTGTGGTGTGTTTATAAATAATCTGGGAATATCCTCTACAAAAACTTTAGGCCTCACTATTAGAAATTGTAAATCATTAAAAACTCTTTACTATTGACTTATGCTAATTTGGTTCCCAATTTATGAAAATCACTCGATAGTTCTAGTCAATCCAAAGAAATTTTTATCATTTACAAGACACAATAGGCCTGCTGATGGCCGCAGTGGAGGGTCTACTGAGACCCACTCACAACAAACCTAACCTATCATTTACAAATGATGGTGTACATCCTGACCGTGGTTATTACCTTCGATTACTATTGTCTAGGTTTAATATTTCATCGTTAAAATGCCGATGAATTATAAATAGTTGGTTTTTCTGTACAATATTCTTCATAATAAAATTGAATTATTGATATTTCCAAACTATTAAGTTTTCGTTTGACAGTTTTAAAATTTCTATTAATAAATTTAGGAGTGTAAAATATATTCGTATTTTTTCTTAAAGCACTTTTTCGATATTTTATAAAAATTGCCGATACAGCACTTTTGCTCACATGACGTGGCACATTAATTTACCATTTAAAAATATACCTCTCCTGTGAACAAAAGCATTAATTAAAAATTGGTCATCAAAATATACTTAAGAAAATCGCACACAGTTCGAGTAATTTCAATAGCTCCCGTCAATCTTAAATATCGCTAAATATCGACAACTTATATCAACGGAAATATTAACCTGATGGTTAATTTGTATAAAATCGAATATATTATAATCATGTAGACAATCAAATCTTGCTTTTAATTTAAATTTGTGCGACATAACATGTTGCCTTCCCACTGTTTTTGGCCACGTAACGCTACTGAGAATACGTGCATAAATTGCACTGAATATTGTTCAAATTGTCATCGATTTTAAGTAATTAATTTTTTAAACATGTATAGCGTGTATAGTCAAGTTTTTATTACTACTTCAATAATTGATGATGAGATAAACATCGACGAGTTACAACTCAAGCTCTAACCTCTTTAAAAAGTTATTTTTTTATACGAAAAATATAATATATAAATATTAACATTAGCAATAATAATAATTATAAAGTTATATAAGTTTTTGATAATTGAATATAATACTAAACACTATTCATATTCACATACATTTTTTAAATGTAGTTTAAGGAATCTCATTTGTTTGGGTGTCATGCTCCAAAACGGAAATATTGCGCATTACGGTAAAAATTAAAGAAGCCGACATTGTTTTCATGATTATTTAAAAGCTTAAATACTGCAGAGTGAGGTCAACATTCTAATATTAGTCATATCATATTTAGTGTTTGTCTTTTTTCACAATGCGTAATTTGGGATTACCACAAATATAGAAAAAATTATTTATTTTGTTTGTGTTTTAACAAAGTGTGTTCAATCACAATTAGCTAAATCTCGTTCACTGGGTAATACTAGTCAATCGATTCAAGAAAATGGCAATTACTACTTGGTTGCCATAAAATGGCACCTTTATTATTAATTTTAACTTGTAAACGTCAGTAAGTTGTCAAAAGTGATAGGATACATCAACTTTTTCATAAATTCACGGCAGCTACGTTGTCATTCTGCCATTTGTGACATATGTCAAAGAGTTGAGAAACGTTTCACAATTTTATTAATTTTATTATATCCTAAGAATTATTAACTTTTGTTATTTATCAGGAAAATAAATCATTTTAATATCTTCACGTTCAACCCTTCCAAGTCTTTCTAAGCTAACCTCCATTTCCCTCACCGTCCGTTGAGTCAACACATAATCAGTTCATAACATTTTAACATAATACATGATATACTACATTACCTAAATTCAAATTTTAGTTATTTTTTATGTAAATAGACAAAATGTCGTATATCTTCTGCTGGAAATACAATTAAAAGTCAAAAACAATCGTATGGTTTATTTACTTCGACAAGTAAACTGCATCTGTCTTTATTTCAGCAGAAATTGCAGCTGTTTTATTTTCAAAGGCAACTAACTACGTTTAACAAAATCATTAGCGATATTTAATACCAAAATCCAAATATTTAGTTTTTGCTTAGTTCTAATACGTGTATTAATATACGAATACTATGGTCGAGGTCCGTAAACGGACCTCGAACTATGGTGTTTTCTTTTTTTATTTCAACTGCTGATTAGATATAAGTCTGTGTTTTCGTTTTTCTATTTCTCTTTGTTATTGGTAGTTTTAAACAACATTAAAAAACATTACGGCTAGGTTGCGATCTTATTTCCACAGTTACCAAAAGAAAATTAATACATACATCACCGGAAATGTCATTGTTTGACAGAATAAAAAAGGAATTAAAAGATGATACTACATTTAATAATTGAAGGGGCGGATGGATAAAGTTGTTAACTGACATTGTTTCAAAAATTGGACTATCCTTCTCGATAAAGGTGTTGTGATATTACAACTTTATCATAACTTAAGAGTCTATATCAGATGCAAGTGAAATATAGTCTCGATTTTACCACACCCCGCGCAGGCCACGGTGCATACATACAGCCAAACCGAAATTATCGCGGCGAATGTCGAAGGTGGCCGATGTTCTAGTTACAGAACAGCATAGTGGAACATTTCAGATCGGGAGATGATGAATTATCAGAGGCGGAGTACTAGAGGTTTCGTACGACATAAACCGACGAAAAAGTTGTATTGCGTCAAGCTTATAAAGCTAAGCAGTAGCCAACCTTACCCTTCATGCGTCCTTGTCCTGCAATTAATATGTAAAAACAATAAAAAAAACTCGAAATTATTTATTACTTTGTTTAAAAATAGCTAAAGAACTAAACAACAAAACAATTAAATCGTTAGTCTACAAAAAAAATTTCCATTTTATCGTTTCTTATTAATGCATAGTATTATTTTAAAAAAATTTTCCTATAAAATGGAAGTATCAATGTGTGTCATATCATTCAACTCAGAATGGAAAAGGCGATGAAATAATATGAAAAATATATTTGTGTTATTTTAAATTTAAACTCCCAATATTTTTATCAAATATGAAAGATTATGATGATGTTACATATATTGCTGAATTCAGAAAGAAATTTTTTAAATTGAGCCGAATATACAGGATATATCATTTAGAATAAAAAAAAATTAAGGCAATTTCCGGTCAAACCGGAAGTAAAAGATATGTATGTGACGCGCATATTTAATCAGTTTTCGGAATGTCGTATGTCCATTTCCGCATATTAATGCAGGGTGTAATTTTTTTATTTTTCAATTTTCGGCGTTTTCTTTTTTATTTGACATTTAATTGTTTTTAATTTTAGGATTCCTTAGAAAAAAGCACATAAGTATAATTTTTGAAGTTTTTTCCTAGGTTAAAAATACAGCAGAAAAATAGAGTAAGGTGCACTTAAAATGATCACCCTGTACATGAGGTTACTGCGCTTAAAATAAATCAAAAATAAAAATTATCATATTCAGCTTTCATTGAGCCTTTCATTCTCCATATCAATATTTTTAGAGACGGCAAAATTGGAAAACTTTCATTTATATTAGTCTCTACAGAAATTACCGGAAATAAAAGAAAATAATTACTTTTATTAATTTACGAAAAAAATTCAATTTTCACTTGTACTTACTTTTTATATTTTCTCTTTTGAGCTAATGTTCGATTTTTCGGTTTTCTTCTAGGGTATTTACGCTTATGACATGTTTTTATTTTTCCCATTGTTCTTTCACTCCACTAATAATCACTTTCAATAACACGTCTACTTAGGTGTACACTTGATTTCAAAAAAAAACTGGTACAACTCTTGTAATCGAAAATCTTATATAATAGTTTAGTTGTGTGCATATGTCTGTAAATAGGGCTGGCCAGGCATGTCGAGAGGGGAATGGAGAAGAAGTGATTTACCCCGGACCTGGGTTTTTTGGAGGAGATCAGTTTTCTCTGTGTTTTTAAACTTATTAAACCTTTCTCTTTTATTTTATTCAAACGGAATTTTAAAAAATAATTAGAAAATAACTTTTTCAAAACATTTTCAAGCCTGCCATATTATTGTTTAAAAAAATAATATTTGTTACGGATAATTCTACTAATGGTTGTAATTAAAATACTAACTGAATAATGATAATTCTAATTTTAAAATAAGAACACAAAAATACCACTTGAGATTAAAAAAAAATGTAAACAATGCAAACTGAACATAAAAATACAATAAAGAAATAAAATAAATTAACTTCAATTACGTAATACAGAATTAACTAATATTTTGTCATTGCTCCATTAGCATCTAAAACTGCCTGAAGTCTTGCAGGCATGGACAAAATCAGATTTCTTGCAAGGTCAACTTCTTGCGACAAGTTCTCCCAAGCGTCTTCAATTATCCCTTCCAATTCTTGGGCATTATTTGGATGGTTATTTAATTTTCTTATATGTTCCACCATTAGTCCCCATACATTTTCAATTGGATTTAAATCCGGACTTTTAGATGGCCACGGTAACAACTCTATGTTTTTATTAAGAAACCATTGCCTGACACGATGGGCCGTATGTATGGAGCAGTTATCTTGTTGGAAAATAAAATTATTTTCCGGAAACACCTCTATTACTGACGGCAACATAATATTGTCTAATATTTCAATATATTTAATGGAATTGAGATGACCACCACTGTTCCAACACACACCTAACCCATTTAGGCTCATCCAAGCCCAGACATTGACTGAAAACCTTCCTAATATTTGTGGATCGAAAGTATATTTTTCGTCGTATCTAGAGGAATGAGGCCTATATACGCGAACATGTCCATCGTTACAGGATTTAAAAACCTTTTCGTCAGAAAAGACAACTTGTCCCCAGAAGTCTTCATCATTGATTATATAGTTGAGTGCAAAAATAATCATACCCTGCTTCTTTTCTTCTGAAAGTTTGTATTTTTTTAGCCGCTGAACAACTCTTCAAGTCGCTTTGTAGTTTTATTCTTATGCAAGCAGTAGATACCGAATCAGGGAAATTTGTCTCTGAAATTGCATTTACTGCAGTCTGAAAAAGGTTTTCTATTAGGTAATTTATAAGATTTTCATCTTCTTGATTATTGCTCTTTCTGGGCCTACCGGAACCAACTTTACGGGATACCGTTTGGTTGGTTTCCCATTGTTTTTTAACACTCATTATCGTGGTTTTACTCACATTGTATTCAGCAGCAAGTCTTCTTATGGACCAACCATCTTCAATTTTAGAAACAATTCGAAATTTTTGAATATCTGTTAGATGTCGAACCATTTTTAATAATGACGCCACTGATTAACGTCAAAGTGACATTTGTAAGATTATTAATATCAATCAAAGAACGAATGATTTACATAGCTAAAAGAAAGTGTACCAGTTTTTATTGAAATCAAGTGTACCCACTTTATAACAAATAAGTAAATTTGAGATATCTCTAGAATACACACGCCACTGTTGTTTACGCAAATCGCAACGTGGTTGCTAAGTGCCCGATTCCCCCTCCCGCAAACGAGTCCAGTGTATGCAAGTGCATCCGTGTTTCCGAAATATCATGCGAGATGGCAGCTATTATCGGAATACAGATATGCAGTTTTTAGTTTTCTAATAAATTTATTTTCAACTAATCAAAGAGTTGGGTCACATGAATATAAACGTTACAAACAGTGACTAATGTCGGAATGTTAAAAAATTTGGATACAAAATATTTAAAAGGCATGCGAAAATTTTTTGACGACTAAGAAAAAAAAAATTACATTCCGACATTTTATACATATTTTTGAAAAATCTTGTAAAAATCGCACTCAAATCGGATAAGTTTTAAACGAGATATTCGAGAATTATGATTTAATAGGGTATATAAGACTCTTAATAACATAACTCTGTGTCTCTGATGAATAAAGGTTAGTAAAGACGTTTTTTCTGACAAATTAGCAATTTGCTAATTAACACCTTTATCCACCCACCTTTTCGATTATAACAATTAATTGTAAGTTTAGTATTAACATTTACAATAAATAATTATTTTAGTAAGATAAAATGAAAATATAATAACGCTAAAAATGTTTTTTTGTTAATTACTATTTTCTAACTTTTACAAGAACTTATCACAGATAAGTATAACATATATCTTTTTAAACAATTATTTTCCCGGTTATTTGCCAAAACGCTGAAACCTGAAAAATAAATTACAAAAGTACCCACCAGTTCGATAATCACTTCAAAACTTTAAAATATCCATAGACACGTGTTTCTGTATCTTTGCGTCCTCAGCATGGCTCTTTGAAAGCTCCGAAAGTAACTGCGAATTTTTTTTAAAAATTTGCGTTCTGCGAAAAGTTAATAAACCGCACCATAGATATTAGACAACTCCCAAATTTAAAGCCGAAGCTATCTAGCTATCTTTTACCACAACGTAATAAAATTTTACCGATTTAGTTTGAACAAAATATATTTGACAGATGATATATGATGTTTTACTTGAAACAAAGAAATAGGTATGTTAATTTAAGTTTATTTTTAAATTTATTCGAAATATATATAAAATACTAAGACCAATCAAATTATACTTTAATTTAGAAATAATTATAAGAAAAATATTGGTTAGTATACAGAAAATTGACATGTTTCATATAAATAAATAATGGACTTGAAGGATACTCTTCTTTAATTTAAACATACATTTCAAAAAAAAATTTTTTCTTGATTTGAGAATAGTCTTTTTCTCTGTGCTCACTGTATAATTCCTGTAACATAGCCTTCTAAAAGGTCTTTCAAAACAACGTAGATAGATATAAATGGTATCTTACGAATAACTTACGTTCATGATACATTTAATAAGTATACTTTGTAACAATAAAGCAATTAGGGTTTGTGAAAAAAATATCTATCACATTTAAAGGAAACTGATAATCCACGGTTATTCTATTGTGTATAATTCCTTTTATAAGCCCAATAGCGGCATAATACATTCTAGCTTTTAACATCAATTTAATGGTGAGCCACATTCATTCAAAGGAGGTAAACAATACCTATTCTCCATTTAACTTCAGTGAAGATGACTAAAAATCAATTTCGAGGTAACAAATAAATGCACGTTGTCTTAAAAGCAGACAAAGAGGATTCATAACTGACATGTCATATATAATATTGTACAAACAATACTGCAATGTAATTTTATATTAATAAAATCGTTATGCAGCAAAGCGACACTGAAACTTATTTACTTATTCATTAAATAATTGCATATTGCAGATGATATTGATTTATACGTTATTATTTTACTTCAAGTAGTTACAATAGGATTATTTCCTAAGTTTTATATTTAAATAACATTTGCTTATGATTCCCACAAAACAAAATTTGTTAAAAAATGTTTTGTCAATTTATATATAATTCTTACGTGTATTTTGGTAGATTTCTTTCAATGGTAAATATTGAACTTAGCCCACAAGAGATTTTACGAATATTGATCATGGTCATTATACTTATCATATCTCTCACATCAGCCTGTAGTACTGATGGTCGATAACTGATGTGTTCATAAGAGAATAAAACATATGAATTATTGGTGACAGGGTAAAGTCACAATACGCTACCTTAGAGATGTGCGATACCAGTGAACTAGGGTTTTATTTTGTTTATATAGACATTGAGTTAATTTTTTTTTTTTTTACTTTTTTCTTGGATACACAAATTTGAGTGATTTAATAGTCAACGACAATGATTATTTATTGGTTTTAAATCAAGAGGTAAACCTGTTTCGAAGTTTACTATAAGGAATTCCGTGGAATTACTTGGAATACCCTTAGATTTCTTTAGAAGTTTTTGACATTCCTCATAAATTTACAATTACTATTTTAGTCAAACGTTAGCTATTTATTATGATTTATATCAAATTTATTTTACATTATCCTTATATTTTTAAATATAAATAAAATGTTGTTACTTTCATAACATATACGAATTGTAGTCACAAATTGGTGTCTTGTACCAAAATTATTATTTTGCATAAACTTGCATGAAAACGTTGTTTGCCAGATTTTTTTATTTGTTTTATTTTATCAAAAACAACTAATAAAGCAGTAGGTTGAATCTTGTACTGTTGGTTAGTACTATGGACATTTCTGCAAATTTATTATTTGCAAAAAAACTAATAATTAAATATACTTGACATGCACTTATACAAGGAAATTAGCAAGATTGAAAAAGGTGTTATGATTTCAAACATGTTTTATTTTAATATTAAAATTTAATATAAAACAACTTCATTCTTAAAACTAATTAGTTTTCCAATTTTCTTTGGATTTCCTTCATTTCGTTCAAAGATTTCTTCATTTGTATTATTTTTTTATGAATTTCATATCTTCACGTACAGTCTAAAATTTTTTAGCTGTTAGTTCTCTTTTTTCTCTAAATCTGTTAGGAATAATTTCTTCCTTCTGACCTTCTCAGCTTCATTTCTTTCTACCCTCAGAAATGGTGTATGTTCATCGTGGTTTTCTTTGTATAAATAGTATCCGTACTACTCAACCCTAATTAATTTAATATAGTCTCTGAAGTTTACCTTTTCTATTTTTTTTATTGAACAAGTTTAATCTTACTGAAAGCTCTTCAAAATTATAAAGGTTAAAGGTAATTTTTTGACACATCTGTTTTTTGGGCTTGCCCTTTTTTATTAGGTCGTGGTCTTGCTCAGGCACGTAAACATTTTCCACTTTTCTGATTATTTTTTCGGTCTAACCAAAATCTCTGTTGAAATCTAGGTAACTATGACCAACCTCCAGAAGTTGGTAGAGACATACAATTTTAAAATTTTTATTTTCGCCGACATATGATTCCAATCAAATAACAAGATGATTAAAATATTCAACAGTTTCTTTCAGCAGGGACAAAACCTACAATATCTTGCTATTTTACAGCTTCTTCTATTTGTCACATTATTTATCCAGTCAAATCAAAAAAGATCTATTTCCTGCGGAAGTTAAACTATGCACATCGAAACTATATAGCAACGTTTGCCTCAAATAAAAAACCTTGAGTTCCTGAAGTGGTAATGTTTGCTGTAAATTTAAAGTTATAGAAAACTTATTTTTATTAACAAAATGCTTTTTTCTCTATCTCGTCGTTGAGCCTCAAAACCTGCTTTGCATTTTCTGTATTCTCATCAATATTTTGTCCAGTATCATTTTTCAGATGCCCAAAAGAAAAGTTGAACTTCGTAAAAAAAATATGAGGAATGTGTCACCATAAAATGGTCGCAAATATTTTTGTCCTAGTATTGTTTAATGTACATTTTGTATCTTTGACTTATGTTGATCTGAGGTACAAAAATATTATATGGTGATTTTTATTCCGAGAATAGAGCGGCTGGAAATGTTTTTATATGTTCTTAGTCCTTAGTCGATGTGGCGTGCTTGAGTCGTGCTCTCTATTTTATCAAGTAAAGTAGTAGATTGTCCAGTTTTCAGCTTTTTTTAATAACCTCAACATGTTTCTGCTAAATTAATGTAATGAAAAGATGCATCTCTACATACCAAAATTGTATGTCTATCGTAAATAAGTGAATACGTGAATGAATATTGTTTCGGCGTCTTTACATTAACTTTACGATGCGACGTGCATCTGGTGTTTTAGCAGTACTGTTAAATAAAAGAGAATTTTTAAAGTTAATGTCCAAACAATAAAAAAAATTCAGAATAGGCTCTTTGGTTTTCAAGTTAAACTTTTCACTGCACTTCAATGTGTATTTTTATTTTCATTTTAAGCAGTAACTTTTCCATTTTGGGAAAGATATTCTTCTTCTCTGTCTCTTGCAATTTCTTATTCCTATTCCTTTTCCATTGGTTTAAATTTCATAGCTGTTTTCTAGAATCTTTCTCTTTTAAATCGAAAATTTTCTTTCTAACGTTGCCTTTTTTTCTAAAAAATGGCATCATTGCGGACATCTAAATGTAATTCATTTTCGGCCATGACAGGTAATTTATTTTCAAGGTAATCATTTATTATGTCTGGTAACCCTTCACTTACAAGTTTTTAAAAAATTTGAGTTTTACCAAAACCCATATTCATACAAGATCGCCGAAAAAAAGTTTAAGGCCTTCTTTGAAAGTAATTTGAATCCACTTTTATTTATAAGGCTGATTTTATTTTGTTATTTTATTTTTAGCATACGTTTTTTGAATTTTTTATAAATGTGCTTATAAACTTTTTCTCCCGTCTTTTATTGTAATGAATAGTAACTATTTCCATCCTTACATGATAATAATGTATTGAAAATATTATAATTGCCTTGGAATTTCCTGGAATTCCTTGGCACTCCGTGAATTTCTTCGGAATTCCCTGGAATTCCTAGCCGAAATGGTGAAATTCCATGGAAGTACTTCGGAAGTAGAAGTTTGATGAACAAATTTTTGTCAATATATTTACCCCTCGCTTTAAACTTAAAGTAGCATAACTAAATTGACTAGAATCTCCTAAATTTGCACTTTTTTCACTTTATTTGTCAACATCACAATGGCCGACAATAATGGTACCAGGTATTCACGCGAAGTTTTTCACCCCTATTTTAGCCCTTATTACGGCATATACAAAAAAAACATTAATTGAAAAGTATTAGGACATTTTCTGTAGATTTAGATTATGCTATTGGAAAAACAATTGAACATCGCATTAAATAATTATTGACCACACTTATGTTTTTTTAAATAGAACACTACGTAATTTTTATATTTTCAAAATGTTCGTTATTTCCTGATTTCGAAAATATATACTTATGATATAACTTTGAAAATATTTAAAAATATATCTTCGATACATATTCATTTGGAATAAATGAAAAACGAATGAAGAAAAATTAACGCAACAAATTTATTATTTTGAAATATAAAATCAACATTAAAACAAACAAATGAATAACTATATAACTAATAAAAGGGAAGGAAATTATCAATATTGCTCAAAATGCCTTTCATTATTTTTAAAACATAGCCTATATTTTTTCTAAATTTTCTATACTATTTCTAATCAAATGATTATTATTATTTAAATATTCTATTTCGTTTACTATTCTCTCCCGTAAAACGTTTGTATCTTTTGGATTGTCTTCATAAACCTTATTCTTCAGGTGGCCCCACAAGAATGTGTCCAAGACAGTTAGGTCTGAGCTATTTGCAGGCCATTTTATTGTACCTTGCCTGCTTATCCACTCTTCATATGTTATTTAAAAAATTTCTAACTAGCAATATTGTGGGGTGGAGGTCGCATCTTGCTGCCATATTATGGCATTGTCATATTCAGAAATCTGTTGCTGCAAGACATTTTATATTTCGTTCAATAGAAACTGATAATACATTTCACCATTTAGATTTCCTTCATAAAATATTGGCCCCAGGATTTTGTTCTCCAGTATACCACACCAAACGTACAGGGATCTCCTCCCTTGTGTTTTTACTTCTGCTATAGAATGTGGGTTCTCTGTTGCCCAATAGCATTTGTTTTGTCTATTAAACATACCGGATGTGGTGAATGATGCCTTGTCCGTCCAAAGAACTTTATAAAAAAAAAATTAGGATCATTATTCAAACGATTTATCATTATTTCTGAAAAGGCATATCTCTGTTCAATTTGTCCGACAGTTAATTTTTGTACGGGTAAACTTTTATACGCTCTAAATTTATTCTTTTTTTAAAATCTTATGGATCAGTCCACGCGAATACCATAAATCTCTTTGGGCGGTACTTATGGAAGAGTTGTGGTTGTCTTGAAAATAGAGAAGAATTTCCAATCTCTTTCTTCACAGTTTGAACTCCTTCTTTTTAAGTTTTTGAGGGAATCGGTTTCATTTAGTTTCTTGGAGATCCTTAAAAAATGTCATTCTTGACGGAAATCTTCTATCAGGATATTTTCGAGCATATTCTCGTCTTGCACGCAACACATTTTTATTAAATACATTACAATATATCCTAACGTTCAACCTTAGAAAATTGCATTTTTTTGTATAAACGAACACTTGCAAACGAAACAATTACAAATACTGTCATTTACAGAAATGTCTTGCTGAGAAGCAGTTAACTTGAATTTGAAATGAATGTGGACCGCAGATATTTTTTAAAATATTTCCAAAACTGAAAAAGATAAATATATCATAAGTATATATTTTCGAAATCAGAAAATAATGGACATTTTGAAAATATAAAAATATACATAGTGTTCTATGTAAAAAAAACATCAGTGTGGTCAATAACTATTTAATGCGATGTTAAATTGTTTTTCCAATAGCATAATCTAAATCTACAGAAAATATCCTAAAACTTTTCGATTTATATTTTTTTTGCATATGCTATAATAAGGGCTAAAGTTGTGTAAAGTAATCTCGGCCGTGTTTATGTACGAATCTTTCTAAAACATGCACCATACTTAGCACTGCTTAGTTGTAAAAAGTGGTTGAATTTTGAATTACCGGTCGTTCTCCATTGATACTGAGCAGGTAACCCTACAGAGAAAATCTAGAATGATAGAATAACACAACAAAAATTTATGTCATGTTGTTTGTTTTAGTTCTTCCTCTTCCTCGACTCTCTTTATCATGTACGCATCAAACAACGATTCGTCGTCGTCCATAAAAAAGTTTGACTGTGTATACGTCGATAATTTAATCTTATGATGACGTTTCCGCAACGACAATAATAAACCCAAAACCTACACCGACGTTGGAGTTATGTATTGAAGTCGGTCAGACGTTGTTAAAACATGTCTATTTTACTTAGTCACACACAACCGATAAGCGACGTCGTCTAGTCAACCAAAGGCTGTGGATAACATGATGACAATTTTCTACACCTAATACAACGTTAATTTCTATGCAGATGTGGGAGCAAGTTGCAAAATTGCTGCGTGAATTATAACTACTACCCTCTAAATACACCAGTGTTGCGCCACCTCTTGGCCAAACCCTAGATCCGCCACTGTGCAATACATTGAGAAATACCGATATTGCGAATTGTATCGTATCGATTAAAAGTTATTGGTTGGGTACAATATCGAAGAGAAAAGTATCGATACACGCGGTACTAGTTCACATCCGATCGGGAATTTGTTGAGAGGGTTTTTAAAATTGTCTGTATTGCCAACATATAAAATATAAAACCTTGCCATCAATATCAAAGTATTAATAAAAAACAAAAAAAAATATGTATATATATATATATATATATATATATATATATATATATATATATATATATATTATATATATATATATATTATATATATATATATATTATATATATATATATATATATATATATATATATATATATATATATATATATATATATATATATATATATATATATATATATATATATATATATATATATATATATATATATATATATATATATATATATATATATATATATATATATATATATATATATATATATATATATATATATATATATATATATATATATATATATATATATATATATATATATATATATATATATATATATATATATATATATATATATATATACATATATACCATACAAACACTACTTGTTCTACTTTAGGTAATATGGCCACATAACATGAGCGTTTATACTTCGATACCTGATGCGGTAGGTACTGGCTAAAAATGTACCATATCGTACCCGTAAGCTGCAATACCGGTGCAAAATACCGAGGATCGTAAAGAAAAATACCGGTATCTGAAAATATCGTGTCTTCATTAAAAATATCTTTTTTGCGTCCACTTGTTAAGTTTTTACAATTACTAAAATAAATTCTAGATTAATAGAACCCAGTTTAAATTTATAGAAGTACCTATTTGGTAATTATGTTAAATTTGGTCACATTTTTCTCAAAAATGTTTTTACGCAAGCCAATAAAATATATATACAGTGTAATTCAGAAAAAACATTCTCTATCGAATAACATAAAAAATTGATAAGATCATAACTAGAGAGAGGACCGTATTTAGGATTATCACTATATGTCTTATAAAACTTTAATTAGGTACATAATTATATTTTAAGTAATTTATATATCTTAATAATCTTACCTTAGTCATTTAAAGGATATGGTGGACTATATATTTAAGAACGACAAAAGTATTGTTTCCTGTTTAAAGAAATATATATTTTTCTGTTTCAATATTATTGAGGCCATTGAGGGGAAATTATCTCTGGACAGGACTTAGATTTATGTATAAATTTAAGGTTGACTCTTAAAAAACGGGTGAATGAACATATACTATTGAATGTAACTGAGTATGTGAGGGGAAACATGATTAGTTTTTTTTTCAATACCATACAGGCAGTCACTAAGGTAAATATGTACCTAATTTTGTGTCTTTCTGAAATAAACCTACCAAAAAACATGAGAATTATAGTAGAAGACAACAATAGGAATTACAGGGACACTTGCGTTATAAAATAGACATAAGAAGAGGGACCACGAAATGGGAAGAAATACCACAGGGTAACACAAAGGGAAACAAAACTAATCTATAACTTAATATTAGCTTCCACCAGAAAACCTGCCGAATTCTCAATTATATTTTCAGTATTGATGACCTTTACTTATATTGACATATAGAAATAAAAGTTAAAACTATGTATTTATAGACTATGACAATATATATATATATATATATATATATATATATATATATATATATATATATATATATATATATATATATATATATATATATATATATATATAAGAACTATGTACTTTTCTTACGTAAAAGACATGGAATGTTTAGTTTTTAATATTCTTTAAATTAATGTCAATATTGTTGTTTCAGGGGGGCCACGGTGTGATGGATGTCGGCGTCGTGGTCTTGGGGGATGGATAATGAACAACCCCACCAGGAGTTGGTTAAGTGCGTGGTGGAAAGGCGACACAGCCGTGGGAAAGACACGGCTGATTTGCGCACGCGCATGCAACAAACAAGTGTCGTTAGCCCAACTGTTGGCGACCCATGTCCCTACGGTATGGGCTATAGACCAATACCGCATCTACAAAGATGTACTGGAACGCTCTTGGGAGGTGGTGGACAGTGTCAACGTAAGCCTACGGCTTTGGGACACCTTCGGCGACCACGAGAAAGACCGACGGTTCGCCTATGGACGCTCAGACGTGGTTAGTACTTTTTGTATATAAGTACGATTAAATTAAGTTAGTATGGTGTAGTGATAAAACTATTTTATTGCAGTATTTAAGATTTAAAACTGTAATCTAACATTTGGTGGAATATTTGTTTCATTTGTGTTGGAGTATCCGTGGAATACTCCGGCCCTGTCTAAAAATCCTGAGGATTAGCAACATAATCCTCATATAGATTTTGAGAATTAGCCGTATAATTTTCAAACCATTCCTGAGAATTAACAGTATATTTCTCCTGTGGGTAATAAGAATTAGCAGTATAATTCTCTGATATATTATTATGATCAATGTAATCAAAATTAGGCTGATAATCATGACAATCCTGGTAATTATAGTAATCAGATGGTTGGTTGTTAAGGTGATCAAATTCAGTAGAAGAATGAAAGTCACAATTTTGTGAATCGTAATAATTATTGTCAAAGTTTACGTGGTGTGCTCTTTGTTGTGGAAATTGTTAAAATTAGAATTTGTTTAAATGGCTGAGGGCCTTTGTTGATTGGGATTAGATCTTATTATAGATGGCCTATTTTGATGAGAAGTCCCTGCTTGATTGAAATTTTGTGAAGTAAAATTTCTCTGGAAGTTAGAATTTGAAACATGTTGAAAATTCTGTCTGAGAAATAGTATTTGATTGGGATAAACATTTGGTCTGAAATTTAAATTTTGTCGAGAAAATTGCTGATTTTGCCTTGTGCGGCATTCATTAATTGTATGACCATTTCGTTTACAAAATGAACAGAACTTTTGAATTAAATTTGGGCGTTCTTGTGGACTTTGAACGAAATTTTATTGACAATGGATTTGTGAGTCCATTTTTGTGACTCGAAATAAGAGAGTTGTAGTTCGCGTTTTAATTTAATAACCACTTCGAGTTAATAAATTATTAAGAGTCATTGTTTCGATCAAGCATAATTGCGCCATTTTTTTCCTCGGTTGTCATGTTTTGCTTTTGAACAGAGGCGTGCAATTTCGCGTTGTGCGTTAGTCTGGCAATAAATGCTAAAGGTGAGTCATTGCTTAATTGATGATTTCTTTGCAAATCTTGTATCAATGCGGTTAGGTCACATGAGTCGCCAAAGTGGGCTTCTTATAAAGATTTTATGTCGCTCCAAAGACTTGGGTTTCTTGACGTAACAATTTTGGCAGCTTTACCGCGAAGTATATTTTTAATATGTAAAGTTAATAACAATTTTTTGTCGTCTACGGCCATTCAATGGGCGTGGGCGCAAGCATTCAAGAAAGTTTGTAAAAATATAGGGTTACCGTAAAATTCCGGTACAATCGAAAAAAATTTCACCAAGCTTGTAAGGTTCAACAACTGTAGTTTGAGAGTCTGGCATTTTGTTGCTTAATATTTAGAAATTATTTAAAAAATTGATTAAATTGAGTAATCAAAGAAAAATATTAAAAGAAATTAAAAATAAAATGTTGTATAACAGAGTTATAGTAAATTAAGTATACTTCATAATTAAAATTATGCATTTATTAAAATAATTAGTGGTGCATTAACAGCATAATGCGATTTTTCTTGTTATTAAATTAATTGTAAATGGAATTGGATAATAGAAATAATTATGCACCTATATTAAAATTAGTTTGATCTTTAAGTCGAACTGTACGTCACGCTCACCTCTACACACGTATATGTAGCAATTGGATACAGTTAGAAATATCAGAGCCAAATAATATAGTTGTATATGAATATACATGTAGTTTAATTAATAAAATTAGAATTGTTTGTGAATTGGAAAAAAACATTAATACGAGATGATTCTTATAAATATTTCTTACTGAATTGTTTTCTTCATGGAGTAGGTTCTTCCGTCTAGGGATTAGAATCCGCCAGCACAGTGAGGAAGAGCTCCATGTTCCAGAAATTAACTTGCACTAGTTGGGCACCTCGCGATATTCTCCTTATTAAAATGGGTTTCACTATTGGTTAGGCTTCTTATTCTGGAGTGTATACGGATCATACCGACTGCGCCAATTGTTAGATTATGGTTTGCGTTAACGTGTTTTTAAAAATATTTATTTACTTAAATAGACTCAACGTTGAGTCATAATGAAAATACAGAAATTAGTTTATATATTTAATATGACATAACAATAACAAGTGAGTATGATAATTGAGTTTACAAAGGTTGTTGAGTTAATTTATAAGCTTGAAAGGCTGTACTTAGTCAGCATAAGCAATGGTTATCTGCAACGTAGGCGTAATGTGATATCCTGAGATATTATGAAATGAAATACAAAATTTTGATGACTGAACAAAAATAGCTTAGGCCATGGTAGTCAAGAGAGGACACAGCGGGGAAACGTAGGCAGTCACTCCGTGCTGAAAGTCAGTTTCACCTTGAGTACCGAACTGCCTACATCGTGATTTCACTTGGGTTGATTAATTTAAAATATGATTTTTATCAATTTTGATTGATACCAGTTCAAGATTTTAGTTCAAACTTAGTTGTAAACAGAGAAACATCATTGTTTAATGTAGAATACAGTAAAAAGTGATGTGCTCACTATACGCACAAATTAAACAGTATTATTGTTAAAACTATAAAGTGCCACATTGGATTATTTTTCGTTTAAGACCAACACTGAAAAAGGTGAAAAAACAGCCACTGAAACGTTTGTAATGTGTTTATGAATACCAGACTTACATTGTTGATACGTTATACGAAAACCTAACTTCCTTGACGAAAGGGAAAGAGAAGGCCTGATTTCGTACGTCTCAGTAACAAACGAGAATAATGTCGATGATGATCGAACGCTTTTGCCCAACGTCGTTGTCACATGTTTCTTGGTTTCCTGTTTCTACATGTCAACTTTCAAATTTGGATTTGTTTATTTTTGAGTCTGATTGTTACTGTTTTTATTATTTTATTGATTTTTGTATATAAAAACTAATTTTTTCAGAACTAACGATAGTTAATCTTCAAGACGAAAGGTATGTTTCAATGTGTAATTATAATGATTCTTAAAACTACATACAAAATCCTTTTGCTAGAACGCCATCAGACAGTTTTTTTATTGTTAATGATGTTAATTAGTTTAAATGTAATAATTTTTAATATCTACAAGCAATCTGCATTTTGCCAAATTATATAAAAATATAAAATTAGTTCAAATTTAACTTTTAGTAGACAAATTATAGGTTATGTTTTTACTTTTTCACCTGTGAACGAGTAAAGTTTATTTATATCTGGACGTAATTTCAACAGGCATGAAATTGACTAACGCAGTGTTGATTTGGTTCTTATGAATTATAACGATGACGTAACGGCATTCTTTCGTAATGTCGATAATATATCTCTTGCCATTTCTCTGATCCTAATGGAGAGCTTTTAAATAGTTCTCACCCTGTATCCATAAAATCACTTTCTCCTTGGTATTTTTCGAACAGACTAAGATAAACGGATGTTACTAAGTCGATGTTAAATAACTTTGGTTGACAACAAGTCTTCGATAAAAATGGCGTCGCGATGCTTATCATCTCGATAATTTCACAGAGGATCAAGTGATACTAATTTAAAGTTTTCATGCACTTTATTATAATCTGTTGCTTTTAAAATTTTGTCAATTCAAATTATATCACGATTCGTCCCTCTTCATAATATCTTGTCAATTTTCTTAATGTTTTTTTTATTCCAAAGTAAAAAAAAATGTAGTTAACAAAAAATCGAGCAAGTAAAAGTTTCAGGCATAATGAATTTAGTTTAACATCATATTCGACGTTAGTGGTGTTGAATACATAGGAAACTTGGATGTCATAACGTAAATGTTTTAAAACAAGATCAGACAGTACAGTAAACAGTATTTACTTGTAAAATTCTGTACATAACAGCTCCTACCTATTACGCCGCTTTTGTTTGCCTCCGCCGATTCATGTTTTTCGACATATGTTTCGTCACAGTGGATTTATACCTATGACAGTCTAACGTCGCACGCTTTATATGACAATACATCACTGTTTCTGAGGACGCGGACTGCCTCACCATTTTTTACGTCCACATCCGCATTACACTAAACAGAAGATATCGAATAAATAAAAAATGTCTTTATATTTGCCGTACACACAACAGATCGCTAGCTAGAGTGTTCTCGAACTGAATAAACAACAAACTGTATGGAGCAACAATCTAAATAAAGTAATCCCCTCCTGCTAATACTAAATAGAAGGCCAATAAAGCAATATGCTTTGAATAAACAAAAGAAAATTTGCTTTTAAATGTTTCAAAAATTGTATTTTCACTCTACACGTGTTTCGGCTTTTTAGGCCCTTTTCAAGAGTACAGATGAGAGGTACCTCTCATCTGTACTCTTGAAAAGGGCCTAAAAAGCCGAAACACGTGTAGAGTGAAAATACAATTTTGAAACATTTAAAAGCAAATTTTCTTTATTTAAAATATTTAATAATGTTTCACAAGGAGCCAACCGCAGAATCAGTACAATGTATAATATGCTTTGTTTAAGGACGCAAATGATATTCGCTCTTCGACATACATACATAAATAAATCACGCGTTTTTTGTGATATAGTATTAGGTTTAAATCAATCTCTGGGATGACATCCAAATTTTCTATGTAATTTGTGTGATACAGGTTTCAAAAATGCATATCTTGATTTTTTCCATTTTTTTTTTTGTAATTTTCATGAGAAATATTATTTAGTTGACACCGTTCTGGGAATACTATCTGTCGAACGACGATTGAAAAGTGTGATGAAATCTAAACTCTGGTCCAAATCCAGATCTACGTTATTAATATAAATCGAATGTTCTCAGAGCAAACAGTAAAGTAGTTTGATTTGATTTGATTGAGATTTGATATGTTCATTGTACTCCAGAGAAATAAAACTTCCTCTGCGGAATGAGGCCGAACAAGCTGAATTTTTCCAGAGACCTTCGTTTTGATGTTCTAATGAAGCACAAAAAAATCTCATATGCCTACCCTTGTGCGTCTTGAGATATCGAAGGTCAAAGGTCATAAAAATTGGTTTTTCGCGAAAATCTCGCTTCCGGTGCATCTGACGTCGTAAGAACTCGTAACAAAACTTACGTAAAATAGTATTCTCTACAAAATTGTTCATATACATTTTTTTCGTACGACCAACCGTTTTCGGGATATAGCATGATAAAGCGGGAGCGCGCATTCGTAATAGGTAATACTGTATTATACTGCAGAGCTATAAATATAAAAGCACTTTTCTTAATCTGTTATACTGGAAAATTAAATTCCCATTATTAAAGCCGTTAAAAATTTGTTTATTTATAAAAAAATATATAATAAATAATTAATAACAAAAAATACATTCTTTTCCACACCACGACTTATGTTTCCTTGCCTTCCTCCTTGTCTTCGTCGGGTTCCACTAGCACCTCGATCAACACAATATCTTCGTCAGACGCTTCCTCTATATCTGTTGGCTCTATGTCTGTTGGCAAAACCTCTTCAGGCTCAAGGTCACTGAAGTCTTCGATGTTTTGCAACTCTGTTGACGGGTTCAGGCATGCCTGTCCGTGACACTGACCACAAACTTTGGAGCATGGCAGCCCGACTTTTCTACACCCGCACTGCGCACCACACCCCTTTTTACAATTACAGAATATTGTATTTAATAGTTCGTCTGGAGCAGGTGGCAGTAGTGTTGTTTTCGGCTGTAATATGTCGTTTTTTAAATCCCAACCCCATTCTTCGGGTTGTAGATTTTTCCCTAGCCAAATCTGTACTTGGTAGTAGACCCGATAAATATGCTGTCGAGCTGCTTCACTGGTAGGTGGAAGGGATGACAATTTAACAGGTCTATTAAGTCGTGTAGCCTTAATGAATTGGTTGTATCTAAATTTGTCAAGGTTCACTTCATCTTTTGGAGCACCATACATAGCTAACAAAAAACGCTTTCCGTTCTGAAATACTGTATCTGGCGGGCAGTTTTCTGCTTGAAATATTTGAGCCGAGTGAGCCAAATCGGGATGTTTCTCAAACGGCTGGTCGTACGAAAAAAATGTATATGAACAATTTTGTAGAGAATACTATTTTACGTAAGTTTTGTTATTAGTTCTTACGACGTCAGATGCACTGGAAGCGAGATTTTCGCGAAAAACCGATTTTCATGACGTTTGACCTTCGATATCTCAAGACGCACAAGGGTATGCATATGAGATTTTTTTGTGCTTCATTGGAACATCAAAACGAAGGTCTCTGCAAAAATTCAGCTTGGTCGGCCTCATTCCGCAGATGGCCGTTATTTTTACCTTATTTCCCTGGAGTATTGTTCGATCCATAAAATTAAGAAAAGAAAAATGCCATCCGTAAAACTACGAATGTTACAAGAATTGAGTAAGGAAGACCCAAATCGAGAAATTCAGTTTTCTGCGTGTTATCTTAAGGACTGCGTAACAGATCAAGTTTATACAAAACATGTGTTTTAATGATAAGCGTATATTTTTTAACAGAAATGTCAATATTCATAATGACATACTGGTTTTATGTATATTCCCATTTCTTCAGAAAAATTCACCCACAAATTTCACAAAAAGTGAATGTTCGGACTGGCATACTCATTAACTACACAGAATATAAGAGAGAATTTGACAGTCAGTATATCTAAAAATGTTTAAGGACACTGTTGATCCAATTACCGTGCAAATGGTGGTAATTTCGAAGATCTATTTTTTCCGCATGATTGTGTTCTTAAGGACCATATTCTAGTAGAACAGTATTGGATGCCGGGGACTACTTGAATGGCTTGCCCTTCCAACTTACTTCATACCAGTGGATTTTTTTCCGTAGGGACTACTTGAAAAATGTCGTTTGGGCAATTCAAATAGAAACTCAAAGTCATTTGGAGTTACAAAATTCTTAGTGGAACACAATATGGTTTAATAAAACTTTCAGTTTATCGAAAATGTAATTAAATCTTGACATGGAGTTTGAATGACTTATTATAAGAAGCTAATCACATAGCACCTATTGTAATAGTTGGTGAATTTTTATTAAATTGAAAAATGTTTTTGGAATTGGCGAATGCGCCGGTAATGATATTTATACAGTGTCGCAGCCTCGCGTCGTTCAAATATCGTGGTTGTCTAATAGAAGATATTGAAAATTGTCAAAAACGAAATGATAGCGGTGTATAGTTCAAAAAATATTTTGATATATACAGGGTGATCCATGTAGGCATGACATCATAAACTTATATTTTTCAAATAGAACACTAGGCATATTATTACATATTTGGATTCCTCCTTTATAAATGAAGTGTGTGCGATGGGGAAGTGCTATGATATGGGTGATTTTTTACCAAAAACATATCAATTTTGTGAGTTCACTGTGACGGAATGGAACAGCATTTTTATATTTAGTTTTTCTAAAAAATTTTCAAAAAACCTTTAGTTTAGGCGTATCTTATCAGATCTAACGTAATCGGTAATTTTATACCGGGTGAGACAGGGAATTCTACTTTTTCATTTTTTTTTTCAAATAGAACAACATGTATATATGTATACATATATATATATATATATATATATATATATATATATATATATATATATATATATATACATATATATATATATACAGGGTGAGTCAGTTTTTTTGTAGACAAACTTTAACAGGAGATAGAACACATGTTTTTAAAAAAGAAAAGTTCCTATAAACATATGTCGTAGAACGCTTCGTTTCCGAGATACAGGGTGTTGAATATAATTTTTTTTTTCTCGAATTTTCATTATAACTTATAAACGAATGCTTAGATTTTTTCCATGTTTGGGGGATAATGCCTATTAATTAAGGGGCATAAAACAAGCAATAAGAATGTTCAAAAACTTGCACAGTGGCGGAGTGGAGGGGGTGCTCAACCTCTTTTTTTAAACAGAACTTCTACACCAATGACTATTTTTTTAAAAAACTGTTATTTTCATTATCTACATACAGTTTAACAAAAATAATGTCCCTTCTTCTATTTTGAAATTCCTGTGCGTTTTCGAGTTATTTTGATTTTTAGTGTATGATGTGGTACTAAATTAAGTAATTTATTTATTATCAATTATCGGCTAAATATTTAATTCTTTCAACGAAACCTACCTAAATATGGTTTGTTAAGGATTCTAAAAAGCCGAAATCGCTTATTCTTTATCTCTTTCCAATGTAGTCAAAATAAATATTTGTTATATCAAGCCATACTCAAATACAATACATACAAATACATACTCAAAAAAATTCGAAAAAAAAAATTATATTCAACACCCTGTATCTCGGAAACGAAGCGATCTACAACATAGGTTTATAGGAACTTTTCTTTTTAAAAACATGTGTTCTATCTCCTTTTAAAGTTTGTCTACTACAAAAAACTGACACCCTGAATAAATTACTTAATTTAGTACCACATCAAACACTAAAAATCAAAATAACTCGGAAACGCACAGGAATTTCGAAATAGAAGAAGGGACATTATTTTTGTTAAACTGTATGTAGATAATGAAAATAATAGTTTTTTTAAAAAATAGTCATTGGTGTAGAAGTTCTGTTTAAGAAAGGGGTTGAGCACCCCCTCCACTCCGCCACTGTGCAAGTTTTTGAACATTCTTATCGCTTGTTTTATGTCCCTTAATTAATAGGCATTATCCCCCAAACATGGAAAAAATCTAAGCATTCGTTTATAAGTTATAATGAAAATTCGAGAAAAAAAAATTATATTCAACACCCTGTATCTCGGAAACGAAGCGTTCTACGATATATGTTTATAGGGACTTTTCTTTTTAAAAACATGTGTTCTATCTCCTGTTAAAGTTTGTCTACTACAAAAAACTGACACCCTGAATAAATTACTTAATTTAGTACCACATCAAACACTAAAAATCAAAATAACTCGGAAACGCACAGGAATTTCGAAATAGAAGAAGGGACATTATTTTTGTTAAACTGTATGTAGATAATGAAAATAATAGTTTTTTTAAAAAATAGTCATTGGTGTAGAAGTTCTGTTTAAGAAAGGGGTTGAGCACCCCCTCCACTCCGCCACTGTGCAAGTTTTTGAACATTCTTATCGCTTGTTTTATGTCCCTTAATTAATAGGCATTATCCCCCAAACATGGAAAAAATCTAAGCATTCGTTTATAAGTTATAATGAAAATTCGAGAAAAAAAAAATTATATTCAACACCCTGTATCTCGGAAACGAAGCGTTCTACGATATATGTTTATAGGAACTTTTCTTTTTAAAAACATGTGTTCTATCTCCTGTTAAAGTTTGTCTACAAAAAACTGACTCATCCTGTATATATATATATATATATATATATATATATATATATATATATATATATATATATATATATATATATATATATATATATATATATATATATATATATATATATATATATATATATATATATATATATATATATATATATATATATATATATATATATATATATATATATATATATATATATATATATATGTACAGAGAGAGGACAACCTAATAAAACTATTTTTAAGAGGTTAAAAGAAAATCTCATTAATTGTGGGTCCTTCAACCAGCTAAGACCAAAGAATCAGATATTTATATCTAATTTTATAGTACATTGCAATTACAAAATAAAAATGCAAATTAAAGTAAATGTTCAAACTGATGTCCGTTATGTTCGATACATAAATTACACCTCTTCATAATACTCTAAACTGCATTATAAATATGAAGATTTGAAATGGAATTCACACAGTCTATAATATTTTGTCTGACTTCATTTATGTCGGTACTAGTTTTCTTGTATAATTTGTCTTTAATATGGCCCCAAAAGAAAAAATCCAGAGGTATTAAGTCAATTGATCGTGGAAGCCATCTCACTGATCCGTTCTTTCCCATCCAGATATTTCCAAAATTGGTATTTAATAATTTTTGAAACGGTCCTGATATTATGAGGTGGTGCACCATCTTGTTGGAAGATCTGATTTCTTGCCTCATAAATTCCTCAATAATTTTGTGGTTTAAGATTTCGTAGTACCGTTGGCCAGTAAGATTTTCTTGATATACCTATGTGATATGTTACCACGTAGAGCATACCAAACATTAAAGCCAAAGCATCCTTGAAATCGCACGTCAACGGTACAATGAGGGATAAAGATTCATATTGGACCAATAATACTCGTTATGCCTGTTGAAATTCGTGCACTGCTAATATAGGCTTCATCTGACTAAACAACATTTCTAGAGAAGAATGAATCTTCTTGATTTTTTTGACGATACCATATGCAAAACTTCAATCGTCACTGAAGATCAGTTGGTGCTAGGTGATGTTGTTTCCTTATTGTATAAGGCTTGAATGTGTGTCTTCAAAATACCCAAAGCTCGACGTCTTGAAATTCCAAAATCAGCTTCAATTTGATGATTCGAAATTGAATGATTTGCAACCGCCTTTCCAATTACAGTTATAGACGTTTCTTCAGCATCTTTAATGTTGTAATTTTTTTCTCTTGGCTTGTTGAGGGACCCACATTTAATGAGATTATCTTTTAACCTTTTAAAAATAGCTTTATTAGGTTGTCTTCTTTCTGGATAGCGATAGAAATATATTTCGGATGCAATATCACAATTGTTATTATTTGAAATAAAGCATTCCAGCATATCATATTTCTCGTAATTTTCGTAAGACATCTTCACTTTTACCATTTAAACAAAATTATTAATATGCAATTTACTGACAAACTGATAAACACTGTCATAGATGACACACGCCTACTGGGAATAAAAATAAGAAACGGAAAAAGTAATCTACTAAAAGATTATTTTCGTTATTAAATACTTACACATCAAAAGAGACCCCACATATGACATACAGTTTGAAAGAGAAAAAAATTTCCTTTTTAACTAAACCATAGCCAACTATGATTCCCATTTAAAAAAATAAAACTTTATGCCATAAGTCGAAATTAAGAAGATTTGCAGTTTATAAACAAGCAAGTATAAAAATGTGTGGTCTTCAGATGGCAAAGTGGTCTGCAAACTAAATGATAAAGTTTATAAACTTTCCCCCTAAAAGACTTATAGTTGATTCTCTATAACTGGTTGATGAACTCACCTATAGTGTCAATATACATTGATATTGTTTTGAATCATTATTAAATTACACTTGCGTATTTTTAGATTTGTTATATTTATTTTCTTTTTAATTTTTTGTTGATTTTTTGTACAGGGTTATTCATTATAAATTTCCCACCCCTTATCATCGTTATTATTGCCTATAGAAAAAAAAGTTTTAAGTAAAAGTTATGTGGTTATGACTGAATTTTGTTAAAATGCTATCAAAAGTACAGTAGCGTGTAGATTTCAGGGGGATACAAGAAAATAATATTTTTAATAATACCCTGTATTTTATTAAATTTTTAGAATGATACTTTGTTCCTGATTTCAAAAATATACCATATATTACCCCTATCATATACCGTTTTTGAGTTATTAAACGTCGAATATCTTAGTTAAACTAGTTACTGTAAATATGGAAAACATTATTAAAGTGAGCTATGACAATGACAACTATTATGTTTGATAAGTGACATTCCTTTAATGAAATTATCAAAATGGTTTACAGTTTGGAAGAAAAAACCAAATATCTATATACAGAATAGATAACAAAGATTTATTTAGGAAATTTAAAAATAAATAAATGATAACTCATAAAAGATGTTCGATGTGTCCACCATTATTGTCATTGCATAATTGATAACATCTTCTTATATTCATAATTGCACCGGAAATAACTTCATTATTTACATTCAGATTGTTTATTTCCAAGTCGAATCCTGTCTTTAATGACTTGAATACTATTATTATTATTATTATTGACAATTTCTCTTAGAAATGCCAAAAAAATTTATCCATAGGGATCAAATCCGCACTGTTAGGTGGTCATTTAATAGTTCTATTATTCCCTATCCATATTGGGAACACATTATTCAAATGATCTCGAACGAGTAAGACACTATGGGGAGTTGCCTTATCCTGCATCCAAATCATATCATCAAGTTCGGCTTCCGGAAAATTCTGCAAAAAAATATTTTTTTGCTTCTGAGACAATTATTTCCAGATAGGTAACTCCAGTTAAAGTATAATCATAAAATGTAGGCTCAAAAATGTTTGTTTCTGAAAATTCCACACCAAACGCTAACAATTTTTCTTCCTGATTTTTTTACTTATTTTACCATTCTTTTTCTGTTGTGTTTGTTTTCCCACGACCTTAGATTTTTCCTATTAAAAACTCCTGCTGTAGAAAAGGATGATTCATCAGTCCATAATATTTTAGTAAAAATATCGGGATCTTCATCCAACTTTTGAATCATCTGGCGGCAAAAGTCCAGCCTTCTCCTTTTATGAGCCTCTGTTAAAACTTGTACGGGTAAAATTTTATATGGTCTGTAGCTGTTATTTTTTAACGTACGTTGGATTTTGGAATAACTTTTACCTAATTGATCGACTGCATTATTTATACTACAATCAGAATTTTCTAAAAAATAATACAATGTTTCAAAAAAAGTCTATTCGCGAATAAATATGGATGGGCTTACCTTCGAAATGAAGCAGTATATCTAGCTGTTCTTCCTGGTTTGCTTGAACTACATGCTTTTATCTACTAAAATTGGAGGTATTATTTACCTTTCGGTAAATATATTTGAACGTATTTTCTGATGGTGTTGGACGATTTGGATACAACACCCTATATGCTCTTTTTGCTGCACGTTTATTTTTGTTATTTTGTATGTAACAAGTAAATATTTAGACTTTTTCTTCATCACTGTAAACCATTTTGATTATTTCATTAAAGAAATATCACTTATCAAACATAATAGTTGTCATTTTCATAGCTCACTTTAATAATGTTAACTTTTCCATATTTACAGTAACTAGTTTAACTAAGATAATTGACATTTAATAACTCAAAAACGGTATATGGTAGGGGTAACATATGGTATATTCTTGATATCAGGAACAAAGGACCATTCCAAAAATTTAATAATATACGGGGTATCCCATTTAAAAAATATATAATTTTTTGTATCCCCTGAAATCTGCACGCTACTGTAATTTTAATAGCATTTTAACAAAATTCAGTCATAACCACACAACTTTTATTTAAAACTTTTTTTTTGTAGGCAATAATAACGATGATAAGGGGTGGGTAATTTATAATGAATAACCCTGTACTACTAAGTATATTTAGTTTTTATGATAAGTTTAAAAAAAGCATCAATTTACTTGTATTTATAATGTTAGTTACTGTTATTAAAATGGTTAAAAATAATATAAAGAAACGTGGTTATCTCCACATATTAATAACAATTTAATAAATATCAAAAGATATAGACTTATAAGAAAGGACCGTATTGATGATAATATAGAACAACTATGGATATACATATTTCAAAACATCCAAAGACATTACTTTATACGTGGTGGTTTATAGGCCTCAGATTGTAGAATATAAATATTTTCTCTCAAATCTCGAGGAATCCGTATGTAGCTTTGTACCTATTTGTGAGAGGCTTGTCATATTGGAGGACCTAAACATAAACTTGCTGGTTGTTGATAGCCCTAGTACAATATATTTAAACGCACTTCTAGATACTCTGGGACTGTCGAAAATAATAACTAAACTTACAAGAATCTTCAGAACTATCTGAATCACTTATTGATTTGATTATTCTCTCTGATATTTCTGTTGTGTTAAATTCTGGTAACATAGAATTAAATGTGTCAGATCATGAGTTAGTGTTTTACAATTTAAATATATGTAGATAATAAATTAGTACCACATTTTATTACATATCGAGATTTCAATATATTTAATCTTGAACAATTTACTAATGATTTGCTAACTATGCCTTTTTATCATATTTACAGTCTGGAACACGTCGAACAAAAAAGTTTAATTTTTTTAACGATTGTTTAAGTCAGTTGTTTGATTTGCATGCACCATGTAAGATAACAAAACCACGAAAACCATCGGTAACTGACAACATCAAACTTCTAATATCACTAAGAGATAAAGTTAAATCAAGATACAAAAAAAAACGAAATATTCAACATATTGGGACTATTACAAACAATTGCGGAATTATACTGTGGTGGCTATAAGAAATGAGAAAAGGCCATGTTTTAACTTTAAATTTAGAACCAATAATTCTAAAATTATATGGAAGAATTGAACTCTTTAAAAATGAATAAACAAAAGCATTCTGACTTACCCTTAGCCCTCTAAAGGACCATAACACTATAAACATTTCATAAACAGTGTACTCAAATCTGACTACGACAATAGTCATCTAATAAATTACAATTGCTGCAGTAATACTTTTAAAAACATACCAACTAATTTTGATTTTAACCTAGTAAATGTGATGCAATATTAGAAATTATACAAAAAAATTGACACATGCCATGGGGTCAGATGGTGTTAATTTAGTGATCATACCTTATATCACACATACAATAAACAGCTGTGTACTGACAAATACTTTTCCTGATCTATGGAAACAAGCTTATGTAATTCCCATTCCTAAAATCTCAGATTTCTTGTTACCTAAAAATGTACGTCCTGTTAGTATACTACCAACTTTATTAAAAATTGTAGAAAGAGTCATGTATTTTCAATTTATTTATGTACATTGGGACAATTTGGATTTACTTCTTATATAAACGCGCCTACAAGGCAAATTAAAAACAACAGTAGTACATTAGATCATATTTTTATTAGTATAAGAAATGATTTTCAAAAACAACTAAAAATAAATTCTATTATTTTTCATGCATTTTTAACAGATAATTTTACTACAGCTTTGTCAATTATACCAAAAAATATGTTAAATAACTCTCAACAAATTAAATCAAAAATTATTAAATTAGTAAATTTTAATAAAATACAAGAATGGTTGTATTATGAAACTTGGACAGATGTTCTTGACACAGATGACCCTAAAATTGCATATGAATATTTTATAAATAAATTACAAAATAATATTAAAATAAATACTTCTACTAAAAAACTGACCAATAAAAATATTAAACTCAAACCCTGGATTACTACAGCTATTATTAATTCTATAAAATATAGAGACTGCTTAAAAAAAAAGATTATTATTTGATAACACTGGATTACGTACTGAATATAAACAATATAGAAATGTGCTAAAAATATTATTAGGTATACAAAAAAATGAATATTATAAAAATGAAATAATGAACGCAAATAACAATTGTAGAAAAATATGGCAAATTATTAATGAAGCGACAAATAATGAACCAAAAAAAATTAAGTTGGTTGACACAATTTTGCATAGTCCAAAAGTGCTAGGGGTATACTGGTTCTTTAGTTTTTGAAATGGGCAACTGAAAAATTCTAGAACGTTTCTTGAAGTACTTGATGAAGATGATTTCAATGTTGTAGAGCAATATTTCCAACAATATTGGACAATAACCCATACAGGAAATGCACCTAATTTGATTCCATATGATCTTGTTGTGAGGATAATTAAAATATAAAGTTTAAATTGGTCATAATTTTCCTGAAGTTGCATAAATAGTTTTTGAAAAGTTGCTGCGAAATTGTGTCATTTGATATACGAGTATTATAATACATAATCACTAACTAATACATTTTTAATTTATCCTGAATTTGTTTGCTTCCTGATTTGTTACTATAAATTTACAAATATGAGTATGTGTTTAATGTGGTAAATAAACGTTTCCATCGATAACCGATACATAATTAAAAATGGTCATTTCTAATTATGTTGTCAAAAGAAATAAAATAAAAAAATCATAGTATAAGAAAGTATAACGCCGGAGTGAAATAATTAAATTGGATTTTTCAATAACGCCAAGCAGCACAAGATTAAATTGGAATTGGTCAACTGGAATAAGTAACCTACATTTTCCATTATTTTTTTTTTTTGTATTGTGTATTAAAGGAGATGTATTAGTAAAGTCCAATTAAAATAGTCGCGATATAACATTCAATGGGCAAGTAAAAATTGAAGAGATGGCATCACGCAGTACGGGCACTAACGTCTGATGTGGGCTTTTAAGTGACAGTTTAATAGGCTCTTACTTTTTTATTGTAATATAAATGGGCAATCATATTTGGCCTTCCTGACAAACAAACGGCTAGAATTGCTGGAAAATATTCTTTTAAACATAAAGGCAATACCGTATTTCAAATTATTGTTGGTTCGTTGAAAGATGTTCTTATAAATAAATAGCGAATTATTTTTAAATAAATATTAGATGTTTGATTACTGGGGATCGGTGTGATATATTAGCTCGATAGCTAGAAGAAAAAGCGAAATCACAAATTATGTCAAACAATAATTCTTGTATAGGATAACTGTTTTACAACTAAATAGTGTTGAAAATGAATACATTTTTATCAAGGCACCGAGTTATATTAAAATAGGATCAACATGTTAACTATGTTTGTATTGAGTTAAAAAGAATCTTTTATTAGATTCAAAGATGACATAAAAATGTCCTTTCTTAGTTTTAGCAAATTATGTCCTATATAATTAAGGCTTTATACAATCCTCATAAAAGTCATAAAACAGAAAAACAGGTAGGTAATACATTTCTTATTTATGTTTATGATTTATACATGCATTTATACATATATACAGTACATATTGAAGCACCCCAGCCCTCGGCTGCTTCATCGCGAATAAATTTTCTATAATTTTTACATAAAACTAAATTATTCCCAAGCATTTATCTCATTAGGGTCAAAAGCTAATAAATAGTCATTATATCACTTTTCACCTAAAACATCTTGACTTAAATTTCGTTGGGACAGCGCAAGTTAGCGTTTGGTTATCTCCGTCAAACTTGCAGGCTTGGACAACGAACTCACTCATGGGAAATCATATAAATACGCGAGATTTCCTACGATCTGGGTCACATCTCCGACAACCCCAAGCTATACGCTTTGGTTCTACGGAATCGGGTACGAAGAGATTGTCCAGCTATCCGTGGCAGAGTCGTACTACATCTCTGACAACCTTACGCTTTACGCTTTGGTTCTACGGATGGGGTACGAAGAGATTGTACGACACTCTGTGATATAGTTGTGCTCCAGATCAACTCTCTGACAACCCCAAGCTTTACGCTTTGGTTCTTTGGAATCGGGAAATAAGAGAGTGGCCTCGTCTCGGAGATATAGGTAGCCACCAGCATTGGGAGCCGCGCTTCATTAGCGTACTATAGACACCGACGCCGCCATCGTCATGGAGGCGTGTAATTCAGGCGTTACTCTAGAATCTGGGGGAGCGGGCGCGGAAATTATTCCAGTTGACCAATTCCAATTTAATCTTGTGCTGTTTGGCGTTATTGAAAAATCCAATTTAGTTATTTCACTCCGGCGTTATACTTTCTTATACTATGATTTTTTTATTTTATTTCTTTTGACAACATAATTAGAAATGACCATTTTTAATTATGTATCGACTTACACACATGCACAAACTCACCTAGGACATCTGATTAATAAACATTTTTCGGTTATCGATGGAAACGTTTATTTACCACATTTACAAATTTGTAGTAGCAAATCAGGAAGCAAACAAATTCAGGAAAAATTAAAAATGTATTAGTTAGTGATTATGTATTATAATACTCGTATATCAAATGACACAATTTCGCAGCATCTTTTCAAAGACTATTTATGCAACTTCAGGAAAATTATGACCAATTTAAACTTTATTTTTTAATTATCCTCACAATAAAATCATATGGAATCAAATTAGGTGCATTTCCTGTGTGGGTTATTGTCCAATTTTGTTGGAACTATTGTTCTACAATATTGAAATCATCTTCATCAAGTACTTCAAGAAACGTTCTAGAATTTTTCAGTTGTCCATTTCAAAAGCTAAAGACCCAGTAGACTCCACTTTTGGACTATGCAAAATTATGTCAACCAACTTAATCTGATACTTTACACTCAAAAATCTATAATGTTGTCAATTAAATGCTCCATTCAGAAAATGAGCCTCATCAAACTGTTTAGCTCAATTTCGTGTATAAATTTGTGGCACTTTAATTCTGGATGTAGTTTTTATTCTTCTATGAAAATGGGTGCAATACCGATCTTATAAAGATAAAACTCAGTATTTTCCTCAAATTCGGTTCACAGATATTAAAATTCTGTTCTTGAAATATTCATTTAAGGCTACTTATTAACAGATTTCCGGCATCTTTGCATATTTTCATCTGACCTTGCAGTCTTTGATGGTAAATATGACATTTTATGTCAATTTTTAAATTTGTCTAGAATTAGGTAGGGATTACTTATATTTAACTAGCGACAGTACATTGTATAGGTCTTTGTTACGTCCATTAGTCCAAAAAAACTAACAATTTATAATCGCTTCTCAAGTGATGATTTCATTTTGCTACGTTTGATCTTTAAGCAATGTAAATGCATAATTTAAGTAATCTGGAAAAGGATCGACTAATACTGAGAAAGAACCTATCGCAAGAAACACATTTTTGATTTTTTCTCTTATTTTAAAATGGCTGAGCTTTCCGCATAAAAAGCTGTATAGTTCAATTTTAAATACAAAAAATATGTCTGATCAGTGATCACACTGTTAGTGTCTTTGAAGGACTCGGTAGTATGAGCACATTGTTTACTTATCTATTTATTTACAATGAAAAGTTTATATTTAAAAAGCGTAAATATTAAAATAGTTTCTGACTCTAACTTTAGCACTACTTCTGTGTTGATATTATCAGTTTTTAGACGTAGCACAAAAAGTAAGCTTTGGTTTAATGTATTGTTTTTACAGTAAGACGACCCTAAGATAAACTTTTTTGTTATTAAAGCTTTTATTCACCGTTAACATAACGAAGTTAATTATTACGAGAGATCCTTGTGGTCCACTTCAAACGAACAGATTATTAATTAAATTATTATGATAATTACAATTTTACATTAGACCGGAAAATGAACATCTGTATTGTTACACTTCTATTGGAATGATACAACGGAAAGGGAGAAGAACCATTCTGCTAATAGGGGATTAATCGCCTGGAAGATAAACGATTCAGGTTTATTTCCCGGAATAATATATAAAAGATTTCATATTTTTTTCATGATGTTTTATACGATATATATTTAAGTTATTTTGGACATAACGTATAAAATTTAATATTTCACAGAAATTTTTACAAATCCTTGAATTATTGGATAAATTAATTAATTTACATGAAATGACTGAACTGAAATTAGTTTTAAATGTTTTTTTTTTTTTGAAGAATATGTTATGGAAATATATTTTATGACATAGAATATTCCGACTCTCTCCATTTTAAGTTTTGCTTTTGTAGACAAACAAAATTGCTTAAAGATTTGACGAACTCAAAACCATATATCCCTTATAACTAGACTCTGTACAATTTCCGTGAAAGCCCGTAAATCCAGGGAGCGGCTTCCCTATTGAAATGTCTTTCCTAAAGGAAAGAATAGTGGCACGAGGATAAAAATAAAAATAAATAGTAACAACAACTGGCAATATCATGGACGCAAAAAATCAGTACTATTAGATTTGTGTTGACAAAGCCATGCATTTTGGGGATCAGTAATGTTGTTATCATTATCAATAAAGTTATTATGCGTATTTTAAGTGCTATTCAGAGTACATCTCGTAGGTAGTAAACGGGTGTTAAAAACCAATACGCGAACAGTTGAGGAAATAGTGGTAAATGCTTTGCGTAATATTGGTGTTAAAAGTGAAAATGGTTTACTGCTTATGTCAGACGCAGCGTAATATATACTACGCCGCGCCGCGCCGCCGCGCTGGGTCGAAAAGAGCCAAAAAGTAAATTGGTAATAGCGTGGAAAACTTACAAGGTGACCTACATATTTCATACGTTTTTTTTATGCTGATATTATTAGACATTGGAGCCTGAAATGGACTCATTTTTTTTTTTATATAACTTTTAATAGGTCTTAAAATTTGATTAATAAATGGATTAATACACAACAATAATTGACTATTTATATAGATATATAAAAACATATATTAAACATATATAATTTCTACCTGGTAGCTTTTGCCATCAAATGTTTAATTGACAATTATAACATTACGCTGGATACTGAACAAACGCAAGTAAAAGAAAATGATTTTAATACAGACAAACAGTATCGCATTACCAAAGAATTAGAGATGGAAACTGTACTGTCAGCTTAGCTGAAAAAGATTCAGGCAATATAGCTCGTTAGGTGGCTTATCGCCACAAACAGGATATTTCGGCTTTATGTAGCCACCATTAAACCAACAGAAAATTTAATTATCCTAACAAAATTTGTTGTACAAGTTTATGTGCCTATGTGGTTTTAGATAGATACCTCCTTTGTGTCAGTAAGAGATCAGCTATATATACAACATTGTAAGCCTTTCCAGACCATTTCCAATTGTGAAGGAAGTAATAATTGATAAAGTAATTGCTGACAATGATTACTGGGCACATCCAGAGAATATACCAATGATAGTAGATCTTCGGAATCATATAAAAAAGTTACAATTAAAGAGGATCATAAAAGCTAGAAAAGATAAACGATTAGATATGAGTGTTTGTTCTATCAAGGTGCCTTCTATAAATTTCAGCGAAGCAGATTATATTGTATTAATCGACTGCAGCAACCCTTAGAATAAATACCCTAACAATAAGGATGAGGACCTTCAACAAATGATTAGGCAAAGAAAAACACCTGTGATCAAGGTTGAGAATTTTCCCTGCCACACTCAGGCTGTTGAAAGATGTGTTAAGGTTGTCACAGATGCAGCATCTCAAATTTGTGATGAAACAACCAGAGATGGCTATATTCGAGCCAATTTATATCCTCGACAAAATTTACCCACATTTGAAAATAAAGGGCAACATTATTCAAAGCAACAAAATATCTAAGCTAAAACAACCGTGGAGGGATGGGTGGACTTCGTCATGGAGCCACCTCCTCATGGTGTAGTCTAAGTTGCTAAGATCGTTCTTAAATGTATATTTTAATTAGTTCTGAAGGCTTAAATATACACTAATGGCGATCTAATCAAGCAAAGTGCCGCACTCAAAACAAATCTTTATTCACAATCGCAGGGGACCGGCTAAATATTAAGCTAGGTAGACAGTTTTTTTTTCTACGTAATTAGAAACTCATTAAGCAACTTTTGCGTGCTATTACCAACTATAGTTACTTGATCAAGTAACTATATTACCAACTATATTTCAGCAGAAAAAAAATTGTGCTTTATAAAAATATCATTTAGCAACTTTTACAAGCTATTACAAATTAGATTTCTAAAAAAAATCATTCCTATTTGGTGTAAAACTTTGATATATCAAAAATAAGTTGAATTGATGTTATATAGGGTGTTTTATAAATCAAATTATAAAAATCGTCACTAATAAATTACCTTTATTTTTCAATATATGAAAATATCACATTAAAAAAGTTGTTAAGAATGCAATTTTTGCCAAATTTTAAGAATATAAATTTACTTTGTTGGAACTGCCCCTTTTTTCACTCTAGTCAGTTTTTTGTTGAAAATAAGATGACATTAAAAACAGTAGTTAATCATAATAGTAATTTATTTTAGAAAAGATATTTGTGATTTCAGAGCACTCCCAATTTGCAAAAATGATTTTTAAAAATTCAGAATAGAATACTAATCCCAATATGATTCGTGTAAGTTGTCTGGCCCATGATTTGTAATCTATACTAACGCCTTGATCACAGTACAAGACATTTCATGGAATATTAAGACACTCGAGGTATGTATTTTAATTGTTCCATACAAATGATGTTATGTCTCTTATACAAGGTGCCCTGCCGGCCCTGCATGCACGGAAATTGTACGGTGTCTACATATAACGAAGATAATTCGATAAAGAGGCCTTGACAATCTGTCTAACAAAATATGACAGAGAGTAGAGTTGTTTGTGGCATATACAGGGTGTTTCAACAGAAAATTCTCAGGCTAATTACTGGGAACCTAAAAATAATATTAAATGTTTATAAACGCTAGTGAATTGATAATCTCTAAAGACTACATTTTTATGTTCAAACGACGTTGTTGGTGATTACAGTATGACCCCGAGAAAAAAAAATTAGATAGCTGGAACGATATTATAATAAAACAATCAATTCCTTTTTTTGGTTAAGCATATTTCCATTTAAATGAATAGTTTTAAATTATACAATTATTTTAGAAATGCTTTATAATTTTAATAATCGCATTAACAAAATTAATCCATTTTATAAATTTCAAAAAACTGTCGTCGCAGTGTAAAAGATGGAACATTTTTAAATTTGGTTCTTTTCTTATAGATGTTTTAATATAGCAAGAAGAATTATATATCATTATAATTTACGGTAAATCTGACAGAAATTCAAGGATGGCTGCAAAACTCTACAGACTGTTTACCCAGGCCGAAGACATCCAGACATCCTTAAATTTAAGGAAAATGTTGCTATAATAACGAAAGCCTCGGAAAAGGCAATATGAGCGTATACAAACAATTATTAGAAATAAAGAAGTTTTACAGAGTTTTGCAAACAATTTGTGTATTTCACGAAACTTGAAAAGGCCATTGGAATTTCGTATTCTTTTAAAGAATCCTTTCCGACAACAAATTTTTCACTTATAAAATGCATTTTGTCCTGAATATCCACTAAGAAGAATAGATTTTCTCTTCCATTCTTCAGTAATACAATGTGCAACATAAAAACGAGTCACATTTCAAAGTGTTGCTAGTTAGTTGAAAATAATTTTATTAGTAAAACAACTGTACAAGGTGAGTTTTATAAGAGTTAACCCCCCCGCCCCTTTATTTTCTTAATTGTAGATATATTTATGATTAAAAAGTGCATCTTATAGCATTTTTTTCTCTACTTTTTGAACATTGCCTCCAAATCCCTCTTATGCGTAAAATATACAGGGTGTGAAGAAAAGTATGATTATTTTAAATGGATTATTATGTATATTTTTGTACAGCTAGACAGAATATTTCATTCTGATTGCAAAAATATATGAGATATCTAAACAATAGATATCCAGTTTGAATTCGACATTCTGATATAACTCATATATTTTTGCAATCAGAATAAAACATTCTATCTATAGTCCGTTTAATGAACAGATAGAATTATGTCCCGCCCTATAAATGTGCGCCAAATTTGAATAGAATTTTTCTATTGGTCGTATTTTTAAAACCCATATCTTAACTTGATATCTTCCTGACTGTCAAATACGTTTTGATGTTTTGTGGAGATTACAGTTATTTGTTGCAATTCGTTGTTTCTATTTGCTGTTATTCACATTTACTTAATAAATAGTGCTTTTTCAGCGCTAAACAAACATTTTTATTTATAGCAAGGTACGTAATGAAAACGATTAATATTGATTATATCTTATAACCACACTTTTTTCAGGGATTAATACCACTTATGGCTAAAGCGGCTATATCTCCACCGAAAAAATGGACATCCAGGCATTTTTCTGTTGAAGAAAAACAACATATTTTGAACATTTATAAGACTTATACTGGAGACAACCCGGATAAACAAAAATCAAAATTTTAGATTTTCTGGGGTTGCTTATCAGTGCATCGACGTATATTTTTACTATTAAGGTATTTTTAGATTGCTTATATTTATTAGTTTATGTTTATATTATTATGCATATTAATTTAGGTGTGTGCTGCAAGTGTTTACAACATTCTTCGTGAAAATAAAGAAACACACCAACTTTATCCACCGAAAGTGTACCACAGACAACGAACAATTTTGGATATCATCAATGATGGAACTAAATGTGTTCTCAGATGTTTGATCCATTCATTTTTTGAAAGGAACGAACCACCAACTTTGAATAAAATGTTAGCGGTGGTGCATGAAGATGAATATCTACCTCGATTAAAATGGAGTACTTTGAGGACATTGATAACAGAAATTGGCTTTCAGTGAGTAAACCAAGTTTTTATTTCTACATGTTGTAATCTAATTATTGTGTTTGGCACTATAGGTTTGCAAAAAAGGTCACGCAATAGTGTCCTTAGAGAAAAGAATGATTTGTCATGCGCAAAGCCAAGAGGAAAAAAATGTGGCAGCTTGACATTGTAATGGACATCGTAGTAGAGCGACTGAACATTTATGTGGGAGATGATTCTTCTTCGTCCGAATTTGACTCGGACCAAGGCCCATATATACCTAATGGCGTTTAGTGGATTATTCGAAGATATTGTTACTACTATGTTTGATAAATATCCGTGAAATAATTAGAACACAATTGACAGGCCTTAATTCGAAATTGGACGATAATATACTTACTGCAGGTATTTTAAATTTTAATAGCATTTTATTTATAATATAAAAAGCGTTTTTATTTCAGAGACCAATCATATTTGCTACTGGTGGCTCAATAGAGGTCGAGTACTTAGTGATGGAGGTCGAGGTTTAGTATTTCTGTTCATACAGGGTGCAGTATGCACATTTTTTATTGTTTATGTTTCTCCATTTATATTTTCTTATAATGTAGACTGATCTCTCGTAAGTTTCTTCTTGGTTCTTCTTACGAGTAGTAATCGAACCTTGACCCTCTATTGCATGATTTAATTTTTCTTTTTTTATTTAACATTACAAAAAAAATATTTTTTTAAAGTTATAATATTTAAAGGTGTACATAAAACACATAATAAAATATTCTATAAAGTTTTTATTAAAAATTAAGTAAAAAAATAGATTCCCAATTGGGCACAGTATGCTTATAAGCAGCATTTTAATACATATTTAATTTGTATGAAACTCTACAAAGCAATTGCTTTGCGCATAAAAACACAGGTGTACTTTACATTTTTGACAGGTAACTCTGCTTTTACCCTTACATCCCACTTTTTTACGGGCACAACATCAGCAACTTGATCAACTCGGATATTAGGAGACCAATATCACTTTGCATTTGTCTGTTTTATAATTGACATCCATATGAGGATACCCAAAAATCTTTCTAACTCTTCCTTCGATAAATACAGTGGCTTGTTGGGCCGTATCTGAGAACTGAATAAAACTGGTTGATAAACAATACTATCTAAAAGGTTGTAATCAAAGAAAAACTTTAAAATTTTATAAAAAAGTTGTCAACTATAGGACTTCTGAAGGAAGTAGAGTACTGCCTTGAAACTGGGTACTTTCTGCATTGGTATTCGTAATGAAATTCGTCCATTTGACTTCAGATGCTTTACTTGGCGAGGGCATATTAGGAAGTAGGTCAACTAAAGGAACTTCTCATTCACTATTGTAACAAACTAGTTCTTCATGCTCTGTATTATTTTCCACCAAAATATTGGACTCATCAAACTGGAATCCTCGCTATCAGAACGAAGATTTCTTAGCTGCGTCGAGTTTTTTCCATAAAAGACTTTGGGTATCAGTGTACTTAATTTCACTAGGTCAAATCCATAATGAATACCTAAAAAAGTAAACACCTAAATTCTACCTGCTATGCATACTGTTCCCGATTGGAAAACGATATGTATTTGCCAAACAAATACCAACATATTACCAGGCCATTCTACACGACAAACAGATATTGAGAGGTTAAACAAATATTTATATAAAACAAAACTGACCTATATTGCCATTTATAAAAAATGTTGAAAACACGTCTAAATTGCAACAGTTGATCGTTAGGTTATGTCACATAATATTTTATTTCAATTCTATCAGAGTGACACCATCTATTGGTCGACAATTGAATATTATAATAGATATAAATGGCACACGAATAGTCCTGGTTTATAAACATCATAATTATCTTGATTCAAAAAAAAAAAAATATATTCTGCAAACCTACCAGTTATACGAAAAGGTGGATTTAGTTTACTATTTATATTTTTTATGACGTTAATAGGTACGTTTTTTTTCTTGCTACAAATAATAAATAATTTTAACCTGTCACCTAACCTAATTATTTTAATTCAACAAAAAACACAAAAAATATTTGTAGTGTGTGAAACGGGGTTTTGCAACCGGAAATTCAATAATCTCCACCCCAATTATATCTGTTCATTAAACGGACTATAGCTGTACAAAAATATACATAATAATATATTTCAAAAAATCGTACTTTTCTTTCTAAACAATAGATATCCAGTTTGGATTCGAAATGCTGATATGTTTACAACGATTGTATTATGTACTAGAGCACCATCTTGCATCCAAATAATTCTAAATAATTATTACTCTTTTTTCTATTAGATAATCCAGATGTAGAAAAGCAAATATTTCTAATGAAATTATTGTCTTCATTAAATCATTTAAGCATTGTTTCACAGAATAGCAACCTACGATTTAAATATATATTTTAAATGTTACCTTCGCGAGAAGTGGTCAATTTGGACACACACACACGCACGCGCACACACACACGACAGACATCATTTGAAAAATAGTCAGAATTGATTCAGGAGGGTTCAAAACGTATATATCAATCAAAATCTCGAGGTCGAAAAAAATCACGAATTACTATAATATACCTACTTCGTTATATTAGGTATAAGAAAGTAAAAATATATGTTGCCATAATATTACGTTTTTCGACGAGATAATACAGCATTTTTAATCACAAATAAAATTTGATTGAAACAATTTTGATTTTTAGTTTTCACAGATTTACATAAACACTTACATTCAGGGCCGAGCCGCGCTATTTGGCCGCCTGTGTGCAATACTAAATTTTGCGCCCCATAGAGACATACCTAATTATAAATTGGCCCTGCTTTATTAATATTATTGTGGCCATGTGCCGCTGCTGCTCGCGGTCCCGGGTCCATTGTTAGATGTGTCGCCGGCCGCCTATTTCTTATGACTTTTGTTTTAAGGGCGCAGGCCGTTCTGCCATTCCTTGATGTGGCCGTTAACAAACTGACAGTTAACAAACATCTATTTGCTTTTATTTTCAAAATTATCAAGGCATTTTCACATAAACTGTAATAACGGTAACTTACTAGCGAAACAAACGACAAGAAAAGAAGAACTCTGACTAAAATTAAACAGAAAAAGGATCGTTTTAGAGTTGACTTACTTATTTATTATTACATTACTTGTATTATGGCGAAATGTTTTATCAAAGTACATAAATAAAAAAGACAAAATTCATAACCTCTTCGTTTCTTGCATGTAGTATGTTCATTCTTCAAAATAACTATCATATATTTTTGGAATCAGAATGAAACATTCTATCTAACTGTATATACATCATGATCCATTTGAAAAATCACACCCTGTATATTTTACGAATAAGGGAATTTTGGGGATAATATTCAAAACGTAGGGACAAAATGTCATAAGATAGATATTTCAATCATGTAAATATATCTACAATTAATGAAATAATGGGGGGTTAACTCTAATAAAACTCACCCTGCACATCATTGAACAGTATGAAAAAGCATTTTATTTTTAAAAGTGGAAGCCCTCTTCTCTCCAAACATTTCTTCATTTGTGAATGGCCGTTTTCCATTAAATTTCTCAGCATATTTACCGGCATTCTTCTAACTTCTTCCCGTATATTATTCTTGAGCTCCTGGTATCTGGATGACTGACGCAACCTTTGGATTAGATAGTTGCACAAAGAAAAATCACATGCTGCAAGATCCGGGGACCTGGCAGGCCACAGTAAATCTCCATTCCAGGGCACTAAATGATGTGGAAATAAATTTCACAAAATATCCTGTTGAAACCATATGTCAACAGGATTTTGAAGAAAATGAAGCAATTTTGGTACTAAAATTGCCTCCAGCATATTTACATATCGAGCTGATGTAACGATCTGCGCGACACCAATGTCACCCTCGAATAAATGTGGTTCATTGACGCCAAAGAACAAAATTTTACACCAAACAGTTACTTAACGCTATGAAGTGACTGTTTGTGAATTTTTTTGAATTTTCATTAGACCAGTAACGGTAGTTTTCTTGTTAACGTATCCTGTCAAAAATGTGTATCGTTGGACATTCATACATTGTTGATTAGGTGAGGTGTATCGTTTAAACACTCACAAAACTGTTGACAAAAACGTTTACGGCTGATAAGGTCCTGATTTAGCAATTCCTTGACAATCTGAATCTTATACAGATGGTAATCTAAGTTATTGTGTAATATGTAGAGCAAGCTGATGCTGGACGTGTTCAATGAGAATGCCGACATTGCCGACGAGCAGATCGCTGAGGAGACCAGTCTATAGCATCTCGATTTATGTTTATTACAAAGGTTCAAGATATTTTATTTTGTATTAGGTATTGATATTATAGATCCTATATCTTCAATCTCATCAACTTTTAGGTTTGTTAATTGGTCTCCCCGGTATGCGACTGCAATTCCGAAGATCAACGACGCAATCTACAAAGTAAAAAAATGTTAATACATAATCATTAATCATTCGTCAATATTTGCTTGCGGCAAAGAAGTGTCAATTCCTTTGTCAACATTTATGATTTTTTTTGCTTGATATTCATCAGCAAAATGCCACCAGCTTTGCATATTTACTTATATCTATGTTGTTATTCACCATCATATAGCAAACATATAATACTGGGTCCATAGTGTAAAATACTTTTATTTCTTTGATTTTTCATTGAAATAGGACAGCATAACATTCTCCGTGTACACTTGTGCTTTTTTTCTCGCATCATTCTCTGAATCGATTATACGCTTTGTCATACAATTCTCTAGATTTTGTGGATAATAAGTTTAAAACTGCATAATTAGCAACAATTTTTTGTGGTTCTTCTTGGTTGTCCATGTCAAAACTCAACTACTGAATTCAACAAATTTGTTTGTAAATAAATTTCTGTTGTCATGGGACGTTGCATTGAAACAGCTCAAAGCTACTAATTATTATTACATAATTCTGATTTATTACAATTCTTTATTTACGAAATTATGTGTTTCTACTTCCGGTCATGAAAAAAATAGTATATACACCTCGGAAGAAAACGCAATTTTTCTCTTGCTATACGCCTAGGTTTATCTCTTCCTTGATATAAAATATACTTTTGTTATGGGTTATTTTAAGTAACACACTTTCAAACCTTATTTGGTATAAACGCATGGCATGACATTTTAAATGGATATTTAGTAGGACCGTTTAATAAATTAATTAACAAGCAATACTTGAATTTTTACGTAACGAGCTTCCAACTTTATCAGATGTTACGTTCAAAGTGTGGCGTGGTATATGATGCACCACACAACAAACTGAAATATGTTTCAAATTATTTAACACAATTTTTGTGCAGAACTGAAGTGAAATTAACGTACCACTTAGTTGGCCTGCTGGGTAACCTGATTTGCATCTCGACTTTCTCTTAGGGATTATTTCAAAAATACAGTTTAGAAAATAACCAATAGAAGAAACTTAGAATATTTAGAAACAGAGATTTAGAAAAGGTGTACACTAGCAATGTTATAGGAAATTCTTAATTCTTGAATATGATATTTTATGTCTCGTCCCTGAATATGATATATTTTTCGTGTATTTCAGCGACGTCCGCCTACGGCATAATCATTTGCAATGTCTCTTAAATACTGTCGAGACTGAAATTTCTTCTTATTTACAATGTATTATGTAAAATTTCATAGACGTTATTTTTGAATATAGCGGTGGAAGTTGATATTCATTAAACTTTTTGCATAAGTCTTTTATAATTAATTTGAGTCAATTTGATTATAATAATTATTGGGCATTTCAAGTATTACTGCTATAATTTAAAAATTATTCATTTAAATAAAAATGTGTAAACCACAAAAAAAGTCTTATAATTTAATGTATTCTTAGATTATCACATTTTCTTAGTTTCAAATTTTTTCTCGTGGGCAGGGGCGGTGAGATTGTTGATACTGTAATCGTCAACGACGTTGTTTGAACACAAAATACAGTCGTGAATTAAAGTCACCACAAATAAGTGGAAAATATTTGTAATTTAATTATTATTATTATAGTAACATACTATGTACAACAACTATTTTTTTTTAAACCTCAAATTCTCCAGGTTATGTACTGACAAAAACTTACATAACTAATTGGAACTTAATAACAAATTTTGTAAAAATGAGAATAAATTTATTTACAAGAAACTTATTGTCCGTTTCGCCACTTTATTTACAAGTTATCAAGGAAATTTTGTTTGTAAAATGTGACACCCTTTTGTCATTAGAAGAGTTAGAATTTGAAACTTTAGCGTGTAATCCATAATCTCAAACAAATTAACTCAACTTTTGACCTTCATTGTACACCTCAGTGTACAGGGTGTTCCAAATGATAGGGACTAGAAAGGTTGTCCATTTGGTCACTATAGCAACAGCTCATTTCGATATCTCTCACAGTTTGTGATATATAGGTCAAAATAAAATTTTTCTAGTTTACACAAATTTTTATACTTATTTTTTGCAAATAATAATATACCGATACTGATAAAAGGGACCTGTATTCTTTTTTCGCATCTGAAGAAATAGAGGTCATGTTTAAATATATTTTGGTATTTTTATGAAGGATAATAATCTGTACAAAAAACTTTACTATCTGAAATCGTTTTAAAGAAAATCATGAACACTGATTGTACAGGCAAATCGATGGAGCGCCGATGAGTTTATCGCTATCTCCAGTCAATGTTAATCTTTTCATGGAAGAGCTAGAAATCCGAGCTCTACAATTGGTACTACTAAAACCAAACCTCTGGCTAAGGTACATCATCGACACATTCGTAATTTTGACTCATGGAAGGGAGTATCTAAATAATTTCTTAGACCATCTAAACAGATTATGTCCATGGAGGTAAAAACAGATGAACAGTTCCGATTACTGGTCGTATTAGTGAAAAAAGAAACAGAACGGAAGCCTGGGTCATACGGTGTGTAGAAAAACTACTCACTCGCTACAAAAAATGTAAGTCACACAGTACACGATAGAGAAATTATGAAAATCATCTAGACCTAAAACCTAAGAGGATTCCGAGAAACCTGTAGCACAACAGGGACAACATATGTGTAAGATAAGTAAACTTCTAGGTAAACAGAAAAATTTAAATAATATTCAAAACCGACAGAAAAATCAACAGAGCTTTTCAAAATCCAAAGATCAAAATTGCCCTAAATAATCAAGGAGTATATGAAATATCATGCCAGGACTGCAACAAGTCATACATAAATAAATCAACAAAGGAATAAATGTAAGAAAAGAGAAACATACAAATATGTAATATTTTTTGCATATGATTATTAGTTATAGTAGGTATGGCCTGAATCTACTAAATGTTTATAAAAGTTGGAGTGTTGTTTTTGTGTGTGAATATACGCTCTATATCTTATATGAACCTGTTTGACCTATATAGGTATGCTACATTACATTCTGGAATAAAGTAAAAACTTACTAGAAGCTATGGACAAAAATAAAAATTATAACATATCAGATCGATATAAATAATTCCCCGTTATTAAATTTAGTTTAGTAAACTTATTGCTGTTAAGATAAAAAATTCAACCCAAAATATAAATTTACTACCTCACCCTCTATCCTTTTAAGACAACAGATGTGTATAGAAAAATCAACTATAAACTTATTTGCTGTTCATTTTATACCTAAAGAATGTCTGTATTTTAGTTACTTGAAAATGTCCAAATAGGATGAAACTAGTCGTAGAGTTAAAAATAAAAAGTAAAAATTAGACAAGTAAAAAACAGAAAATACAGTGTTTTGTAATTATTTAATTTCAGAATGGATTTTCACAAAGTAACATCATCTTCAATCACCTTATTAAACAAGGATACAATATTCAAAACAATTAAAGCATTTTAAATGCTGGAAGTGTTTAAAGCACCCATTGAAATGAGAGTCAATTTTTTGGCACTTATGAAACATGAAAGGAAATGAATCTAAGATTTTATTTTTTGATATAAGAAATTGTTAGTGATTAGACTTAAAACTTCGCTTATTTGAAATTCTAAAATTTAAAATTTCACATAAGTGAACATTCCATGGATTTTACTGAAATCAGTCGCTTATCGATGAACATATTTCGTTGGTCGTTCCTGATATGTTGCGATTAATATTTCGCAGGCTTGCCAGAATCTTCTACGCTTCTGTATATTTTCAAGGGTATTTTCAGTACGTGTTCGCAATCAGTATGTTCGATATAAAAAGTGGAGAGTTTATGAAACCAGTTATGTGCGTAAATTTTCCCTTCTTTGTTATCTGATGCGTTAGTTATTATATCCAGCTGGCTAAGCTTATTCAGTTATATTATCCAAACAATAAATTGTCCTCATCTTTTCTAGTGGAAACAATTGAATATAAATGTAACAAGACATTATCGGATGGTTTTTCATATTTTCTTAAAGGAGATAATCTCTCAACACAACTGATTAACCAGCTCAAAAATATTCGTGTGTTTGAACATGACTACCGATGATAATCTAATAGCTATATCTAGATATTTCCTCAGCATCAAATTCGAATGTATTATAACACCTGCAATAGAATGTTATTAAATATTTATTTACGAAACAACACAAAGAATATATTTTTCAATGTTTTCTGATATCTGAAGAGTCAAACTGAATTAAATTCATTTTGCGTCAAATTCCAATTGAGGAAACTTTCTATAATGTAACCAATTACGTATTTTTTAATTTGATACGAACAGGACTTATTCTCTTGTTTGGTTTTCCAGATATCAGAAACAAACAGAAAAATGTAGGTATTCATTTTTATTTGCTCTTATTTTACTTAACCTTTATACTGTTTTTTGTCACAAAATTTAGGGAGCAAAATAATATTTCAATTTCAAAATTTTTTGATAACCGTCTGATGATGGCTATGCAGCTGAAACTATTTGTAGTATTTTATTTGCACCTATGGTTAGTTCACTTGATCACATTTGATCTAGTAAGTGACCTGCACGAGTCGCAAATAAAACTGCAGCAGCCTTGGATTTCGAGCGCATATGTGTATTTGAGAGGCCACGTTTATTTTATATGTTTATGCATAGTGTTTATGTTATATCGGTTATACGTAGGTTCTTATAAAAAATCCTGAAAAAAAAAAAGTGGAAACAGGTGATCCAGAAACCAGCTTGCCTTTTTCGTTTTCCTTTCCTAAGATCTCGATTATTTTTGTGTTATGAAATACAGTATTTGTCAAAACGATATTTTTTTTTTATAAAAAATATGCAAATTTATTGTTCGACATGCAAAACCCGATTATACGATCAACCGTTTGCCGCTTTTCTTACCCCACTACATTACTGATCTAAAGATCACATGTGATTCTTTCTTTCGTGGTGGAGCATCATCGGCAAGGGGGGAACTGACTTGGTCACTTTTGATTTCAGATCAGTTGTAAATAAAACATGTAAATAGCTGACCTAATTGATCTAGATCAGAAGTGACCTGATCCACATTGCAAATAAAATACTACTATTATTACTAGAGTCTGGATCCCAATATTAGATGACTACTTTTAATAAACAGTAAATTTTTAGAAAATATTATTTTAATGTTTATATTTAGATTCAAATAAGGGGATGAGGTATGGACATCCGTTTAATATCCGATATTCGATCAGTGAAGTTAAGCAGCACTGATCGAGTCCGGCAATTGGATGGATGAACGATAGCTCATCTAATAGTCGGTAGGCTCTCAACAGACAATCCCGGGAAGGCCGCTAGCCTGATGCAGGCGGAGAGCCGAGCCCGGGTGGAGGGTCGAAGAGACCTACCCAGGAAGTTTGCCACTCTGCTAGCGGAGCAGGCGGGCAGGACCAGGCGGTGGGTTAGTTGACAGTCGAGGACCATGGTTCGGAGTCCACGCTAAACTGTAGGTCCCTAGGTAAAAAGGGCCCATTGTGGCCTACTTGCCTAGTAAAATAAGTAGCTACTACTACTAGATTCAAATAACTCATAAAATCGTTTTTTTTTTCATAAATAGTTCACTCCACAAACAATTTTCAACCGACCTTTCTTTAAAATTTGCTATAAAATAAGAAATACATATATTTTATTATTATTATCCAGTGGGGTGCTAAATTTAAGAAAAGGGTGCCCAGACCCGTACCTCAGACAACTAGCGATAAAGACTATATTCTTAAGTCAAATTAAGACCATTTATAATTACAAAATATCAATAAAACATTCAAGAGTCAGTTCAATAAAACATAATAATTTGCTTTATCTTGGCAGTTTCTACTAGTTAGAACGAGTTTAAAGTAATGTTTATTAAGTACCTACTTTATTAGTGTTTTGATCATAGAATTTCTCTTTAAAATATTCGTACTGATTTACCAAATAGTATATAGTATAGACTGTATACAAGTTGAGTTCCGTATTATGCTCGCGGATTCGAGATTTTTATCACGTGACTACAGACGAGACGGACAATCTGTAAATAAACGACCGAAACAGATGTTTTATTTCTTTGGTAAAATAACCTAACTTTTTCGTGATTTTTTAAGATATGTTTTTCTTATTTTTATAAGATTAAGACTAGCTGCAAAAGTTAAATCTAAAATATGAACCTACTTGCAACAAGTGGATGTGAGATTATCTAGAATAAAATAAAATTAAAATAATTTTACCTACTTCCATGTAAGACAATTTCATCAAAATTGTACTCAGTATTTAAAAAACTTTTTCTTGCTCAGAATCGAAGTTTTGTTTTTTTCATTTTTATACCTTTCTAAAAACAAAAAATGCAAAAACAAACAACCTAACTTCACAAATTGAGATTTGTAGGCAGTCGTCGCATCGGTCAAAATGCTTCGAGCGAATAGATCTTCCTATTCGATTTCAATAATCGAACGATCGAGATTTACCTGCCTTCCCTCCAACTACCATAAACAAACGAATGCACTACAGTCATTGGACGATTGGTTTATATGTAAGCGACTAGGAACAAAGCTGTGAACTTCGTATACAAATTGCAAAAACTAAACAAACAAATAATAACAAACAAAACAATTTTATTTAAATTAAAATAAAAAAACATTGTATATTGCTCTCGCCGGACACCCCGTCCGTTGCCAACCCAGCATCCCCGCGTATAAAGGAGACTCAGGTGGAGCGTGGCCGGTCCGGGCTTAGAACTAAAAAATCATTTATAACAATAGAACTACTAATAGAAAACATTTTAAATTGTATAATTTTAACAAGAACGAGAAAACCAACGAAGTATGCAAAAGCATACGCCGTTGATACAAAAACCTTAAAACAATGCAGAAAAATAAATCTATAGTGTAAAAGCTTGTGTATAACAATTTAGAATTTTGATTATGCTACGACGAGCCAAGTTGCTGCAGCAAAAAAGCTCGCCTCTAAATAATTCTGTGCTGAGGAGCGGGAATGTCCAACTCCGCTTATTTTTGGGTATTTAATAATTTCATGTATATATGATATACATGTATAATCATTTGCTGCAATTTACTGATGGTTAGCTTATAATTTGGAATAAATTTTGTGGGGAATTTTGATAACAAAAACGAACAAAAAGAAAAGAAGAGAAAGGTGAAAACTTGTGAATTTTATATATAATCGATATTGTTCGTATAATTTTGATTGTGTATATTTTCAAACTAGTTGGCTAAAGGGTTGACTTTTTTGCCCGTCTCGTATAGAACGCCCCGTTTGGCCTTCTGGAGAATACCTGTGAACACATTCACAGCACCTTCCAGGTCGCGGGCATTGTTGATATTGCTATTTATTTCAAGCCTGCCAATGATGAACTGACGAAAAGCCAGCCAGTTGGCATTTTTATAGGACGTAACCTCAACCTATGTCGATGGTGGTCAGCGTAGTACCGTTGTCTGGAAATGCGTCGGAGTATTCGGGAACTCCAGGGACACATCGTTGTTGTTAACATAGTCAAACAGGGTGTTGCCTTTCGACGAAAAAGTAAACCGTGGATAGCAAATAGCAGGATATCCACTTTCACATTTTGATCATTATTAATAATATAATATTATAATTCCGTTGTATTGTTATACACTTTGCAACTGTCAACATGTTATCTTATGTATAATGGTTTATTAAAACTTCTAAAACTCCTTAAAACATCTTTGCGCATTAACTTCAGACTTTCTAAACTCTACAGTTTATTAAAAGAGCGCTTTGATTTCAGAACATTTTTAAATATCAAATTGATTGCCTCGAAATTTCAATTTCTATGAATAAAGTGGCTAGGGCCGATAGTCTGTCTTAATTGATGGAAAACCGTAAATAGTCATCAGCCGTTCTATCATTAAAACAAAGTAGGCGCAATAGATATAAGAAAATTCTTAGTATTATATATTAAAAGCACCGATATCGCTGGGCACCGAAAGGGAATTGTGACGCGTACAATTATCTTACATCTATTGAGTTGTACAAGTGTCGCGCCTGCTATTTGGCGATACATTGTAGCAATACTGACAAAAATATTTTTAAATTACACATTTTCCGGATAATTTGTTTTTTTATTCTGCAAAAAAAAGAAATGTTTTATAGTATTTAGTGTGAAGAAACGTTCAGACACATTTCTAAAAAATTTGCTCCCCCCTTTGAAATTTTAAAGTCAACGCCGATGATAATATATAAATTACTTTTTTTTCCTTTTTATGTCTCTGTTGATAAATAACATTGAGGAATTACTTTTAAACATCTAATTAGTCAAACAGAGCATCACAATTGGGGCATTCCGTCATACATTATTTACGTTAATATTGCCTCGTTATTTTATAAGGTTATGTATATGCCAATTGATTCATATAATTAATCGATATGGCTAATTCATGGTCTGGATCACTTATTTACTATCCCCCGCTGGTTTTTTCAGTATTCTTTCACAAGAAAACACTAAATCTGGCAACTTATTTTCACAATTTATTGACACTCTGAAATACAGATTTCAGGTTTTTTATTTTTTATACAAATTTGGAACACTGGTGAAATGAAACATATTTCTCAAAAAAAACACAAATTGTTCGGTAAGCTAATAAGGACTCTTTGTTAATTTTAACCCGATATGTATCATATCAACAATCTATCAGCAGGAGACCCAAGAGATACTTAAAGTTTTGCAGAGAAAAAATTGTGATTGAAATTTGCCAAAAATTTGCAATTATGGTGCAACCCCCAGATTATTTTTTAGACAATTTGTAAAATATTGGCAAAACATTTTTTTTTTTTCAGAATCAGGTGGAAAGTATGTCGCCAATGTCATCCGATTTTAAATTTCATCAAACAATGTTGCCTTTTCATACAGTTACACCATTTTGAAATTTTATTTTAGATTTGTTTTTCACTGCAAATTTCAAAAAGATGTAACTTTATAAAAAAGTATGTAATATTTTTTGGTGAAATTTGAACCTGAAAACATACTTTCCACCTGATTCTGAAGAAAAATGTTTTACAAATTGTAAAAAAAATAACCTGGGGAGTTGCACAATTTTTGCAACGTTTTCATTCGTTTTTTCTCTGCAAAACTTCTTGATTCGGTCTTGATAGTTATGTCAAAGTTTACAGAATTCTGTAAACTTTGGTTATGCATTAAAGTATCGCTTGGGTCCCATGCTCCAATACTAAGATATGACTAACCCAAATTTCGCCAGCCGCTACTGCTAGCAAGTACTGTCTGTTAATCTCAATCATATCACAGTTATACATTTGAAATAAATAATACAGCATATCTACACATCTGGCATGCTTTATTTTCTGTCACACAAAATCTCAATGTTTAACAGATCTGAAGATGGTGTGATAAAGTATTGAAACGTTAGCTTTTTTTTTTAAATGTTTTGTTTAATTAAGACCTATTCAAAAAAGGTATTTCATAAGATTATTATACAGGTCTTTAACAAACCATACAGCAATATACTTATTAATACTGTATAAAACAAACTTATTTGGAATATTGTTTTAAGTTTTCATATACCTACAGGGAATAAATTTGAAAAGTTTAACCCAAATTATCTCGGGAATAGAGAGATATTGAAGAACTAGATTTCTTTTAATTCAATTCCTACCAAATGTTTCACCCGTCACCACAGATTTACAAACTGACAGTTTCCTTTTCTAATTAAAACGACTGGTTTTTAGTGTGTTTTTTTCTTTATTTCATTTTGAAATCTTGGTATTTTATTGTAGCTATTAAATCAGTTAATCGGTTAATGTCATTAATTAATTAATATTGAAAAGTTTGTGAGCCCAAGAAAAGTACCATTAGAAAATATTTTAAGGAATTCTACAAGTTTTGATTGCAAATATTTTTTCATTGTAATTGTGATTTTCGTAACATTCGAAATAAAATGGTGTATGGTTTAAAAGAGAGGATCGAATTTAATTTAGTCTATGGTGGTGTAAATCGCAAGACAAGCGGCTGCGATAAATCCAACAAACGTGTAGTTTACACACACGTTTTGAAATTAGTTGTAACATTTAAAGAAAGATAATCTCTGGAAAACAAAAAAAGCACAGAGCCCAAGGTCTTGAACGAAGGAGCTCAGATTGAAACTTCAGGGCGTTTTGCTATCAATCCCACAAATTCACTTCGCTAGGTGTCTGCTATAACTGTCACTTTTCATGGGGCTTTTCGCAAGGTCCTAAAATTGCGTAAACTTCATCCCTATAAATTACAAATAATGAACTATCTGAAGATTTTAATAGAAAAATTCAGTTCTGTGAACAAATAATGATAGAAAGAATAAACAACAACCCACTTCTGTTACAAAATATTTTCAACGAGGATTCAACATTCTTTTTAGATCGTTTTGTCAGTAGACACAATTATTGACACTGGAGTGATAAAAATTCACGTTCTTGTAGAATGCCATACTCAAAGACAGATAGAAAATATGCATTTGGGCTGGTATATTGGGAGATAGTATTATTGGCCCTTTATACGTTGAAGAAAATCTTAATGACAATATCTATTTGGACATGTTAGAAACCACCATTAACTCTCTTATAACCCATACAATGGAAAATCACTTTGATGATAACGGTAATCTTTTCTTAGATGAAGATATGCTTCACTTCCAGCAATATTGTGCTTCTCTTCATTATATTTTACTAGTCCGGGAATGGTTGGGTAATACATATCCTCGTAAGTGGTTGGACAGGAGAGGATCCATAGAGTGGCCAGCAGGATCCCCAGATGTAACACAACTCGACTTGTATCTGTGGGGCCAGTCCAGAAATTGTTGGATACTACATTTCCCCGTTAGTGAATTGGCAGGAGAGAATCCATAGAGTGGCCTGCAAAATCTCCAGATTTGACGCCACCCTACTTGTATCTGTGGGGTCATCTCAAATCTGTCGGCTACAGAACTCCACCATAGAGCAATCAAAAGTTCAGTAAAGAATTACTGCAGAGTGTCGCTTAAGAGAGGTTTTCCAAAATGTGAGATGAGTTTGAAAATAGTAATCTGTTTGGAAAATAACAATAATTTTGAGCATGTTTTATGAATTAAAATAAATAACAAACAAAATGTTTTAGTTGTTGGACTTTTTAAAATGCAAGTTTTTGTAGCAATTTTTTTACAAATTTCGGAAAATTGATTTTTTTATTTGATGAAATTTACAGAAAGATAACATTTCAAAATGGCTTTCATAAGTTACGAGGTATGATGTCATTTATGGTTCTAAACTAGGGATGGATAAGGGTGAGGGGGTTGCTCTTTTGTTAATATTCATACTACAGTCCTCCTCAATCACATTTAACATTGCTAAAACCACCTCAATATTTCTGTTCTCAAGATAATTGGAGTGGCACCTGTTCAAATTGACACGCGGTAGAAGTTATAGCGGCGATTTTAGGCACAATCTGTAAAAGTGTTTCTTATACGTAGATCATGGAGAACTTAGCCTTTTAATATTTCTATAAATTATTCCTTTTTATAAGCGTATTTTTATAAGCTACAAAGTACATATATTATGTATGTGACATAAAATAGACCTTTTTTTAAATCTATTAACCAGATTTTCACCTAAATTGCAACATCATGTAGATGTTGCAATTTCAGTATGCCACAGTATATTAGAATCTTTGTTTTCCAGGTGCTGCTCTGCTTCAGCGTCAACAACCCTGTCTCCCTACGCAATTGCCGGTTAATGTGGTTCCCGGAAATCCGCCGCTTCTGTCCCAGTACACCCGTTCTCTTGGTAGGATGCAAGAACGACTTGCGGTACATGTACCGCGACGAGGCATACCTCAGCTACTTTCGAGACCGCAGCCCCTTCGTACGCGCCACAAGAAAAAGCGACCTTGTAATGCCCGACGAGGCCAGGGATGTAGCAAGAGAATTAGGTCTTTACTATTACGAGACCTCGGTACTTACCTACTACGGAGTTAACGAAGTCTTCGAAAATGCCATACGGGCAGCTCTCATCGCCAGGCGGGCGCAGCGTTTTTTGGATGACAAATTTGAAAAAGGTGCAAAGGCCACTTCTGCAGGTGAGATAATAATAATAATAACCTATCACTGTAAAAATTCCAAAATAACAATACCAGAACCTTTTATAATTACAATCATCAAATTTTTATATTTTACAAAATGTTACACAATTTGCAAAAATATTATAGTTGTATTATAAAATAGTCTATATTTCTTGTTGTCTTGATTTCAGTTAATTTTTATTGTTAACTGTTGATATATAATATCGAAGGTATTAGAACGTTTTTTACAGTTCAGACCGAATATATTATTTATCCTTATTTTGATCGTACAGAAATTAACACACTGTTTTATTTTCTAAAAATAGGTAAATATAGTTTTTATAAAACATTTTCCAAAATATGAGAAAAATTTATTGTTCGCTAAATTTACTGTATTCCGATTTCTAGTCTAGGCTCGAATAATAAAATGTTCGAGCTTGGCAACGAAAAGTTATCCACCTTTTTAACAATTTTTAAAATATCCAAAGTTTTCTATGTACAAAAGTATGTGGGTATCAAATGTGCCATATTCATTTATATATTCCATTTGTAAATGTGAATTCTTTGTTATCATAGAGTACAAAAAAATCATACATTTTTAAACCATCTGGAAAGAGAAGGTTATCTCAAATTAACTTTTAATCGTTAATATATAAGTAAACAAAAGTAGGCCCAAGTTTGAACCTTGAGGAACTCTTGAAGTTGCAATATGTGTTCCGGATTAAGAACCAGTTTAGATAATAAAATGTATTATATTCACCAAATAATAATTAAATAATATTTAAAAAAAAATAATATAAATAAGAACTAACTAAAATCATTTTGTAAGAAAAAGATCAGTTTTGTTTAATAGTTAAAGGCATAAAATTATTACAAATTGACAGTTATGAACATTTTTTTAAGAATATTAAAATATTTCTTGTGTAAATTGAACATTAAAGTTTTGTGATGTACGAAATGCGCTGACTTAACATTGTGTAATTACGAAAAATCTGTCGGAATAATGTAAGAACTACCTTTGTCTAAACTTTCTAAAACAAGACGGAAATGTTTGTAAATACCCACTGTTATTTATTTATTTATTTTTTTTTTCGGAATATCCGATGCCGAACGGTCCTCCCGTGCCCTCCGACGTCTCACGCGAGTCGTGCCGGCGAATTAACTACAGCCACTCCACACATACCGTAGGGCTAGTGACTGTAGATACCAGAATCGTGTGCCCTAAGCAGACGGAGAGAACCCAGAATGACCGCCTGCTGCATTTGGCTTGCCAACCACTCGGCAGGCCGGTATGATCTTCAAATCCAAGAGCAGCGTAGGTTTTATCCTTCCGAGTACACAATTATTAGAACGACCATCTTGACTGAGTAGCTTGGGTACAGCACTTGGAGCTCGTATCGGAGGTTGCGATATTTGGTTCGCTTTTCCTCCTCCTTCAATGTTTTTTCTAGGTAGAGGCCGAAAATTTGATGACATACATCACCTTGCCTTGGTTTGATCGTCGAGGAGGACTGTCAGGCTTATTGGCGAGTACTAATAAATACGACATTTCTCGTTCTCGACAATGGACACAATATCTCCGGAGACGTACGGCAGTACTGGTGTCTGGTCTACCCCGTACTAGTGCCTTAGGTGGTAATATAGCATTCATATCGCCGCATTATGTCGGTGGAAATCGTATATATGGAGCATGCAGAAAGTATGTGCATGAGCGATTTCGGCGTCTGACATTGATGTCAAGAACCTCTATACGCCACACGCGGCTACGGTAGACTTAAGTGTTCATAACACCATCTTGGTTAGCCATAATGAATCCCTCGGTCTCTGACTTAAGCCCGGCTGACCTTAAAATGGCGAATGTCATGATAAAATTCTTATTATTTTTTTCAAGAGTAGCGAATCTGCCATGAAACTAGTGGGACTTTTACTTCGCCTTAAAAGGAGGGACCCTCTTATGCCCCAAATCTGTATTCATACTTTCAATGGTTCAAAAACCTTTTATATGGATGATGTAAATATAGAAAGAATATAAAATATAGTTTTATAGTTTTTCTTATTTGTTTAGATTAAAAGGATACTTTTTTGTGCATATTATTTATTGCTCAATGTATTATAAAAATGGATATTTCTCACCAGAAAATTTTATCAAATGCAAATTTTCATTGCGACATTTATACTCTTTTTTTGTAAATAGCTCCAGGAAAGTCTTAAAGCTAATTTGAATAAAGAAATGTACTTTTCATGTAATTTTTAAATTGTATAAAGAAAAAGGTGTTTACAAAAACAGGCTTCTTGACTTTTTAGTACTGTGGTTGTGTTTAGTTAATTTTCAAACTACGACAAAAATGACAAAATGCAAAATATATTTAATGTCAATTCTAAACTAAACAGGCGTCGGCGGCCACCTGCCCGTCTGTAGTTTCAGATTTGAACAATATTTGAAAGAAAAGAAACGCATATTAATTGATTATATTATCCGAATAGTCGGTTATTCGAATATTTGGTTATCCGGTTATTCGAATAATTCGAATAATTGGTTATTCGAATAATCCGTTAACCGGGTAACAGGTTTTCAATTTTTTAAAAAACCGCGAGGAATCTAAAACCGATTAACCGGTTATCCAGAAAACTGGTTTCAGTTGCCAGCACTACTTTTCCACCGTATAGTGATGCCAGGTGTAACTGACATTTCGCTCATGCTCCGCTTCAAAGAAGCTTGAAATAAGACTCAAGATTTTGGAAGGGCAATTTTTTCCTTTACACTGCTAAAATAATAGATGGCCATTGACAACCTGGCACCGTTTAAGTTAGCACCTTCAGAGGGTCGGCTGCTGAAAGGCCAGACATAACACCGATGATTGAAAAGGAAACAAAAGACCCAGCCGGTGGTATCAGGCACCGCAGACACACGCCAATCCTCTCCACAGGCAGCAGTCGTTCAATTTTTTATTGTTTGTTTACAATAAAGGAAATCCTAAACTCAGGTTTGCTGCAAGTATATCTATATGCGAAGCGCCCTACACGGAATTGTTTCTTAATGCAAATGCCTGCTAAAATGTCCTCGAATCATGATTGATTATGGGAATATTATTATCACCTTAACAGCGACTAGATTGAAAAAAATCTAAATCAGAGTCCACTGACAAAATGTTATGAGACCTCACAAAGATTGAAGAAAAAAGAATTACCTATCTGAAAGTCTTTGATATGATTTACTTCCAAAGTATGAATTCAAATTTTGAACGATTCACAAGTATAATTTATAAAGTTGTCTTTGTGTTTTAAATTGTTGAAAAATCTTTGGTAGTTCGAGAGGATAATAATAAACTGGTGGTCGGAAAGCTGCACTCGATTTATTGTATTTAATTTCCAACAAGGATCGTGTCAGTGTATATGTACAAATTAAGCAATGGCCACTGGTCACCATCACTGGAAAAAACTATTCACTTACAGTCCTTGGAACAACTAATTCCAGTTTTGGAAACGTTTAGCTACCTTTAATGTTACCCCTAGATATCTGGTAAGTACGTAGGTACAAGTACTACAATTTCTTCATTGAATTATTTTGTTTAATACAGAGGAGGCGATGGTTTCGAAATGAAGGGAACATTTATTTCTTAAATTTATAGACGAGTACCTAATAATAATTGTAAAATGACTGCTCCTCCTGGTCACTAATATTCGAAATAGCATGTGCCATGGCTGCTCACAAATCATTGTTTAAAACTTCCATTTAAAAGCGTTATTAGCATAATTGACAATTATGCGAAGATATTAATAGAATACGCTAGAAAAAGGCGCATAACCTAATAAAATTCTATAAATTTATTTAAACCTCAAAGCTGATGGCTGAGTTTTTCATTTTTATATTATTGACCCCCAAGGAACTACATGAATTTTGATATATTTATCTTCCATGAAATTAATATAAGCATCAGAGATGAATGCCGCAGAGCAGAGGCAAATTAGTTAATACGAATCTGTGAATTATAGGGGTAAAGACAAATAGTCCTGCTTGGCTCGTCATCCAAGAGCATCATTACAGCCAAGGATATTGTTGCCCACTCCGGTATTCGATAGTTAAAGCCTGAATAGTATGTATGAAATATTACATTTCTTTTAAGGGAATTTACTGTACTAAAGTCATTACATATCAAAGAGTTCTTACTAACAAGTTTCTATGCATATTTCATAAGCGATAATTCTGAAATTTTATTTTGTGTTGATCATTACTCACTGTAAAGTTTGTTATAATAATAGCATTGCTGAGATTTACACTTTCCCTAGTATTTTAATCATGAATTTTAAATAGTATTAAAGTTTATTAACAAAAGATTCAAATACAAATTACTTCTTGCTTTAGGCACCATTCAAACCACCTCCTCCTTTAAAACCAGATATTCACATATCGTCTAGTTCATACACGGAACACATGCGACACTTATGGTTGAGTAGGGCTCACACAGATATCGTATTGGTTGTTGGATCTATGGGATTCCCAGCACACCGTTTTATTTTGGCTGCGACCAGCCGAGCTTTTTGTAGGTAAGGTTTAAAACGCATATAATATATTAAATAAATCCCCATGACATAAACTTTATATAATTTACAAAAATATATACAAATAATAAATTTGATCTTATTGTTAGTATTAATGTAGATTGTTTCCTCCTTGTACTATTTTACAGACTTCTAACAGCAGATCTGATGGCTCGCAGCACAAGTGATTCCAGTATGGTGAGTTCCCTTGGCGATTTCGCTGATGAAACGGAATGCCTGGTAAGAGCCGAGCAGAAAACTTGTAAGAGAAGAGCCAGTTGTCAAGCGTTACCAACCGCTAGAGAATTGGATCATCCAGCTTTTCAGTGTATCAGAAATGTTCAACCGGAAGGACAGACAGTTGTAACGCTTAGTAAATTAGTATCTCCCAGTGCCATGCAGCAATGTCTGCAGTTTGCTTACACCGGCACTGTCGATCGTAGTGCACTTAACTTAAGGGTAAGTAACTAACTATTGTTGGGCAATGAGTATGTCATTTTTGATTATGGTAAAGCATAAACGGTTACGGGGAGGGACAGGTCGTGTCAGACCTACAATGACTGTAATAAGAATAAAACAGAAAAATAATAAATTTCCAATGTATTTAAGCGGTTTATTTTCCTCTAATAGACTAACTATTTATTATAATTTATAAACTGAAAAATACATTTGTCGATTACCGCTTGCTTTTTCAGACAACAAGAATCCCTGTTGCAGATCGATTTAATTATATTGTAAACTAAAACTTACCTGCTTTTGTCGGCAACGAGTGATTCAGATAGAAATTTGTTTTACCCTAACCGTTCATGTGATTCTTATATACGACTTTAATCGGTTTGAAATTGCTAACATATAGGTCAGTGTTAATTTCCATAAATATGTTATACCTTAATAGAAAGATTTTTAAAATGCCGTTTATCCACTGCAACTGTGGTGAGATCACCAAAAGTTGCTAAGCCCTTAAGTAGAATAGACCGTAAATATTATTATCATGACCTAGTAATAAAAGAGGTCCTTAGTCTACCAAAAAGTTAGAGAACCGCAGTTACAGATAACTCTATATTTGATTAATACTAAAGCTTAGTTTTATTTTTAAGGAAACTTGTGAAGCTGCCGAATTTTTTAGAACTGCCTCAGCTATTAGTATTGCTTACAAAGCACCCTTTCGTGGCTCCTGACCCCCCGGATGAGAACTACGACAACTTTCTTAAAAGAAGATTGCAAGATATTTGTTTGGACCAAGGACTCTTTGCCGATGTTATATTTGAATTAGATGACGGTGCTTGCGCAGCTCATAAGTCGATGTTAGCTGCGCGATGTGACGTCATGAAAGCAATGTTTAGTGGAGATTTTCGTGAAAGTCAGGCGAAAGTAGTAAGTATAATATCTCAGGATTTATACTGACTATTTAAAATAAAAGTTTTATTCTAAAACATATAATCTTGAATTTTTATTATGAATATTAGATAATTTTAATCAATAATCATAAATAACCCAGCTATAATTTCTCACTTAAAAGCAAATTATTATCAGCTCAACACTTACAGATTGATTAAAAAGTGGCAGTCATAACATGAGTGATTATTAATAGCACAATACAATTTCTAAACAATGCCGTAAAAATTTATTATTTTATTGTCGACCAGTTCAGCAGTGCTTTTATTAGCCTTACTTTAGTTCATCTTGTGTGAATTTTTTAAGAACTGTTTGATATTTACAGATCGAGTTTCCGGGTGTGAGAGAGTACACTTTTCATAAGTTACTATGTTTCTTATATACTGATGAAGTACCGGCAGTGTCCGCAGTACGCTGCGTTAACCTGTTGGAACTGGCAAACAGGCTGTGCTTACCTAGACTCGTCAATTTGGTGGAAAGGAGGGTTATTGAAGATCTGGAACGTTTACAACCGTCTGAAGCCATCGAACAATGTTTAAGACTGTTAGAACCCGTTAAGGTCAGTATAATAATAAAATGTATGCCATCTTATTTAGTGATGAACACTTTAAAATAACACTTTTATCCTCAATCAAATTTTATTTAACTTATTTATATTATTTTAACAAATTTTGCTTTATAATTTATAACGTTTGGTTAAGTTTACAGTGTGATTGTATTGTAAACAGGAACTTGGTGGTTTTTGCAGTTAATATTTTTATTTAAGTACTTTTTGTATCAAATTTATTTTTGTTGTTAGTTGGGTTCTCTAATATTTATTTGTTCCCTATTTTTACTTATTGTAATTTACAACAAAGTTATAAAATATATATTTACACTGCACGTGTTATTTTAATTTTCATAATAAAATTTTATTATGATGGGAGATCCACCTAATCGCCCAGTAGGGTACATTAATTTATTTTCGACATTAATCCCATTGAAATAAACTATATTGAATATATTCTGTTTTTGCCTAAAAGTCAAATTAATAATTTTTTTATTTAAATTTTACTATAAAACATTATTTTTAACGATTCAACAATTAGAACAGATAAGAACCCCCAGCAAATTGGAAATTTTGTAAAACATATTTAAATACTCAGTAAAGTCCTACATATAAGTATTTTGTATCAAAATTAGCGTCATGGAGAATCCAATCATGACTGAAACAATTTTAAAAAAGTTATTAAACCGTTGACCAAGTCGGTTATTTATGGCGGTCAATTGACAAAAAAATAATTAACCAGTCAATTTGACATCAGTATATCGACTATCAGACCAGTATTTGAAATCTTACCTATAAACCGCAGTCAGCTGTGAGCATAGATATTTTGACCCATGGTTGTATTTCGCTTGATCACAAAATAATAACCTCAACTTAATAAGTTAACTACCACTTTACTGTACAGAATATTTACATCAACTGGCTTATTTTCGACGTTCAACTTGTATGGTTAACTTCTCATTAAAATGTTCGATACACATTTTTATTTTCATACCTAGTTGATATTTGTACAATTCCGGCATTCCGTGATCAACGTTCATCCAAATTAATTTCACACCAGTAATAAGATAGTGCCGATTCTGGACAACTTCTCATGTCATTTCTTATGGAACTACGTTAAAAATGTTTGTGGTTCCAGAGTGGTTTTAGATGCGGGGGCTAGATCCTAGTGTGGTGGAAATGGGTAGACTAGTTAATAGTCTTAGTTAGACCTACCCCCTCACCTAAGCTTAAATCTATGATTGATAGTTAAGTGGGGGATTCTGACCAATGAGTTTATTACAAAATAAAATGGCGGTTTTAAGTTCCAGAACCTAGATGCTAGTATCATGGTGATCAGATTCGCCCTCTTAATTATCAATCATAGATTTAAGCTTAGGGAGGCAGTTCTAAGACTATTAACTAGTCCACTTATTACCACGATACCAGGATCTAACTCCCCGCACCTAGAACGGGCTCTTCGGAACCATAAAAATGTGGACGTAGGCCGTTAAGAAATTATAAGAAAAGTAGTTCGGAATCGGCATTACCCTACTACTCACACCCTACTACCGTTTCTCTGAAGATTTCATTAAGAGTAAAAACATGTAGTAATATATGTATTTTTTTAACACCTTGTACGAGTGTCTGTTGAGACATTTCCTGATGGAAGCAAAACATTTTGAATGTTTAGATAATATTTAGTGGCTGTTTTCGTATTTTTTGTTTACTATTTCGTTAGTAGTAATACTGTAAAATGGACAATAAATACTGTGTAGTTTCCGAGTGCAAAAATACTATTTTGACAACGCCAGATAATTTTTTTTTAATTTTAAATTAGTTGGGATAAAATCGGCCGAAAGGAGAAAACCAAGTTTTAATTGGTCGATGTTTCGTGTATGAAATTATTTACTTGTAAAGGTATAAACTTTCTAAAAATTTAAACATAAACATGAAGATAAATATAATCAAGAACATAATACGAACAAACACCATTGACTAGAATGAATAGTTTCATTCTAGTCGGTGTTTGTAAGTTTTTAAAAAATATAGAGTTGATCTTTTAGGCAGCAAAATGGCAAAATATTGTTGAGGCTCATCATAACGTAAGGCATAATTTTAAATTAATTTTAGCTTGAAAAAGACATGGAAAATTTCATGTAGGCATTTTAAGTTAATGAAAAATGTGGCAATTAAATTAAGACCTGGTATTATACACATATCTTTTGATTGTCAGGAAAACCGATAACGGTGGTTGCATAGTGCTATTCCTCGAACAGCGTTTTTAACATAGACTTAAGAGAAAAGATACCAAAACACCATATACGTTTAATGAGGCTGCCCCTGATCCAGCATAAAACACATACTTTTTTAAATTCTCTCTTTCTACAGTATGTGTTTCCCTATGATGTTATCTTTCTCAAAGCATCAGCTTTACGCATGCGTATTATTAGTAATATCATACGTCCTAACTTGTAAATTTTAATTTCATATAAATAAATTACACATATGGTGGATGTTGCATCAGTTGCATAGATTGTGTTGGCTTTGTTTTATATTGTTTCCTCATAACATAACTTAGTGTTTTATTATTTATATATTTTGTGAGTGGATATAGAATGAAAATGAAACAAAATGAATAACGCTCATTATAAATTATAATAAAAGTACGTACATGACGATTGTCAGTACCTACCACAAAAAATCTTGCTATTTTTACTTACAAATTTATCGAATATTTTTTTAATTTATTTTTTCAGTAAGGTCACGATGCACATTTAAATGCATAATATCATTTAGTTCATACCATTTAGTTTAATTTTGTAAATGTATTTATTATCCTAAAAGTTTATGGGTAAATTATAATATGATTTAACGTAGGTAGGTTAATCCCATATAGTGTACCGTAAAACGGGGAAAAAGTAGCTTCCTTCTTGAAAAAAATTTTTTTAAGGTACAACCACTTGGGACCTTCACAGCATGATAGCCTAGGTCCTTGGCCATCTGTAATGGCCAATTACAACATTTTTTTTGAGGTCAAACTTTTTTTATTACGAAGAATGTCATAAATTTGTCAAAATTTATTTTTCTTACTTTTTTCACACATCCCTCATGATATCTCCGGAACCAATCGAGATAATTATAGGTATTTTTTTTTAATTGATAAAGGAAATGTGGGCGAAGATCACTGCTTTAATTTCGTTTTTATGGAAAATTTAATTTTTTTGTAAAACTAGGTGAAACTGGAACGTTTCCCTTCCTTGCTGCATTTTTTTCGGTAAGCGAAAAACTTTTTTTATTTTAAGGAATTTTGTCATACCATATGTGTATGAAATAAAGCTTACACTTCAAGGAAGTTTTTAAAAAAAAAAAGTCAGCTCTCTACGACTTATAGTTTTCGAGATTTTGTTTTTTAAAGTTACGAGTTTTTCGATCCTAGATGCGCCTGACTGCGGCGCCACTCAAGTGTGTAGAGTGTAGACTATTGAATACAAGTAATCTTATATTATACATATATTGTCATTTAGAAACAAACTTTTCTTTGTGTAATGTGAATGCGAATGAGTATTATTTTTATTGAGTTTTTACATATTATTTAATGCTTAACAATGGAATATTTATTTTATGTTATCAGAATTAAAATCAGGTAATACAATTCTGGTAAAATCTGTTGATACTGACGTCCTGATTTTGCTTTTACATTATTACTATGAAACACCAGATATGTCCCAAAGAAATATATTTATACAATTAGGATATAGTAAGAATAACATTTTTTGTCAATTAACAATATTGTGGCAAATTTAGGAGAGGAAATTTGCAAGAAAGTATTAACGATTCATTGCCTAACTGGTTGTGACAAAACTAATGCCATGTATAAAATAGGGAAGAAAACGGCATTTTATGTTTTATATAAAAATTTAAATAATTTAAAAAGATTTAGAAAACTTTCCTTTTCTGTCAGAGGATAAAGCGATGGAATTAGGGGTAAAATATACGCTTTATTTATATAAGAATAAAAACAAAAATATAAAATCCCTGAATGAGATGGGACTTAACAACAAGTACAAATCGGCCAGCTTCTGAGCTGCCTCCTACTGACCATGCTTTTAGACAACATTTAAAAAGGTAATAATTATTTTTCTAGATCGCCCATACCTATTAAAAAAGAAACAAAACACCTACATGTAATTATTTTCTTTTTAGGTATAATAATATAATAATAACACCACATGAAATTACAACCCTCTTTATCCCTGAAAGTCTGGAATGACCTTGTGTGGGAGAGGGCTACAGATTTAGAGACAATGGACACACACCCAATGTCCGAGTATACTACGATTAATCTCTCTCACAGAAAAATCCCAGTTCCTCGACCGGGAATCGCACCCGGGACCCCGAAGTTTTGAGGCAAGTACATTACCTCTAGACCACGGAGCCAGGTGTCTGTATCAATTAAAAATTTAGTACAATAGCCATATACAATACATGCAGATGGAAGATCCAACTCGATACGGTTGGACATTTGAAGAAAATGTTTGGAAGGCAACTTTTTCTAGTCAAAAATCTGTGCCCGATATTGGCAAAGTTTGTCAATAAGATGTTCCGACAGGGTCTGTATCAACAGATGTACCTGTTTTGCTCAAGGTTTGAAATGCTGCAGTGAGTGCAAATATGCAAACTGCTGCAACCAAGGAACTGTCTAGATATTTTTAGATTCCGACGTTGACGATTTTTAAAATATTTTTATAACAAGTTTTAAATTTATGTTTTAAAATAAATAATTATTTCATATTTTTTTTTAATTCAATTTAGGTTTTAAGGTTTTAATGTATAAATATAATGGATTTTAAATAATGTGCAATGTAAATAATGATAAATAAAACCTAAGTGCTTATGAAAATAAAATTTATATTAAAGATATGTCAAAAATAATACTTAATAGTATGCACCCACAACACGCATTGCACACTGATTAAAGCACAGTAGAACCGGGGGAGATATCCTGCCCGCAGAAACTTAATTTCAAATAACAATAACTTGAAACGTACAAGTCGTAGAGTATTGCGTTTTTTTTTAAAAACTTCCTTGATGTGTTAATTTTATTCCGTATGCATATACTGTGGCAAAATTCCTTAAAACAAAAAAGTTTTTCGCTTACTGAAAAAAAGTACTACAAGAAAAATAAATGTTAAAGTATTACCTAATTTTATAAAAAACTAGGTTTTCCATAAAGACTAAATTAATTCAGTCACCTCCGCTCACGTTTCCTTTATCGACTAAAAAAAAAAAACTTGATTATCTCAATTGGTTCCGGAGATATCGTGAGGGATGTGTGAAAAAGTACGAAAAATTAATTTTGACAGATTTATGACATTTTTCATAATAAAAAAAAGTTGGACCTCCCAAAAAATGTTGTAATTTGCCATTTTAGATGGCCAAGGGCCTAATCTATTATTCTGTGAAGGTCCCATGTGGTTGTACCTTAAAAAAATTTTTTGAAACGTTTTTGTCGGTTTTTCAGTGTACTAATATGAGTAATTATTCATGATAAGACAAACAGAAAAATTCTCATAAAATTCCTTTATTGGTGTGACCGGTTTCGTGAACAAGTAAATTTACTTCACATCATCAGACAAAGGAATTTTTTATAAATAAAACCAGGGTAGTCAAAATTAAAATAGTTTTGCAACATAGTCAAAAGGGGGTAAGTAAATGTAAGATATATAAATTTTTGGTATCTAATAAATTAACTCTAATAAAAATTATAAAATTAACGTGCTTTTTTTAACACATATGGTACATACACTACAACAGTTTAAAATCTAATGATTAGATTTTAAACTTTTTTTCACGAATAAGGTCACTTTGAGGGGTGAGGATGTATTATCACATATTATTAGCACAGAATACCACGCTTAGTAAACTACTTAAAAATATCGAGGTCGCCTTAAATGTGTCAACCATATACTACTCCCGTGTATTTGTTGCAGGCGAACTTAACTTAGGATCTGCTGATGTCACTCTGGTGTGCTCCGCCGGACAAAGCATTTTATTATTCAAATGCAAATACCTCCCTCAGTTTTCGTTTAATCGATTTGAAATTTTTTGAGGCAGTTTATACACTACAGTTTATAAAAATTGAAAAAAAGTAGGCAAAATAATGTTTCACTAAATGAGCATATTAAACAAGAAAAATACATAGTTGCTGGGTTTACATATATCTAAAAATCGTTCATGGACTGTTCACACTGATATTAGTAAAATAATTGCTCCAGCTTGTTACTGCATCACTTAATTAATTATGCTACCTATCATATCATAAGTAAATCAACATTAATAACTATGCATAATAATATAGTTCCATTCAGTAATATTATAATATGGTATTTGAATTTGGATTCTTAAAACTACGATTTTCCAAACTACAAAAAAGAGCTGTACGCCTTAAAGTTGCAACTAACAGAAGAGCAAGTTGTAGAGACATATTCAAAGAATTAGATATATCGTACACAACATTTTTTACGTTTCTGTCCATTTATACGTATAATGCTATAAACCAGGGGTCGCGTGGAACGTTCCGGTAGCTATTATCCTAAAATACCTAAAAATTATAGACATTTCTTAAAATTCTCACCATGTTTCGTTGCACAACGGATAAGCATTCCTCTCTATAAAAATAAATCCATAATACTCGCGATACTACATTTTCATAATAAATGGAAACATGCATAGATGTAAATGTGTACTTTTATATTTGGATAAAGACGTTTATTATTATTATTATTGTTTCCGAATAACCGATGCCAGACAGTCCTCTCTTGGCATCCGCCGCCTCACGGGAATCGCGCCGGCGCATTAACTACAGCCACTCCCCACATCCCGCAGGGTTAGTGACAGTAGATAGTACACCGATTATTAAGGCGACCATTTTGACCGAGTAGCCTGGATACATCACTTGGAGCTCTTACCGGAACAAGGTGATGTTTTTCTCCGCAAGTGCCGAGAACTCGATGATATACATCACCTTGAGTTGATGGTCGAGGAGAACTATATCAGGCTTGTTGGCTTGGATTAGCCTAACCGCCGGGAACAAGTAGTTCCAGATCTGAGCTCCTGAGGATGTTACATGCCATATTCAGTATTACTCTGCCATGCTCAAGAGTCCTCGCCCCTTCCCCCGTTGACGTGGAAAGTAAACACGAGGAACGGACAATCTCGGATGAATGCTTCTGTGAATATTCATCATCTTGCAGGTATCCCTGTCTAATTGGCGCAGCTCGTCTACTGTCCACTTCACTACTCTAAAGGATTAGAGCAGAACCGGAACGGCACGCATGTTAGTCGCAGACATCTTGTTCTTCTCCGAGAGTTCGGAAGACCAAATCTTTCGGAGACGGCGCTGTACTTGCCGCGGAGAGAATCCTTTATTTATTTTACATCCTGGATGTGCCTTTGTTGCACACCCAGATATGTATAGGTCTCTCCGGCATCCAAATGTCTTAGAATGCTTCCGTCTGCGAGCTGCGCATCTTCAGAGAATTCCCCGCATCGTCCTCTCTTGAGGTGGACGACTGCACATTTGTCTCCGGAGGCATAAAGTTTAGGTCATCCATATAAAATGGATGGGTGACCCTATGCCTCCGGTCGCTGCGTGGCCCGCATTGATATCCGCGGGTTTGGCGGAGCCCAACAGATAACGGCAGCAGTAAGATGCAGAATAGGAGGACTCAAGACCTTAGAATATTCCTCTCCTGAATACTACTTGCACAGTACGCGCCTCAACAAACCAGTCCGGAATCTGCTGCCCCTCATTTACCCATGTGTTGAAAATTCGCGCCAGATGGCGATGAGTGGCAGGAATTTTCTTCCACCAGCAGTTGTTTATGCAGTCTGGGCCTGGGGCAGCGAATTTCTTAGTACCAACAACAGCTTGTTGGACTTTCTCCGTACTGATTGCCGGATAAACTTCTTCTGGCTCTTCAAGATATCGTCGCTACAATCACGGTGACGTAACTCAAAAAACACATACTTTGAGATAATACATTTATTATGTACTAATGCTGGTGCGTTTTCATCCCACGAAACCTCATACGGAAATATTGTACACATACTGAGTTTGATTCAATAATAGTGGTGACGTATCTTGAAAATGAATTGTAGAAGCAATCACGAATTGTCGTAACATGAGTTACGTCTCTTCGTGGTTGTGATATTTCCATAACCTGTACGGGCGTATCTCATGTTGTCTGCCCAAACTTGTATTGTGCAAAGAAATGGTATACAGGACAGGTTATCGGCGTTACAGATGCAGAAAATAATATCAGCAGCAGCTCTAGTAATTTAGATGATGCTCGAGTAAAACATATGAAAGGCATTTCACATAATATAAGCAAAGATGTTTCTACTGTTCCTGAAGCAAATATAACAGGAGATTCAGCAAGTGATAAAATACGTAATGCTATCGAATTTGATAGCTCGGACGACGAACTATTAATATATTTGAAAAGGAATCAGTCACAGTCGCCTTCAATTGTTTAAAGCGATGATTCTCCCATCCCATTTTACGATTTAGATGATGATCCACCCTACGTTGCACACTGTGAAGTATATAAGTTAGGTTAGGTTAGGTTATTATGAGTGGGTCCTTGTGGATATTTCACCCAATAAGCTCAGTCTCTTAATGAAACTGATAAATTTGTTGGGTGAAGATGTGTCCAGATCCTCTGGCAGCAGTTGCCCTTTGCCAAATATTGAGAATCGGTGCCTCTCCACAGCAGGACAGGTACATAGGATGTGGTCTGCCTTCTCATCATCCTCCAAGCACAGACGGCACTCAGCGTTTTCCGCTAGGCCGAGTTTATGAAGATGATAGGCAGTGCCCAGTATATAGGCCTATTAGAGTTTTCAGGTTTATCCTGTTTAACTCGAAAAGTTTCTTAGTTCTTGATTTCAAGGGGTATTTTATAAACTCCTTAGAATGAACTAATCCTGGTAATTCTTGCCAATACTGGAGAGTTTTCCTCATATAAGTGTAACAATGAAGTATACAGTTCGTGCCATCACTGCCTAGTGCTTTTATGTTTTCAACATTTTGAAAATATCACCTCTTGCGAAAATCATGGTAGAAAACAACAGCAACTAACCGTAAAACTACAATCAGACCAGTTCACACAAATCAGCATCACAAGATAGTACCTCCTGTAGCTAACATTGAACATCCAGAGCAATTTCTAGTTGAAGGAGGGCAAAAAGAAGATAACTATTGTAAGCAAAAGAAATATAATAAACAGAAATTGGCAGTGTTTTATATTTACGGACAATGATCGAAGGGAAATATTTAAGATGTTTAATTCTCTTGGAGACTTGCACTCCCAAAGAGAGTTTATAGTTAACCATACTCAGGAAGCTAATATCAAACAAAAAGACGACAAATGCCGAGTCTCGTAGACGAAAAACTATTCAGTATTTTTTATCGAAAGATAGTACTAAATATCAAGTATGTAAAACACTATTTTTACATACATTAGGAATCTCTGAACGTATTGTACGAATGGCAAGGACAAAGATTACTAAATATGGTACTGTTGAAAGAGATAAGCGAGGTGGAAGACAATCTCAAAAAATCATATATCGGGACAGAAATATTGGGGTTTTTAATTTTCTTGAATGTTACGTGCTTTGATAAATATTAAAATACCCATAGTTGATATTAACATAACGGTGACGTATCTCCTGCTTCCCCATTGGGTTAGTCATATTTACAATCACGAATGGACGTATCTCATTTAGCATAAATATTTTTGCAATATTTCTAATACATACAAAAGGTATGACAGCTTATCAGTACACCTGACACATCAGTACTTACGAGAGAAACATAATAACGCCTAAACAGTTTTTTGTTTTTTTGCAATAAGTTCCATAACAACTACACAAATTTAAATCGGCTATTCTGTAAAATTGCGAAATATGAGATACGTCGTTTCGTGATTGCAGCGACGATATTATTATTATTATAAAATAATTATGACAACTCAAGTCACGAATATAACAATAACCATCTGTAAAGTATTTTATATTTATATGTATACATGTTTGTGTTTATTTCATGTGTACATACCTATATATTTTATCTATTTACTTTTATGTGACTCAAATTCTATGTTATATGAAATTTTTTGTAGAATTATTTATTTATTGTATAACTGATAATACATACCGATGTTATATATACAGGGTGGGGCAATAGTGCGTCCAACTTCGATATCTCGTTCTATGATAGCTAGAAACTTGATTTAAAAACATAAGTAAACTAGACAAAAATGTCTATAACCGGAAATTGTTTTCGAATATACAGGGTGAGCTAAGACGATTCTACAGGATCAAGTAACATTTTTTTTAAATGAAATGCCATACATTTTTTAAAACCTCTTTGTGGCCTCCTTTCACTCTGTTATTATTATTGACTATTTCCCAACCACTTGGATGTAATGGTTTTTTTTTGTTGAAATTATAGCATTTACACGTGTATATTAAAAATATCACTACAATCACAACTATCAATTTTAAGAAAAATATGTCAGTACCATATGAGACATCTGTGTGATGACACTCAGCCATTTTCACTTCCTAAAATTATACAGGGTAGCCAAAAAGGCTTTTTAAATTTACAACTTTTGAACTGAATTATCTAAATTTTTTCAAATGCTGAATTTTGCAGTTATTGTTCAATAAATCGAAAATGGTTATAAATAGGGATGTACATTCAAAAAATGTTCGTTATTTAATTCTACATCACATAGTCTAAAAAAAATTGAAAAAATTCAGTTCAAAGTTGTAAATTTAAAAATTATTTTTGGCCGCCCTGTATACTTTTAGAAAGTAAAAATGGCTGAGAGTCATCTCACAGATGTCTCATAACTGGTTCTAATATATTTTTTCTTAAAATCAGTAATTGTGACTGTACTGATTTTGTTAATATACACGGGTAAATTGCATAATTTCAAACAAAAAAAATCATTACATCCAAGTGGTTGGTAAAGAGTCAATAATAATATAGGAGTGGAAGGAGGCCACAAAGAGATTTCAAAAAAATTTTCTGATATACATGACATTTCATTTAAAAAAATGTTAGTTGACTCTGTAGAATCGTCTTGGCTCATCCTGTATATTCGAAAATAATTTCCAGTTATAGAGTTTTTTGTTTATGTTTTTAAAGCAAATTTTTAGTTATCATACACCTCGACATATCGAAGTCAGACGCACTATTGCCCCACCCTGTATGATGAATTATCCTATATCATGTAATATCAATATTAGGATGGGCTGAAAAAGGCCAAAAAAAAATTTTTTTTTTCAAAAATAGCTTACCGTAATGCAAAAATACTGCCTTTTATATTCTTTTAATTATTATATTATGCTGTAAAAAACTGAACCTTCTCGATCAAATTTCAACCGGGCCGCTCTGGCCCAAAAAGGACCCAATTTGCTATTAGCAATGCTTTTTGATACTTGTGATTATGTAAGAGAATTAGCAGTGCGGGGATAATAAAACCTAGGCAGCAAAAATAGGAAAGGGTTCAATATTGTAGGGTACCCCAAATACCATTTGATGCAGAAGATTACGTTAATTTATGTGACTGGCAAAAGTGCACCTTAACAGAACCACCTTTAACCATGGGATTTTCAGATGATTATATTTTTTAATTAATTAAATTAATTAAACACCACAGGTAATACAACCCCCTGAATATATATACAAGTTATTAAAGAAAAATAGAAAATTACTACAGATAACTTTCCGTGTCATACACAATATGTAGAAAGGTGCGTAAAAACAGTAACAGAGGCATCATTACAAGTGTGTGGCGAAAGAACCAGAGATGGCTACATTAGGGCAGAATTAGCAGCAAGGAAAATGTTGTCCAAATGTGATAATAAAGAACAGTACCTATTACAAAGTTGAAGACATGGAGTAAAATTTAAAATGTGACAGGTAGGTGAGTGTTAGGAACACAAAGTACAGCTACCTCCACGTGGTGAGCTCTGGGTTGTTTTGGTATTATACTGTAATTTGTTAGAAATAAATAATTAGGAAAGTTACCCCTAAAATATCAAATCAAGCGAAACACTGCACAAATTTAAAGTAACTATTTTGTCTTATAACTTAGCGGGGTACAGTTAAATATTAAATAATCAACATCATTTGTTAATGAGATATTTAGAGAACTACTTAAAGCTGTTTTTCACTACGGCACAAAAAAAAATGGCAAAAAACTTTAGGTTTTTTGGACCTGAGGAGCCCAGTTAAAATTTGATCCAGAGGGCTCAGTTTTTTTCAGCATAATAAGGAATATAAATGGCAGTACTTTTGCACTACAATGTTATTTCTCAAAAAAATTAACTTCTTTTATATATTACGTTAAAAATGTTCAAATCAATGATTTTTGGCACCCAAGGGGCCCTGCTAAATATTATGCAATATGTTTCAACTTTGTATATATAATGTTATAGTATACAGCATTTTTGTTCTACGGCAAACTAATTTTCAAAAATTTGTTTTTTCGGCCCACCCTAATCAATATGATCGAATGGACAAATAAATATTATTATTATTAATATTTGTTTTTGATCAGTTTTAATTTTTTGCTATATAATTTTGTTGTCTCCTTCCAAACGATCCATGGCATCATGTTTACGTGTGAACTAATATCAATCTATAAAATCACTATTTTAATTTTCAACAGCTGCACAATGGACATCAACTAGCAGACTGGTGTATGAACCATCTATGTGTTAACTACAACAAGCTATGTAGGATGTCGCCGCGAAGTTTGCGCTTGCTGCACCCTGATAACCAGGCATACTTAGTGGAGCATCGCTGGCCACCAGTCTGGTATCTCAAGGACTATGATTACTACCAGAAATGTCTGGCAGAACGCGATAAAGAACTGAAACCTACGATCAAAACGAGTTCGGGCTGTTTATGCTTTTCTCGTAAGTCAGAGTCCGATCCGGCACTGTCCTCCAGCCAACTCTGACCGCGACTGTGACTAATTTCAAAATGCATTTATCCATTTCATGTCACTTTCATTATTGTCTAACATTATACGTAGAATAAGAGGTAAGGTATGTATGTGCAAGTGAAGTAGAATATTTGCTCGGAATATGTCAGGTAGCTCAAGTAAAATGTCTCATAAAACATTAATTTAGAAGAGGAGTAGTTTTACCTTCAAATGATGACTAAAAATCTATAAATATTAAATTACTGGTTAACTTATACACAATGATATCCTAAAGAAAGAGATTAATCCAAAAACAACTTTTACAAAGAGATGATATAGTAGGCATATAACAAACCAGCAAATTTTTCTATAAACTTAACTAACTATAGACACGGCATATTTGAAATGCACCTACATTAAACTATGGGGCATAAAATCATTTACCAAATATATCCCTCTCAAAAAAGCACCATCGCAAAGCTGTAACCATGGCTGAACTTTTAACAATTTTTATAACAGATTTTGAAACTAATAGATTATATAATTACACAAAACTTTTTCTCTAGCTTCTGCAAGTAGCATTCACAATTAAATCATTTAAATAAATAAAAGAGGTTTTAAACAAGATTTGCAGTGTTTTATTCTTAACATTTGTTTAAATGAGATATTTTACCTTTGATGCTTGATGTACTTGCACACCTTAGATTGTAAGCATCTCTATAGAAAAGCTAGACTGACCTGATAAAAAAACTCTTTTTAAAACTATTCTTATAAACTGTTTAAAAACAAAATATTCCATCGGTATAAATAAGGGTCAATTTTTGCCAATATAGATTAGGCTTTTTAAGGTTACTTTTTATATATAAAACTAAATTAAGTACTATTAAAATCGTGGATTAAAAGGGCATTGCTTGAAATATTTTTTTTTAAGAAAAAATTACATATATACATTTTTGTACATTTACAAAATCATTCACCATAACATGTTAATTTCTTGAAGTTACGATTAATACTAATTTTAAAAAGTCAGATCTCAATAGGTATATTGCCATTAAATAAGAAAATACCGTAATATATTCTTACTGTATTACCAAAACTGATTTATATAATCCTAATTTTAATATAATTTAAAAATTAGTTTTTTATGAACAAAAAAAGTATACCAGAAGGCCTCAGTTTAGAATTAAAAAATTTTTACAATTTTAGGTCAATTCTTTCCTGAAAATTTATGTGATATACCAATTTTCCTATACCGGGTGTAAATGAAACTTGGCTCACCTCTCTATTTTCATTGTTTATGGAAATAGATTGATGAAATTTTAATATGTTGTTATACACAAAATTGCATTAGAATACAGTATTTTCAATTTTTATGTGTATAACGACATATTAAAATTTCATCAATTTATTTCTCTAAACGATGAAAATAGAGGAAGTGAGCCAGGTTTCATTTACATCCGGTATATAGGAATTCATTTTACAATCTGGGTATCTTGCGGTAGTTCTACAGAAAATAATATTTTTCTATATATTTAATAAATTTATTATATATTATCAAAAAAAAAAAAATTAAAGACAAGTAAGGGTAAATTAACTATTTTTATTTATAAAGTTTCTATACACATAGATAACAGTAGTTTAAAGATAATATATGTGTATATTTTGTATAAAGATGTGTGTAATTTTATACCAATTGCATTAATGTCTATTTGATCACAGACCAATTGATATTTTTCACTGTTTTGGCTAATTCACATCTTCAGAATTATCACTTACCTATTTCTTTTGATTCTGATTTTCTTTCTTTCAATTTCTTGACATCTCTTTTTGATATAAAAAAAGTAAGTTTCTATTTGATACATATATCCTAGCTAAGGTAAAATTATTTAGTAATATAAATAAAATTAAAATTATTATTTTCATATATTGATATTATAAGATTTACAGATCGTTAGCGTATATAAAAAAAGGGTCTATATCCAGTATTGGTCAAAACGTTTTTGTCCATTTTATAATATGGGTATGTATCAAATAAACATTAATAAACGAAATTTAGTAATAGAGCAATGAGTTTAATTTTTTTGTAAATTTTTTTTTATTATAAGAAAAATACGTTTAGAAAATTTTCTTATATGAAAGAATCTCATCATATTCGTACAACTACATGAAGTTATTTTACCTCTGCTTATCCTTAATCTTGAACTACATAATAATAAGGGTCCGTCTAGTTCTTCAGTTATTCATTCTTAAACAAATTTCTATTCATATACGAATATTGAAAATCGGTATTTCACTGTTTTTTATTTATTCGTTTAGGACCAACTTTTCGATGGCAGAATAGGTTCTCCCTATTTTAACTTTTTATATTTTCTATTGTATATTGTGTTTTTTTTTTTTTTCTAAAAATTTATTATATATATGATCACAGATTAATGTAGATTATACTATAAAAAACTAGAAATTTAAGTGAAAATAGGGTAGAAATAATTAATCTCTAGTCCGTATTATACCAAATTAAAAATATATATTAGGCGTTACTTCCATAAATTCAAAATTATCAACAATATTTAAGTGTTTTATAGTAATTAAGTTATACATATACATTTATTTTTAACAAATATCAGAAATGAGTTTACTGGATATGATTTTTGCTTATTTATAAATATTGAGAAAATGATTATAATTTTAGTTGTTGATAAATTGTGATTTTTTTTCATAAATATAAACCGCAGAAATTGATTTATTACCAATAAAGTTATAATCATTTCCTTGGTAAGTTTTTGTCTAGGCAACATTGCCCTAGTTAAAAAAATGTGTACCTATAATTAAAAAAAAAAAAAAACTGAAAAATTGTTAATAGTCTCAAGTTTATGAATTGAACACCTTTACGTATAACCTACATTAATCAGATGGTAAACATAAATTTTAAATTAGGGATACTAGATGGCAGCTGATTTTGTAATACAGGGTGGACCAAATTCAATGGATTTTGTGGTTTTCGGGTATAAGATGGCACATGAAGTGCCTACTTTTTTGATACAAAATCAATGGCCAATCAGATCTTTAGTTATCTCGTTTTGTTTTTATGTTATACAATTTTTCTCATTTTGTAGCATATTTAAATCGTGTATCTCATTTAGGAAAAATGTTTTTTGTGTTCTATACAATTTTTCGCTAAGATTTCAATGAACCTTGTTTTGTTTTCAAGATATCTTAGATAATTGTTTTAATTCGTTATTTTTTTCTGATTTTAATAGGCTCATTGAAATTCCCGTAGCTTTTCACGAGCAAATAAAAACAAAATATATTGAAAATTCTTTATCTTAAATGAGGTACGAGATTTAAAAATTTATACAAAATTTAAAAAATTGAATAATGTAACAAAAAGACACCTAAAAATCTGATTTATTATTGAAAAAGTAGGCCACTGATATGCTATCGATTTTGGTGTAGACTCACTCCTTATAATCAAAAACCCCATATCTCATAAATTTGGTCCACCCTGTACATACACTTCTGTTGAAAGACAATTTGTCAATTTAATCTGCATATGTAATTGTGGGAATTGCAATAATTAAATTTATTTGATCTAACAAAATTTATAATTCAACAAACAATAATTATACGTATAATTTTTTTAGTGTAATATAATTTTCTTATTTGTAATTGTCAAAGAAAAGCACAAAGACATGTGCGTACATATCAATTTTTATCTTATTTGCATGTAATTTATAAAATTAACATTTTAAATATATTACTAAAACTAAAAATCTATCTACAGAGAAATATGAGTAATTCTAATTTTAATCTTTTTTTAAGTAAGATTTATACTAATAATTTCTATTATTTATTTTTATACATAATTGAAAAATAAATTTAAATTAAAATTAAGATACTTAAATATGGAGCAACATAACCAAGAATTAATCACAATTTAATGTTTAATTTGTAGAGCTTATTTAATTGAATTATAAATTTTGACTGTTTTCTTATAGGTTTAAAGACAATCGAGTTTAAAACTTGTTTATTTTATACTACAATTTACGTTTCATAGGGAGATAGGTACGCATATTTCAAAATACATTTACCTACTCAACAATCATGTATGTGTGCAATAATTTGCTATTCTAATAAAAATTTGTATTAAATCTTCCTAATTGTTTTATTTCTTATTTGTAACTAAAACTGATTAAAATTTAATCTCGAAACCTCATCGAATAAGTTCTACATAAGAAATATCTATAAAGGCAAGTATTAAGTAAAATTATAATAAACACGGAATTTAGACCCCCGAAATCCAAAGCCAAGACTGTTAAGAAGGAGGTTACACTTAGAAAAACGTGGACATACAACCATTTCCACCGACATTGCCAGTACTGGTGGCGTGATTTGAACACGCAACTACAAAGATAGGAGATTTCTAGTCACACTTGCTAACTTGTACTGTACCCAACCACACCATCGAGCTGGTTAAAATTAAGTTGGTACAATTGATAAAGTTTTAATGAGGGGTAAACTACTAACCAAAAATGTGTACACTAATTCCCATTTACTTACTCAGTAATATCCGTGTATTAATAGTAATTCACATGTAATACACACTAATACCTTGATAAGTATTATTTAATACCTTGCAAATATACCGTTGGCGAAAATGGTCATGACCAAAATATGACCATTTGTAAGCTTATAATTTGTTGTGCCATCATTGTCAAAATGTTGGCGTGACCAAATTACAACTCCAAATGCTTCTTGGGTAAACAATTCCAAAGCTACATTTCAAGCAATTTTTATTAAAAAAAATATTTTAGTAATTACTTTTAGCACCCTGTAGAGAAGAATTTCTTTCAAAGACCAACAAATTCAACTAAAATTATCATCTTTTATACACCAGTAGAAAAAACATTATTCATAAATGATACTTCCCACACTCCTCATGTTATTACAGTAATAATTTACACGTGTGGGAAACACTAGTCTCCCGACATGTTATGAGAATAACTATTATTTTTAACCATATGTAATGACATTATTTCTGACATTTTCATAAGTTGGAAAATTGACATTTACTAACTGGTACTTTCCACCCAGGTGGAAAGTGGTCACTTTCATCCCAGATGGAAAGTAAAACTATCACTATATTTTAACATTTTATTGTCATTATTCAAAAGAAAAAAAGCTAACTATTCTCTCTTTATTAAACTACTTACAAAAATTAATTGTTACATTTGAATTATCATTAGCAGAAATATCATATTAAGCCTCGATGGCAAAGAGAAAACTTCAAACCAATTTAATTGTATTTTTAGCAGTATGGCACGACACGCCATCCTACTAAATAATGAAATCGTTGTTAGGATACAAACTTTCTACACTGGGCAACAAGGTGTTTTCAAGAATATGTTGATATTTTTCGGTGCTGACTATACAGTCAATAAATTTAAGATTCCTAAACCATTTGCATACATACATCCCCATATCATAATATCCTGTGAGAATTTCATTGTTTTTTTAATGCAGTCTTTATGGAAAGCTTCATTTTTGTTTCTGATAACTCTTTTTCGGTAATCTCACACACGGATATTAAATTTGGATTCATCGCTGAAAATTAGTTTCTTCCAGCCATCTGGATTCAGGAACACTTTGACTTTGCCCAAATTAAACTTCTTTGTCTTTGGACTGCGGTGAAGGTTGGTTTTTCTTTTGCCTAAATAAATCACTACTTAGAGAGTTTCGTTTCAGAACAATTTATGATACCTTCCAATATTCCATTGAGCGGTAACATCTCGAAAGGTATTTGCCTTCCAGATTTGCAAATTCTCACGAGACTTTGATGTCTCTGAGTTATTAGCTTAGGTCTCCCTGGACTTTTACCAAGGACATCAATGCTACCTGTTTCTCCATAATTAAATATTATGTTTCCAATGTTAGATTTAAATAAACTGAGACTGAGATTGCTTGATAATTGAGACATGAATTGACCTCTCCGATATTGTTGATATTAATTTCACACAATTTCTTGTTGGTTGCTATGCCTCGAGTCAATTTTTACTTTATTATGACTCTTAAACACGATGTGTGGTTACATTGAACTGAGTGTCAACAAATTAATAATGATACGACTTTACAGCCAATATTAGCATTGTTGCAAAGCCTATTTGTGTAATTAATTTTTTTAAGATGTCCGAACATTTAGTTAGTTGCATGTTTTTGTTAAGAATGATCAATTTAGGAAAATTAGTCATAAATATTGAAAATATTTGTTAAAGTTATGTATTTATAGTTATATATTATGCAGATTACATATTCAAATGCAGTTTCATTATCAGGTTTTAGTAAAAATTAACAGGTGTCCGAATATTTAGATGTTAGGGCTCGTATATAAAAGTGCTCATGGCGGTTGCAAGTTATTATTGCACAACTGATTTTTTTGCTCTTCGACTGCAAGGTCCCCTATCCCTACTCATAATATTTTATGTGTAATATATTGCAATACCAAAATAATACTACCATAATTTCTACTAGTACCCCTGTATTAAAATTCATACCACAAATGTTGGCATTCACTTTATCAGATCACTCAGAATGGCATGCATTGGATTATCAATTAAAAAAGGATTTGAAACAGTTGTAAAATATTTGCAGAAGACAATAAAGTATTTTGAATGAAAAACTATTTATTTGTATTTCTATAATTCATAAATTGATGATGTGAACGCCAACATTCGTGATATGAACTTTACACAGTAATACCCACGTAATAAGATATAATACGCAGTAATACTTACTAATTCCTTCTAATTTCCAATGATATCCAAGTAATATCAAGTAATTTCTTGTAGTAATTCCCGGATTTTGTACACCAAAATTCCCCAGCGGTTTACACCTCGGATTTTACTGAATGCCAGATCTTCAGATAATGACATTTTTTTCTTTTCTATGACATTTTTTAATAAGTGTGTGTGCGACTTCTAACTACTTGTTTTAAGGCATGTGATAAAACTTTTGGCAACCGTATTTGTATTGCATTTATCGAGTAATAGGGAACTTGCCTATAATTTTAAAAATAAAAATAATACTAAAAAAACATAGCGTAACGTTGTAATAAAACGTGTACTTCACAAAAAAATAAGTTTTCTAATTCCACGCGATCAGTATAAAGGATCTAAACAGCGATAAAATTGAAGTGGCCCGAAACGAGCTACTATTGACTGTGACGTCACACCATACCATAATCGGTAGTCGTCGCGCCGGGAAGCAATACAATCAGATGTTTACCGGTGTTATAAGACTGTGGTTGATTTGTTAGTGACTGTTCTGATATAAATATATAATTGTGTTTTATAGTACCGCTTATTGTAGTTGTACAGATATTTTAAAATGACTGATCAAGGTTTTTCAAAGGGCCAATCTGATAATTTGCCTAAAGTGGATATGTTTATGGTGGCATCTTTTAATACAAAATAGTGAAAGCTTTTCTCTTGGAGAGGTCCGCGGGGTCAAGGCAGAGAAGTATGTATTTTTTTAGCTTTTAGTAATAATTTATAAACATAAAATAGTTATGACTTGATCACGGAATAAAAAGAAATAACTACAAAATGCTTAGTCGCATCTAAGCATTTTTAGCAGACTTAGTCTTATGTTTGAAAGAATTTAGGGTAATTCTTTACAACAGCCACTTCTATATTTTTCGTGTTTTTTTTGTACACACGCGTAAAGTGTCTCTATAGAAGGCATTTGCTGCAAAGGAAATGTTGCGCAAATGTATAATTACCTATCGTAGGTATTTTCGTACTATGTTTTGGGGCAAGGGAAATAAGTGATTGTGTCGTGTTATCATTCACATAATAGATAAATGTAAGATTTGAATAGAATAAGTTAAAGGACAAGGGAAAGGTATTTGCAATATACTATATATACTAGAGGTAAACATTTTACTCTTCGCAGACAGTAGTGTTATTGAACTTTTATATAATTGTTGCACATTCTGTAGGATACTCTTCGCAGTTTTTTGAAAAGAATCTTGTGTTTATCTTATAAACTTCATTCTTACAATACCTAATGTATTGACTACATATTTAATTTTCTCTCCCGATGGCAGTATATTTTATAGTATAAACTAAGATTCATTCTTACAATACCTAATATATTGATCACATATTTAATTTTCAATTTTTTTTTTCATCTCCCGATGATGCCGACTGCGTAGGCGAAATTTGTGGTAGTATATTTTACAGCATTTTGGTGTCTTTAGAAAATTACTTCAATTTTAGTAGCACATTGAAAATTGCAACCCTCTGTAGATTCATATTTTTAAATAAAATGTCCTATAACTTTTTTATTTACTATTTGATTTTTTTCAAAAAACAATGGATTTCTTCCTCTAGCTAACATTAACTTATAGCCCAAATTTCAATTCGAACGGACTTTTTTTCTTTAGTTATCGTGCTTACAAGAAACGTGACGGACAGACAGACGGACGGACAGATGAACAGACGGATATTTTGAAAGTTGTTCAGAATTCGATGACGAGCGAAATGATTTTTTCTCTGCGAGTGATATTAACGATTTTAGAAATGTCCGATCAAATGCAATATACTCTTCGTAATCGTATTTGCGAAGAGTATAATAATAAATAGCTGTTTACTTTCGCACCAGGAAATTACCTTTACTTAGTATCACTAAATTACATTCTATCTACTAATCTTATTTTCTAACATTGTATACACATTCTTTCTTTAATCCTACCCTAATTAAAATTCAATAATTCGGAATTCGGAATATTTTATTGCCCGCCTGCGAAAAACTAGTAGATAGACATACATATAGTATTTAATAATGTACTTACATTAAAATGATCTTCACACACATGTAGAGACCTACTGCTCTGTGAAATGTCTTTTTCATTTCTTCTACACGCTTTTAGCCATTTTGATCCACGAATCTTATCTTCTGGCAACATTATAAATATTTTATCTGGCACTTTTACTGTAGTATTCTTACACAACGGTACAATGCAATATTTAAAATAAGGAGTTTTTGTTTCCATTCTAAGTACCTATACACTTAAAATTTATGGCGATGCTGGTATTTTTACGGCTGAAATCAAGCAGTCGAGTGCTGGGATCTCCGTCGTGGTATGGTGTGATGTCACGACTACTCCCGCGCTTTTGAATCTGTTTGAAACGGTTCGCTCGCGCGCGAAACTTTAATAATTTATAACAAATTTATTATTGGGAATTAAGGCGTCATATTTTGCATATCTTATTTTTAGTATTGTAGAACATTTTTATGAAGTAAAAAAAAATGTGCAAGTTCCCTATTATTAGCTAAATATTTATGTGACTACAAAAAAATACTTTTTTTACATTAAACAAAAAAGATTTTTTTGAACATTACTATGGATATATAGTTTCTTAACTTTGTGCCACCAATACACCATGCTTAGACCAGTGGTGGCTATTCAAGTGAAGTAGGTGAAGTGCCTCCTCATCTACTAATTATTAAAATTTGATAGACGATACAAGTGTAATTAGCTATGGCATTTTTAATGAAAGTTTTGTAAAGCCATAATCAAATATGTATTCCTCAATATTTTAACTTTGTCAGTGAACATAATAAGTTTCTATTTTATTATTATATGCAACACAAATTAACATTATAAATATCAGAACATTTGACGTGAAATTCAAAATAAGTCAAATTATTTTCAGCTTTAACAAAACGATCGATGTACGTTTTGCTATGGTATGTATATAAAGAAATAAATCTTGTTACTATTGTTCAAATAAATAAATTCTGCTTCAATTTGTCATTTCTTGTTCTAGAAAAAACAGTGGGCGAATAAAGATCTTAACGAAACTCAAATTTATTTAATAACCTATAACAACACTGACAATAGAATAATTAATAATATTAGCATAGAAAATGCATATTTTATTTTGGCAGTAAAAGGCAAATGCCATTACGTAGTGCTCAATATGCTTGTATTTTAATTAGTATTTGTGCCATCTTATAAGCTACAGGTTCTACTGCAAAAAACTGATCTCGTTATCCCCTCGAAATCCTACAGGTTTTATTCAAACCTTTTTTTTTTACAGGTTTACTTTTTGCGATCTTTGACTAGGCCATATAAAATGAGGCACATTGTATATTAATTTAGGGATTAGGTTGGGTAAAAACAAACAAAAAAAAAAGATAGTAGACGAGTCACTTTTTGCCATAGTTAGGAATATTTTTTGGCTACAGATTTATTTGTTACGTTTAAATATTACATACTGGAAAATTTTTATGTAAATTTAAAAGATGTAAATTAATAAATAAATATTAAATAAATACCTCTTGGTTTTTAAGACATCAGAAGTAATTTTATAAAGAGAAAATACAAATGTGATATTGAGAAATTTAAAAAAAAAAATTAATAATAGAAGTTGGTAGCAATTCTAACCAAACAAAACTTATGTTTTTTTTTAATACCTATATGTAATGTTTATTTTGTTATTCTTAATGTAAGTAAAATAAAAGTGTTTTGTGTGTCAGTCTTGTTAATATGTTCAGAATCAGATGTCCAAAATATGGAACCCTAATTTAAATGTTCGCAATGAACCCCTATATCAGTCCAGCCATGTGCTTAAAGATTAATATAATAGATTATGATCAAATAAAACAAAATGGATATGAAATGAAAATATGAATTTTACAATCAAAATGTAAAAAATACTATTTAGACATCTACGATATTTATCAGACAATTTGGATATCTAAAAATTAAAATATGCATTTGTGTTCAATTTTCATTAGAAAGAGTGTTACATATACTTTCATACACTGGCAACATTAGATAGTTTAGATTTGAAAATGTATACAACATTTTCAAATTCTTTTATTTCTAACAAACTCCATATGCTATAATCTAGAGCCCCTAAGTATCAGATCTAAATTGCGTTTCACTATTATTGTCACGTTTTAACAGAACATGTAAATAATTTTTTTTTATTTTCAAATCAGTTGGAAATTTTGTTGTGACCTAACATCGAAGTAATTTCCACACACATCTAATCACCAAATACTCGACATGCATTTCACTTATCAAATTGTCATCATCTGAGGATGATTAAAACCTGTACCAAAAGCATAGCCTATTTATAATAATTAAACTGGCATCACGGTTCAACTAACCAGTAAAACGGACTATTTGCAATAGGTCTTTGTCACTATTTATATTATTCTTACATTTTGTGATTTTCAAACTGTCAAATGTTTGTACGTTTATTATTTACATGTCAATAAGCATATTTTTGCGCCACGAATGGATGGAAACATGTTTAAGATTTTGTTTGCTGTCGTTTGTCACTGTGACATCAGGTATTTAAGTCGTGAAAATGGTCGTTTACATTTTATGTCTATTTGACATTTCGCAGTATATGTATTTTTCTAACCTGAAATAATATATAATTTAAAAAGTAAGCCATCATGGATCGTGAGCTGAGGATTTGCCTTATTTCTGAAATTTTTTATATTGACCCAACATTAATTTATAATATAGGGGACCACTTGTACATCGAGTGGAAAAAAATATTGCTTCCATAGATTAATAGACCTACAAAATATATGTAATTACTTCATAAAATAAACATATTATTTTAAGTACTATTTATTTATCAACTGAAAGATAACCTTACTTCTATACTCTCTTAAGCTGCCAAATAGAAATGTCAAGCACCGACCACCGACCTCAAACAGCAAACGTCTCTAAGAGGCATTTGTTACTCTCAGCAAACAGTTCGCATCAAGGACGAAATTGATATCATTGCAATACAAACACTTTTTATGTTTTCAAACACAAGCTGAGCAACATTAGATATCCGTATTGCATATTTGAGATTACAGGTTTTAAAAGCGCATTATAACTCATCATAGTAGTAAAAAGTCACCCTAGTTTTAAACTTATCTATTTAATCTTAAAATTATAAAAGAAATGAATACCTAATTAATTTATAAAGCAATGCTAAGATGATTTATTTCTTCTTTTAATTCATTAAATGCATCTTCATATTCATCATGCAGCCTTACGAGAACTGTTAGACAACCACGTTTAACTCCTAAGGATGCTCCCAAATCCCTTCTGCTAGGTACAAAAACATAAGGAATATTCTTATCTTCGCATACACCTGGTAAATGGCACATAATATCAATGGGTGTTATATCACCAGCAAATAAAACTATTCCCGTTTCGCCTTTTCTAATTCTAGTTTGTACATCTCTTAAGCCACATCTAAAATATGTTTTATATTTGATTGCTAAAACAAATATACGAAAATGTTTAATGAGTAAATACAATAAAAACATTCTACATTTACCTTTCTTTACTAATTTATAACATTTCTTTGCGAGTTTTTTAGAGGCCATTGGTTTAGCAATAACACTACAATTTGAAACTTTTTCCTCATAAGTTAGTTCGATGGGCACTTCACTCTTGACAGAGTCATCGATATCTGCTATATCTTCGGATTCCACTTTAATTTTACCCATTTTGTTAAGAGCACTTTATTTATCTTTCAAATATACCTACACGTGTGATGTAGTATATAAGGTTATGTTTTGCATAGAACAGAAAAAGAATGTTTTGTTCCTAACCATAGAACACCAAAATTGATAGAACTTAGTTATTCTGTAGTAGGCTCATAAATGATAAATCACATTTTCTGTGTGCATATGCAGCATTAGGTCTGTTCGTCGGTGGCCAATAATTACTCTAAACAAGTCATTTTTACCTAATTTTTGTTCGCTAGTGGACAACAACGTCATCATATTTCACTCGAAACTAAACATTTTACTCTCGCTCCAGACGAGGAGTAAATATAATGGAGGCAAGCTGTTCGCCAGATTCCATTTCCATCGAGATCAAAGTTGAACCAGAGACAACTACTGTCTCTGGTTGAACTATTTTGCTTCATGACATCATACTTAGAGTAAAAATCACAACTTTTCGTAATACCGGCGAACATATCTATTTTATCTATGATCTCTGTGGGTCTCTGCCATGTTTTGCACCAACAATTTTTTCATGAAGTAGTTGGATAAGTGTAATGTACCTAATTTAATATTAAATAAATTCATGAATTTCTTTGTGAACTTACTGACGGACTAGAGCATGTTCTATTTTTCAATTTTTACATGAATTCCGGGCGTACCTACCAACTGGTGAACAGTGACAAGTGAGGTTATGGTTGGTTCGAGGTTTGAAATATTGTTATTTGTTTTGCTATCGGGGTGCATTATTATTAATGTAACAATCAGCGTAGTTTTGCATTTTTGTGATTATAAAATAGCAACAAAATGAGACCACTAAATAACCCAACATCCAACCTCAAAAAAATACTATATATTTGTGTTATTTGGAACCCTTGAAAATTGGCTATAGAGTCAAAAAAAATTCATCAGTTTCATGATTAGTGTAAAACGAAATCCTTTTGTGAAGAAATTCATGGACAAATTCATGAATTTATTGATAAATAAATTGTTAGTGTAAAACACGTATAAGTTTAGTTTATGGTTCTTGGACAAAAGTAGTCTCTCATAATGGCCAACTTCTGGTACAGAGGCGTAACATCTATAATCAAGTTGGGTAAATTAGAACAGAATATTTTTGTATTACTAGATTTTGATTAAATAAAACATTGGATATATTTTTTTTTATTATTAAAATCTAACTGCCGGATTCATAAAGTAGAATTATACTTACGCCTAAATCTGGTTTTAAAACATAACGCGTAGGGTAATCCATACACAGATTTACTATTTAATCCAATGGGAATTATTCACATTACAATTTCTAACGACACAAAATAACGAATTAAATAAGATAATACTGGCTAAAGATTTAAAATACTGAAATAAATCGTAATGAGAACATGCGTAGTTGTCACTGTCACGAAAAATGACAGAATGCAAGCCTTATCAATTCGTAGGTAACCGTAGAATACAATAATATTAAAATGAACAGAAAAATTTAGTTATCTTAGGCATACCTAAATCCGACCATCACCTGACAAATGTATTACCTAGGTATATTCTCTCCGGCAATATGTCCTGGTTCATGAATATCTGCAGCGAGGTCTGCAGGCTGCAATGCTGTACCTATTTTAAAATCAGATGAAAATTAATTAAAATTACAGTCGAACTTCTCTAACTTGAACCTTCTAAATCCCCCTGAAACTTGTAGTTAGAGTTAAAGAAAATACTTATAAAATGATATATGTATCAAGGGTACAGAAACATATTCAGGTTACAGAGAATTTCGAGATGCAGAAATTTGAGTACTAGAAGTTCGACTGTAATTACTGTGCTTATACTTTTATATAGATATTGACACTTAATACTGTTACGTGTTTGCTATCGACAAAAACACCTCTACTCGTAGATTCGTTGATTGAAAGTCCAGGTAACACTTACTCACTACTTTATTTACTCATTAACAATTAATAACAATAGATTAATTACTGTCTTAACTATAATCACACTTGAACACTTATAAGTATCTTTCTTATTTCTTCTTTACTCGTTCACGTTCAACTTAAGATTGAGAGTCGGCCCACCGTGTGTCTTATTTATACATCTATTCACACGATCTAGAGCAGTCCAAAATATTCCCGGCCGTTAGCGTACAATTCCAATCTCATCTAACCAGTCTACACAGTCCAGTGGCGTAACAATACAATAAAGTGCAAATCAGAAAATGATTTAATATTTTATGTGAATCAAATACATAGAAATAATTTATCTTATTGTCCTTAAACTACCATGTATATTTAAAACATTTTTTTTTTTTTTTAATATACCTTCTTAACCTATTGTAGGATATGCAGTTTTACAAAGACCGTTCTTTTGTACATTGTAAAACATGGTAATCTCAAAATGAATGCTGCATAATCTAAATTTCTTACAACACTCCTCTGCACTGTAAACTTGCAGTTCATTGTGTTTCAAATTGCGTTTCCAAACAGAACAACTATAAATGAAAATAAAATTATATATAAAATTTTAATTTCTGTAATTATCTTACCATTGCTCATCCTTTGGAAATATATATAAAAAAAAAAGCAAATCTATATTGTCTCTACAATTGTTTTGGACAAACAACAATAATGAACTCCTCTATTGGACATTTTAAAACAATATTTAACCTTCGATCATTATGAACGAAGTATTTAACCACCATGTTCAAAAGAACTCTGTTGTAAAAGTTAGTAAATAACCTCACTTCTAACATGCCAGACGTACAGGAAATAAACAATTTGCGCTGATGGACGACATTTAAGCCAACGAATTTGATCATGTGCATTACTAATTTATGGACAGGAGTAGGACAACTGATTGCTCTAACTGTGCCTATACAAACCATATATACGAACACATAGAAGTAGCTTGAGGTTTTGATAAACAATGATTTGCTACTGGAGGTGGAAAGAAACATAGGCATATGACTCAGATGTTAAAAGGGGTAAATTTTGAAGAAAACTAGTCAAATTATATCTAATCATATCATAGAGATTTAAATTGCTTGTAGTAGAAACAAGTATTCTTATTATAATACAGAAACAACTAATGCTGGAAAATTGAAATGTCGGTACTGAATAGCCCGAAAAGATAAATCACCTTATTTATGAAAGTTGGAGTTTCAGAAAAAATTCTATTTAAATTTAATAAATTTTCTATTCCCGCCTTTCTTTTTTTTTCAAAAGTGCTCAATTTCCTCAAAGATTTTCCTTTATCAGTATTTTTATCGAAAATTTATGAGTGGGTTACCCAACTAATATATTATCTTGTGTTATTGTTATTGTTATTAATATCAAATATTTAGCTTTTGTGCCAAAATCTAGTTTTTCAGAAGTTTGGGATGATTTTCTCATATTATTTTCTGTTCAAACTTACAATATTTTTTTTTATGCAATTTGAAATCTGTCGATATATTTTTCACCCGAATCTGGCAAAAAAAATATTTTGCAAGTATTTTACAAATTGTTTAAAAAATAACCTGGGTAGGCACACAATTTTTTCAACATTTTTCGCAAATTTCAATCGCAATTTGTTGTATGCAAAACTTCTTCATTTAGTCTTGGTAATTATGTCTTAAAGTATCGCTTACGCCCCATGATCCAATACTAAGATCTGACATAGCCTAAATTTCACCAGCCGTCACTGCTTAACATTTTATATGCACCGAGGTACTAATTTATTAATAGTTTCTACAATACTTATGTAGCTTATGATATTTTTAAATTTTGTTACTGTTTTAATTGAAACAAATTATTATTTTTTCAACTAAAGCAAGGTTGAAAAATGAAAAACATTTAATCTTGTAATTAATTACATGTAAAACATACTCATTTAAAAAATACATGATAAAAGGAAACACTAATAATATTTTATTAATCAATAATTATTATTGAAAAAATAATTTGTGCCTATTCTATAACCACCTTTTTTTATTTAATTGATTATATTTTACCACATTTACTCTAATCGACGTAGATATGTCTGTTGCACTCCTGTTTTGTCCATAATAATCTACAAATTCACCATCTGGGTTAACTAAATACATAATAATTGTGTGGTCCACCTGAAAAGCAATAACTGAGTATATCTAAAACATTAAATTGCAAATCCAAAAAAAAGGGGAGTAAAAATACATTACACTCTTGACTTGTACGAGTTTACAGGGTGAGCCACATTTTAATTGGAAAACTTAAAGAATCGATAGAACACGCTAAAATAATATGAATTTGTCATATAAACTTATAGCTAAAATTGGTTAGTTTTCGAGACAGGTCATATTTAGTTTTTCCCATATTTCTCCGGAAATAATTGAGATATTGTTATGAAATTCGGAATGTGAACGTTGCGTACATCAGTACACTTCTCACCATAATTTTCAACTTTCCATTCCAACCCGAGGTGGGGGGTTTCGAAGATATTCTTCCCAAAAAAATGGGACGCCACTGACCTAGGTATTTTATCTTTCTTTTTGAACATTTACTATCACTAATGCACAAAAAAATTTTCTTATAATTTTTTTATAGTATGCAACATCTTTGAGTTCAACTTATTTCAAAATCATTCATCCCCTACTTATCAGTTAGACAAGATGCATGCATTTTAGAAAAGCATTAATTTATTTTATTTTCACGATAGTTGAGAATATAACAATTTTTTTTTATTTTGTTTTGTAAATATATTGAATTAAAAATTTAAAGTTTTATGCAAGCAAAACCACGTGTCGCGAACGCTATAATATTGGCCATTGGCCTGACATATCATAGAACATTGGCTTTGACATGTTCATGATGAGCACTGAGCAGTTTCTTTGCTAATAATACTGATTCTGTTTATTATCAGTGCTGTAATTAAGGGTACAAAAGTAATGTGTGTACCATTCATTGTCCGTAACAATGAATTTGTTAAGGCCCACTTTTATAATTTTTTCTGTAGTTAGATATCCATTCACAAACATTTTTAGGTACCTAACCTCAAAATACATAAACATCTGTGCAATATTTTTTAATATTTAAGTATTATTTTTCGCCTCACAATACTTCTTATTTTTTTTATAATAATTTAATTACATAGGTAATAAATATCTGTTGAAAATAGTAGTAATAAACGTTATTGTTGATGAAAATTACGTATTTATAATTATAGTCTATTTATACACATATGTACTTAAACTAATGAATTTAACTAAAACATTAACCGAAGGAAATTTAAAATAACATTTCTATATCCAAGCATTCAGACAGAATTAAACTATAGAATAAAATTAAGGAGACCATTCGAAATTACCCTAAGTAATATACAGAATGCACACTAGCCGCAGCTGTTTGAAAAGTGGTGTAATTTTGAACTGGGTTAATGTTAACGTCGTTCATAAATTGTCTGTGTGACACTCCAAGTGCACTTTACTTTAACCACTTCGATGAACACGTTAAAGTTTACTTGTCATGCATAGATGAGCTCTCAGCTAAGATATTTGAAATATAATTTTTTTGCAATGGGCATTGAATATTTCAATTTTAAATAAAAGTAAAAAAAAAAATAAAAATTGTGGTCAATACGTAAAACATTAGGTACACTCTGTAGACACTCTGTTGTGAAAGATTCAAAGAGGAAAAGTATTGTATGATAAGCGTATCGAATAACGCAAGTAAGTTTGTGAGATCATTAACTGGATTGATAAAAATAGGAACGACTATAGTAATAGTCAATTATTCTTGGCTTCAGAGAATTACCTTTTCTGGGTTTTACTTCAAAAACATGTAATCAGAACAATAGATATTTAAACAATAACTAACATTTCAAAAAACATCCATGCAAAAATATCAAGAAATGCATGTTAGCCACATAAAGAACAGAAACGGTAAAAAAAAGCAATTAATTTATACCAAACTTTACTTTTTGTGTTCATAAAATAAAGTAATTAAAAGGTCATGTGACGTTATACCTATACCTAGACCTATATAAAAGCTCTAGATTAATTTCAAACACTCAAGAAGTTAGATTCATTTTGCCATTACGCAAGCGTCGCAGCTGATAGATTTTTTGAAAATTAATATCAACAATGTATGTTGCAAAATGCCAGTAACAAAAAACTCATTAAAATGATACTTTCTTCCAGATTTTCATCCATTTTGAGAAATGTATACTGTACACTAATACTAGTTTCAACAAGAAAAGTTGTAAAAATTCGTAGGATACATAAACAAAAAACATAACCTGATAAAATTGAAATGTCAAAACAATGCAAATGTCAATGTGCATGAGCTAAATATGATAGTTCATTAGTTCTAGTTGGTTTGTATCTCAGATTAATAATATCTGAGGTTTGTATGAATACCACTAGAATTTCTTAAGTTCTAAATTTAGTTCCTAAAGTATAAACGGACCATTACTTCTCATTTTATGTGATAGGTACAGAGAAAACCATATCAAATCATTGGTTTTAATGAGAAAACTTGCAAATATTGTCTGAACTAACATTAAAATGATCCTGAGGGCAATATAATCGTGTAGATTTTGATAATTTCACGATTTCGTCATACCGTTTCATAACAAAGCACCATTTACTTCTAATTTTGAGATACAAAATTAACTTTCCTAGGTTTTTATTGTTGTATTTGTACACTTAGATATAATACAATATTTATAATTCCTTTTCGTTTCACTCTCCATGGTGGAACATAAAAGTAACATCGTATTTTAATTTGTAAACACAAACCGCGAATATAACAGAAACAGTATTCAATGAGGGCTACCGTTTTTAGGCTCACCAGTTGGCGCCACTGGCGAGTTAGGTACTGTCAAAAGTTATTGTTAGGCGCGGAATAAGTTTACAGGGTTTTATTATAATTATTTCATACACCAGTAAATAAAAAAACTTGTTAATTATGCCTCAAGTGTTGTGCAGTTCCATTTTATTCGGAAACAAAAGGAGGACATATGGTTCCAAAAGACAAAACTCGCCTAAAACGGGTTGGTAGCGATTCGCTGGGATAACTTTACTCCTTGAAACATTCGTGTGTATAAGGAACATTTTAATCCTGACGATTATGCGTTACCAAAAGAGTCTACTACAGAAAATCGTAAGTAATAATCATGCACATTCTTTGTTTTCATCATGCTCATGCTTGATATAACCTAACTTTAATGACGTAAGACACCTCTTAAAGGTACAATCATTTCCCTACTGAGCAAGTAAATTACTACTTTCCCCTTCTGCCATTATTATGTTAAATGTTTTTCAGCTCATTTTTATAAAAATTACTAAAAACTAGCGTTAAAAAGCCATATTAAACATGAAAGTTCAGTGACATGGACCTTACCTTATACTAGCGCCTCTCGTGGTGAATTCAAGCGCGGTAGCCCTCAATAGTAGTTTTTTATTTGCACTGCAGATCAGGTCATTTATGATCTACTTCAGTTATTCTCATCTCTGATTGGTTTAGAAACTTTCTTTTAAAATGCCAAACCAATCAAAAACAAAAATTAATTGAACTGATCTGAAACATAATGCAAATAAAAAACTACTATTGTAGCAAACTTATACGGAGTGACGTCACACCGCAACTGGCGGGAGATATGCATCGGTTAAACGTGTTTAAATTCGCGGCTAAAGTTCATCAATTTTTTAAAACTTTAATCCAAACAAAAAAAAATTAAAAACACTTTTTTAGTGATCTGTAAATCTATTATATCAAAAAAATTTGTGCATATTGCCTAATGCTTAAAAAATTACGTGGTTTTGCATTTTTTCCATTAATATTATTTTGAATAGAGATGAAAACTATGGTCAAAATATACATGCACTTTCTGAATTTCATAACAATACTTCAATTATTTCTGGAGACAAACCTTTAATTATTCAGCATCGAAAGAGTGGCGTCTTGAGCGAACATTTTTCAAACAGTTTCGTTGTGTTTTGAACCGCTCTCTAGAGAGTGGTTTGAGAACAGTCTTGATGATGGGGGAGAAATGTCAGTGTTTTGACGCATGTTTGGCGTTAATTTCATCAGTGATATGCTAATAATAATAATAATAATAATAAAAATATTTAGTGTTGATCACAAAAGGACAAGATACATTTAGAAATGATATTTATAACCCTGCCCAGGTAAGTATAACTATAATACAAAATATTACAAATACACTAGTAAATAGAAAATATGTAAGAAGCAAAACATTAAAAATTATGCAAACAGTAAAACATTAAAATTTGTTAACATCTAGAGTTAAGTTTCCATCAATAATAAAACACAATATTTACTTTCTGTATTTTTCTTAATATTTATTTACCAATTATTTAAGACTTAACAGTAGTAGTGTTTGGATGAACCGCTTTTAAAACTAATTCATTTTAGCGATAAAACACTGACGTCACCATTGAAAACGGTTTGACACAGTCGATGAACGTGGTTCATCGGGTAAAAAATAGCTCTAATAGCATTTTTTCTAACACGCCACTTTTTGCTTCCTGAATCTCGCATCGTCTGTTTCTGATTGGACATTTGACGCAAAGAAGTTGAAAATATTCAACTTCTTGGAGCGAGTCACCAATCAAAAACAGGCGACACGAGACGCAGAAAGCAAAAAGTCGTTGTGAAAACGTAGCTTTAAGCTATTTTTCAGCGATGAACCATGTTCATCGACTGTTTCAAACTGTTTTCAAAGGTGATGTCATTGTTTTACCGTATCGCTAAAATGAGTAGTTTTTAAAAACCGGTTCAGTCCAAACAATACTACTGTCAAGTCTTAAATAAATGGTAAATAAATATTAAGAAAGAAAAATAGATAAAAAAAATATTGTGTTTAGCATACCACTGAAGATATTAACGCTAAACATGCGTCAAAACACCGATATTTCTTACCCACCATCAAAACTGTTTTCAAACCATTCTCTAGAAAATGGTTCAAAACAAAAGAAACTGTTTGAAAAATGTTTGTTCATGACGTCAGCCTTTCAACACTGAAAAGTGAATGGTTTAAAACATTTCAAACTGTACGCTGGCTAAAAAATACATTTAGCTGCTGATATACAAATGTAAATTTAGATTAGGTATTCTCAGCTGGTTCCCAAACAGTGAGTAGTACGTACAAGTGCATTTATATTATCTTAAATAGACAACATTCGTCTATCACAAGAGTATAAGTGAAATTAGCTTGTCTGGAGTAGTTGGTACAAATAATATAACTATACATATATTAAGATCACACTATAATACTCATAGACGATAGTATATGTGCACTTGTACTATTAATACCAATAATTTAATATCACCCTCAATAAGTTAATTAATTTGATGTTAATTTATACTATGCCATTCAAAGATTTTAAGCAGTAATAAGAATGCTTTATACACTTTTAATGCCGTTCTTTTTTTAACATATACTATTTGAATCACTTCAGTTACAAGAAAATTTCCCACAATACATTTATACTGTTAATGTCATCTTCAAGATAATAAAATTCTTATTACCATGGTACACTTATCTCATTTTGTCCAAAAATCGACTTATACTCTTTTGGCCATCCACCAGAGAATTAATACATGACTAAAGAAATAAGGTAGGTGTGAGGAGGCATTATATAATAAAAATCTAAATTTTTTGAAATCTTACTAAGGGCAGTAAATGGAAAAAAATATATTTATTGTATTGTATTAATCAAGAAAATACAAGAAAAAACATTTCTTGATATTTGTGATAAAAATCACACATACATACAAAACACACCGAATACAAGTAATAGAAAACAATTTAAAAAACGTGCCACTATTTACTTTAAAAAATTGGCATTATTCTAAATACTTACAATATAATCACTATCTTTGTCTTTTGGTCCAGCGCTGAAGTAAACTCTGTATGCCTTACATGCTTTTCCTACTTGCTCATCATTTCCAGTTAAACCTAGTAGTCTGGGGCTGAACTCTGAACAGTATTTTCCTACAATTTCAGGTATATCTCGATTGGGATCAACTGAGATAAACATTGGCTGAATCTTTGGCATTTCTTCTGATGCATCTAGACATTAAAATAAATATTTATAGGTTAGGGTGTTACTTATTTATAAATGGGAAAATATATTTTTTAAAATTTCTGAAGAGCGCGCACTGGTATTTTGTGACACTACATCTAAAAGTAGAATGTACAAAATTTTAAAAAATCGGAAAATTTTATCCCGTCTTTCAGAGAGGTTGAATTTATCGGTATGTAAGATGTGATTGTTGAATAATACTTACGAATAAATAAGAAGTGTAGAATTTAACCAACATCTACGCTTTTAATAAGGATAGTAGATAACTGAATCCCCTTCCGCATTAGTTGTAATGTCATGAGGCCTATATAGCAGTAATCGACTACGGTAATGGTGAGCGAGCGGTTCAATTCACAGTTGTTTTCTTTCATTTACTTATATTTTGTATAGTCTACTTTTTGCTACAGTTTAATTATTATTTCTAAAATAATGCCATCATTAGGAGAACAAATTTATCTCATTGGTTATGGTTATCCAAAATATCACAGGGCTCCAAAGGAAAAAAATATAACCGATGTGTATGGAGTGGAATTTTAATGTTTGAACCAATTTACTGATTTATTATTTGAAGTAGCAGGATTTATAATTAAATACTATCAATTTTTTGGTTTAATGCGGTTAAAGCAGAACAAGCACCTGTAAATGATAATTGAGATTATAAATTATACGTTAATTAAAAGCAAATTGCAGATAAGGTAGTTTCCATATTTTTAAATCATTTATATTATTTGAACGAATAGTGTGTGTGAATCGCTTTATTCAATGGCAGAATTGATGGAAAAACTAAAGCAATGCTGGTAAAGAGAAACATAAGTGTTGACCTGGATGAAGAAAAATTGCATAAAAAGCTAATATTGAAGTGGTTAAATTTAAGACAATTTATAAAAATTAAAATCCTCCTTAAAAGATTTAGTATTTCAACTAATTTTTAAGAAGAGTTCCAAACACTTGGAACAATTTGAATGACTGATGAAAAATATTTTAAATAAATAAATTAAAGGTTGCAAGTCACAGCGCATAAAGAGGAATAAAATTAATACCTAGAAGAAAATTGTGAAAAATCACAAAAGATGAAGAATAGAAACATTTATTTAAATTATTTTTTATTTATATTATCATTTAGTTTTTTATTTTTTTTAACACATTTTTTTTGTTTTTGGTTCAGGTTATTCAAAATGTCAAAGAATGCCAATTTATAAAATTTAAGAAGCCCGTCTAAATTATTATAATAATAATAAGCCGTTGTATTTGTAGATGCTGCAAGATTGAATATATTTATTATAATTTACACAAATATTTTTTTCTTTTCTTGATTTAATATTACAATCTAACTCATTGAAAAAACATCTGTTTTGTATAAAGTAATTTATATAAAAGAAAATGTACAATTTCTTAAGCCCTAAAAGTTCAACTTCTCTATAACACGGGTTAAAATTATCTGATTTTTTTTAGATTTTGCCCTTTTTAGTTTTAAACGTCATGTCACAACATGCAGGTGCGCGCTCCTCAAATATCCAAAGCTTGAAAATTTGGCACCCAAGTACATGTATTATTTAATAAGGTAAATGTCAAATTATGTTAGTATGACACCTAATTTATTCATTTTTTAGTATAAATACCTATCAAAATAGGGTAAATTTAAATTTTTTGTGAGCTGTCAAACCAACATAATTTATTTTCTAAAAATAATAGTTTAAGCTAATATGATATTTACATAGGCATTATCATATACAAAATTAACATAATAACAAGATATATCTATCTAATTTATAAAATATTCAAATATTATTTCTGGTCTACCTAATATATCGATAACCGCAGCCATTTTCTCCAACTCATCTGGGCAGATGTCAGGGCAATGTGTAAACCCAAAATATATAAGAAGCCAGTGTCCCAAAAACTCATCACTTGATCTTAATTTTCCACTACTATCAACTAATTCAAATTTACCACCTATCGATGCTTTTCCTAACATTCGTTTTCTTTCTCTCATTTGTGCTTTAAATAAAGGGGCGTTTAATACGACATAATTTATTAAAAGCCTACACTAGTCACTATACCTTCTTCTTTTTCTTTTTTTATATACCACATAAATGTAAGGAGACCTCCACCTAATACTGACGTAATGGCTAAATTTTTCCAAGATATCGGACCCACTCCTTTCCCTGGAGTTCTTTGTTTTGGAGGGGTCACTCGATTATTGCTGTACTTTCTAAAATCTTCGAATACTTTACCCCTAAAAAAATTCTGAAAAAAAACTGGAAATAAATATGAGTGATAAATTGTTTGTTAATAAAATAACATTACTTGAGGAATATTGTGTTTCATGCTAAAATTTCGAAAATTACTTATAGCAATAATCCGACCTAGGTTAGACATGGTTTGAGGTTAATTCAATCACAGAACAGTTAAAAATTACAATTAGCTGCCAGTGCTACCACTAAAAACTAAAAGCCCCAGATTAAAATCACTAGGGCTTTTCGGGTGCAGTGAAGTTATAACCAGTGGTTTTGACCGTCGACAATAAAAGCATAAGTTTTATGGTCGCAGATTTTGACCAATCGGTTTTCATTGGATAAAAACATCAAAAGGTTGCGTTTTCACAGGATCTAACTTAAATTTATAAATGGCTGTTAAAATTTTTCTGTTAGTAATATCGAAAAAACGAAAACATATGGTCCATTCTAAATACCATATAGATTTAATATATAAAATTACAGGCAGTACTAATGCGTATTTTTTTACCTAGAAAAATACGATTATTTAGTTTCATAAAATGACATAAAATATTCATATTTTCCAAGTTAAAAAAAATACTCCTGTAATTATATATGTATATTAAATCTATATGATATTTAGAATGAACCATGTGTTTTCGTTTTTCGATATTATTAACAGAAAAATATTAACAGCGATTTAACGATAATATGGTGACGAGCGAGTGCTAACGCTCATGCAATCAGAATACAATATGGTAGTACCCAGTTACTATTATTTCTGCACCCGAAAAGTCCTACTGTCGCATATTTAGAAAAGAACTCGCTCAAAAAAACTAATTTTTAAAGATATTTAAATACGTTATTCTTAAATCTGTTTTAAAATAATCAGTGTATAATGTTTAAGAGGTAGTAAATATAAAAAAAAATAAAAAATGTTAATATGTTTTGGATAGTACTTTTGTTGCCTAGAAATAAAGGGTAGAGTGGGGCTTAACGATACCAAGGATTTCTTTGACGATACACACTGATCGACATAATAAATTATAGTTTAACAAAAACAATCTGATTTGAATCGATATTATTTAACTGTAATTTTCGTCAAATCATTGGACACGTTTAACGAATGCAACTGTTGAGAATTAGCGCCCACCTGTTTAGTTATTATTACTGTTAACAGGCGTAATTTCTTTTAACGGTAGGAAGCGGAAGATATTACCTGTGCTGATTAGAAACAGCGTAAAATTTGTCTATGTCTACGTTGAGCAGCAGTTTCCAGTTAGCGCATAGTCAACCGTTTCGTTCAGCGAACTGCTGCCGGTCAACCCCCCAAAGGTTGCGTTCGCTAAATGCGTCCGTTGTTTTATTTCCGATCATCTGAATATGGGGGGAAATGAGAGTTCTGTATCAACCCCCCACCCTTTTACCCCACCATTTTTACCCCCCACCCTCTCTACCCCACCACTTTTACCCCCACCCTTTTTACCCCAACACTTTAATCCCCACCACTTTTGCCACCACCACAATGGAGAGTTCTGTATCACCCCCACTTGTCAAACTACTATTTCCCCACCAAAGTCAATAACCGGTCAAGGCCAACTAGGGTATCAATAACCAGTTGTTATAGGGGTTTATAAGTATAGGTGTGCCAATTCAGTCACTCACTACAGCTTAAATACCATGTATAGTATTGTTACGCCACTGGACTGTGCAGACTGGTTAGATTAGGCTGGAATTGTACACGAACGGTCGGGAATATTCTGGAGTGCTCTAGACCGGGAGAATGGATGTATAAATACGACGCACGGTGGGCCGAGATTTAATCTTAAGTTGAACGTGAACGAGTGAAGAAGTAATAAGAAAGAGACTTATAAGTGTTCAGTTGTGATTATAGTTAAGACATTAATTATTCTATTGTTATTAATTGTTAATTAGTAAATAAAGCAGTGATTAAGTGTTACCTGGACTTTCAATCAACGAATCTACGAGTACAGGTGTTTGTGAGGATAGCAAACACGTAACAATTTGGTGTCGGAAGTGGATTGGAAGAGAAATTTCTGGAATATTCGAAAAGGTTCTACAGTATTCTTCTCAGAAATTAGTGGTAACACGAAAAATAAACTACTGGACAGTGTTGGAGGACTATTTCTGGACTGAATAGTGACTTTAAAGTGAAATTTCGAGAAGTTTCTAGAACATTCGATTTAGAAATAGCTGCAAATACGTGAGTGCCGCTAGTAATAATGTGTTGTAGATTGAGAAAAAGGACTACTGGTGCAATTTCGGGAAAATTCTAGAACATTCTATTTGGAAACTATAGGGGATACGTGAATTGTGTCGACGGTAACGTGTTGTAGATTTAAAAACAAGACTATAAGTGACTTTTAGTGACAATTCTAGAACATTCGATTTGAAAACCACAGAAGATACGTAGACTGTGTTAACGGAAACGTATTATAGACTCAATACAAGACTTATTAGTGATATTTCGTAAAAATTCTCGAACATTCCATTGGACAATTGTGGAGATGTTAATTTTGTCAACACAAAAGAAGTATAGACTCTAAATAAGACTTTCTAGTGCTGTTTCGAGATTTTTCTGGAACATTCCATTATTAAAATAGACGTGATATCAACATTTTACGGATTTTATAGTGTAATAAACTTTATTTTGAACTGATTTACGTGTCGTGAGTTAATGCCAACAACAAGAAGCATGGCGGAGAAACAAACACAAGACTTACTTGCAGCATTGGTGCAACAAATGCAAGAACAAAGGAAGATTATGGAAGATCAAGAAAGAAGACGACATGAAGAAAAAGAAGAACAAGAGAGAAGACGACGGGAAGAAAAAGAAGAACAAGAGAGAATACGACAAGAAGAGAAAGACGAACAGAGAAAAATTATGGAAGCTCAAGAGAGAAAACGCCAGAAAGAAAAAGAAGACTTAAGAAAAATGATGGAGGGCTTGGAAATAAGACGCCAGGAAGAAAAAGAAGAACAAGAGAGAAAACGCCAGGAAGAAAAAGAAGACGATAAAAATGATCGAAGGCTTGGAAATAAGACGACAGGAAGAAAAGGAAGAGCAAAGAAAGGAACGCCAGGAAGAATTAAAACAAATTATGGAGGGCAGCATCAAGTCATGCTCTCGGTCACTGAACAATTGAAGGAAGATGTACAGGCTGAAGTCATGGAAGTTAAAGATGAAGTCAGTGAATTTAGAGGAAAGTTTGAAGGAGAAATAACTGAAGTTAAGGAAGAAGTAGCCCGACTTAAACAACAATTAAGGGAGAAGGGTGGCCAGTTAGTACTGTCGTCTGGTACTAGGTTACAACCACCTTCCTTCGACGGTCAAAGTTCATGGTCAACATATAAGAGACAATTTGAGGCAGCTGCACGTTCAAATAACTGGAACGATGAGGAAAAGGCAACAGCATTGGTATTAGCACTAAGGGGGGCAAGCATTAGACCTGCTCCAAACAATTCCTGCCGCACACCAACAAAACTTTAGCATTTTAGAGGCAGCATTAGAACTAAGATATGGCGACCAACATCTCGCCCAAGTATATCAGGCTCAGCTCAAATCACGCAGACAACGAGGTGGAGAAAGCCTCCAGGAGTTCGAAGCTGCGGTAGAAAGATTAGCCCATCTAGCCTATCCTGATGCACCAATGGAATTTCAACAACAGTTAGCAGTTGGTACATTTATTGATGGAGTAAGGGACCAGGAAGTTAGGCGAATTCTTAAGTTGGCGAGACATAAGCTTAGTAGTGAGGCTTTAGTACATGCACTGGAGATTGAGGCTGCCTATGAGGATACCACACAACCAAATCAGAGAGTACGAGCCGTGAGTGTGGAAGAAGACAAGCCAGACAATACAACACAAAACCTGATATCTGATCTACACAAGATGTTGACCCAACTACTGACAAAATCGAACTCCCAGCAGAGACAAGACCAACAACAAAGTAGTGGGAGGCCGAATGGAGGCATCCGTTGTTATAGATGTGGCAAAGTGGGCCATATCAAGAGGAACTGTCGTCAACGCAGCCCAGAAAGGGTAAATGCTGCTGTGGTTGAGGAGCCTCAGGAAAACTAAAGATGGCTGGCAATTTGGGGACTACGCTGGCCAAGAAATGGTGTGACCCCCGAGAAATAAAAGTTTCCCAACTTCGGAGAGTTCAAAGTAGTCTGTTGTTGGAGGGGTATGTAAATAAGAATAAATGTGTGTTCACAATCGACACAGGAGCTACGTCATCAATAGTACGTTCAGGATTCATAGTGGGTTTCAAAGTAAATAAAGAACAGAATGGATTAGTCATCCGAACAGCTACGGGAGATAGGGCGGCGGTTCATGGGGAAGTCGACAATGAGCTGCAGATTGGCCGCTTATGTTTTAAACATCAAGTTATCGTAGCTGACATTACAGATGACTACATTTTAGGATTAGACGTTATGGAAAAATATGGATTTGTACTTGATGTTGGAGAACGAGTTCTCAGGATTGGAAATGAAGAAATTATTCTTTCAACGGCAGATGAAAAATTTCATAATATTAGGCTACTAACTTCGAGGACAGTAAAAATTCCTGCAAGAACAGAGAAAGTAATTGAGGCAGTCCTGGAGGAAAATTCTGTGGGACACCGCTTTGGCCTCGTTGAGAAGGATGACTCAATTAAAATTACAAATAATGTGATCCTGGCAAGGACTTTAACACAGACTACAGATAAGATACCGATTAGAATGGTTAACCTAAATTCACACTCAGTGACGTTCAAAGAAGGCGAAGCAATTGGCACTTACGAACCAGTCATATGGATTGCGAGATGTGAAGAACAAATCATTGGAGCTTCGTCTACCGATATGGACCAAGAAGTTGTAAAGATGTTAAATGCCCAGTTAAAACATTTAACTCCAGATGAACATAAGGAAGCTTTAAAATTTTTGAAGAAAGAAAGTACAGTATTTGCAAAGGATACAGAAGCTCTTACAAAGACCAACATAGTGCAACATCGGATAAATACTGGTGAATCAGCTACTATTCGTCAACCACCTAGGAGGCTCCCATTAGCAAAACAAGAAGAGGCTTCTGCAATGGTATAGAAGATGCTTAAAGACAGAGTAATTGAGGAATCAACCAGTCCTTGGTCGTCGCCAGTAGTTGGTTGCTAAAAAAGATGGAACTTTAAGATTCTGTGTCGACTACAGGAAGCTGAATGACGTCACTAGAAAAGACAGCTATCCGTTACCCCGAATTGATGACACACTAAGTACGCTGGCAGGTTCACAGTGGTTTTCCACTCTAGATCTTCGAAGTGGATATTGGCAAGTGAGACTTAGGTTAGATTTTAAGGAGCATCTGAAGAACCTTCAAGAAGTGTTTGGAAGAATAAAAAATGCACACCTGAAATTGAACCCCAAAAAGTGCCTAATGTTCCAGAAAGAGGTAAAATTCCTAGGACATGTCGTGTCTTCGGAGGGGATAAGAACAGACCCAGACAAGATTTCCTCAGTACGAGATTGGCCGAGGCCTTCAAATGTTCACGAAGTACGAAGCTTCCTTGGTCTATGCACTTATTACAGACGATTTGTGGAACGATTTGCTGATATTGCGAAGCCACTACACCGGCTTACAGAAGAGAAGGTTCAGTACCAATGGACACAAGAGTGCGAAACATCATTCAGAACACTAAAATCAGCACTGTGTTCGAGTCCGATTCTTTCATACCCAGAACGGAAAGGTCTCTACGTATTAGACACAGATGCCAGTAATTCTGAACTTGGATGTGTTCTTTCCCAAATTCAAAATGGACAGGAAAAAGTAATTGAATACTTCAGCAAGACGTTGTCGAAGCCAGAACGTAACTATTGTGTGACACGGAAGGAACTATTGGCCATTGTCAAGTCCATAGACCATTTTCACAAATACCTATATGGATAACATTTTAAAGTTAGGACCGACCATGCTGCATTAAAGTGGTTATTACAATTGAAAACTCCAGAAGGCCAACTAGCTCGTTGGATAGAAAAACTGCAGCAATACGAGTTTAAAATCGAACATCGTCCTGGAAAATCCCATAGAAATGCAGACGCTCTCTCCAGAAGACCCTGTCGGGAAGACTGCAAGCACTGCCACCGGGTAGAAAAACAACAAGGGATAATAATTGTAAACACCGTTAAAATTGATGTTCCTGACGATTGGACAAGAGAGACATTAAGAGAAGAGCAGTTAAAAGATCAAGAAACTGGTCCTATTCTGGAATGGAAAGAAAGAGGAGCCCGACCAGGCTGGAAGGACATTTCAGACAAGGCGGTGGGATTGAAGGCTTTGTGGGCACAATGGGATTCCCTTAGAGTAGAGGATGCACTGTTGAAAAGAGCTTGGGAAAGTCCAGACGGGAAGAAAATTTCTTTGAGATTGGTAATTCCCAGGTGTCGCATATCAAAAGTACTCCAGGAAGTGCATAATGGAACATCTGGCGGACATTTTGGCATCAACAAAACTCTCACTAAAGTACGCGAACGATTCTACTGGGTGAACAGCCGCCAAGATGTGGAAGCTTGGTGCCGCAAATGTGAAGTTTGTGCGGCAAGTAAGGGGCCACGGACAAGAAGTAAGGGCCAAATGAAACAATATAACGTAGGGGTTCCTTTTGAGCGAATTGCGATCGATGTAGCTGGTCCATTCCCCGTGACAGATGATGGGAACAAATACATCTTAGTTGCCATGGATTATTTCAGTAAGTGGCCTGAAGCTTATGCCATACCCAACCAAGAAGCAGCCACTGTCGCTCAAGCTCTGGTAGACAATCTAGTATGTCGATTTGGCGTGCCCCTAGAATTGCATTCGGATCAAGGAAGAAACTTTGAATCAGGGGTGTTTCAGAAGATGTGTCGCCTACTGGGAATTCATAAGACAAGAACAACAGCCCTACATCCACAATCAGACGGAATGGTCGAGAGATATAACAAAATCATGGAGGAGCACCTATCCAAAGTGGTTGAGAAACATCAGACAGATTGGGACCATCACTTACCTCTTTTCCTTATGGCATACAGGGCCTCCATTCATGAAACAACAAAACAGACACCGGCTCGCGTGATGTTTGGACGTGAGATTAGACTGCCATGTGACTTGGTGTTTGGCACACCGGATGCGGAGCGACTTTCCGTAAATGATTACGCCGATGAAGTTGGTGAACGGCTAAGGAACATTCATGAGCTGGTACGAGACCGAATTGCCATAGCAAGTGATCGCATGAAGGCTCGTTATGATCTTAAGGCGAATTCAGGAGGGTTCCAGGCTGGAGATTTGGTTTGGCTATATAACCCACAACGAAAGAAAGGCAGGTCCTCGAAGCTTCACCCGCCCTGGGAAGGTCCTTACACTGTGGTCACCAGACTAAACGACGTTGTATATAGAATTCAGCAAAGTCCAAAATCCAAAATGAAGGTGGTGCACATAGAGAGACTAGCCAAGTATGCAGGAAATAATGAATTGCCTGATCGGGACGTTCAGGCTTAAGGAGGGGGCAGTGTTACGCCACTGGACTGTGCAGACTGGTTAGATTAGGCTGGAATTGTACACGAACGGCCGGGAATATTCTGGAGTGCTCTAGACCGGGAGAATGGATGTATAAATAAGACGCACGGTGGGCCGAGATTTAATCTTAAGTTGAACGTGAACGAGTGAAGAAGCAATAAGAAAGAGACTTATAAGTGTTCAGTTGTGATTATAGTTAAGACATTAATTATTCTATTGTTATTAATTGTTAATTAGTAAATAAAGTAGTGATTAAGTGTTACCTGGACTTTCAATCAACGAATCTACGAGAAGAGGTGTTTGTGTGGATAGCAAACACGTAACAGTATTAAAAAAATATTTTCAGAATGTTTCTTTACCATAAGCAGAACAACAGAACAAGACAAACAAATGTATACAAAACAGTTTTTTTCGCTTCCCATTCGAACTTTTAATACAGAAGCATTGGGAAATTTCTCGCTGGACTATTTGAGAAATTTTGATTGTGGAGAAATATCTACTATATAATATGATAAACTCCCGAAAGAGTACCAAGCGGATAGCGTAATTACTAAGAAGTCGTTTCGCTGCTTTGATCACTGGCCGACAGAAGGCAATGTTCCAGATTGCCCCCTACCTTTCAAGATTAAATGTTACAATTGCATTATAAATAAAATTCCACAGAAGAATGCAAAAGTAGAAAAGTAATTGAGAGGCATCTATATGGACACAATGCATTCCATGATTTCACCGATGAAGAAATTAAATATTTTGCTTTGTTTTATTTCATGAACAATGTTGAAGGTGAACATTTATTACGAAGATGGTATGCATTGCCTGAAAAATATAAAGCGAATGCAAGTCTTCAGTCAAAACTACCCTGTTTGGTGCACAACCCTGAGGATAAGTGGGGCATGACCAAAAATAGATTTGTTTATAAATATGAATGTTATGAATGTATAATGAATAAAACAAATAAATAAGAATCAGTTTTTATTATATTCTATGTTACCAAATTATTATTAAACTTTACATTACTTAAAATCTTCGCACAGATAAAGACCAGTAACTGATATAAATAATAAAAGTAACTAATTTTGTAAAACCCGTGATAAATTTGGAAAGAGGAAAATATAGTTGGAGTGGAATAAAAATACCTGTTTAATAGCCACAGAAATTTTATTAATCAAAAATAAAAATTATGTAGACTTAACATTTTCTATATTATTATCTTCATTACTATCAGCATCCTCATCATCTTCCTCGTCATCTTCCTCACCATCGTTCAATTTATAAAGCTGTTCAGGAGACAAATATTCTTTAATGCGATGAAGAAAATCACCTAACTCTATTGCAATTAGTCCATTTACGAGACAACTTTCACATATTGTTTTGTCCAGAAATTGTTCACAGATTTCAGCACATTTATCGTATTTTTCACAAAGTTCAGTGCACTGTTCTGCGGAATAGAATCTTCCCAAACCATAAATAGCTTCATGCTCAGCATCAAATTGAAGATTATGAAATTTCTGCACGAGATGCTTTACGCCACTCTGTAAGTCAGTGATTTCAACTTCTTGTACGTAACACATCCACATGATGATACTATTTCAATTAGTCAATGTTACTGTAGACTAAATAAACTAAGTATAGAGTTCGGTATTATGAGCAATGCCCCACCAATAAACCAGTACAAAACCGGTATTTCCGGATTTTTAAGCTGAAGGAAGGGGGGCATCCTTCAGCTTAAATAAAACCAATTATAAGATGTTTATTATTTATTTAACAATTATTACATTATGTCACGTAACAAAAATAATTGAAGTAAATTACTTAAATTAAAATAATTTATATAAAACTCATTAATTTCGTCATCATCAGCAGGTTCTATGAGTTCTTTTGCTAGTCTTATTAATTCATCCAAATCACCTTCTTTTGTCTCAGATTTTGAAAGAATTTTTTTTATGACCCAAGCCAATGTTTTAGTTAGGCCAGGAACAACATAGCGTTTATCGTCGCGTGAAGATAAAGCTACCTTGTTTTTTAATTCCGTATAAATAGTGTGTAAGTAAGATCTGAATACATACATTTTACGGTATTCTGATCCACCTTTTTCAACATGTTTATAATCCGCAATATGCAGATCTTTGTTAATAACATTTTTTTATATTCCCTTAGCCTTTTTTGTTTCACCTTCATTAAATTCAACACAGTATGCTTTAGCTCCAGTACCGTAGAAACTTTTTATAGGAGTGCCAGCATATTCATCTTTCATTTTGCCGATAATCGATTGATTTTTAGGTACACCATGAGTATTCTTTTCTGCATAATTAGATGTATCAAACCGGTCAATATTTGTTTTGATGTCGTCATAGATATTATCCGTTTGAATTTCTAAAATAAGTAAATCTGTATCAGTGTAACAGAGAGATGCATTTTCACCGTATTTAGTTTTAATGAAGTTATAAAAGAAATCGTATATGACTGTTTTTGATATATCTAGAATTGAAAAACCTACGTATAATGGTTTATCATAATAAATTTTCAGATGAGCCATGTGAACAGCCACTAAATTTTCAGAAAAAACTGAAGCCGATTTGAAATGTGGCATGCTTATAAATCCTTCCATTCCTCTACTACCACGAATGTTTTCCCAATGGGATAGAAGTTTCATGTCAACGCGCTTATCTACGGTCTCCATGGTTTTACCAAATATGGAGTTTATAAAATATTTAAATAAGTCCCTTTCAAATCCTGTTTTTGATGAGTTTCTTAATAATGTGTTTAAGTTAATATAAGATTTCAACCACGGCGACTGTAAAAATTCCAAAATTTTATGAATTCTTTTAATTTTTAAGCCGTGTTCTATACACTGCTTTAAGTTCCTATAATGAATGATATAATTATACTTGTTGTGTAGACTTAGAAGAAGCTTAGAATTTTTGCTATTAGGAGGTGTAAAGTTCTCTGGACAAAATGGCAAATCATTGTGAGCATTGTGTAAGCTTTCAGGGTATTCAATATCAACTTCTAATATATAACCTTTAGCAAAATCATCGTCTATTAGTAGCGGATTCAAATTTGAAATTTCGTTATTGTTAAGCCATCTAAATTTACCCATTGGGAGGTTCTGAGACATTGCCCAGCCATAAAGGTTTGTAGCGTCTAAATAAATTATAAAGGAATTTGGCTTTGAAGCATCATAATCGCCGACAAACGTATTCTTGGCAATAGCTTTTCTATTACTGCACTGACTCACACCGTCACGAATATCCTTTCTGAAAAAGTGGAGCATGTCAATATCTGTAAGAAGTTCTAGTGTAACACCGGTTTTACGCAACATCGCATCCCAGCTTAACGAGGGTGCCGTTATATATTGAGCCGGATCTAACTTATAATTATTCAGAGAAACTTTACGGAAATTTTCGAAAATATCCGCTAATAACCATACATCCGAATGTAAATAAATATCAGAATATTCACTCACAGTTTGACACTGAAAGGTGCGCCATACATCATTCGCTCGACTATATTCCTCGTCGGAAATACTATCACCCCGTAAAATATCAAAAAAACTTTCCTTAGAAGGCAACTTATTTTCTTCAAGCTTTGTCATAGAATCAATTAATACCCTTACGACGTATTAAATCAAACTTATGCTGATCTTCAAAATACTTTTTTATTTCTGAGCATTGTTGAGATTCTAGTGTTTGAGTTAATTTATCTAGAGAGGTAGGTAAAAAGCGAAAAGTATCTAAAAATCTCAATTTTATGAAAACATCTTTTTCTCTACCATCATTCTTCTGAACTAACATAAATTTTGAAATTGTTATATATTTTTCTTTGTTTTGAGTGAGAACATCAATTTTTTAATGGCTTAAGGCCAATTTTTTATAAAAAGATGACAGTCATAATTTGTAAGATTATGGAAAAATACCGGGATAAATTTCGGTAATTTATAATTTAAGTTACAATTCGCGTGAGCAGCACCGCGATAAATTCCAGTCAAGTGACAGTGGTCACGAACTTTAAGGCTATTATCGCTAAACGGTTTATCGCAGATATGGCAAGAGCAACTATTATTAAAATTTTCTTGTTCAAACGTAGAAAGCTGTTGCATGGGTTTGATATTTTTTAAATATTTATTATACAGTTTAATTGCAACTTCTTCAAGTTTTTCCATAAAGATCTCAGCAACATTTAAACCACAATAATGCACAAATTCCGACAATGTGTCATCGAAACTACATTTCACGTAAAAAAAAAATGAATATGGCTCATGTTCGTAAGTTTTTAAAGTGGACGATGATTCATTTGTTGATTGAGCGTGTTGAATTGGTTTTAAAATACTTTCAAAATATGCATATACGACAAAAGGAACCGTAAGCTGTTTTTCGAAATTGACAAATTTGAGTAAATTTTCGGGAAGCGTTTCCCCAAATTTGTTCACTTTAATATCAGTCGTCGGTAATTTCGTACATATGAAATTGCAATCATGTTCCTCATGTAATTTCAACTGTTCTAAAGTTCGAAAGAATTGTAGGCAACCATTACAAATATATGTTTGACCATTGTGCTTAGATCTTTGACTAGATGTTAACCTGGATAAATTTTTAATATAGCAATAATGATTATTCCCATCTGTAATGAGCAAGAGATTTACGTGTGTATTTTTTTCTAGATTCTGTAAAATAATATGGTCCTACAATTTCACAAACCGTCTTACCGTTTTTAAATTGATTGCTAATACCAAATACATTAACTGAAATATTATTTAGAGTTTCAAATTTGGGAATATCTTTTAGTTTAACAGGAAACTCAATACCTGTCAAATTCAGTACAGTTGAATAATGTATTTCGCTTAGCTCTAAGCGATTTCACTATTATCGTTTTTCACTAGCCGAACTGAGGCAGCACTCGGGCAGCACTGAGTCTACACTGGTTATGTCAGACATATGCTTTAATGCAATCGAAATGGAATGGCAGTTCGATCCTGGATACCCAAGAATTCAATATAAATTTAATAATATTTTCAACAAATCCTTCAATTTTTGGCAGGTGTTTATGTGTGCTGAAACTTCGTGTGATAAAATATTACTTAAAGCAAGAGTTCCTGCTCTAGTTTCCCACTGGAATTAAAAACGTTCCTGGCCTGACCAATGGAATATGGTGCACTTTTGCGAACTAGTTTTAACAATGGAAACCACTATATGATAGTGAATGGAATTTGGCTATTATTTCAATGCTACCAACAACGAGAATAATAAAAGTCCCGAAAAATGTTCATGTTCGTGTTTTCGTATTTTCACTTGGAGGGAACGAAAAGGACATGTAATATTAGATTCTAAAGAAAATTGTAGTATTTTTCATCATGTCCAGTATTTTGCAACCTGTGGACGTAAATATCGGTAGATCACCTGCTCGGTAAGTGAAGAATTAAATAAGATTTAATTCAACAATATATCTGTTTTTCGGCAATTTAGCAAACGAGCAAGGTACGATGAAGATGTTGATGAAGTCAATAAAAGTGGTAGATGGAGTTTAAATAAAAGTGAGGTAGTTTTGCATGAAGTATATGATCATGGAGTTGGACGTTTAGACTGTGATGCTGAAGAAGTTCTGACTGATGATGATACAATATTTAATAAGAATGAACCAGGAGCTATAGATGTTTCATGTTGTTCTATGACACCAAATAGTAGGGATAAGCAAGTAAGATATAAAATTCATAATATCTTTACAAATGTATGTTATGCAAAGGTTTTTAAAATTTGAGAGTGCATATCATACTGAGGAATGGGAACTAGCGAGGCACTAAGTAGCAGCTGTGGTGCTATTCCACTAGTAATTTTATCACAGGTTGATCTCTAGATGTAGGTAATATATTTTATCCAACTTCAATAAACCAATGATGTGCCAAAATTATCCAATTCCAAAAGAATGTGTCTAAAAATCTAAAACTCACTTTACTCCTTTGACGCATAAATAACAATTATAGAAGCATAATGATTTTTTTAAATGAAGTTACACTTATAATAACTATTTTTACTTATTATAAAGAAAATTATATTGCTTCAGTCTTTCCCCCTGCCAATTGTCGGCATTCTTTGTAAGTCTTTATTAGAAAAACTACATTTTGCGTCCCTGAATTTTGTTGCTCTGTGCAGAAACACATATTGCTCATTGGGTTTCGCCAATCCTGCACTCAGTTTCGGTTTGATAACCCACTGAGGTTGCTTTGGAACCAACACCATCTTATATTGGTAAGAAATCTTCCATACAGAGCAAGAACCCAGTAACTCAAACAAATCAAGTTTTCAATAGAGAGTTTATTGTTATTTTTGAAATTATTTTGTAAAAATTAATTTTATGCCATCAGAAATGAATACCTACATATTCTAGATGTATCTAGATTAAACTTATGATTATAAAAAAAAATTGATAGTATCAGCTCATTTCAAAATACTGAAATCACATTTGCTCAGTACCTGAGTACTGCTTGCAGAAACTTAATCAATTTTGCCTGTAAATGTATTAAATCTGCTTTTATTTAAAACCAGTTTTAAAATGAACCATTTGATTTTTTTTTGTTTTTAACATCATTTATATTAACATTCTGGTGGAGTTTAGTACATTACTATTCCACGACCCAACCAGGACACACACACACAACAATCATCCCTGCGATATTAGCCAGAAAGCGCAGCTGAGACTCGAACTCAGGAAAATAGACAGTGGCTAGCCATGTTCTGCCACACAACGATGCTCTAACTGACTGTGCTACCGTCTCAATATTTTAAAAATGCAACTATACATCCATGCCCTAGCCAGGATTTAGATTCGGGGCTCCTTGGTCTTAAGCCTAACATATTAGCAATGAGCCACTTAGTTTTCGACTTTCGTTAATGGAATAAAATAAAATAAATTTAGCAAATTTATAGTTTTTTGTTAGATACTTGATAAAATTGTGGCCTTACTCAGTCAAGTCACCCATCTCTTTATATTATGCAGGGTAGATTTTCATTTTCTAACGCTCTTTTCTAAGATTCTTGACTCATCAAATTTAAGATTTAGAGTCAATGACCACTTTCCTAACTGCTTATACTAAGAAAAAATATCGAGATGTATGTACACTCCTATTTTCTGTTAACGTTTTGATAAATACAAAAAAGTTTACCAACTTCTTAATGTTTAATCACTAGATAATAACTAGAGATCGAGAGGTACTGATAAATGACGTATTCCAGGATTGAAACTAGAAGATGTGTCACGTAAATATGTTCATGGCATATATGACATAATATCTTACCTTGTGGTTATTTTGGCGAGTTCACTAACATCCAAAGTTAATATGAAGAGGGCTGAAAGTATTGGTGAATGTAATACTAAACACATGTATTTTTAACTAATGATCACAAGATTAAAAGAATATTACAATGCACCCAATAAAACATTTGCCACCTTCCAGTTGCAAGCATTAGTAGTTTCATCCACACCAATCCATACATATTTGTCATTCAGTTCAGAATAAATTTTTTATTTAATAAGTAGCTTTAATTTGCATTTTCACTTATACCTAATGTAAGGAAGTATAGTAATAGTGATTTTTTTTTCAACCTCGAGGTTTTTATTGATTTATATGTTTTGAACCCTCCTGAATCCATTATGACTATTTTCCGAATGATGTCTGTCGTTGCGTGCGTCTGTTTGTGTGGATGTGTGTGTGAATGTGTGTATCTGCGAAATTCAAAAAATACTAATAGACTTCCCAAATTTGGCAGTTAAGATTGTGAATATTTTAGGTGACACATTAAATTTGGTGAATGTGGTACCACCAGAAAAGACATAATGAATGAAAAGAAAAAAGGTACAATTTCGGGAAAAAAAATTAAAAATTTTTATTGCATTTCTGAATGAATCTCGACGAATTATAATGAAAAAACATAACTTTATGGAAAAATCTGTTTGCATGTCTGTAGTATCGCAATAGCAACCACAGCTTTTGAAATATAGCTTTCAAATTTGGTATACTTGTTCTAAACGCAAAATACAATGAGAAATTCGGTGATGTGCAAAATTGGCCAGCTGAAGGGGGTCCACTAGACCCAAACTTTTTTGTATTTGACTTTACAAACAAATATATTCTTGATGAAAGAATATAAATCATGTCTACTATATCAAACGAATAAAATATATTTTCCAAGTACTTAAATAAAGCTGATGTAAACTGAAATTTTGTAAGCATTTTACCTCATAAAATGGGGTTATGATAAATCTGGCAGTTTGACATTTGAAATATCTAATTTAGTTACAAAAATGTCAATGTCAATAAGAAGAAATTATTAAAATATATGACATGAATTATTATTGACAGTATCGAGGGACGCTGATAATTAATTATTAAAAAATTTTTATGAAATATTTCAAGGTACTTTTTTAAAATTTAATTGTGGTAAGTGAAGAATTAAACAGAATGATTTTTTTAGATCAGGATGATATATACTGGTATAGGAAAGTTATGTGCTGGCCACATGAGATATTTTTGAGAGCATTTTCAAATCGAAATTTTGTAAACCATAAAATTCACAAGAATTACAAAAAAAAAAGAAAGTCAACACATTTTCTGTCCAGAACATTTGCACATTTTTAATATCATGATGTCAAAAAGTGGCATATAAAAATCTCAAAACCAAACGGACTTGTTACATGAATGAGTATATTCCAAAATATATATAGTTTAATGAACTAGACTCTAAAAATGACAATAAAAAGTTTGATTTTGTTTTTCAATGCAAAAAACAAATGTTACGGTAAAAACTCATAATGAAAGCAGTACTCTTCCCTTTAAAATGTATATGTATATGGGCATGATGAATGAGACTGTTGTCCCACAATATATTCATTCGTTAAGTGAAGTATTATAAAGATCTGCTGGAGACAATATTGTCTCCAACAATCAAACTTACTGAATACAGCGTAACCAGTTAGAATCCTCCTATACACTAGTCAGCCTTTGGTCAACAATGATGTAAACACCGAGATTCCTGGCCCTAATCCATCCTCAGACATTTACAGAGATACAACCACATTGGTTTGTGCGACGAACATATTCAACATATCTTGTTCCTCTTGTTCTCTTCTATTGGATCGAAATATTTTTTCGTCAGGAAAAAATAAATCATTTTAGTTTAAAAATTCTTACACAAACTCCATCCTTCTTTTTCTTGCATCTATAAGATTTTATTGGCTGCACAACGATTTCTTAATTTTGTTTCGTTAATTTCAACCATCAAGAACAAGAAAATTCTTCACCTCCTTGGTACATATTTCAGTTTTAAACAACTAACTGTTCATCTTCCTCGGCTCTGGATATTCGGGAGCCATCTGAACCTTCTAGCTGCTTAATTGTTCAATATTGCTTTAATATTTTCTTAGTAAGAGAAACCGTCGATTTGCTAACATTAATTTAATTTGCATTGGTCTTTATCAGTGGCGGCTCGTGTTATAGAACTGTTGGGGATTACAATTTTTAGATGTACCAGTTGTTACATAGGTTTAAAGTTATCGACTGTGAATGTTTTGTAGAAAAATATCTATTTTTGCATAACAGTACTTATCTTATAATAATATAAACTAACTTTTAGACAAAAAAGCGCATTTTTCGCATCATAACCACAAATCCACGTATGTTATAAATGTTTGAATTAAATGTTCGTTTTGTACGGGAAACGGATTGTTTTATGTTTAAATTCGGAGGTCTTCCTAGTCTTTTTATTTCAATTTTGTCAGTGAAAGATCGACTACAGAATGGATCCGCTATTAAACTTTGTGCAGAAATCATTTTTACGATAAAGCGATTATGCTACTACTGTTTTTGGTGTGTTGTATGCCATCGTTTAAGTTTAAAATATTGTATAGGATTCCCACCACACCTGAAAACCTTAAGAACCTGGAAGTCATGGATTTTTGGGGAAAATAGGTAAATTGTCTTCATTTTTAATAAAAATTCATAGACGGCTTGATTTTAAATAATATTTTTCTTTTTCTTTTTTGAGACTTACTACCACATGAATAATTCTTCGTTATCTAAAAAATATAGTTAGTTACCGGTTACCGTAAACTCACAAGCACAGAGGTTTATTTTTCCAGTAACATACTGGGTAACTAACTATATTTTTTAGATAATGAAAAATTATTCACGTGGTAGTAAGTCCCAAAAAGATAAAGAAAAAATTTAGAGAATGCTACGAATAATGTTCAGATAATATTTAAATAATATCTGTAGTACCTCTCATAGAAATGTTGTAACTTTATTGTTTATTTAATTTTCCGTTTTAAATGACCTTATTGGTTATTTAAATTTACTTCATAAAATTTCTACGAATATAGAAGGATTTTTCTGCATTTGTAAATATATTCTTGTTTGTACATGTCCTTTTTCGAAAATGAATGGAATGTTAGTTGTGAAATCTTTTGTTTTTGGTCATGGAAAGTCATGAATTTAAATTCTGCAAGTATGGTGGGAACCCCATTGTAGTACTTTAGTTTTATGCAAATTTTATTTATTTAATTTCAGCTAGCTATATTAGAATCAACTCTTACGAAGGAATCTTTAAACAAATTGACTTTGGGAGAGTGGGATAATTTATTAGTAAAGAAACCAATGATTCGGCCTACAGATAAAACAAGTAAGTATTTACAAAAGGCATATATAATGTTTAATTTCTATGGTGCTTGTAGTTGAGAGCGCAGTCAGTGGCAGGATGTATTTTTTTCTTGGTCAAACTGTTTTATAGAAATTGCTGCTATTTGAACTTATTTGTAGTTCAGTGCACATATGACATTCATTTTCTATATAGGAGGTGGTTTTTTTTTCTCTTTAATTACTGACAAACGACAGAGACAAAAAATGTTGTAAATGCTTTTTAACCGAGGTGCACGTTGTTGGAAATTTTTTTTTTTAATTTTTCAATAACTAAAAAAGATTGAATTGAAATTTGGTACACTCAAATGTCTAACTGAATCCAATTAATTAATCTGACTAGTTTGAGTAAACTGCCTCAATCCTATGGTGTAGAATCGTTTATGTTAATTTTATTAATTATTAATAAAAAAAAAATTTCACTAATTTTAATTGCAAATAAAATCTTACTTTGTGTTTTTTCGAATACATTTTATATATATTATCTAACATGACCTCCTTTCTATTGGATGCAAGCTTGACTAACTTAAAAGATTCTATGCCACTGGATTGAGACACTTTGCAACACCCCCCGTCCCATTGTTGGCATAACACAATACGCTGGGGATTGAACTTATTGACCGGTAGCTCAGTGAGCAGGTCGTGAATAAGGGCTTAGATTGATTTGAGTTATCACCAAAATCTAGGCTGGGCGCCAGGACTTTTGCAAGTACCAAATAATTAAAATTTTATTTTAAAAGGTAAAGATAACGTTAAAACTTGAATTCGGTTGGTAAGGAAGTGGAATAAAAAGATATTATTTTATAAAAAGTATAATCAAGACTAGTAGGTACATGTACAATTTTTACATGTCAATAAAAATTTACGTGGTTGAAGACCAACAATTAGGTAACCACACAAAAAAATATGTAATTGAAAGAGAAAAAAATGAAATGCCTGATCTCTCACAAATTTCTTCTGACCAAATAAAACTTTCACTGGGGACGAAGATCTTACATATTTCCAATGGGTTAGTCCAGCGAAGAATCCACCAACGGCTTAGCTTTTAATGGGTTCGGTGTCAATTTGACTCACCACTGTCAGTACTGCAGTTACCCTTGAAAGAAAAAAATGCCAGTTGTGTAAAATATAGTTTTTCTGCTTCACCCTGTATATAATGATCAGTTCGATCCACCAGTTATCCTCTTCTCTTAGTCCAGGTATTTACATAAAAAGGGGAGAGGTTTATGAGATCAGTATTATAGGCAAAACAAAATTAAAAGCTGTGACGTTTGAATTGTCCAGCTACGTAGACAAAATATGAGTTAACACAAATTTACAGAGTAAATTGCAAACTAAACAAACTAGGATTGGTATCCTACAATATTTTAGGAAGTTGAAGACTTCAACCAACTTAAGTATCAATAAAAGTTACGTTAAATAGAAAAAATACTAGTCCAACAAATAAACTAGGTGTAGCTACGATAATAAACAAGTGAAATAGGTATTCACTAAATGTTAAGATATTTTTGTACTAAAAGAAGTTAAGCTTCAAGAAAATACAATTTAGAATGTCTGTATACAGACAGACAACTAGAAAGATAACGTAAATAAATATTTGCTAAATATACAACATAATAGTTTTCAACTTAAAGGTAACGTTAAATTAAATCATTTATTAGTTCCTCGGAGAGAGGTTCTAATGAATTGTAGATAAAGCTAAATAAAGATATATACTTGACTATATGTTTACTTTAGATAATTAAAAGTTAATCAAGTGCCAGATAACTAGGCAGGCATCTTTGCCAGAGAACTAGGCAAAGTTCCACTAGAGCAGCGTTCATGATTAAATACTAAGTAAACGTTCAAGGAAGCAGTCGATATTTTAAATTTAGAAAAATCCTTACGTTTCTGAGGTCTGGTTGATAAATATATGCACTGGTATAAAATAATCCACCACCAAACAAATGCACCAAATTAGATAATTTTCACAATTTTCACAGGTTATAAACAAATAGGTTTGGTCCAACCAGGTGTACCAATCTCCAAATGTCACCAGTCACCTCTGTTTAGAGAGTGCTACCAACATAGCTAAGTGACCTAAAACATCAAGATACAAAGACAGAAAACAACTAACTATGATACAAAATGGCGACATCCGTTGCCTAGTAAATCTAAAATTTACAATAACCGAAAGTTAGTTTAAATTAACACGAAATTATTACAATATCAAAGGGATATTAGATAAATTGCCAGCAAGGCACGATAAATTGATACTAATCAATATCAATGATGGCTGTTCCAAAGAACAACCAAGGTGAACTGATCACCGAAAAGCAAATTCGCCCAAGGCGTAAATTAAGATAATTACGGTACAATATTATTTTGAAAATTATGTCAAAGGTACTTTAAATCAATATAGCAACTTTTTAAATAATGATGAGCATAAAATCACAAGATAATACCAGAAAACATATAAATCTTACCAGACCTCAGAACTAGAGATGGTTTCCATCAGAACGCGGCACCAGAGACAACCACTGTCTCTGGCTGCCTTAGTAAGAAGAAGGAAGCATCGTAGTATTCTGCTACCTAAACTCGATTATAGTTTGGAAAGAGACATACATTTGAGAGTAGAGTATGAGCAATAAAGATAGATAGATATTTAGTGCAAAAATCTGCAAAACCGACTGTTCCAGTAGAAATCAGTGACGCCATCTCGACTAGACTGGCAGAAACTTAATTCATCGTGGAACAACAACAAACTGGAATGAAATGGCTTGCAATTTCGTTACAAGTTTACTCAAACTATTAATTGTATTTAGTTAGAAATTTGAGCGCACCAAATCTCAATTTGACATCTTTTTTTAGTTACTGAAAAATTCTAGTCTTGTCTAAAGTACAAAAAACATTTTTTTCAACCACATTTTATGACAGTTTTTGTCTTATTTGGATCATAGAACCTCCAGCTGTTACTTGTGGGTGACTTTGAAAAACACCCTGTGTACAGAGTGACCTAGATTTTAACTGGGGAAACTTAGAGAATCAATAGAATATATGCCAACATAATATGGATTTGTTATATAAACTTTAGTTTTTGAGATAGAGGGCGCTCTGGAAATAATTGTGATATTGTTATGAAATTCAGAAGGTGCAAGTTGCGTACACATCGAACTATAGTTTTCATCTCTCCATTCAAAATTATATTAGAAAAATGCAAAACCATGCAATTTTTTAAACGATTCTCAATGGACTATTTTAGTGTAACGTCATATAATTATGCAACCTACGTACTACTGTCATGACACACTGCTTGCCTATACATCACACTGGAACTTGATCTTTAATACATATGTCTATAAAGGCGATATTTTCGATGTTTAAAGATAGCGTAGCATTTCATTTTATTTCTTTCTTGTAAGAAATATTTAAAAACTTATTAGTTACCATTTGCCATGCAAAAGGCATGTGAAAATATATACAGGGTGGTGCAATAGTGCGTCCGACTTCGATATCTCTAGTTCTATGATAGTCAGATACTTGATTTAAAAACATAAGTAAATCAGACAAAAAAGTCTGTAACCAGAAATTGTTTTCGAATATACCAAGACGATTCTACAGGGTCAAGTAAAATTTTTTTTTAAATAAAATGCCATTTATATCAGAACATTTTTTGAAACCTCTTTGTAGCCTCCTTTCACTCCTGTATTATTATCGACTTTCTCCCAACAACTTCGATGTAACAATTTTTTTGTTGAAATTATACCATTTACGTGTATATTAAAAATATCACTACAATCACAACTATCGATTTTAAGAAAAAATATGTTAGTATCAATTATGAGACATCTGTGTGATGAAACCATTTTCACTTCCTAAAAGTATACAGGGTGGCCAAAAAGGATTTTAAAATTTACAACTTTTTAAACTGAATTTTCTCAATTTTTTCAAATAGAACACCCTGTATATTTTTGCACAATGTGATGTAGGATTGAAAAACGAACATTTTCTGTACATACATTCCTATGGCTATTTGTGGCATTTTCATGCAATTTATTGAACAATAACTGCAAAATTCAGCAATAAAAATTAATAATAAGCGTGATACCCATAAAAACATCACACCAATAACAATCCAAAATTTGAAGAAAAGGATAATAAATGCTATTAGAAGTATCACTGGCAATTTTATGAACAGTAGAAACCTCATTCCAAAGACGCATAGAAATGTGTGTCAATCAAAATGGGCAACATATGGAGCACTTTTTATAATATTATATCTTCTCTTGAATTACAAAAAATATTGGAATAGGGAGATGAAAACTATGGTAAGAAGTGTACTGATGTACGTAACATTCATCTTCCGAATTTAAATTTCAGCAATATCTCAATTATGAGAAAAATCTGGGAAAAACTGAAATTAAATTAAAACCTCAAAAACTAAGCATTTTTAGTTATAAGTTTATATGACAAATTCATATTATTCTGGTGTGTTTTATCAATTCTTCAAGTTTCCCTATTAAAATATGGCCCATAGTAGAACAGATCTTACAAAGAGATGACTATTAAAATTTAGACTAATTTTCATATTTTCCATAGATTATTTTGATATGCTATCAGATGAAGTTATATTGCACATACTTAGGTGGTTGCCAAAAATATATTTAATGGACATTGCGCTAGTGTCACGAAGATTTCATAGGTTAACGCAAGATGAAAGTCTGTGGACTAGAATGGATGTATCAAATAAACATTTAGAGGCTGGTGAATTGGGCAAGATCCTCAGCAAACAAGTCATTATATTAAGATTGGCCAGATCAGAGGTACTTAAGTAATTTTCACACACCATAATGCTTATATAGTAGTGTTTTTTTTTTTTTTAGATTTGTTTTCCTCCAATATTACCAGACTTCAAGGCAGCATTACCTGATTTTAGATCACGTTTACTTTATTTAGACCTAAGTATGACATACATCTCCCCTCAATGTCTTACAATAGTGTTTAGCAAATGTAGACGTTTAAAAAAATTAAGTCTCGAAAATGTACCTGTGAACGATGATGTTTTAATAACTCTGTCGGCAAATAAGGATATTGAAATTATTAATTTTGCAATGGCCACTGGAATTCAAGAAGATGGATTAAGATATTTATTAACGAATTGTAGAAAGTAAGCAGCAATACCATATTCAATATCCTAGATATTAATATTTGATATTATACTTTCTTCATGCATGTTTGATATTGTAGAGTAGACAATAATTTTCATAATTTTTTTTAATGAAAGCTTTTGTAGTTTTTTTATCTATCCACGATGTTTTTGCCAGACTTGTGTGTGATGTTTTTTTGTTAGGTTAGTTGCATGTCATCCATACAACAGTAATATTTCAAATGGTAACTACTAGTACTATTGGTACTACTTGTTTTTTAGCTTGCATCAGCCGAAATTGGCTTTAGATTATTTGTTACCTCTGACATAACCTCAATTAATATGTGCCCTTGGGTGTGTTCTGCCTGCCCAGCAGCTGAAAAATAATACTTAACATGCTGACCTCTGATGAAAGTAAGTGTTTTGTTGAGAGCTGAATCTATCGCTGTTTTAAAGCAGCTATGATTGCTATGCCAGCCATTTCTTGGAAACGAGTCTTGATTGGCAATGTAGTTTGTAAATCGTCTACTTTTTTGTATTACGAATGTGCCTTATTAACATTGAACGACAGTGTATTTTTTTCATCTAAGCAGCAGCAGGAAGATGGTGGTAGCCAGCATAAACCATTTAGAGAACACTGCTGTGCATAGCAACTCAGCTTCTGAGTGGGCTGAACACAACCACTACTGTCCTTAGCGTATATAAATATGTGAATTGTCCAAGGCCAATATTGTAAATGAACGTTATTTAGGTGTTTTTAAAGTTTATGTGAGTTTTGATTTGTTATTTCATATCTGTTTCAGAATAAGGGAATTAAATATTGCTTGGACATACTTGAATGGTCCTAGTATTCAGTATATATGTGAAAATCTACCATCAACGATGGACAGGTTAAATTTTTCAGGGTGCAGAAAATTACTGTCTGATAAAAGTGAGTATTACGGAATTTCTAACAAACAAAATAGCATTTAAAAAATTTTGGAGTAACCTAGTACTTTAAATCATATGACAGTTATCTAATTAATTTATTCTATCATGATATGTGTTTATATTATTATCCTTGCTTAACATTTTTGCCACGCCCAATTGGTACTTCGTTTGTATGTCAGGCGCACTTGCACCATCTGTGTATATGAGATTTGCTAAGATTATTATGAATTCAGCAGTTTAAGGAAGTGTGAATATTTGCCCGCACATATTTTAATACATAACCAAGTTTAATTATATGTCTTTTGATGTTTTTTTTGTTTAGCGTTATCGTGGCATAGTTTATTAGATAACCTATCTATAAGTAGTGTCCGTTGACGTTTATTTTCTACTAGCATGCCCTGAGAATCCTGGTCTTTGCTTAGGCGTATGTAAGATTTCCATGAGAAATAAGTAGGCATTCTTTAGAATGTTTTTTTTTAGTTAGTAAAATCAGTATTCTTTAAAAAATATTATGACGCACAAGCGCGCTTTCCGTGTGGCACTAACAATTCGCATAAATAAGAGGACGGAGAACATGCGCGTCTAAAAAAAAAACACATCAATCTGGATTAAAATGGTCCTAATTTAAACCAATGATCAAAAATTTAGTTACTTGTAATAATTATTTCATTCAACAGATAAAATAAACGTTTTTGCTTGGTTCTAATATGTGTATTAATGAAGTTTTCGTTTTTATATTTCGCTTTGTTATTGGCAGTTTTAATCAATATTGAAAAGCACTACGGCCGTGGTCTTGTTTCCTTAGTTACCAAAAGCAAATTAATAGATTCATCAACTGAAATGTCATTGTTTGTCAAAATGAAAAAGGAATTAAATTTAAATGATAGTACATTTAATAATTCAAGCGGTGGGTAGATAAAGGTGTTAACTGACATTGTTTCAAAAATTGGAGTATCCTATTCAATAAAGGTGTTGTGATATTACAACTTATCACCAATGTTCCGTTATGTTTCTGTGACTAGATGCTTAGATACCGAATGGATAAAGGAGCTAAGAAACAACATAACTCTGTGTCTCTGGTGAATACAGCTTAGTAAAAACAAGGTTTTTTTTTGAAAATTAGCAATTTGCTATTTAAAACCTTTATCCATCTACCCCTTCAATTGTAACAATTAATTGTAAGTTTAATATTAACATTTACCGTAAATAATTGTTTAAATTGTTTGAACTTAATTTAATTTTTTTTCAAGAAATAATCTTAACAAATGCAAACTCATTTAATTAAGGATTCGTTCACTTTTTCAAAACAAAGTATGTTGCTTTATATATATTTTGTTCTCATGAATTGAACGAATTTAATTTTCAATAATCATGAATATACTTGTATTACTTGCTATACCCGGTAGTAGTATGCAAAATAATGACCGCAGTGAAAGTGTTAAGGCAGTTTGTTGCTACGATATTTTCCAAATAATTTCATAGACAATATGATAGTAAATTATATAAAATATTGGATATATAATATTTTGTTCATGTGTCGACACATCACACAAAATATTACTACTTGGACACAGTGCCTGTCCTGACTCAAATTCCATTACCTGTGTTGACACAGTGCATATGAGTGCCCTAGATGCAAAACTCGCTTATTGCATTAAACGATAATTTGTAAAAAGTACAAAAAACATATTTAGACTAATTTGTAACCAATCATTTGGATATTTTTTTAATCGCTGTATTAAATTCATCTTTATATGTTCCCAAAACAGTTTTAAAATATTAGGAATTTTGTGCAATTAAAGAAAAAGAATACATTTGGTGAGTTTTACACCAAACGTTTTCAAAAAGAGAGTTTTGCATAATTTTTAGCGTAAAAATAAAAAACACATTTTAAGTGATATTATTAATAATAATAATACATATTTTATAAGTTTATACATCTGTATACAGGGTGAGTCTTAAATGTGTAGTTATATTTAAAGCACCGATTCTTGACATCTGTAGAAACCATCTTTTTTCTCTTAATTCCCACGCAAAATTGAGATCGATTTTCAAAAAAAATACGATGAAATTTTTTGGAACTACTGATTACTAGAAACATTCTTCATTTTATTTGAAATGGTGTATTAGCTTGAAGCAGCGTTGCCGCATTTCTTATGCAATTTATCACCTAGCAGTAAGTTCGTTTCAGAATATGTAATAATTTTGGATGAAATCATTACCTACTTATGCGATTAATTGCTCCATTTGAAATAATTTTTTAACATTTCAAAATACCTTTTAATGTAGGAAATGTACAATCTTGCCTTTTTCTTGTACCAATTAACATTTCTTTCAAATGTTTTGTATGAAACATAGGTACAACTAAAACCAAATTTTTTCGACGAACAGTAAACTTATAAAATGCTACCAACAATTTTAATTATGTTTTTTTCAAAGTTTATAAAAGGATTATTATTTTTTAAGAAGTTACGTATCATGCGATTATAAAAATTTTAAGTAATCTTGTAATTTATTAATAAATAAATTTTTTTTGTAAGTCATTGAACTATGTTTGACCGGTCATTGACCCAATAGATCAATGGGCGAGTTACACTGACCTATCTTTTACGTATATTACATTAGCGACCAATTCATGATTCACATTCCACATTTCACAGACTGCAGGCGATTCTTATCATATCACACACATCATCAAGCATATTCATATGAATTAAGATGAAAAAAACGAGTTCAAATCAGTAACACGGTTCATTCACTAAATAAAAACGATTACCCAACTTTATTTGTAAACACTATCCAAGCTTTGACAAGAACTATTTTGATACCAAAAGGTACTTTTACGCACTGTTAAAATATCGCAAAACTGAATAAAAGCATAAAGAGAATGACGTACTTGGAGAATGCTTATTACATGCGCATATTAAATAACACATACATATAATCGCATACATGAGTTTCTAACACTAAATAACTCAAATAGAATTTAAATAGATTTCATAGAAGTATAACACATTACAAATTATTTATGTATTCTCCTCTTGAACATACAGAGCGAGTGACTAGATTTTATTATCAACGAAAGGCTATTAAATAGGTCGATGCCCTTAAACAATAACGTGTTCATACCCATATTAGTATTAGTTCGATTTAACTGCGAATTGTTTCTATTACGAGTGAATTTCGCTATTGTACACTATAAATTCATTAAAATATGGAGGTTGTAAATTATTTAATACTTTAAAAATGAAAATCATGCTACTAAAACATAAATGATTAGAAAATGATAACCACTGCCAAGATGACAACATATGTAAAATTGGTGTATATCTGTTACATTTTAAAATTATTTTCATTGCTCAATTTTGAAATACTTGTAGCTTGGATATTTATTAAGATCAAAGAGATAAAGTACTGAAGAGCAATAGTCAAAATGTGGTTTAATAATTGTATTATATACTGTAATTTTAGCATATGTTGAAAATTCATTTGCAATTCTGGAAAAAAAATAATTTTTTAACAATTTTTTACAAACATGTTCAAAATGACTGCTGAAACTTAATGTGTTGTCCAACACAAATCCTAAGTATTTCATTTCTGTTACAAATTCAATAGGTGTATTATCAATAGAAAAAGCAAGTGATTTGAGATCAATGTATTATATTTATATTTTGTTGTAAAAATGATTGCTTTAGTCTTGGTAATATTAAGTTTTAATTTATTAGTTTTAAGGTATAGATCAACTTTATCAAAAACGTTAATCATTTCATTAACTGCATCGATGACATTCTGATGACACATGACCAATGTATCATCAGCAAACAAATTATTAAATTCACAGTCTACAAACAAATTCATATCGTTGATATAATAATAAATAGCAATGGTCCCAGAACACTTCCCTGTGGTACCTCAAAATTATTTACCTTATCATCTGAGAGATAATTTCCAATTTTTACTTTTATTTCAGTATTCAAATTTTTATGATTTAATTTATTTATAAAGGAGTGTAAGTTTTTGTTATCAGAATTTATTGTTGGTTTTGCTAACATTTTACCAAACTGGGCAAAAAATAATTCTATTGTAGATAAGATAGCAATTAATAATTTAAGACTTGGACTACGATCAATTTACGGAACAGAAGTGAATCGACCTTGCGGCCCGCTGATGCTGTGCCATCCACGTATTAAGTAAACAAATCTGCTTTTCTTTATAAAATGATTATTTTCAATTTTGTTTCACTTTTAGAATATAATTCAAACCGCATATTACCAGTTGTGTACTAATTTAAAATAGTATTGTGACTAACTGGCAGTGGCAACACTGCCTTCAGTTATTCTGTGAATGGCGTTTAGATAGATATTCGCTGACCATCAAAATGTCAGTTGCTGGAGGACGAAAAAATTGTCAGAAACTCAAATTTTTTTTTTTTCAAAAAAATTTTTTTACTGCCAATCGATTGTACTCTACGAAATATATTGAGGGTTAAAATATAACTACGCATTTAAAACTCACGTTTACAGCCAATAGCCTCAGATATTTGTTCTACACATACTTGGAGGAGAAGGCTGTATTTGTTAACTAACACTTATGTCGCTGATGACAGGTAATATTTCAATGGCTCCTTTCATTTTAATTATTATTAATAACTTTAATTTTAATAAATAATAAGTAGAGTTGACAGAAATGTGCGGCGGGACATAGGCGAACGCATCATAATAAGCGTAATATAAAAGAAATTAACTAGTCACGAAAGCAATAAACTGTTACGATTTATAACAATCTATGCACAACTTACCCTCTTAACTAGCTTAATGAACTACCTTGGTTATCACAAACTGGAGAAGATCTGTAAAAATTTACAGCATCAAGTATGTTTCTATGGTTGTCTCCGTAAGTGATGTTCACTGTGGTGAAAAAATATGCTTATATTTTGAGAATGACCGTTCGACATCTATTGATGTAATACAGGCATACTTAAAATAGTCTTTGAACGCACTTAACAGATCCGGGGTGGCATCATCAGTTCCACCACAAATCTTAATCAGTTAAAACCGGTGCCTTGCTTTAACACACCTGCGAACTTTTCTCTAAGGGACTCATTTTTTGCGTCACCTATAGAGTGTAGCAATTGATTTACTTCATCCACTATTTGCAGTGACTCCGCTAACGACAACATACTGTTTTGTACGTTTTCTATGGCGTCATGTAATCTTTTATAGTTCTTGTGAATAGTTTTTAAAGCTGTTTCAGGGGAAATATCTTGAATTTTTGTCTGGCTCTCCTTAATAGCTGCAGCCTCGTCAGGATTGAATTGTAGTGTCACAGTTTTTATTTGTTGTAAATATTCATCATAATAAAAAACTGCCTTCAACCATGTTCCCCAACGTGTAAGAAACGGCTGTGGTGGTTCGGGAATACCCAGACACTTGCTGTGAAATGTGCGAAGACGTTTAGGAGATTTAAGGAACACTTTTTTGTACTTGCTATTAATATATCTACCTCTAGAAAACCTTGTGGAATAGTTTCTGCCACAAGATGTAAAGCATGCACTTTACACATAACATGTACCAACCTACAACCGTGTCTTGAAGAGAATGACTTACCCAAACGCATTGTCGTGGCACCATCGGCCACAAACATCCACACTTGACTTGTTGACAGATCAAATTTTTCTAACGTCTCCAGCACCACCCGCATAATCGTTTTGCCAGTACACACAATTAAGTCTTTTGCTAGCTAGTAATAGTGGAAATGTCGCTTTAACGACATTTCCACTATACGAAAGTCTGTTTCAAATGGTATATGCCCTGTACGAGCGATATTTTTAAAAAATGTAAACGTACGGCAGTCGTAGTTGCACCAAATAAATACTCTTGTCTACATAAGGCACTCGTACCGTAAACAAATAATAGCTACCATTTTCGAATAACTATTTATTGAACACATACATGCGACAAAAAAAAAATAAACTATATTTATTTATTTTTAGTTATGTTGCCAACAAAAAAAACATTGTTACCAATAAAAAAAATTTACATTCTAAGTAAATATAAAAAAATCATATTAGTACCGCTTATTGGTATGGTACAATTCAAAGCACGGTGTCACACATAAGCCCCATTGCAAATCTGGCAGTGAAATGTGCTGTCTCGTCTTTTCCCCCTTCTTGAACATACGACGCACCGACGAACTGGTGGTCGGCGTGTGCCATCCGGTTTTGGCACTCTGCTAATGAAATGTCTTTCAACGAGCCGCAATGGGTGTTCCACAGGAGCGTGATGAGGAAGAGCATGAGGAGCCTCCATGTTGCAATATTTTTCAAATATTTGTCGTGCCACTGCTAACTGAAAGTCGGCAACAGACGATTTTTCTTTGTGATGAGATTGTACAGAGAGAATTTATTATGGCCATATCTTGAAAATGAAAAAACAGTTTTTTGTACCACTTCATACACTTTCTGACAGATTCAATTGAACTAATTAACCCCTTGAAACCTGATTTTTTAAATGGAGTAACAAAAATTTTTTCTGTGTAAATAATTGACTAATGTGTTACTATAAAGGCTGTAGTTAGTAAATTTAATAATTTTTTTGTTTATTTTTGGAAAAAAAAACTTGTGCATAATTGTGTACAAAAAGTTTTAATAGATGTAAATTAGCGTTAATTATTTTCTGTGATACAAAACAAAACAGTTTCTTTCTTTTTTTATACATAAATGAACGTTACACTTATCACAAAAAAAATGCGTTTTTTTGTTGCATTTGGCATTTTTGCACCGCTTTCCTTCCTTACCACCATCAAGATGTGGCAGATGATCTACAGTATCATATTGTATTTCTGGGCATGGTCTGATTTCTTCATTACGTTTTGGAATTTTAGACCTTGCCAACTCAGGTGTCCCGCTGCTAGGCCTACCCCTTTTTCCTTGAACTTGAATTGGTTTTCCAACTTTTACCAAACACTCTGCTAAACGTAACCGAAAATCTAAAAGACATCTGCAATTTTTTTGGAATTTGTAGTCGATTACAATCGCGCCTATACTCAAACCAGCTGTTGACAACAGCCAAATCAACAGCATGAAATATTAGGCGAAGTGTCCACTTTCTAGAACGTATGTAAATTCGATATAGTCCAATCATTTGATCCAATAAATCTACGCCACCCATTGAGTGATTATATAATTTTACAACGTCGGGTCTTGTAACATTCACGTACTTCTTGTCACCTTTATCCCATCTAGAGACCACATCTTTTTGTCCAACACCAACGAAGTTTGAGGCAAGGACTACTGTACGATTATCCATCCATTTTACTAATGCAACATCTCCATTTTTGGTTGTTAATTCATCATAAGATCTCCTACCTCTTTTTTTCAACTCTTTGTCATGTAATAGAGGAGGCTTGCTAAATCGATTTACTCGCACTGTACCAGCAGCATATATTTTTTTATATTTTAGAACCTGCAGAAGTTGAAATGACGAAAAATAATTGTCATAATACAATTTGTGTCCTCCATGTATTCGTTCTGACAGGTGCAGGACAACTGATGCTCCAAGGCCAAATGTTTTTAGGTTGTCTGCATCCAAACCAGTAGAAGCTCCTTGATATATCAAAAAATCGTATGTTGTTCCAGATCTTCCGCACAAAACAAATATTTTTACACCCCAGGGGGGTTGGTTTGTTTTTGATATACTGCTTTATTGACAGTTGTCCCCTGAATGGTACGATTTGCTCGTCTATGCATAAGTTTTCTTCCAAATCTAACTGTAAACAACGATCTCTAATGGCATCATAGAGAGGGCGTACCTTGTACAACTTATCATTGCAGTTTTGTGGAATCTCCAAATTATTTACACAATGTAAATTGGTTCGAAGTTGGAAAAACCTATCTCTACTCATTGTGTCTCTGAAAAGATTTATGCATAAAGTCTTATCCCAAAAAAGCCGAACTTTTGGAAATTTTAGGCAGCCCGCCGCAATGTGCAAACCAAATAGGCTTCTTATTTCAGCAGCATCTGTTGGTTTGAAGTGAACATTTTCTTGGTGGGCATATATATTAGTAAAGTTTGCCATTTTTTCAAATTCGGCATCGTTTATGTATTTTTGAAAATAATCTAAAGGGCTTAGTACTTCGGCTTCATCATTGCTTTGATTCAATAATTTATTCCAGACTATATCAGGATTTTTAAAATCACGTTTACACCATTTTATATCATCCTTTTTAGTTATAATATCATTGAATTTTGACTTCGTCCCTGTCCCCGCGAATAACGACAATGGTAAATCATCTTCATTATCCCAATGGGATTCGGCAATTTCAAAAGTTTTTGGACCTACTTTGTCGGCTCCTATACGAACAATATCACGTGTAGGAGCTTGAAATTCATTTTCGTATTCTGCTTCGTCATCGCTCAACTCCAAATCAGAACAATTCTCTAAAAAATTCTAGTAAAACAGCAGCATCTACTTCATTTTCTGGATCAAATCTTCTTCCTACAATAAAATAAATATCTATTTAGGACCAACTGTGCATATTTATGGCCCCTAAGAAACATTCGACTTTTTAACGTAAACAACTGTAATGACCAATTGTGCATAATTATGCCTCCTATAAAAATGGAGCCATTTTATATCACTTTGATAGAAGATCTTAGTAAAATATACATTTGTAAGTATACCTCTAACACTTGTTTACAATATTAGATAAAAATATGTAAATTTATGAATAACAGTTTAGTGATGATATGAGATTTGTAATTACTTACCTCGTGCGTGATTCATCATGAAGGCAACCGAAATGTCAACAAGTGACTGTTCTCAGATTTATCACAGGATGGCGACACCAGTCCAGCGTGTTGCAAGAAATATGTGCATTATTATGTGCATTTAGGTTGAATGTAAAAAAAATCATTATTTAGGCCAGAAAAAAATTATGAAATTTGTACATAATTGTGCACATCAGGTTTGAAGGGGTTAACATGTCCGTCTCATCCACACTTCCCATATTTTGATTATAATCGATAATACAATTTGGTTTCATTACCTGCATGCCTGTTTGACGATCTGTTTTATTCGTGGAGGACATGTTATAGTCATGTAGCGTTGTTATCATGTAAATGTCTCTTTTGTCACACTATTTTAGCACAAGCGCAGGACCGCTGCTTCTAAAGGACATTTCACCTCGTTTCAATTTTTCATCCAATTTAGGCATAAACTTTCGATTTTTCTTTATGGTACCACAGGAATTTGTTTTGTTGTCGTGCAGCAAAAGCGACAAAGTCGGACTGTTATACCAATTATCCAAATAAATCGTGTGATTTTTATTTAGATAAGGGTTCATTAGAGTGGTTACCACTTGACCAGATTTTCCAATTCTTTCATTTTTCTTTTCCAGAGGATCTACATTTGTACTGCTCCCGGTATATACTATAAAATCTAGGCAAAAACCTGTTTTACAGTCGCTAAGCATAAATAACTTTACGCCAAATCGATGGCGTTTTCGAAGGAATGTACTGTCTGAAAGACAACCTTCCTTTGAATAAGACGAGACTCTCATCAATGCATACTTTCTCAAATGAGGAAAATACTTGCTTGAACTTGTTTCTGAGATAATCGATAACGTATCTCAATTTATACAGTTTATCATCATTGTGGGGTAAGGCATTATCACAAAAATGCAATATTTTCAAAATGAAAAAAAAACCTGTCCCTTCTCATGATTCTTGTAAAAATAGGGGTGGATAACAATGGATCTGTTGACCAATATTCATAAAGCCTGAGCTTTACCAAAAAAAGTATACATTTCAGTGACAGTTGCATTGGTGGGATTGTGATTTTTCTTCATAAAGTCATAATTATTTTCTAAGTAGGAGAATTGTCTATTACATTCTTCTATGATATACTCCACACATTCCCGTGTGAAAAATAATTCAAAAAAGTCCAACTGAGTGGAGTTCTCTAAAAAAAACAGTCAAAGATAAAACATATTTTTTTACTGAAAGCATTATTTTTACCCTGTATTCCATCAACATTGCAACCACTGTTAGTTTCGTCAAAGACGAAAACCTCTGGTTCCCAATTCGGTCAAATTGCCAATTGAAACTATAGGTGTCATCTTCGTCACATGCTGTAACCTCTGCATCGTTAGCATTGTGAACATCCGGCTCGTCCTCGGACATGACTTCATTTTCTTAATTATTTTCAGGGTGTTCTGACAAAGCGCCTTCAAGTTCATCGTCATCGCTTAGTCTGCTTGAATATACTTCGCCACCAAAGTCGTCGTCTAAAAATAAATTATTCACTATGTCCGCCAACTCTTTTTCTGTTAGAGATTTCCTCCAAGACATGATGAAACTCTTCTAAATTAGACGAATCAAACCATAGAAACAATCAAGTACACACGAGAGACTGTACGAGTCACGTAAACAAAATTTCTCTAAATTAGGCTATAAAAACCACTAAAACAATTAAGTGCACACAAGAAATTGACCGAGTCCCGTATAAAGACGTGTATTTCGATGTTTACCACAGTAAATTAGCGCACAGCATGGCCGCCACTACCAATCACAGCGTTATATTCAATGTCTGCCTCTTGTGACACAAACGCACGTAATCGTCCGACACTCGTAGCCTGTGCTACAGCATAAACAAAGTATACGTCGCTCGTATTCGATTGTTGAGACGTAAAAATACGTCACGTATAGAAAGGTTTAAGAGGGTCCAGTACGTACTATAACATTTACAGTAGAATTTTTTTTACGATCTGTCGTCTCGTCAACCCATAAGCACAGCCGTGTATTTTTTAGTATACATTTGATCTCATATACAATGTCTTCGCATACAGTTGGTATATAGTAACGCAACGTTGCGCGACTTGGTAACGTCACCTGGGGATTGTATTTATTCCAAAACTCCCAAAATGGTTGTTTATCGAGTATGTGCAGCGGAATATCCCAGGCAATCAGCATTAACAGTAAAGCAAACATAAACTGTGTTTTCGAAGGCACACAATTTTTTTTAGTTTTATGCTGCACAGTATTTATGTGACGTCTACAATCATATTTATCCCAGCACATCAGGTCTGTCTCGCACACCTTACAAATTATTGTAGCATCATTATAGAATAAATCCGGGAATTCACTGATATATTTATTCACTTTGTCAGCGTATGGCCTTTTTTACCCTTGCGAACGGCTGACATATTTTATTATTAAATTGATATCAAGAATAAAATACAACAAATAAAATTATCATCAATACAACAACATAAAATACAACGGAGAGGAATAAATTAGCGTATAAACACTATGACATACAACAATGGATTAGTCTCGTGGCTTGCTTTGATTTGTCCGCCAGCTGGTCATTGCCTCACCAGATATCTATCTACCTGCTGTTGCACCACTGAATAGCTGCATGACTTGCCAACTCAAATAATAAGAACAAAATAAAATGTTCATCAAACTGTTCAGTTTGGAACTGCACACTACGAACAACTAACACACAACAAAACAAATGACGGGAAAACATACCATTAATAATTACGTTGCTTGCTATTGGATCGCTAACCATTTGTTTAATGATGATTGGCTGTGTTGTGAAAAGCGAATTTTGTATCCTACTTTGCTAAGCATAATGCGAGTTTTGCATCGAGTCATGGTTTTTGGCAATGATTTTCAGTGTTTTTAAGCGGCTTTTGAACTGAAATGTTCACCCATATTGTAGATATTAACCAGACAAACACGATGGTACAAATAATTGATATTTAAAATTTTTGTCGATAAGTGAATTTTGCAGCTAGGGTTCAGACACATTTGGCTTTTTTCCAGGTCAAATATTTTTTGAGAAAAAGGATCTGGTTTTGTTATAAATTTGTCACAAATTAATTGATATCACACCTCAACTTGGTTTTAGTGTTTTTTTTATTATATGGGCTGATCAGTAGTCATAGTATTTAATGTATTCAATGAAAGCCCATAGAATTTAAATTAATAAATGTTCTTAAATTGCCTCTAAAAACAGCTGCCTTATGATGGATGCAATGCATAAGCTCTTTGTACAATCATATTTTTTACTATTTTCTTTAACACTTTAATGTATTAGGTAATGAAAAAATATACTTCTAGATGTTGCTGATTTGGTATCTAACTGCCCTCGTCTTAGAGAACTAGATTTATCTGACTGTACATCTTTAACAGGTGAAGCTGTAAGACAAATAACAGTATTAGAAGACTTAAATTTTCTTGCGCTTTCCAGATGTTATTTAATTCCCTACAAATCTTTATTGTAAGTTATTTTTATTTTGTAAAACGCAGGTAAAAACAAATTATAATTTTATTTTAGATATTTGAGGAAAGTGTATTCATTATCATATCTTGATATACATGGAGGATACATAGATGCAGATGAGTTGAAAGTTGTACAGGATGGGTTAGGGGCTAAAGTGCAAATTAATAAATTTAAGTTTAGTTCAGTAGCAAGGCCTACAGTAGGTTTGAGAAGATCTAGCATTTGGAACATGAGAGTACGTGACTAATGAACAATTATTTTTATGTTAGGTTATTTGTTATTAAATTGTGATTTTATTTTTTTTAAGTCAGTAGTTTTTGGTAGATTTGGTCTCGAAATACTAATAATCGCATTATTCCTTGCATGTATTATATCCATTTTGGTGTACATACATTGAAAACTCCTACTTAAGATGCTAACAACTGTTGTATTCTTATTTAATTCACAGATTGCAGAAACGTTAATTTTAAACATTTTAGGCCTAAGTGGATTCTTTACCATTATTTCAGAAATCAATAAACCCTTATTTTTATTGGGAAAAGATATAAATATGCATTCCTCCAAGAAATATTTATATGTATATGTTATTAATCTTATACTCAGGTAATATGAATTATTGTAGAGGTTAAAATATGTAGCAAAAACTTGCACCAATATCAAGTCAAAAATTGAATAAACAAAAGTTGATATACAACTATAATAATAAAACATCTTAAAATAAGCAAATATGTAAAAGGGCCGGAACCAGAACTTTAATCATTTAATTAGTACAAATAAATTTAATTTTGTGGGAATCGGTAGGTTCCATTTACTTTTTCCAAATTAATAGTAAAATTTAAATTTAGTGCCAAATCTCCCTTACATAACTTTGTATTTGTTTAACAGAGTGAATCTTTAAAATTAATTTAACTTCATTGTTAAAAATGTCACCAAATTTCAAAAATGAAATTTTCCAGGTGCAATAAAGACTAATAAAAACTACCAAAATGTTGAAAAAATTAAATAATAAAAAAAAAGAAAAACAGCATAATATGTAAATAATCTTAATAATCACATAAAATTCATTCACTCATTATGCAACGCAATCTATGTATTACTGTCAGGACACCCGTTGCCTACGTATCACACTGGTAGTTGACCCTTATTGCAAATGTCTGTCAAGGCAACGTTTTCGCGGATTGAACACAGCGTAGAATTTTATTTTATTTCTTCCTTGTAAGAAATATTTAAGAACTTTCAATTACCATTTACCATGCATGCAAATATATTCAATTATAACGCATTACTGAAACTTTTATCATTAATATAATTAATTAATGTTAAAAACAGATCCAGATCCAATAGCAATAAAGTAAAGAGTTAATAGCTGCTAACTTTATCATTCTTTCAACTTGTTTGTGTCACGTTATATAAACTAACTTTCATATTTTCAAGTTCAAGTGTTATTATCGATTTAAAAAGATGTTTTTGTGTTTATTTTGAACGATGGGTTTATGATTTGCTCCAGAGTGTGATCATACTAATAAAAGTGGATATGAAATGTTTAACTTTCCAAAGGATACCAAATTAAAAGAAGAATTTTCTCCCATCCGTATCATTTTACTTTCTTTGCAGAAGTCAAATATGTCGCTCATACAACCGGTTTCTACATTTTATTTTATAGGTATATTGATATACTGATAAAACAGTGAACTAGAAATCATTTTAAATCAAAAAAATCAGTAAGGCTAAAAATGTTCTTAATTACCTATCTGTAGGATATTATATTCCAACAATCCAAATATAACCAAAGTTGTTTTAAAAAAAGAAAAGATGTTATAAACTACTTATATCAACAACTTGAGGTTAGCCACAAACAAAATTGACATGTGCAATTTGATTTTCACATCGTAATTTCTATTGATCAATACTAAATCCATTTTAAATATTAATTTATTAAATCAATAGTACAGTTTTTCCAACGTGTTGAACATTGTGTTCTGTGTGTGTAGATTAGTTACTAAAATTTTTTAAATATTTCCTCCAAGGGGGAAATAAAATAAAATTCTATGCTGTGTTCAACCCCCGAAAATGTCGCCTTTATAGACATATGCGTTAAGCGTTAAGTTCCAGTGTGTTATGAGTAGTACGTAGGTCCATTACAAACTGCTGTCAGTGTCAGTCCTACTTTTTATGTCATGCGATTAATGACATTAACCTAAAATATTATTGCCAACTTACAGTGGGAAAATCTGTTTAATTAGGAGTACACTTTAACTTTTTCGCTCCTGAATTAGCTGATCAGCAGCACCAACTGGGGATCCGGTATTTTTTTGTAAGCAATTTGCCGTACTCCCCTTGTGGTGAATAAGTATTATTGTAAGTATGTTATTACTACACGATTGCCACTGTCGCTTAAAAGAAGTAAAGAATTCAGAATGGCCACTTGATCATGCCCTTAATGATAAATAACTAATGAAATTTGCATGAGGGTTGTGGGTATAGCTTATGTTACTAAAAAAAAGACATCAAGATGTCACGCCATTTCGGCAAGAGGGCACTAATTCCGGCCGGCGAGGTAACGTGCCTTTTAGAGCGAAAAAGTTGACTAACGGTAGATTTTCATGTTAACTTGGACAAAAAATTCCCTTTTAATTACATGCTGCTGTCAGTGTTAATTCTGTTTTTTTTTTTGTATCATGCTGTTATTGACATGATGTTACTTAACCCAAAAAAATGTTTGCCAACTTAGCAACACGAAAATCTCTTCAATTAGGACTACAAAGTGAATCAACTTTACCATCTGCATTAAGAGCATCATGTTTGCATTTTTAAACTCTTTTAAAACTCCTTAAATACCAGAAAAAAAAATTATACATCAAATAATTGCTAATCCTACCTTATAAGTAAAGACCACGAGTAAATAGTACATTCAGTGTGTTCAGTGAAATGTTTATTGCTTCTGTTATTTTGGATAATACAAAATTGCCAATTAAAAGGTAATATATCATTTATAATATATTTATATGTGTATGTCAGAGCGGTGTCCTTGGATCAGCCCGATTTTTACATCATGTACTATTTACTCGCGGCCCTCATAAAACTATTCCCGAGCAAATGTTTATAAAATAAAACCTGCTTCCAATAAAAAAATGCTAGTGAAATTTTAGGTACCTGAAAATCTTACAACAAACATTTTTACACGTTTTTGTGATGAAATATTCCTAGTTAATACTTTTTGCAGTGTGAAACAAATAATAATCTTCTAAACAGAGCATCTGTGTCATCAGTTTGGAGTGTAAACAATGAATAAAATGACATTTTACAAAATCGTTTCTCTTGAAGAGCAGTTGTCATCATTGTGTTATGTTACTCTCCATTGTATTGGGAAGTACCAAAACTTCAAGTGGCTCACCCACTTTGTTGTTTTGCATATCATAGGCCAAGGGGTAGTGTGTAATATAAAACTCTTGTTAAATAATTGATTATTGAGATAATTTCTATGTGGGAGGTTGAATATCTGATTTATTATCATGTTTTGGTAAAAATGAGAATTGTAATCATAAACTCATGCTAACTGATTGGTTGATTTATTTAGAGGTTGCTCTCACACACAGAATTAATTCCAGTAAGTCGGTTTCCAGATAATCGAACACCTGATGTAATTAAGTAAAAGAGTATATTAAGTATTTGATTGGCTGGAAATCGTACCGCCAGAATGAATTGCACTTGTATGTGAAAGCCTGAGGTAGTGCCCTTAAAATGTATTGGTTTGATATGCCTCTTTCACAGGATATTGCTAACACCTGTAACGAAAAGTTTAGAATACCAGTTTTGTATTTAAAATACTACAAATATATGCTATATAAAACTTAATATCAGTATGACAATTTGCATGAAAATAAGTATTGTTTATTGTTTATACTTGAAACTGTATCTAAAAATCATTCAAAATATCCACCTTTTAGGCTCAAATTCAAACTTCTTTAATCCAGATATAATTATTTTAAATTATTCAGGACTCTTTCAAATAAAGAAATATGGTATATAAAATTTTTTTGAAAAGAATAATAAATGAATAATATGGCTGGGTTTCAAAGAATTTCGTAAATTTTTGGAAACATTCAAAAAAACATATTTACAAGAATTATTCATCTGCACGTTTCCATCTTATTTCAGATGATTTAATATTTTCAGTTCATAAATGAATTGAAAACTTATCGTAATTGTGTATAATATCTTAACAATAAAAATGGTAATAATATTCTATAATTATGAGATCACAAAAGCAAAATTTGTGGAAGTCTAGATAACAAGTTTTTCCCTGTACGTTTTCTATATCATCTCCAGCACTAGCTGCAAGAATTATTATATCAAATTTTTACCATTTTTATTGTTAAAATCAGATACTGGACCTGTGCATACAAGAATTAAACTTATCGATACATCCTCTGGAAAATAGCTAAATGTAAAAAAATAATAAAACATCAACAAATTTTCTAGAAGATACCTAAATGTTGATATTTTTGTTTTTCAATTTTCTATGCCTGCCACCTCTAGTTTCCCCAGAGTACTGATACTTTACTATAGTTGTTTGTAAGCCTTGGATGGATTCTCTTTGGTTAAGTGACCACATACATTTAGAATGTGAGAATATCAAATTACTTGATTTTTAGCACTGAATATTTCATCTTTGCCAAACTAGAAATTCATAAAGTTTAATATTTTTTTATCAGTTCGTGTATTATAGATAAGAAGAAGTTTGTTTGGAAAAGAAAGTGACAATTTTTAATCTCTTTTTGTATGACATTGAAAATTGTTAGTGAGAGATTAATTAGACAAAATCGATCTCAAAGTTATTGTTAATATAAGACTGATGGTTTTTTTTATTATTTATGTCAAGAATGATTTGATAAGATAATCTCTCAGTAGTTTATTCAGTATTTTTGCCACAGCATGACTTAAATTTATTATTTTGAGACCGAACTAGTTGTTGAGTATATCATACTCTCAGTTTCTGTTCATAAACACTGCCTGTATCTACTACTTTTGTATTGAATGTTTAATATGAGTTATTTATATTGTTTATTTATAAAAGAACTGTATACATTTGTTTTGTATGACTGGGAATACTTATTAAAGTGCCTTTTAAAACTTATTATTTGTCTAATTTTCTACTTCCTTTCGCACTGTGTTCTGCTTAAGGTGGAAACACCTTGATAGCATTTATTTTTTTTTCCCATATCAGAAAATTATTTTCTAAGATTTGACAAATGTATTGTGTTCATATGTTTTGGTATATTTAGACGTGAAATCTTGGCTTATTACTATAAAAGAATAACACCTAAAATTCAGAATATCATTAAAATTTTTGTTATTAATAAATTTTATCAAAAAAAATGTGTTTAGAATGACTCCAAAAGTGCGGTCAAAACTTGGATAAAAACGTAAAAAAAAATCAATTTTACTTGCATAGCTAGTTAATAATTCTGATCTGTCAAAAAAAATTTGCATACATTAAGTTTTAACTGCTTAATAAGGATTATTTTGGACAGGTTTTTAATGGAAAAGGAAACTGTTCCTGTTTTTAGCCAAATTTAAAATTTGGGCTTTTATAGTGAATCTAAACAACTTTTCCAGCAAGAATTTTTTATAATAAAAATATCTAATGATTTTCTGAATGTTAGAGGTTACTTTCTTATCCTAGCAGGCTAAGCCTTTGTAGTTAGATATATTATAAATTATGAGACTATACATTTTTAATGATAAAAAAATATGGAGTTATGTTCATGTTTCCCCCTTAAATGCAATATGCCGTACAGGGTGATCAATTAAGATGGCTCATTCGTTTTTTCTGGCTTTATTTCTGAGTTAGGAAAAAAAATCAAAGCACGACCGTTATAGGATTTTTTTCTCAGAAAATTCAAATATGGAAACAAAAACTGATCAATTATAGCAGATAATATGACAAAAAGCTAATATCTTGAAAGAAGGAATTTTTATTTTAACTTATAAATATAAGAAGACCAGTTAAGAATAAATTAATACCTACATATTGTATCACATTAATTTCTTATTTCCGTTTTAAACAAAAATGATCTCTCTCGAAATTAAGTAAACTTTTTTGTATCGTAAAAATGACGAACTGAATTTGGATATATTTTGCACTCTTCCCATATTTCCTGGATAAGTAGAAATGCGTGGGTCATTTATTTTTCAGAAAAAATTGAACAAAATTATCCAGTGAGAAATAAAATAATCAATAGGCTCATTTAGCATTATTTTTTTATCGCATAGTCTGAAAGTTTGACACTATTTAGCAAATGTGAAAAAAAATGTTATTTATCAGACATCACCTTCATATGAAAAAAAAATTGTTAAAGTTTATTTATTTATTTTAAATACAACTGCCCAGACAGAAATTCAATTACAGGGCAGGGAAATTACAATGAATAGTAGCAAATTCGTTCAAGGCGTAGACAAATAGAACAGAGACGAATTCGAACGAGTCTGTAGATTTGGAACATGAAAGTTAAAGCAGCCAAGGATTTCAGGACAATCGATTTTGCCATTTAAAATCTTATAAAGGAATACCAGAGAGTAATAAATACGACGCGTTTCAAGTTCACTTATGTGAAATTTATTTAATAATTCACAATGCGGAAATCCCCTCTCTGGGTAACTTCCATGACACTTATACCAAAGATATTTGTGAAAGCGTCTTTGAGGATTTTGCAATGTTGCACTTATGGTTTTCATAGCCAGGACTCCAAACAACAGAAGCATATTCAAGTTTTGATCTCGCAAAGGAGTTAAAAAAGAAGTTTTAGTGTATTTTCATTAAATTATTTACAGTTACGTAAAATAAAACCTAAGTTTCTAAAAGAACTAGCTGTAATATCATTGATATGATTAGCAAAAGACCATTTAGCATCAAATAGAACACCAAGATCTTTGAACTGATTGCAACTATTTAACTCCTCATTATCAACCTGATAAACAAATTTGATTGGATTTTGCATACGATGATATATCATCGAATTGCATTTTATGATATTTAATTCAGCTTATTTTCGCTACACCAGGTTGATAGCCGTATGAGATCAAGTTGCAAATCAGCACAGTTTTCTATACTAGCAATAGGACTATACAGTTTTAAATCGTCAGCATATAGTAATGTATTGCATTTTAAATCATTGATGATGTCATTTATAAAGATAATAAATAATAAAGGTCCGAGTACGGAACCCTAAGGAACACCGGATGTTGCGATAATCTCATTAGAAACCACAATATTGTACAGTTAACCGTCTACCTTCTAAGTACGACTCCAAAATGTGAAGGATCATTCAGTTAAACCAAATGCTGACAGTTTGCGTAGCAAAATACCCTGGTCAAGTCTATCAAAGGTTTTTGAAAAATCCGTATAAATGACATCAATCTGATTTCCTGCATTCAGATTTGCAGCTAGGAATTAGGTAATGAATATTAAATTGCTAGTAGTCGATCGGCCCAGCCCCATAAATCAATGCTGATCGTGACAAATTTGAGGTTTTACTTAACTAAAAAGAATATCATATATTAAGGTTTCAAAAAGTTTGCTAAAGTTGCACAATATTACTATAGAACTGTACTTTTCGACAGCATTGGTATCTTTGTTTTTAAATACGGGACAGATTCTAGATATCTTCCAAACTTCAGGAAAAGTGAGGGTTTGTAGACACATAAAATAATAGCTAGTGGCCTTGCTAACAGAATTGCACCATCCTTAAGTAAAAAAGCAGGTTTTCCATCAGAACTAGTAGTACATTTTGGTTTAAAATTTTAAGTGCTTTTAGACATTTTCTTACACAGTAATAAATATATAATAATAGGTGGTGATTTTAATACAAATAATTCAGCCCTACGTGAACTGTCAAATGTTTTAAATTACAATAACATGTGCAACTCTTCATGAGCCAACTAGAGTTACTCCTATATCCAGTAAATGCATTGATAACATTATATAGTTAGTGATAAAGAAGTAGTTTTTGAAGCAAATATAATTAAGAATAGTTTATCAGATCATTTTGCCCAATATATTAAAATTTCATTAAAGTTGTTGAGTAGTTGATAATGTAATTCACTACAAATGTTTTTTTAATGACAGCAATATCTGAATTTTGTATGTACCTAAAAAACAAGCTGGGACGAGGTTTGGGCCACTCAAAACTGTAATGATGCTTTTAATTTGTTTATGGATACTATTTCATATTATTTCAAAATCTGTTTTCCCGTATTCAAAGTTAATAATAATAAAGTAAATAAACCAAGAGTAAGTATCAAAAGTTCCGAGATAATTGCGGCTAGAAATAGAGTACAACTATTGGCTGATCTTAGTAGAAAATATGCTCAATTTAAAGAGCAATTTAAAATCGCTAATAACGAATGTCGACAACTTTTATCGTCAGCCTACATAAATAAAAATGATCAATTAGTATCGAACACAAAAAATAAAAGTAAGGCTATGTGGAATATAATAAATAATACCGTAGGGAAACCCAGAAAGCATAACTTACAAATTGAAATTGAAGGCAAAGGGGAAATTTTGAATCCTACTGATTGTACTAATGCTTTCAATGATTTTTTTATATCCACTTCAAAAGATATTGTCTCAAATCTACCTAAGGCTATAGACCATCAGTTTATAGAATCTTGCTTAAAACAGTCTACTAATTCATTATTTGTAAGAGCTCTGACAGAAGACGAAGTTCTAGAATTAATAAAGAAGTTGAAAAATTCAAATTCTTCTGGGATAGATGAGATATCCAACTCTTTATTAAAAATTATCGGCCAGTATATAGTTCAACCTCTTACATATCGTCACCTTAGAGTTATAAGGTTGTATGTAGGAAAAAATCGTTTTGTGTAAAACGTGATTTAATATCTTACATAGTCCAACATTTTTAATTACGGGAAGATTTTCTCAATTTTTTTATGTTATATAATTGATGAGTTATATGATGTAAATAATGATTTAGATTTACTTAAACTCAAAAACTGTTCTCAGAAATGAAAAAATAAAAAATACATACAACTATGTTACTGAAAAAAGACTTTATTTTTTAATTCAGTGTAACATACAACTATGTTAAACTTAAAAGCTATTTTTAATACAAATAAAAAAATACCTCATAACTTTGGCATAGAACTTAAAAGACAGAATATTACAACCAATAATAGTGAAATGAACAAAAATATTTTTAATCTAAACAGAACTTGGACGGGTTGGCCGTTTTGTAGACTTTTTTCTGGACATTGGTAACACTGTCTCAAAGTATTGCTTATCTACTTCTGGCATAAAAGGCATCATAGACTTTATTGCTTATATTTTAGCATCAGGTAAAGTATTTTTTTGCGGTACTGATGGTAGGTTTTGCAAAAAAATGTAATAAGGTTTGTCGAGGTTTCGGTAGATTTTCTGGTAGGCTTTTTAATATTAACTGTAATAAAGTGTTTTTCTCTAAATGATTTTTTATATTTAACTTCATAAAATGGACGCTCATACACTACAATCTTAACCTGACTGTACGGTATGATTCCATAGTTAGCTTTTTGTGTGAATATTCTTGAAAATTAAAAAAATCTGTGTCTCTCATTTGAATAATTTTAAAGGGACGTTTCGGACTTAACTGTTTTCATAACGCGTAGTAATCCAACAGGGGAATAATATTCAGCTCTACTTAATACTCTTTCTATAGTGCTATAAATTGCGTCAATTTCTTGCACTGCAGAGTGACCGGGTACTGAATATTTCATTGTAACTTTTGATAAAGTTTTATGTTCCTGCATAAAGGAAGAAACGGCAAAAGAGATCACAGAATTTTTATTCTGTGGGACACAGCTATCGCTCCATAATGTCAGTTCGGTAATATCTTGATTATCAAGTAAAACTCTCTAAAATTTTACATAGAGCGCTAGCTATATCATTCCCTTTTCTTCCCATTGTAGACTCTGTCCATATTGCGCAATACACCTGTTTTGTCGTAGAAAGATGGGCAGTTAGGTTGTATACCGAAAATTTGGTTTTATAATAGAACTGATTTATTTCAGCTTTAGGGCATGACAAAATATTTTGTAAGTCGAAACACAGAACAGCTTTATTTTTATCTTCTCTATCCTCTTTTCTCTCTTCCCTCATAGTCTTCTTTTTTGAATATGTTTTTCGTATGTTTCTGTTTTTTTCAAGAGTGGCTCTTTCTTCTTTCTGTAATAAGTCCATTTTCTTGCAGATATTACAGCGATCTTTTTTAGGATTATGGAAATATAAATTAAAGTTATTACAAAATATGAATCTGTACATGGATAATTTTACAGGTGAGGCATTGATGTCGTTCATTTTTGTTACATATAGTTCATACATTCTGTTGATATTTAAATTCGAGTCTAAAAATTCCCTTGGAGAAGAAGATCGACAATAATGAGAGCTTACTTTTGGGAATGAGTTTATGTGCTCTATGTTGAAAAGTTACTTTCCTTCTTGAGTGAACAACAGTTTTTCCTGCTCTTCTTCTATCTGGCTCAAATTTTTCGGTACTAGTTGAAATTATAAACAATCGTTTTTCTTCTGTAGTTTTTAAAGCATAATAGTCAGCAAAAATGTTAGCCCTCTCTTCCTCTGTTATAATCTGTTTGCACTTGTATATGCATTTTTCAGTACAATCTTTGGTTATTTTAATTTTACGAGCAGGAACCAATTCCTTTCTTGAAGAAATATATTCCTCTCCTCTACTATGCTTTATTTTTCTAATATTGCAAGCCCATTTAGCTGTATCTCTTTTCCTCTTTCTAGTTTTTTTCCCTCTTTCCGTTGAAAAGTTTTCTTCTATGTTTGCGTCTGTGTGTTCAACGATTGATTCTGTACCGCTTGCACTTTCATATCTATTGCCCACTTTGCTATCCGTATTTTTTTCTATGATATTAGACTTTGTATTTGGATCTAAATTCTCGTATCTAAAAATGGTTATTATGGCAAATAATGACCCACTTCAAATCTTATTTTTCAAACATCCTTACCTATCACATACACAGGAAGCGCTACTTGAGTCCTCTCTATATACATTTTTAAATCTTTTTTTTTTCTACAATGAAAAGAGTTAATTAAATTATATATTATTTGTTTGCTAGTATATCTGACTGAAAACCCATTTTTTGTAGGTATCGAGCAAACGACTTATGTAAACTCTTTTTAAAAATTGCACTATGAATTTGCCAAATATTTTACTCAGATATAGCTAAATATTCTTAAATTCGAAAAGTTTTTGATCCTCCCTGTATATTGTATACTTAATATTATAATTATTTCTATATTGTTTCTGTGTACTTATCAAAAAACGTATGTAAAATGTTGTTCTAAAACAAAATTTACCTAAAACATGGAAGATTGCATAGCTTTAGTGAATACCCTGTATCAAGCATAATACCAAATTATTACAATAGGATAAATTATTTCCAAAAAACTTTCTCTCTGGTTATAAGATAATAAATTAGATAATCAAACAATATACTAAAAAAAAACAAGACAATCAAATCATAAACTAAAAATTCTTACATGTCGTTTTCTGGTAAATATTCTTTGTTCTTTTCGGAATCATAACTCGCTCCAATTATTTTCCTCATCTTCATTTACACCGATAGCCGCACATGAAGTACTTGGACCATGTTTCAATACGTTTCTTTTGCTAAAAATGTATATAAAACCTTGTCTCTAATCTTAAACTTAGTAAAATGTTTTTACCTTCTTCTAGCAGCACTACTAGTGGCATTTTCGTCCGAAATACTGCTTGCTTGGGAGTTTCTCACAGAGTTTGTGTCACTTTGCATTGTTAGTTACCATATTTTAACAATAATGTTATTTAATAAATAATATCTAACACACACCATATTATGATCAAAAACATTAAGGCTAAAACATACAACTGTGCGTTACCAATAATATACTCTTTTTGATGTCACAAGGGTGTATGTATAACATACACCTACGAGAAACTGCCATAAATACATACACCTTTGTTTTGCACCTCTTATCTCAATTAATATGAATACTGCCATCTAGTGGAAAATAGAAAAATGTAGCGTTTGTTACATACTACCTCGTTATACTAATAAGTCAGAAAGTGCCAAAAATGTAACATACAACCTTGTAACTCCAAGGCGACGATATATCAATCTGTCTATAGAACAAGGTACATATTCTGACAAATTAAAAGTATCCAATGTAATACCTCTTTTTAAAAAAGGTGATCCAAACTTGGTAATCAATTACAGAGGAATTAGCCACCTATCTATCTAAAATTTTTGAATTGGCTATTAATGTACAACTAGTAAATTTTCTTACAATTAATAATATGATGTCTCAAAATCAACACGGGTTTAAAAAACAAAAAAGTATAGATTCAACACTCAGCGAATTTGTAAATAGTGTGGTAAGTACACTTGACAAATCCGCAATTGCTCTGGGACTGTTTGTAGATTTCTCCAAAGCTTTTGATGTTGATCATTATTTATTATTAATGAAGTTGAAAAAATATGGAGTTAGGGAAATTGCTCTTGAATGGTTTAAATCAGATTTATCTAACCACTCTCAGCAGGTAAAAATTAAAGACACTTTTTCCACCCTAACTGTTGTCACTACGGGAGTTCCTCAGGGATCTATTTTGGGTCCAACCCTATTTATCATATTCATTAATGATATGTTAAATTATTTAGAACATCCGTGGTGCTCAATAGTATCATACGCTGATACTAATATTTTGATGAAGTGTAGCAATCTATCTAATGCAGAATACTGCGCAATATCTATGTAGAAAAAAAATTATATTTGGGTTGAAAAAACAAATTGTGTATAAACCATGATGACAACTGCCATAATTTTTATAACATCACAGTCTAATCTGATTGTGAACGACTATATAGAATTAAACAATAAAGTGAGTCTGAAATACTCGACAGATTCGAAAATGTTAGGATTAAGGACAGATTGTCATCTTAAATGGTCAAAACACATACATGATGTCTGCAATAAATTATCTAATGTTATGCGTTAGCTATAACATCTAAACAGTGCAGCTCATCAATAATAAGGCAATTGTACTTTGCTTCATTTCATTCCAGCATTAAATATGTTATAGTTCATTGGGGTCAGTCACCTGAAGCGCATAGTGTGCTCCTTTTACAAAAACGAGCTGTGGGCATCATGGCCAATTTAAAATATGAGATATATGAGTCATGCAGGAAGGCATTTAAATCGTTGAACATACTCACTATGATCTCGGTTTATATTTATGAGATAACATGTTTTGTATACAAAAATAAAACAAAATTTTCTGAAAATAGAGCTCAACATCTTCATAATACTCGAAAGAAGAAGCTTCTTATACCACAAAGGCACGAGATCCCTCTATCAAAAAAGTCTTTTTTTTACTGGGTGTAAATTTTTCAATATTCTCCTCGATAACATTAAAAGCTTGCCAACGATTCATAAATTTAAAGCGATGGTGATATTATTATTATTAAATAAAAATTGCTACACCACAGATGAATTTTTATCTAATTTTTTATATGTTTGTGTTACTTTTTATGTGTTGCCTTATTAATTTATTATTTTTTTATTTATACATTTTATTCTTAAGTAAGTTATTTTCAAAATTCTCACATTGAATTACCTACCTACATATTTTAATGACAAAATGGGGGATGAGGTATGGGCATCCATTTAATATCTGATATTCGATCAGTGAAGTTAAGCAGCACTGATCGAGTCCGGCAATTGGATGGATGAACAATAGCTCATCTAACAGTCGGTAGTCTGTCAACAGACAATCCCGGGAAGGCCGCTAGCCTGATGCAGGCGGAGAGGCGAGCCCGGGTGGAGGGTCGAAGAGACCTACCCAGGAGGTTTGCCACTCTGCTAGCGGTGCAGGCGGGCAGGCCCAGGCGGTGGGTTAGTTGACAGTCGAGGACCGTGGTTCGGAGTCCACGCTAAACTGTAGGTCCCTAGGTAAAAAGGGCCCATTGTGGCCTACTTGCCTAGTAAAATAAGTAGCTACTACTACTACTTAATGACAAAATAATCCTTAAGAAAGATTATTTTTTATATTTTACTTTTATATTTATTATACATTTTATACTAAATGTTTTTTACGTGTTGTAATTGTTTTATTATACTATATTGTTTATTTTTCATATTTCTTGTAAAAATATTGATGTTTTCTTAAACTGACCCTTTTGTATTTTTCTGAAATTAATAAATATATCTATCAATCTATCTAATACATCATCCTCTGTTATGTAAGGTATATATAAACTGTTAGCATTACAGTGGATATTGTCAGAGTCGTATGAAAAAAAGAGAGGAATGAGTATAAGCTCCTCGAAAAAAAATCAGTAAACGTTTTGACTATTGCTTGTGGGTCCTTTAATATTACATCATTATGCGTCATAATGCTGGGAATACTGGAGACTTTCTTTTTTGTATTTAAATATGACAAGAAGCAGTTTGGAATCATTTGTCTGTTTTCCAACATTTATTAAGTATTCTTCTTGAGCATTGTCAATGTCAATTTTTATCCTGGATCTTAATATTTTAAATTGATTAAGTTCATCCTCATTATCATTCTTGTTTTAGCTATAGTTTTTGGGTACACTATTAGCAAATACAGAATCTAAGATAGAGTAAAATACGTCACATGCTTCATTGACGTCCTTACATAAAGGCAGGCTAGAAAAGTCCGTGCCACCCAAATCATTATACAATTTGTGAAAATTAGCCTTCCTAAAATTATACAGGGTTATTCATTATAAATTACCCACCCCTTATCATCGTTATTATTGTCTATAGAAAAAAAAGTTTTAAATAAAAGTTGTGTGATTATGACTGAATTTTGCTAAAATGCTATCAAAAATACAGTAGCGTGCAGATATCAGGGGATACAAAAAAAATATATATTTTTTTTAGATGGGATACTCTGTATAAATTTTTGGAATAATTCTTTGTTTCTAATTTCAAAAATATACCATATGTTACACCCTACCATATATCGTTTTTGAATTATTAAACGTCGAATATCTTAGTTAAACTAGTTACTGTAAATATGGAAAAGTTAACATTATTAAAGTGAGCTATGAAAATGACAACTATTATGTTTGATACGTGACATTTCTTGAATGAAATAATCGGTTTATAGTGAGGAAGAAAAGGTCCAAATATTTACTTATTATATACAAAATAACAAAAATAAACGTGCAGTAAAAAAAGCATATAGAGTGTTGTATCCAAATCATCCAATACCATCAGAAAATATGTTCAAAAATATTTACCGAAAGGTGAATAATACATCTAGTTTTAGTAGAAAAAAGCGTGTAGTTCAAGCAAACCAGGAAGAACAACTAGATATACTGCTTCATTTCGAAGCTAAGCCCATCCATATTTATTAGGAAATAGACGTAGTATAAATAATGCAGGCAATCAATTAGGTATAAGTTATTCCAAAATCCAACGTACATTAAAAAATAACAGCTTTAGACCATATAAAATTTTAGCCGTACTAGTTTTAACAGAGGCTCATAAATAAAAGGCTGGACTTTTGCTGCCAGATGATTCGAAAGTTGGATGAAGATCCCGATTTTTTTACAAAAATATGACTGATGAATCATCCTTTTCTACAGCAGGAGTTTTTAATAGGAAAAATTGAGGATCGTGGGAAAACAAGCACAATAGAAAAAGATTGGTAAAACAAATAAAAAAATCAGGAAGAAAAACTGTTAGCGTTTGGTGTGGAATTTTCAGAAACAAAATTGTTAGGCCTATATTTTATGATTATACTTTAACTGGAGTTACCTATCTGGAAATAATTATCCCAGAAGCAGAAAATATTCTTTTGCAGAATTTTCCGGAAGTCGAACGTGATGATATGATTTGGATGCAGGATGGGGCAACAACGTATAGTGTCCTACCCATTCGAGATTATTTGAACAATGTATTCCCAATATAGATAGGGAATAATGGACCTGTTAAATGGCCACCTAACAGTCCGGATTTGACCTCTATGGATTAATTTTTTGGGAATTTCTAAAAGACCGTCAATAATAATAGTTAGGTTAAGTTAGGTTTGTTCTGAGTGGCTCAGTAGACCCTCCACTGCGGCCATCAGCAGGCCTATTGTGGCTCACGTCTAATTATATTTCACCCAATAAGTTGAGTCTCTTAATGAAACTGATAACTTTATTGGGTGAGAATGTGTCCAGATCCTCTGGCAGCAGTTGCCCTTTGCCAAATATTGAGAATCGGATGCTCTCCACAGCGGGACAGGTGCATAAGATGTGGTCTGCATCATCATCTAGGCATAGACGGCACTCGGCGTTTTCCGCTAGGCCGAGTTTATGCAGATGATAGTTTAGTCGGCAGTGCCCGGTATATAGGCCTGTTAGAGTTTTCAGGTTTACCCTGTTTAACTCTAAAAGTTTGTTAGCTCTTGATTTCAAAGGGTATTTTATAAACGCCTTCAAATGAACTAATCCTGGTAACTCTTGCCAATACTGGAGAGTTTGCCTTTCAGCCCAGGTTGAGACAGCCATCTTGGCAGTACTTGAGGATATGCCAAGTATTGGTTCTGGTCCGATGAATCGTGATCCCGCTCCATCTCTGGCTAAGGAGTCCGCTATTTCGTTACCTTCCATACCAGAGTGGCCGGGTATCCAGACTAGAGTCACTTTGTTGTTCTTGCTCAAATGATTTAGAGCTTTCTGACAGTTCCATACCGTTTTGGAGTTACACCGGTAGGAGCCAAGAGCTTTTATAGCTGCTTGGCTATCTGAGAAATTTTTTATTGATCTGCGTGTAAGATGCATACATTCCAGCCTTCGTACACACAATTCAATGGCATGAACCTCAGCCTGAAAAACAGTTGCATGAGTACCTAGGTTTGAGACTATCCTCACCCTTAGTCTGTAGCTGTGTACTACGGCTCCTGTTCCCTCGGGAGTTTTGAAGCCGTCTGTAAACCAACAACTGTCTGCCTTCAGTAGGTCGGCTTTATTCCGATCCCACTCATCACTTTCTGGGGAAAGGATGTTGAAGGTCAGCTCGTAGTTGGTCATGGTAGGCATAGTATCCGCGGGCATTCCCAGGATGCTGTGATTCTCTATGTCATCCAACAACCTGTTCCGCTCCATGATACTAGTCTGCGGCATATTAATGGCCGCTTGTTGCAGTCTGAAGGTTGCCCACCTGGCCTCTCTCTCCAGATATATATAAAGAGGGGGTAAATCCAGGAGGATTTCCATTGCAGCTGACGATGTGGTGCTAATTGCTCCCGTTACGGTCATGCATGCTAATCTCTGCAGTCCAGAGAGTTTGGATTTGGCCGTCCGTAATAATAGTATTCAAGTCATTAAAGACAGTATTCGACTTGAAATAAATAATCTGAATGCAAATAATGAGGCCATTTCCGGTGCAATTATAAATATAAGATGTTATTAATTGTGCATTGATAATAATGGTGCACATTGAAAATTTTTTATGAGATTATTTATATTTAAATTTCCTAAATAAATCTTTATTATCTATTTTGTATAAATATTTGGTTATTTTCTTCCTCACTGTAAATCATTTTGATTATTTCATTAAATAAATGTCACTTATCAAACATAATAGTTGTCATTTTCATAGCTCACTTTAATAATGTTAACTTTTCCATATTTACAGTAACTAGTTTAACTGAGATATTCGACGTTTATTAACTCAAAAACGGTATATGGTAGGGGTAACATATGCTATATTTTTGAAATCAGGAACGAAGGTTCATTCCAAAAATTTAATAATATGCAGGGTATCCCATTTAAAAAAAAAACATTATTTTTCTGTATCCCCTGAAATCTGCATGCTACTGTATTTTTGATAGCATTTTAACAAAACTCAGTCATAACCACACTACTTTTATTTAAAACTTTTTTTTCTATAAACAATAATAACGATGATAAGGGGTGGGTAATTTATAATGAATAACCCTGTACATAGGTGAAGTGTTAGAGAATTTTTTCGTTTGAGGTGCTTTTAAAAGTATATTCAAAGGGATGGTGATTATCCTCTGGCAATAAATAATCTCGGGATTTATCCACTTCAATGTCATCTCTACTAAAAACTAAATCTAAGATAAGATTGTTCGTTATTTGCTATTTAAAAACTCACTAAAGTTAGTTAGCGCAGAAATATTATTATTATTATTATTACTAATGAGAGAATTAGCATATTCTGGAATATTAAAATCACCTAAAATAATAATTTGGTTAGTAATTTAGCCATTTCCTCAAATAACATGTCATAAAATTGGGCACTGAGATTTGGTGGAACGTATAAAGTGAGAATGTATAAACAATTCGTGAGTAATTTTTATGCCAATAATATCAACACTGGGAATAGTGAATTTAAGATCAAGTTGAACTACTGTAAATAAATTCCTGACAGCAATTAATACACCTCCACCTCTGGTTAAGTTTGTTTCATCGAATTTTCGGTCAGACTAAAAATTGTGTACTGATTATGAAATAAGTCTGTATCAAAAATATTAGAGTCTAGCCATGTTTCAGTTAGTGTTATTAAATCACAGTTGCAAGTAAGAGACACATTGTATAACTGGTGGGTTTTTGTTCACGTACATTTTGATAATAAATAAGTAATTCCATGTTACGAGATGAAAAGTTAGCGAGCTTGTTAAAACTTCATTATCAAATGTGATGTCATCAGGTCCATGTATGCTACAGCTGCTATCCGGTACCGAAGACAGAAGGCGGGTACACAGTTGAGCCATTTAACAAAGTTTATTATAGTGTTTAGTTGCTAATGGTTTTCATATTTTTGTTTACTATTTTGTTAGTGACAGTGATAATACTTACTGTAAAATAGACAACAAAAAACTAAATAATGTGTAGTTCCCGAGTGCAACAAAAATACTGTGACAACGCCAGATAAAATATTTATTTATTTTTAAATTAGTTGGGGTAAGGTCGGCAGAAAGGAGAAAACCAAGTTTTGATTATTCAACGTTTCGTGTATTTTGACACCTCCTCTCATTAATCTCGGGACTATTTAAATTAGCATTTCCTTGTAAAGGTATATAAGTTATAAAAACTTAGACATAAATATGAACAATGAATAAATCAAGAACAATATGAACCAACACAATCCCGCACAGCACACATACATCCATTATATATCCATAGATATTTTGGGACATACGGACATCTAATGGATATCCATTAGATGTTTGAGGACATATGGACGTCAAATGGATATTCATTAGACGTTCATTACATAATCATATTCATGGATATATATATATATATGTGCTGTATGAGTTGACTAGAATGAAGTTTCCTCCTAGTTGTGCCAAGAGGCTATGCATAGAGTTCAATGACTTCAGAATTAACTGGTAGAGTTGATTTTTTTAGGCAGTAAAACGATTAAACATTATTGTGAGGGTCATTTGAATGAAAGTTTCCTTGAATAAACACCACAGAAAATAGACAACCCCTAATCCAAAGCCGACGCTGCACAGGCGAGGGTTACACTTATGAAAAAACGCACACACACAACCATTTCCACCGACATTGCCAGTGCCGGTGGTGGCATTTGAACCCAGAGGACGATGGAGAGATTATCAAGTCACACTAATATATAATAATAATATATTAAGACAGATAATTTTAAATTATTTTTAGCTTGAAGGAAAGTTACATATACTTCAAGTTTAATGAAAAATGTGGCAATTAAATTAAGACAGTGTTATTCTTCATACCAATTACGCATTTTGGTATCTTGCCTTGGACAATGAGCATGAGGAAGACACCACAAGGTATGAAATAAGGATATGAATGGTCAAGAAAGGACGACCCACAAACTTTTCAATTGACAGAGGGCATGGTCGTTTCTTCCTTATCTTATACTTGCAGTTACCAGCATTTAATCGTCTTCCTAACAAACATTGTTAGAATTGATCAATCTGTATCTGTTTTCAGAAAAATTGAAAACAGTTGCAATGTGTTATTTTTTTAACAGAATTTATAAATATACAGAGGCAAATGGTATTAGCTTCCACTTTCAGCAAATTAGAAGATCTGCTTTTATGCAATTAATATCACACATTAATACCATAAATAAACGACTTTAAAAAAAAGCGTAGTCACCCACCATATACTAATCGCATGTATTTCTTGCTGGCGAATTTAATAGGACTAACCGACGTATCTGACATGCTTGGCCGGACAATACATTGATGCCGTTTATACATGACAGTGTATAAAAAATTAAAGAAATAGGAAAAATAATATTCTCTAATGAACCTATTTAATATTAAGCTAATGCAGATTAAACACTTAAACGTCAATGTGTCATTATTGAAGTGGTTAACCCATTATATACCAAGCATCGAAAAATTCGAAAAACGAACATTTTTGTTTGTAAATATTTATTTTGTTACTCTTAAGAATACATTCCTTGTGTCAAAAAAAATTAAAAAAATTAACGTATATAAAAAAAATACTGATGCGTAAACGAACCACTGGGAGGATACATGAAATATTATTTTGAGGCACATAAGATATAACTAATGATTTTAACGAAAATATATCATAGAAAGTTTCAATCTTACATAAAATAACTAAGCATAAATTATTTTCTACATAGAACTTTACTTAATAAAAAAAACATTATATTTCATGGTGCGTGAACGCACCACTGGTAACACCCGGCTTCATTTTTGCTGATACTGTACAAAGCATGAAGTATGTAAATGTACATTACATTTATTACAAATGTAAATTGTGTGGCTATGGCAAATTCTACACCTCCTTCGTGCTTTATTGGCATGAGAAATCATGAGGTGACCTGTATTATCATAACGCAGTTCATCTATAGCAGGAGCAAGATTCCTTTCAATTATTGTTTTATCAGTTTTTAAAAGTCGCAAGGCTATGTAAGATTTAAAATCTACTTGGGAAATTTTTTTTCATTGACATTATAAATTTTCCATGCGTTGACGACTAAGCTATCCAATGAATTACAAAATAAAGGCCACCACCATTTTTTCCCAAATACTTGGCATCTATAATTAGCAATTCCGTTGTAGTGTAAATCTACCCCACCCATATATTTATTGTATTGGGCAATTACATAAGGTTGGGGTATCTGTACATCTCTTCATTCTTTTCTATTATAGCGTTTAACATTTTGAACAGGAGCTACACTATAAACATTACTTGCCACCGTTACAACCGAATTATCGTGCCAAAGGACAATAGAAACTTTTGATTCAGAATCATATGCTGAAATATGGGACTCGTGGTCTTTTTTACCAAATGATTTACAATTTTCGATTGGACACTTATTTGTCCTATTTTCGCGGATAGTACCGGTGGCAAAATAACGATTATTTTTTAAATGTACGAAGAGTTTGAATGACGAAAAAAAGTTGTCGAAAAAAAATTTGGTGATTCACTGGCTTATCCACAACAGAAAGTAGACTCATGACAACGTCACCGCTAAGACCAAGGCTAGAATGAGTTGTATCTATAAAATATAAAAATACGTAAATACGAGTAATACGAAATTCATCATTATTCTCCAAATCCGTAACGATCTCCTCCAGAGCCGCTTCTAATTTCCTTCGAGTCAAATACCTCGAAAACGGCATATTTTACTGATTTCAATTAAATATCACGTGTACTGCACAAAAAACAAACAAATACTAAACAACACACTAATCGGCGACTGTTTACACTACATAGGCTGACTTGTCGAGAATGGCAATAGCTTGGTTTTATTTCATAGATAAAACCAGTGGTCCGTTCACGCACCAGTAATTATTTAATAAAAATAAATCATAATCTATATTATATTTTAAATGTATTTTTTCTACCATGTAATCTACATATTATAGACATACCAAAAATGACAATATTTTCCAAAAATAAAATATTTTACTGTTTTAGAATCACCTCAACCTTTGACACAAAATTATGCAGCGTTTTTCTTGATTTTTGAGGTGTCATCAAATTTTTGTTTTAAAATAAAAATCAACAGTTCGTACGGTACTAAGTTCTCTAATACTGATAATAATAAAATTTATAAATGGATATGCAAAAATATTTACTGAATTTAACAAAAAAAAATCATAAAATATGTGGTGCGATAACGCACCATTGGGAGAAAATGGGTTAAATATTGCAGAATTCGGAAAAAGTAGACTTTAAATCTGAAAAAAGTTCATTTGTTTATTTAATTTTGTGAGGTGTGACGTCATATATGTTTAAATAGGTAGTAAGAAGTTATTGTAATGAATATTGAAATACTTAATAAATCCCCTCCAACTTCCAAGTAATTAAAAACAATTTCCTTTTGAAGAATGTTAGTTTTTCCAACCTATCTGCTTTAGTTGAAGTTCAATAATTGATTTTCTGTTTGTATATCCAGATTCACTACAAAAAACCTCTTTAATTTTTTTTTCTGGCTCAAATAAATGTCAACAGATCAAGTGATGATCCTGTATAAGAGCGGACCAAATTGAAATGAAATTTGGCGGTTTTCGGGTATAAGATAGCACCACGTCCCTCCTTTTTTCGCATAATTGTTTTTTTTTATCATTTTGTAGCAATTTCAAAATTTTGTATCTCATTTAGGATGAAAAATTATCGAAATATTTTGTGTTCTATACAGGGTGTTCCAAAAGTTGTGCACTACCTTGAAGTTATGTTCCTAGAAAATGTACCTTCAAGGTGGTGCACAACTTATGGGACACCCTGTATAATTCTTCACAGGGATTTCAATGAGCTCCCTTTGTTTCAAGATATAACCTAAAGTTGTGTATTTTTTTTTTAATGGAATGCGTAGATAACTTTTGCAAAATTGGAATCATTATTTTTTTTGATTTTAAAATTCATTTGAAACCCTCGTGAAGACAAAAAAAATATTTTGAAAATCTTTCATTACAAATGATACAAGATTTAATATCACTAAAATGCAGCAAATTGAATAGCATGAAAACAAGGATATAGCTAAAAATCTAATGCCATTTGAAGTTTTTTCATCCCTTATACTCAGAAACCCTAAATCCCATCCAATTTGGTCTACACTCAAATGTATTAAATATACCAATAGATTCATTTCAGTTTATTCCTTCTTTGATGCAGGGTTTAGCACTGGTAGTTTGGTACGTTTCAGGACGAGTTTGGACCATATCAGTTTACACATTAATAAATTGCTTGCTTATTACTTTGTTAAAAAATTTAATTCAAGATGTACAAGCCGCAAAATAAAATTATTTGATTTTTTTTTTTTTTTTAATCAATTCTTTATAACCGTTCAATGTTTTTTTTATTATAATTTTATAGTGTATTATTTAATATTCATGAAAAGCCACGTATGTATTTTTGATTCTAATGTTAACTCTAATTATTATGTTGTATATTTTATTCAATTTTTCAGTACCCTTCTGTCCTGTAGTTGGGTCGAGTACCTGTAGGACAGTATATAGATAAATAAATTATATCATTTATATAGGATAAGCTTTTCTTAGAATACCAAAGGCAGTTGGATTTGTTATATGTTGCATAGTTTCAGTAATGAACAATTTGTTCGCTTGTAACTTAACTTCTCAGAGATTCTTTGAGGTAGGTCAGTATACTGTAAATATTGGGACCATTGTACTTTAGATTTTATCGAAATTTCGTCATGGCTTAGAACTTAGCTGCCTACTTGTATCAATTATAGAAATGTCATTTTCTTAAATAAATTTATTGTCTTGCCAGTGTTTTCATGATCAGCGAAACTCGCGCGCGCACAAGAAACTATCCCGATCTAGAAAGTAAGGTGCACATTTTATTGATAAATCTAACATTTTGAGAGATAGCATTGTCTAAAGCAAAAAATAAGAAAAATAATTTTCAGCAAAACAAACAAAAATAAGGACTTTTATTTTTCTAGTCATATAGGCCCATATAAAAGCAAACTTCTTTAATGATTTAAAAAATATAAATTTTAAATTACATGATTTTTTGGGGGAAATATGTTTGTTTCACGATTAGTTCCGACGCGGTGTGTTTAGCTAGACAATTTTGATTTGTGCGCTTATAAACCAGATGATTTTTTCCAAGTAGGTTCGGAATCTACGGGGCACAAAAAGCAATAACCTTAGCCGGGAGTGGGTTGTATTACTCATGATGTTTAATTTTAAAAAGCACCTAGGCTCAAAAACTAAGTTATTTTTTTTAACATGTGCTCTGTTCTAAACAAGTTACTTTTCATCAGTACTGCTGAATGTCAGGGAAAATTATGGTAAGAAAACACCTGTATAAAAAAAATCGGTCTTTATTATAAGAAATTAAAGCACACTTGGTACATGAAATTTCCATCACTATTTTTACTCAATGCTAGCATGCTTGTAGTAAAAAAAACGATGTCATAATCAAAAGTTTAACAATATTTATAATTCTGTAATATTCACAATCAAACCAGTATGAAGAAAAAAAATAAATTGCAAGATCATACTGAGTTGATTATAATAAAATATAAATAGAAATAATGGCACTCATGGCAATTTAACCATGATTATATAAAAATTTATAATGAATATAATCTGTTTTTGGTATAAACTGATTGGAAACAGATGGTACTGCAGAAGTACGATAATAAATGCCTTAAAATAATCTTAGAAAAAACAATATTCCAATCTGTAGGGACCTACAATTTAGGGGATATCATTCATTCTTAATATCACAAACATATCAACATTCATACAACACGAGACCTTGTAATATCTCGCTCTCCAAACGATTACAACCCTGAGTGTTGGAAGTAACAATCACCAAACTGGCAGGGAATAAAACTTAAAGCACTGGGTTTTTAATATGATTTTTTTACATAACCTGCCAATTTGGTATTTGTTTAAACGCGCCCTGGTTTGGATACCACTCCGATCATTATAAAAAGAGAAAAACTACCCTTGAGCATTACAAAATCTTAAAAAAATATCCAAACTTATATAGGACTCTTAGAATACAAATGGACTGTCAGTACGTAACAGGGCCTAGGCCCCTCAAATTTAAATGTTCCGTATCTCACTGAACTTAAAGCAGGTACGGCGGTCTACAGTCTATCGTGCGGCTACCTCGCACGTCAGATGCTTATTTATTATCACAATGTAGACTGATTTCAATCTACCTCAACACATACAAAAGTATTAAAAATCAAGCGCAATATCTAAAACTAGGCCCGAGCTGAACCATCAAATTATACTGAGGCATTACCACTTGCTTTATACCAATAAATGAGTTGCAAAACATTAAATATTATTGCTTTCATTTTTAGATCATTTCAATTACTATATTATGTAATATTCATACAAACTACCTAGTCAGCATTTAATATTACATTTAAATGGGTACATTATACTCAAAATTACTTGTTTGTTAATTTTGATGTGGATATTTACTTTCATTATGAAAATAGCAATTAATTCACAAGTAAATCATAAATGAGCCAAAGTAATTGGGATACCCATAAAGCTATTAAATTTAGTATTATTCATAAACATATACTATAAAAAATAAATTTTTCTCTACTTTAAAATTAAAGAAATATTAAGCACTTTTAAAAGAAAATTTAATTTTCAAAAAAAATTTTGACTAGCTAAAAATCAATTTACACAATTTTTTTTGAAAAACCTGTAAATTAACCTGGTTGAAAAACCATTTCGATTATGTTAAAAAAAGTTTTGAGGTTGAAGTCCAACATAAAATATGTCTCGCTGGAGTAAGACATTCATATTTATTATTTATATAAATGAATCATGTCTCGCTGGAGTAAGACATTCATATTTATTATTCATATAAATGAATCATAAAAAATGCCAGCTTCTTTTCATTTAAGAGCATGTTCATCATTTTCTCAAAATATTATTGAAGAGCAAATATTCTTAGGATGATACTAGAAGTGCGCCGCTTCTAGTATCGCTTTTAAACTTTCTGCAGATAAAATAGGCAGGAACTATCAATAAAAAAAAGGTGTTTCTATTAGGAAAATGACTGCAAACCCATGAAGACCCTCACAACGGGTTTATGGGATATGGTGATTTCAGATGGCGCAACCAGGGTTGTCATTTCCTTTGTTTATGATATTATTCTGGTGGTTGAAGAAATATTTGAATCTGAACTATTTTGGGAATTTGCACATTTATATTGTATCAAATTGTTTCTAGAATGTTAATTTGCATAGAGTATAAAACACATAAGTACTTATTTTGCAACTTAACCTGAGGCTCAAATTTAACTCTCAAGGCGATATTACACAAACTTTTTCTGTTGTTTATTATCGATTTATGACAAACGTAATTACAAAAAGCTTTGTCTGATCATCATTAGGTTTGAGTGTCTGTGCTGCCAGAAGCATTTATGTCGGAGCATGTCAATTTTCTTCATTTATATTGAAAATCTGCTGTAAATCAAGCAAATCACCGATTTTTTTGCTTGAACTCAGGAGAGTAATAAAATCAAAGCAAGAAACACAATAACCTCACTCATTAACATCACGATATTTACGACAAAAAAATGTCTCAAACATATCAAGATATTATTTTAAATGTGACTATGGGGGATTACATTTGAGAAGCATACAAAATGTAATAAATCCAATGGCTGTATCAGAACCATTCAAAACCCAATAACTGCCATTGAAATTTAATCATGAATTCAAGCAGTTCAATCAAGACATAATAAATCCAACATGATGCATTTGATTTGAATCAAATTGTAATGATGTAGAAGAACGAGAAGCGACCGTTTTGGAGTCTAAATCATGGTACCCACATTTAATTTTTTTGGTTAATTTTAGTTTTTTGTATTAACTACCAGATGTTTTTACGAACTGTAAGTTATGACCGAGTTTTTTTGGAAAAAAATGTTGACTTCTTCACTCAAACCGTACTAAATCCTATTATAAATAAAACAAACTGTAAGATATCCATTTGAGTAAATCAAAAATAAGAAATTACTCCTCATTATTACCAACTGGCATTTTTATATTCTTAGGCATTTCTGGTAGAACATTTTTTTCATTTTACTCAAAATTGTTCTGCGTTTTGTATAATCGCTCCTCATTTGCAATCTTTAGGTAGTTGAAATTTGTAAAAGAAAAACATACAATTTACTTTTTTTTCACCTCTTTATGATGCTCAAAAAAAATTGGGAAAAATTTTGATGAACTTGGATTTTCAAATACTATCGGACAAGCGAATAACGTTGATCCAGATGCTTGTACCATTTGATTTATTAAAAATAATTGCATATTGTTTATGACCATTTTATTTCCTGTATTGTTTTTGTTAGTATGGTAATAATATTTGGTAAATGTATTTCTCAACCTTAAAAAACTCGATATTTGGGTTTAAACTTAAACGTCAAAACAATTTTCACAGAAATGCCAAAAGTTTAGTCGTTTTATTATAACACCTAGACATTTATTCAGAAGTCCAGTTCATTCATTTAGAAATCCATGATTGGTTAAAATTTTGAGGAACTTGGTTTTTATAAGAGTAATACTTATGGAAACTATTACAAAAGCACATTATGCAACTGCTTGCACGATATATACATAACCATCACCTTCATTAGACTAGTATATACTGACGAACCAACCATGCGTTAAATTTATCGCTTAATTTTTGGACAGCAAGATTGTGTAGAGTAATAGTAATAATTATTGCTGCTGCAAAAAGATGACAAACTGTATGGTTAAATATCAAAAATGGCATCTACTGGACAACGACCAAAGTGTTATATTTTAATAAATCTTTAATGAATTTCACAATCTTATAACGACAGTATGGCCGTATGCATGGACTGTCTACTTAAGGTCATCTATGCCTCCGATAAGTCTAAAGTGAAATAGTTTAGCGTTTTTATGACCTGCACTTCGCTTATGACTGCATAAGCAGAGATTGCATATTGATGCAATATTTGTAAAGTAATATATTGATGAATATGCAACTTTCTTATACATTTCATATTACATAAAAAAAATGTGTCCAAAAAATAATTGCAATTTTCTTATTTCACACTTAATTTGAATTAAATTTTAAAAAAGAATGCCAAAAACTGTGGAAGCAAAATGAACAATTGGCAAAAAAAAATAATTACAATAACGCAAGTTATTAAAATTATGTTGAAAGCACTTTTATACAGCACATTTCTAAAAAATGATGTATTAATAACGATATCACAACAATCTGTTAACTTCATACTTATCACTGCTGGTTTGTCAAATCATACAGCAAACCACTGATTGCAATCGTTTTTACGTAATGAAAACGTTAAGATTAATTTTATTATATTTACAACACCGCGAAAATCACAGAATATAATGGCATTGATTAAATGTTGATTAATTCCAAACTACCTTTGAAAGCGAAGGTCTCCATCAAATTTAGTATATTATTATACAGACCATCTAATACTCTGAAACAATTAACGGTTCAGATTAAACGTTTTAACTAATATTACAAGAGTTGTTTTTCCTTTATTAGACTACGAAAATTTGTCACACAACTAGACTTATCCCTTTTATTTGTTATTGTCACGCCATACACAATTACAAAAATTTGAAAAATTTAAATGGTTTTTGAAAAAATTTTTACGATAATTTTAAGTCTTGTAAACAAACCACCTTTATACAGAGTCACCTGCTCCTGTTAATTTTTGGATATCCAAGAGATGGATGCCTCAATATTTTGATTTGTCCAGCCTCACAATAGAAAAGTACAAAACAACAATAACTTGTTGTGCCTTGACCAAAAACAGAACACAACAAATGATATAATAAACAAATTTAAACTTTCTGTAATATGCCAAAAAAATTTTGAAAAACTTAAATTTATTTCAGGATTTAAAAGATGATGAGATGGCAACTTCAACCACTTGGACTGGGAATGGCTGGTGCTGGCGTAGGCAATAAAAACTGGCACGATCTTCCTTTCACCCGCCTTTGCATGAGATTGCTCTCACTTGGTGGGCTCAATCCAAACATCTTTACTGATGCGCAAGTTTTTAAAGACTTATCCTTAGGATAAACATTTGGCCTTTCCAGATAGTCCAGATTCATGCTGAAATGCTGTTGCACAACTCTATTCACAGCCATAGCAGACTCCGCAAACTGGGACAACTCCAGTGCAGAGTTATTCTTCTTAATAACAGCAGGTGTAGTAAGAGCAGCCGCGTCACTTGCATATCGCAACCACGAATGCTCCAGAACCTTTTCGGCACTAATACGTTGACTGGCATTCTTAACAAGCAAACTGGAGATAAGATCTTTCGCCTCACTGGATATAGTATTCCATTCTGAATCTGGGAAATCATATCGTCCCTCCTGAATGCTTTGAAAGAGCAACTCCTGACAAGCATTACAGTTGTCCCCCTTCTCCCAGCCACAATCCCTGCCACATTTACCGTAGAAGGGGGGGATAACCACAAAGTAGAATGTACATTATCACTCCTAAGGACCACAAATCACACCGTTTATCATATGATGTGCTATCAGACTCTCCGATAAATGCCTCCACAACCTCAGGTGCCATGAACTCAGCACTGCCAACCTGTAACAATGGTAGTTTTTAGTGTTAGAATATTTAAATACAGTAGAAAAACATTCTATTAGGTTTTTTCAATAACTTAGATATTTGGCCGTTATGTTTTTGCTCAACTAATTACATCCATATACAGGGTGATTCATATGCAATTTCGTTGGTCAATTGTCAGATTTTTTTATTAAATTACGCAAGCGACAAAAACTTAAAATTTGGAGGCTTGAAATTTTATGTTATTGAGCATAAAATTGAAACCTTAAAATTTTGGAAATAATTTTTTGGGATCAATAAAACAGACATTTTCAATGACATATCATCACTCAATACTGTGCGGTAAAAAAAAGTTTGGGTTAAAATTTTGAGGCATCCCCATTTTTGCAAATTTGAGTGAAACAGTTTTGCCGGTATTAGAAATCTGGTTCAATTGAAGTGCCGAAACCATCAATTTTTACAGCAAGTCTCCATCTGTTAATTGATCTCGAGAAATAGAGGATGATAATGTTTTCTGAATCACCCTGTATAAAAGTTTTTTTTTTTTTAATAGTGTTCCTTTGTGTTTCTCAGTAGCAGTAATTATTAAACTATATGATTTTATTTAAATATTAAATGCGATCGAAAATGACTGATTGTCCAAATTTTCTTTTGCTGCCAGAAATAAATTTTGCATTCAAAACCAACTTTTATTATTAAGCATTTATAGCAAAATGCAATCAGCATATGTTTCAAAGTGTAGCCATTTTTAAATCTGACAGAGGAAAAGACTTTTTTTCCATTAAGTATTAATTTATTTTTTTGGAACTGTCACTTTCTGGCAAATTGTGGCAATATCTGTAAAAAAACAGGAGCGCTGATATATGAATGATGACTAAAGAACTATTATTTATTGGGGAGCAGAACTTCCTCACCGTAGTAAAACTTAACGTGTGGTGGAGTTTATAATAAAAGTAACTGTTGACGTTTCAAAAGTCATATTAGTGGAATGTCACTAATATTTTAAAATTTGAAATGTCAAAAAAAATTGACGTTTCAAAAATGTCACTAATATTTTTTTTGACATTTCAAATTTTACGAACCGATTTTGCTCATCAACGACCTCAATCTCTTCCTTGGTCTCTAGAATGTGTGTACCAAATTTGAAAGCTTTATCTCAAAAACTGTAGCTGCTATCGCGAACTGCACAGACAGATTTTTTTTGTCTGAAATTTTGTGTATCGTCATAATTCGTCCAGAAATGCAAGAAAAATTTTCAACATTTTTTTCACTACCCTTCTTCACTTTGAGAGGTGAGGAAGTAAAAACACTGCCTTAAGTTCTGTGCAAGAGGCAATACATTTTTAAAACGATTCAGCTATTCAAATTAAAATTGCATATTATTTTTCACAGGCTAGTTAATACTATTATTATTGCTGCTAAATTCATGAAAACTGAGTTGTCTTTAAAAAAAAAAATTATAAATGTAGCATTTTTAATTTTTTAAATTAAAAAAAGCAGTTTACTTACAGGCGTCAATAACTGAGGTGTCGCCAACGGACTGGAAACACTAGACTGGAAACGAATACCAGAGCCCAAATCAAAATCACAAATTTTGATTGGACAAAGGCGATCCTTGTGAACGCAGAGAATATTCTCTGGTTTGAGATCACGGTGTGCAATACCTTTCGCGTGCATAAATTGTAGAGCTGAGGCGATTTCTTGAATAATTTCAGCTGCTGCCGCCTCACTAAAATATTTATGTTCTTGAATCCTCCTCAATAGTTGACCTCCATTTATCTATAACAAAAAATATTATTTATAAACTGAAGACAAAATCACCATCACTTATTAAAAAAAAAAAACCAAAAAAAAATAAAGTAATACCTTTTCAAAAACCAAATAAAACTTTTCTTCGTCCTCAAAAAACTCTGTTAATTTTATTATATTGGGGTGACCTTGACAGTGATGGAACGTCTCGACTTCCCTGAATACCCTAGCTCTAGCATGGCCAGGAACCTTGTCAATAATCTTAACGGCAAATTCCTGGTCGGTGTACATATTGACGCAAGTTTGGACACTTGCATATGCTCCTTCACCTAAGATCTCACCGGTCAACTTGTACAGATCTGCAACATCAAAAAAAGTTGATTAAATGATTGTAAGGGAACCAGCTAAGAGATCAGAGGATGAAGCAAAGGTCTTTACTACATAGTATAGTGCTGACCACATTTATTAAATACCAGTTAAAATCCATGGTACACCGAAAAGGAATATGTCGATGTAAGTGAAAACAAAACTGTTTCTTTATCTTTTTGATGGTTTAATAAGTTATGACGTTATTCTACAGTCTTCACTAGATTTTATAAGATTTCAGACCTAATCACAACAATAAAAGCTGTCTCCAGTTTTGTTAGTTTATTAGTGATATTCGATGGTTTGAGGAAGGTTTGGTGGTCATATCATATGTGACCTTGGTAAAGCTTTGACTGTGTCGTATTTAATACTGGAGACAAAACTTGAATTCTGTGAAGCAAAAGACATCCCCACTTGAATTATTTAGAGTACAGTGATTCTGTAAATAATCTGAAATTAAGCTATACTAACATTTACCATAAAGTTCCTCAGGGATTTGTGTTAGGATCACTCCTTTTTTTTTAATATTCATTAATGACTTTTCAAATTGCCTAAGGAATAGTAAAAGTATTTTGTTTGCGGATGATACAACCCTGTTATGTTCTCATGAAAATGAACATGATTTTGCTCTAAAGCTTTAAGGGCCAAATTAAAGTAGAGCCTAAAATATGTTTATCTACTAATAAGTTATGTTTAAATAGAAACAAATTTCAAAACTTATCATCCAATCATAATATTGAGAAAACTGTTAAACTGTTCGGTATTATTATTGATGATGGTTTTAGACGAGACAAACACATCAAACAATTTTGCAAAACAATCGGCAGCTCCTTATTTCTTTTAAGAAAACTGAGCAATCTGTTATGCAAGGGGGTACTGTTTACTTTGCCCTTTTCCATTTTCATCTTAATTTCCTATATGGGAAAATTCTACTAACTCCCACAAAGTGTTTGTGTTAAAAAACATGCCATTAGAATTTTAACCATTTTGGAAAATTTTTTTTACACAGATCTTATATTACTATATATTTGACTCCAAGGCCCTTCTTAAGTTTCGCCCTCATTAGTTTTTAGACTGGCCATTTCTTTAAACGAAGGCATCTTTTGTGTCAACTTTGCAGTTATATCAATATACATTGAGGGCCAAATTAAAGTAGACCCTTTTTTTAATGTTGAATACTTTTTCGTTTTTCAGTCGATTTTAATATTTTGGTATGAGTAGACAGCAAGTTTATGTGAAATTTCGTTTTAGGTTTTTGAAACTTACAGGGTGGACAAAAAAATTGGTCTACTAAACCAGTGCATTGGAGCTCGTAAAAATTAAATTTTTCATTTAAAAATCAATGAAATAATCGTTATTATTTAGATACTTTAGGGATTTTTTTTTTAACATTGCTATTATCTTACTAATTACTATTAATACCGTGAAACAAACAAAAATAATTAAATAAATGAATTTTTTTAAAAAAATTTATGAATGTAAGTTGTTTACTAATATCAAGTGACGTTTAAAAACAACATATTCGCTAAAACACCCCATAACGTGTAGTCGACAGGGTTAAGATCGAAACTGCTTGGTGGCCATCTTAGGTTCAATAAAATCAGAACAAGTCTCCTGAAGATACCTTATGGCGATTCTCGAAGTATGCGTCCATGCCTTATTAGAGAATAATTAGAGATTTCTTCAATTTCAATTTGTACAATAAAATTTTTGGTAAACCTCAGAAACAATTTTATCATGGCTAATAGATAAGTTTTTCAAAAATTCTTGTTTTCAAACTGCAATGGGAAAAATTTAATTATAAGATAAAAAATAATGACAATGCTAAAAAAGAATAATGTTTTCCGAAATTTACACAACAACGTGTTTCATTAATTTTTAAATAAACACTTAATTTTTACGAGCTCAAATGCAGCTTTAGTAGAAACTAATTTTTTTCAGTCAACTTTCAAAAACCTCAAACGAAATTTCAGGTAAAAATGTCGTCTGTACATTATACCAAAAAATGATTAAAATCGACTAGAAAAAGAACAAACTATTAAACTTTAAAAATGGGGTTACTTTAATTTGGCCCACGGTGTATCTCGTGTCTTGTTTGAGGTGCAGACTTAGGTGAAAATCATCTATCGAATTTTTGAACTTTAATAGTAGTCCTTCCTCAAAGTTTTCTACTTTTAGGCTTTATCTTGGGTGGGGGACCTTCTAAACATTTGATACATTAACGACTAAATCAAAGGTCTAAAGAGGTACAACCATCTGCAAGTTGAATTTCTATATGAATCTGCATTATGTAAATTCAAAATTTTTAGAACCTTCACCAGATATTAAAATTTAAACATCTTTGCTTGAAAGACCATGTTTGCGGACTTCTAAAAAAGGAAAGAATCCGCTCAATATTTACTGGATTAAACAAAGTTCTTAAAAATATAACATTTTAGGGATGGTGTCAACAGTGAAGATATATCGAAAACTTGCATTTTTATTTTTAGCTACATTATAATTTTTCGGGTTAGAAATGGATTGGATTCTTAGGTTTAAAACTAGGGAGAATAAGAATTAAACAGGAGCCATACTGAAGGACCAATATACACATACACGAATATATGTGCAAAATACCTCGGTCAAACAACCACCACTGGGGTGGTTGCATTAATGATTCAATAGCACCTACGAACAAAAATATAACTGCGACCAATACAGAGAATTCTACAGAGTTACAAAACTAATACATACATAAATGTACCTACAAACTACGTATTTACTATGTCATGTAGCAATAAATCTTATGCCCACATACATATAAAAGGAATTTCCTTGAGGCATACCTTGATCTTTCCATAGCTGTTGTCTTCCGTTTACGAAAAATGTGTAATTTAAATTTTTTTTTTGCTAAGAGGAAATATTTTCATCAAAAAAAGCTCTTGCTCGGCGCACTACCGACCGAAATCAGAACGATAATATTATCAAAAATAAATAAGAATCGTATGATTTGTTGTGTATTTTTACCAGCAGTTGATTAATCAATTTGATTATTTTAGTTTATCATGCTTTAAAATAATAACGTTTATTTGTCTAATTTATTATTGTTTCTACAAATATGTACTGTACATACATCTTGTCAATTTAAATTTGTAGGTTTAATATGTTTCACATCATAAAAATTATGAAATAATAAATATTTGCACTTTTATTATATAACTTACATCAATTAAATGCATATGCAAATAATATCACGTTATTTGACCCAATATTGTTCTCTGGCGCAATAGGTAATATTTATCATGAATCCATTTATGTTAAAACTTAGATCTAACACAATTTTTCATATAAAAATGAAATACATATTTGAAATAACACTGGACATTCGTCGCTTTCTCAGGACAGTATTTAGGGTGTCACTACGTTTCATTTTTAATATCCGTAACTGCTCCAAGCAGTTTATTGACTTTTTTAAAAAATCGTTTTTATGTAATTACAAGCTACACATGTTTACTTGTCTTTTGGCATTTTCCTGTCGGCTGCGACTTCAGGGCTTCGATCGACTGTAATCGAGTAGGTATAGTGTATTATTTTAAAATATATTGGGAAGTTGGTATTATTTTCCATTTAAATAAAAAACAGTGGCGTTGAAGTAAGATTTCGCATTTAATTATATTAAATTATTATGTATTAATGGCAAGCTTGTTAAATAATGTTTATAAAATAAAACTAGAGCGTAAAAAAAGTTTGGTTCAACAAAACACACAAATGACTAAATGAGTGGAACAAAAACAAAAAGTCCTTGAATTAACGTATAAATTTTAATGAAATAAAAATTCAAATGAGGTCACAAGATAGTCGTGCTGAATGGCTATTTTATTCATATTATTTCCGAGTGGCGCTTTTGTTTTTGCATTAACAAAAACTAAATATTAAGAGTGAAGACAGCAGTTTAGTCTAGAATAAAATTATTTATGTCAGGCTTTCTAGCTAAATCAGCTTATTCAAAATAGTTAAAATATAAACAATTTACACCAGATATTATTATTTATTTTGTAATCATTAATCATGTTTACATTTTCACGACGTTGGCATAATACAAATTCACTGTAAACAGAAAGAGTTCGCACTTTTCAAGCGTACATTGCGTTTTTAATATAATAAAATTGTAAATCCAAACATTCTTTTAATGCACTGCGAATATAGTCAAAATACCTAACTAAGCAAATAATACCTTTTTAGACCCCAAATTTTATTAGTCGATTACTCGCCAAGAGCACATAAATAAAAAACTAAGTTCTAAGTAAATATTTAACAAGATAAAATGAAATTGACGCAGATCACATGAAAAATAATTAAAGCTCCTATGGAAAATTCTGCTTTAATATATTTTTATCAAACATTAACAACTGCTGTTTTCTAGAATATCATATTAGTGGTGATACAAAAATCTAATGTCCTGTCTAACGCTTGAAATTGTTAAGGGTATCAGTGGAAGTTGATAGTATATTATTAAATTTCAAATTTTTATCGTTTTTTTTAATTATTTAATTGCTTAGCGAATAGGACATCCATTTAAAATGTTAGCGTACTTAGCAAATTTCCTTTATCGTGCCTTGTCTGTGAATTCTATAGCCTATTCTTAAAAAAGGGGGTAAAAATAATCGCGTTAGCATAAACTTGAGAAAATTTACATTTTGGTATTTTAAATTTAACAATGAACGTGAGAAAGACACTCCAATGCTGATAAATATCAGGAAGAGGAAACTGGACCAGAGTCCAGGACCGGTAGCTACTACTGCCTCATGTAGTTGGCACGTGGTTTTTAATATTAAATGTAGCTATTTTTCAAGTGTATTGCAAAGTATCAGAAGTGTGCTGCAACATATAGCAATACACTTTTGGGATTGTTGCACTTTTTTTTTAATAATCGAATAATTATTTAATGTTTTACTGTTTTACCCGTATCTGCACATTTTATTTGCAAAACTTGGTTTTGGAATCCTTTAACTGTCAATTATTTCTCAATATTATGTGATTTTTAGCAAAAAAATCAGTCTTCTAATCGTTGATATCTACCGTGTTATTTTTAATAACACAATATAAGTGGTACCTACATATATTAACTAAATTATTTGAAAAAATATACGCGTAATTTAAGTGTCAATTTACAAATTGTGGTGTTAAAAATGTACACTAATATATGTAAGTGGAAAAAGAGGTAGTCTCTTGGGTCGGCCCTAAATTAACATTACATGTAACTTTTTTCCTATCATTAATGTCTTATAATTCTTATAAATTCGATTACCTGTTAATATGCAATATTTATTATGTCAAATTACGTTTCCTAATATAGTAATATCACAAAAACAAACATAACATTGAGCACTGTGGACTATACATGTATACACACTGTTGAGTTATTTACGTTCGCGGAAGTGTTTGGCATATAATTCGCTACACAGTAAAAATATTAAATCATTTTAAGATTTAATATTTTTTACTGTGTAATCATATGCTAAACACCGTTCCGCGAAAGTAACTAACTCTACACGGTCGTAAGGCAAAGTCAATTGCGGAACATCGGAACACGTCGGCTGCTCCAAGGAAAAACACAGTAACCAACATTTTTTTAAAAATCGAGATTTTCACACATGTGAAGATACTGTGTTGTGCCGCGTCTTTTTATCCAATAGCGGTTGTTCTATCTCTAAAGGATATGGAGATATAGAAAACAGTAACACAGTATCTGCACTAAATTTGTAGATTTCACAATGCAAAACACAGTATACAACAACTATTCAGAGGAGGAACACAGTATGTTATGAAGACTGTGTAGATGCTGTGATTTTGATTGGGATTGTGAAAGAAAATGAGAACATTCCAACATAAAACACAGTTTCTGTGTTTTTCAATAGTTTTGTTAATAATATGGTCTTTCCAAATCTTTTAAATCCAAAAGCAATTAGTCAGGACAATGAAAACAAAATTTAATTGTTATTTACCAAGTTATTTCGGTATGCGGGCTTTTAATGATAATTTATGAAACTATTCTTTTAATTGAGATACTGCGTGTAAAAAAAATAATAATACATATTTAATGGAAACCCATTTTCAAACACAGTAACTGCCTAAAATAGTACATATTGAATAATAAGTAATTTTTGATAATGTGACAAAAAAAGTACTGATTTATGTTAGTTAACTGTAAAGGTTTAAGTAAGATATGTCCGCCCGTCTCCTAGAGACAATAAACTAAAGTAAATTGCTCTTCCTGAACATTTTCTAATTTCACACATACTGTGTTTTTCCGTGGAGCAGCCGACGTGCTTAGTTGCCTACAAATTATATACGACAAATTCCGACTTCCCGCATAGATCCTGGTTGCATATAATAATAATAATAATAATAATCTTCACTGCTCAACAGATACATACTATTATTTGACCAAAGCCAGCCAACTAAGAACAACATCAGAAATCACACGTAAACAAGATCAATTTGCAAGGAATTCTAAATGATATTTAACTGTAAAACGTTACGTTATACAAAAAAAATTACAAGAGGTCTTTTTACTCGTAAATTAACTGTAGATTTCGAAAATTTTTTTTATCACTGGCGTACTTCAAAGAAAAAAGAAGGAATCACATCTCCGTGATTTGGTTGAAGTAGGAAAATGAAAATGACAATTAAACATGGTATTTACTGAGAAACATGTACCCACTAAATATCAATAAAGTATTTCATTTAGTTCAGGATATAAAAAAATCAAAACCACGTATTTCTGAAACGGTTGAGTTTTCGACAGTTTATTTAGAAAACTTGTATTATTTTCTAATTCCTATTGATTCCCAAATTATCGAAGGTACAATTTGGACTACCCTGTATAATCAAATGATCAATAGCCGCCTGATTATAATATACACGATCCATATACGAATTAAAATTCCAAATTCTAATCAAAAGCCCTATATCAAAAATTAATCATCAGACAATGATCTGAATTAAATACCTTGGAAGCAGGACGAAACTAGCGATGAGCCGGTACGTTTCTTTTTGCGGCGTTTTCTTTTGGCTTCCTCCTTACGGCGGGCGAGTTCCCTTTCGCGGGTATCTGCGTCCATTTGGTCCCCGCTATCGGAGGCACTACCCCCGCCCCCATTACACCTTCCGATGCTGTCACCATTATTTATAACGCCGCCATTGCAATCTGAAAACAAAAATAAACAATAAATATGGGCCATTTCTAGGATAATACCGAATCTAGTGTCGGAGAAGAATTGAATATTATTCAATCCGAACTTGAATCTATTAAATTATTCCTTGGGTAAATAAAGGCATATTGACTTTTAATTTTTTAATACATTCCAGATAACCGGAATAATAATTTATCAATCAAAATGATTTCTGAAGTGGTTTCTACAAACACCAAATATACGAGATACTACACTCGACGTGCGTTTCGCCAAACATCATCAGGTAGGTGTAGTAGCCAGAGTTTTGATGTTCGTAGAAACTACCTATGTACGTAAGCATTAGAACAAAATTAATGTTTAAATAATTTGCCAGAACGTCGTCATGACATCCATATATTAAAACAGGAGGTTCTCAACAATTTTTGCAATTTCCGATTTTTTTACAAAACAATGGCCTTAAAATCAATTTCCGTAAATTATCATGACAACGAGAGTATTTTTAACATTTTTCCTCAAAATTTAAGCATCAAAGAATAACTACAACTGAATATTGATTAAAAAAAATCATGGATATTCATTTTTAGAGATAAGGATTTTAATTTTATATGCTATATTTATGTATCTTTGATAGCCAAAATCGGGAATTATATAACTGCATATTTTTATTTATTTAATGAAAGCAGAGATAAAAACAAAATGCGAACCACTGACCTTGGTTTCACAAATTACTTGTATCTTTGAGGAGGCATATTTATTTATATTTTCTAATATCACTTAGTTATAAAGTTTTAACTATTGGCAATAAGCCAGTAATTTTCAACTGTCTATCGCCGAGACTTACATATCGTCTCTAATTAAAAATAACTTGAAACTCGATTTGCTTTAAATAAAACTGATATAAAACATAAGAACCTGTTTAGTACAGTACGAGTCACGTGTTGTTCAAGACATTATCTCTGCATTTATAATACATATTTTGATCATTTTTATTAGATATGATTTTGTAGAATTTATTGATATAACAGAAGATATACAGGGTGAGTTAGTTTTAACCTCCTAAACTTTAATGATCGATAGAATACGTTAAAATAATACTATAATTTGCACTATAAATTTAGCCCCAAAAATTTACTATTTTAGAGATACAGGGCGTTTAAACTTAGATTTTTTTTAAAAATTTTTCCATTATCTGAGAATATAAAGGTATTGTTTTTAAGTTTGGTATGCACATTTACTCACTTACAAGCAATTATTTGATCGTAATTTGGTCTCCTCCGATCCAAGTAGTATGTTTTGGAGGAAACATTACCCTATACGACTCACTTTTCTCAATGTAACTTTACAGCAGTTTAAAGAATTTATGAACGATGAAGACCATTTTACATGAATAGTAAACGAACAAAAATGATGCTGCTGGTACGAAAACTCTTGGGAAAACATTAACGACCTCTAGACAACCAAAAACAGTATTAGGATGCAATATCCTCGAAAGGCATTATCATCGGACCTATCGCACTAGTGTTAGTGACAGAACGGGACGAGGCTACTAGCAATAAGTATTTTAATTTGTTATAAGATTTTATTTAGTTTTTTCATTATGTTAATAAAATAAAAATTAACTGCTTATTATTTAATAACCAAGCAGTTACGATAAATACCAATCGCTACTCTGCAATGAATTGTAGATTTTCAAGATCAAGTTATTGATGGTTCCAACAGGGCGAGACCACTAGCAATAAATATCTTAAATTTTTTACACGATTTTATTTTTCATTATACCGGCACCTCCTGTTAGATTCCATGAATTATAAACAAAAAATCATTCGATCCTACAATGTAACAGAATGACATCATTATTATTTGTTTATAGTTAACAGAACGTAAGATTAATTTGCTCATATAGACATAATATATGTAGTTGTTTTAAAAAACTTATAAGTTAAGCTCAGCTCTCTGTTATTTTTTTACCATTAATTGATACATACGATATTAAACGGCATCATTTAAAATTAAGGGGTTTGATTTACCCATACTTACACCTCCACAAATAATTAAAATCAATAGATTACACAGGCCAACAAAATTGGACGAAACTCTAGACACTGAGACCTAAGTATACTTTCCCATCACATCAGGTTTTCGAGATATCCCAACCTAAAAATGCAAAAAACACGATTTTTCGCTATATTCGGGAATTATTTTTTCTCCACAACACTCGTTGAGGCATATGAAAGTGCTACACTATTCCCCATCAAAATGCATTTTGAATTTCTCAGATCTTAGTACTCGTAGAAATCATCATTTTAGTAGCAACTTTGTTTATTTGTTATTATACGTGATGTCCCATTTTAATTCTTCTTCTTCTTATTTTTTTTATGTCAACTTTTAGTAAAAAAAACTTTCAAACAAAAGTTGAAAGATTGGGCAATAGAATAATATAATTGTGATGACCTTGGAAGATCATTTTGAAGGTAATTTCAGGTCAACTTTGATTTTTTAAATGGGAACCCATATTTTTTACGACGGCATCATGTATCTCTAGCAAAAATACACTTCGTTCTTTCGGTAAAGGCCACCACAGCATTTCTGATCCGTTCTAATTCTTCCAGACAAATATTTCGAGAACTAAGGAAGATAGCAGTGAACAATATTTCAGACGAAAATTGCTAGGTTTTGAGGGGGTTAAATAATGGTGACCTTAAGATTGACCTTGAGATCAATTTTCAAAGTAATTTCAGTCTACTTTGAACGTTTTCATCAGGACTTCAAGGAAAAAGAGCGAGATTATTATCAAGGAATAAAAGAATGATGGCGGACCATTGCTGGTCTTTGAAAAGAGATGATAACTCTACTAGTCACAAACGTAAGTCTCTCCAACGATCGTTTAAAATAAAGCGCGAACGTTTTCATAAGATAATGAGGTAATTTCATTTTAATTAGTTCTACAGAGGAAGAAAAAATTCATAAAAAAAACCTAAAAAAAAAGAAACTTGAGGTCAACACCGCCACGTTCTCGTATCGTGACAATGCGTTCGACTGAGAGCAGTAATATGCGATCGTTCATACAAAGAAATCAAAGTTATTTTAGTTGAGGGAAAAATATAACAAATATCGAGTTTTATAGTAATTTAGACTCCACAGAATTCCGACAAACCATGACCCGATGGGGTTAAACCAAAAACTATTTGGATTCAGCGTAATTCACGATGTAATATAATCCCAAATATAGCGAAAAACCGTGTTTTTTTCATTTTTAGGTTAAGATATCTCGAAAACCTGATGTGATGGAGTAATTCTGAGGTCAGATTTGGATTCAGTGCACCAAAAACCTTCGAAAAAGTATAGTCTGGTCTCAGGGTTTGAAAATTGTTCGCCTGTGTTATTATTTAATCACTATTTAAAATAGTTACCGGGCTAGCACTTGTACAAGTAAATGTGACCTCGTGAGATGAGGGATGTGTCATTGTCATTGTCATACAGCAATCGAACTTATTTAGATTCAATCAACGGCTAATAATTATTTTATATGTTTATTTGCTGGTGTGCTTTTGAAATATTTAAGGTCATCGTGTTGCAGTGAGTTGTGTAATAGTGTAATATACAAAGTAATAATTATTTTATATTTGTTTATTTGCTGGTGTTTTTTTGAAAATAATTTAAGAAGGTATTAGATGAAAAAAATGTTTCGACCGTCGCGTCGGAGGCCTCTACGTCTACATCTTATTGTGTTTGTGAAAATGAAAATGTGAGTGATTACAGTGCTAAGAAAATCAAAGTTCATTAGTGTTTTCAGTAAGAAAAAATTGGCTACATTTGAACAAGCAATTTGCCTTAATGTTTACAATAATCTTTTGAAGCGACGAGCTAATGACCCTAATTTGTATGATTTGGATATACTAGGTGAAACAGCATCTCTGACTAACGTTCCCCGACCCACAATACAAAAACTGGTGAAAGAGGGTGCCCTCCCAAGAAAACAACGCTCCGACGCCCGTCAATCGAAAACTCTGGACCCATCGTTAGCAAAACTTTTAAGAGCTTTAGGACGCGTATCAGAAAAAATGAACTCCCAACTCTTGACGTGGTAAACAGAAAATTAAAAGAAATGGATTATCATCCAAAATATACCAAAAGAACTTTATAAACTTGGCCGAGAAAAATTGGATTTAAATATCAAACTATTAATAAACACATGGCGATTATGGAAAGTAGACGAATAGTGGAATGGTGAAATTCATACCTAGACGAGATAAGAGAAATCAGAAGGGAAAATAGACCAATTTATTATCTAGATGAAACTTGGTATGATACTCATGACATCATAAAAAATGGATGGACTGATGGATCTAGAAAATGTCAATCAATCTCATTGCCCCCTAATCAAGGAACGAAAGGCAGGAAAGTATTATATTAAACTGTGGATCAGCTGATGAATGGGTTGATAATGCATTGAAACTGCGAGGAAAACACATGGAAGACTGTAACGTAGATTACCACAAGAACATAGAGGGAGAAATATTTGAGGAATGGTTTGAAAATACCCTAATTCCAAAATTAAAACTGAATAGCATTATTGTTCTTGACAATGTGAAGTACCATTCGAGCCAACTGTATAAAATTGCTAACAAAAGTTCTACTAAGCTGGAGTTACTAATTTTGTTTAATGGAACATGATCTCTATGAGGAAAATTGTAATACAGCACAACTATTGGAACTCCTGCAAACGAAAAATTATGAGAAGTATATTATAGACACTGTAGGGGAGAGATATGGAGTGTTGAGATTACCGCCATATTTCTGTATTTTCAACCCAATTGAATTAATTTGGTGTAAATTGAAGAAAAAGTCGTAGGGTTAATTCAAAATGAGATGTCGAAAATTAACAAGGATGATTGGGAAAAAAGAATTAGTAAAGTAATTACAATTGAGGATGATTAATTAAAAATTGCCAAATTTCATCTAAATAGTGGAAATACATTTATTATAAATTTTAATGAGGATAGTAGTTCATCTGAAAATGATGAAGAGGGTGAAAAGGGCGAGGATTCAGAGGAAGAAGCAATGTGAGGTGAGGTAAAGTGAAGTGATGTGAAGTAAAGAAGTGAATTTTGTGATATCAACTGCATTATTTAATTCCGTTTTTGTGCTTTCGTAGTTCAGTGCTTGAGAAACATTCTTTTTCCGGATGTTATTATTTATTAATTATTTTTTTTTTCATTTTGACAAAAATATGTCTGTCTGTTTTTATTATAGTAATAACTTTACTATTAGAATTTATTTTTAGTTTATTTAGTGAGAAAAATATTTGTTTCTGTTATTATTTTGAAAGCATATTTTCTTGTTTTTAAAGGCTTCTTGTTACTTAAAAATAAAAAATTATTCTATACTAATAATCCGTACCCATCTTTTCCTGGTAAGAAATGCTCATACCTCCTCGCGGTTCTCGCTGGGTAGTAACAATTTGTATTAAGCGAACTTTTGAATACTGTAACTGCTGTATGTGTAGTCAATACTTTAAATTCAATACTTTTATTTCAAGTTAATACTTTTTTGTACAATTGTTAAATTGTTGCTAGCTAAACTGAGCACAAAAACCTACACTGTAAAAGACGAGCGAACAATACAGTTAAATCCGGTTCTGCGTTCCGTCGCGTCTCCCCCCGCACGTCCCGGCTCTATATCGGTTTCCCAGACTATAATTTATGTTATAACATCTATTTGATGGCAAGTAACAGTACAATTCAAAAACACTGTTCAAACCACTACAATAATTCCACGTAAAATAATGAAAAATGTTACTTCCCGTATTGTCTACACGTAATTATTAATAAAAATGAATAATCACACAACCATAAATTTTTTATTAGTAATTACCTATTATGTATAGGTGCCTATAGATATATAATTGTAGTCATTAATAGCCCACGTCATATTCTTAAGTTAATTTCCAGAACATCGTTGATATTACGAGATGATTTTTTAGTAGGTCATTGACGTTAGCCCTGTTAAGTTAGTAGCATCAGAATAAATAAGGTGTAGCCTTCATTTATAGAAAACACAAGAATCGATTGTTTATAAACAGCTGAGGGAGTTAATTAAGAAATAATGGAAGATGAAATGGTAACAGATTTCTAGTATTTCAGTAGAAATCTATTACCATGATTTCTACTGACACAATTTTATTTTAAATACAACTTGATTATGGGTTCATTTAAACAGTGACACGACAAATATGTGGAACGACATTGTTGTAACTGAAGCCAGAAAAATACCAAAATATGGTCACTAGTAGAGGGCGACAATGAATGTCCGTTCCTGCTTCACTTACACTACTCACTAAAATTATTCATTAAATGTATGTATACAAAATGTGTTTTTACAGTAGATATTGTCTTTCACAGGAAAGAGGTTTTTTTGAGCATAAAAAACAATTTCATAATGCCTACTTTCGTAAAATGTAATAATTTATTAACTGTTTTGAATACAGAAAATAACTAAAATACTATTTTAAAATAGTTGCGCCATCTGGCACCGACAAGGGGTACTACATAATTATTAGAAACAGTGATCCAATCGGACGAAGCGATGAAATATAATTAAATACCTATTTTATTTAAAATGAATTTTTAAGCAGTACAATAATTTATTTTATTTAACTACCAGTACAATGTTGTCAAGCAATTTAGAAAAATTTTTTCTTTTATTTTCTCTTCCTACTTTTTCCTATCAAACTTTTTTCGTTCGGACCGTATCAGATGGCAACTGTAAACGGCATATGACGCACCTGAAACCGAGACATCTCTAAATCCACACTGACTAGTGATGGGTGATATATCACGAACTGTGATTTAATCACTGATATTAGAAAATCACAGGTAACGACTGTTAGTAAAGTTGGTAGAAAACTGTGACGTGATCACGACTGCTATCACAGAATAGAGTGCTGTGCTGCTATTTCGTTCCCTGGCTGTGATATAGTATCGTAAGATTCAAGATCAACATTCAACCAATACCAATATATCTTTTACGACGATGATAATGATATGTGATATTTACTTAGAGTTGATTTTTGATTCCGACCGTATGTACTAACACGGAAAGCAAGCGACTTCGTGCCTTAGCGTTATTAGGTATGCATTTCACACTATAGGTATAGATATTTATATAAATATTATTTATTTACTGGCTTATATTATATTATAAACAATTACCCAACAAATATTATAGTCGCTGGTCTAGTTGTCAACCTAATTATAAACTAAAAATTTATTGATGCTTCGGAAATATTTATGTTGTATAACTTTATAAAAATAAATATAAATAAAATATTACGATTTACGATGAAGTTCCATTCAAAACTTAGTGCTTTTGCTTTTTCACCAATTCATAAATCAGATTAGTTGGATAAACAAATCATAATATATTACACATAGGTAGATAGGTACCTATTATCTACGGGCCTGCGGCTGCACAGATTACTAAAGTAGCAATTTCACGATTTCACCATTTACCGTCTGTCGGCGTTACATTTCTCCCATACGCGTCGTATGAAAGTCGTGATCACATCACGTTTTAAAATCACTGATATGAGAAAATCACAGTAACGATTCACGTTGTGATTGAAAAATCACGATATCGCCCATCACTAACACTGACATACATAATCTCTTCGCGAGATCGGTTGGAAAAAATAAATCAAATTTAACTTTATTACTCCCCCACTGCTGCAGCAGCACAGCAGCACTCTTTTCGTGTATACCATCGGATTTAAAAGTGGTGTGGTTGTGAAATGAATCCCGAACTTAGGGTTAGACAAACGTGAACAACTTTGTCAGCTCTGTACCAACCTCGGTACCAACATTCCAGGCCCCTGCTCCTCCTTTGTTATTGCATTTTTATTTTTGGTAGCATTTGAGCCTGACTTTAATTTTTATAGTTTCATTGTTAATAATTATTAATTATGAAAAATAATGAAATAACGTCAATTTGAAAAAAAAAATAATTTTTTTCATTGATGATGGTTTATAGCAACGAAATGCTTAGCAACATAAAAAACTTAACACATCAATGAAGTTTGAGGTTCAAATGCTACAAAAAATGCAATAAAAATTACAGGTCCATATTTAAAATAACGTACTTGGATGGTCGCGGAAAGACGAAACGTTTTATAAAAAAACTTTTTTACGCTAAATTGTAAAGAACAAAAAAACGCCAATGAAAAAAGAGTTTTTAGTTTTTCGTTATCTCCTCAAATAACACCAGGAAAGTACGCCTGGATGAACATCTTTGCCAAGTTTCAAAACTTTTAGTTATTTCCCTCAAATTTCTTTGATACGATTAATATGGCACTGGAATAAGTATAAACTTAGGCAGGTTTCCTTAACGCGATTTTTCTCATAAAATTGGTTCAGTACACTTATATTTCAATGGGGTATATTATACAAATAAATAAATGCCTAATTCGAGGTTAAATTTTTTCGAAAAAAGAAATTCTGATATTTCTAAATTAAAATTGTATTTCTATCCAACTTTTTTAAACAAAATAAGCAACCTTAACACTGATGTAGTTTTCCACGAAACACCAAAACATTATATACTGCACTCGACGCGCGTTTCGCCAACCAAGTTGGCATCATCTGGGGATGATTAAAACAGTTTTAATCATCTCCAGATGACGCCAACAAAGTTGGCGAAACGCACGTTGAATACAGTATATAGTGTTTTGGTGTTTCGCGGAAAACTACGTCAGTGTTATCTTCACATCAAAGGTTCCAACACACAAGCAACCTTAAAAAGAAGGAATAATGGCCAAGTTTGTGTACGTTTTTATACGACACAAATGATAATCATAAATACACCTTTTTTAGTTATATTTTTGTTAAAAGAAATTTGAATAAAAATTGCCCTATGGAACTTACATCTTATCTGTGATTCACTTCCCAGAATCAATTCGCTAACAGTATAAAAAAACTACAATACACAATTTCCGTGCACAAATAAATTTGTTCTGCTATTGTCTATATTTAAATTTTCTAAGGTCTCTTAATTACGTACTTTTTAAATATATTTTCCGTTACGTATATTACGTAGATAATATATATTTAATTAAGACACTAAACTACTATGTAATCGTCAAATATTTTCTAAATATTAACGGATATTAATGTTTTCGGCCCTATAAACATTTGAAAGTGAATTTTAAAAAATGATACTGTCCGTTATTATTGTTGTCAGAACCCCATTTAATTGTTTGTGAACTAGTTGGATAATACTTATATTTAAATCTGTCTAATAAATTTTTCATATCAAAATCTAAAATACACTTTAACTCGTTACTACAAAATGATGGTGTCCATTCTTTTCTAAGGGACAGCTTTGAGCCATTTTTGTTTTAACCCATCATCCTTTTTACGCCTTCAGTTTTTACAGATGAACCGTAATTAGACTTACAACCGGGGATACAACACCGTGTCGGCATGTTTATTTACCTACTTTAGGTTCTATGCGTACAGATGAAATAAAACATAAAAACTCGCGAAAAATTAGATTGAATTTTAAATTATCACTACACAACACTATCTACATTTAATGCACTTTAATTTATAAGAGTCTAGAGCAATTATGAGGTAAATAAAGAGACGCTTTAATACATAAACACGTACACAAACGGCCATTATTCGGAACAACAGGTCTTCATGCTACGTTGCACGATGTCGACGGAACACGGAGAAAAATGTTGCACAGGCTTTATTTCATGTTTTTTTTTTCTCCTCATTTCTTGTGTTTGTTTCCTGAATAGACAAAAATATGAATTTTGTATAAAGATTTTATCCATTTTTTATAAAAAATATGAATAAACACGCACACATTATGATAGAATCTTCTCTACCTGCAAGTAGAGTAATATAATACATGACTACTTAACGTGCGTGTGTGCAATATTCACCTTTTAACATATTTCACCTACAATTTTTTTAATCACTTATTTAACATCGGCCTATTTCCGCTACCAAGGCTAATCACCGACGCCAGACTTCTTATAGCAATGGCACCCCTAACATGAAAATTTTGTCGAACCCCAGTCTGCCGTGCGGGTATGGATCTCTTACGTGCTCACATCGCAGATACACGGAGCTCACAGTGTTACATCCCTTTTGAAAAATGAAGACTTGAGCTGGGCTGGTCAGCTCATTTTCTATACCTCATCGACTTGATCCGGCCTTGTTTTGAACCCAGGTTTGGGTGGGAGTACACATCACTGACACGATCACTTATAAAACACCGGTTAAGCAATCACGATAATAATAAAATATTTGTAAATAGTTGAATTAGTTAAGAACTATTTTGCATTTTTTTTGTGGTCTAAATAAAAAATTGTTTAGAGTCTTAAAATAGTATAGAAGACAGACAAAATTTCAAAAATTCACTTTAAAATGTCACATAAAAACAGAAATACGGTTTGAGCACTGAATTTTTTTGACAAATATAAGTCCCAAAAATTAAAAGAAACGACATTTAGATAAATCTATGACTAGATTTTAATTATAAAACAAGCTTAGTTATTTCCTTGTGGTTAGATTGTTTATAGGTATGAACTGATAAAAAAAATTACACCGGCACACAAAAAAAAGTTGTTTGTACATTTGACGCCACCTACCTCCCGACATGTATTTCGACCCACTGAATCCGAATTTGAAGTCAGTTTGGACCGCACACCCTGAAATATCGAGTAAATTGAAAAACCGTAAAAAAATAGCGAAAATTGGGTGTTTCGGTAATAAAAAAAAATTTGTGGATCTAAACCAAACCTAATTTTTATGTATTTCGATCCGCTGAATACGAATCTAAAGTATATTTAGACCATAAGCCGTTTTAAATCTAAGTAAATTGTAAAAAAAACCTCGAAAATTGCTAAAAATGGCAAAAAATTGTGATTGTTGATGAAAAAAATTTTGTAGATCCGGATCGAAGAGGATTTTTATGTAATTTGATCTGCTGAATCCGAATCTGAAATATATTTGGCCCATTAATCCCTCAAAATCTCAAAAAATCGCAAAAAAACCGATAAAATAACAAAAAATTGCAGTTGAAAAAAAATCTATGAAACAAGATTAAATACGTTTCTTGTATATTTTTATGCATAAAATACAAGTTTAGAATCTGAAAATGTGAAAAATTGTAAAATCTATAAAAAATGACAAACAGAATGAAAATTTTTTTCATCAACATAATCACAATTTTTTGCCATTTTTAGCAATTTTCGAGGGTTTTTTACAATTTACTTAGATTTAAAACGGCTTATGGTCTAAATATACTTTAGATTCGTATTCAGCGGATCGAAATACATAAAAATTAGGCTTGGTTTAGATCCACAAAATTTTTTTAATTACCAATTTTCGCTATTTTTTACGGTTTTTCAATTTACTCGATATTTGAGGGTGTACGGTCCAAACTGACTTCAAATTCGGATTCAGCGGGTCGAAATACATGTCGGGAGGTAGGTGGCGTCAAATGTACAAACAACTTTTTTTTTTGTGTGCCGGTGTTATTTTAACTCTTAATTTAACTTAATATTTGTTTGTGTAGTATTCTCTGTAATGTAGTATAAGGAATACCTATATCTCTTGAGGCATTTCTGATGGACCTCTTGCGATCTTCTTGAAAATATAATAAGACTTGTAACTCTTGGTTCTCATTAATATTTCTTAATTTTTTTATATTCGCCAGAGATCCACAATTTGCCATCTTATTTTACAGGTTTTTGAATATGTTTTTGTAGGAACTGGACGATCTGGATATCTGTTTATGTTACTGTTAATTTAATTGGTTATTTATTAAACATTTTTTTCTTTTACCTAATCTAATTCTGTTTTTTTTATTTGTAACAATCCGCTTATCAAGTGTGCATTAACTCAATTAGAATTGGCATCGGAAACAAATACTATAAAACATTAAACGTCGGTTAATTTTTCATTGATCAATCATCAAATAATAATGATTTGACATAGGTAATTGTCTCAATAAATATCAAAGCCTACTTAAGTTCAATAATTGTCCTGCGGACGATTTTATGTAAAATATAAAATGATTATTTGGGCAATATCATCAAAACTAATAAAGACTAATATGTAAAAGTACATATTTTTGAAAACCAGAAAAAAACAGCGAATCTGATTTTCAAACAAAATATAGTGTGTTCCATTAAAAAAAGGTTATATATTCGTATCTAATTTCGTAGATGTATTTTTCTAAATATTAAAATTTTTGAAATTTTGAAATCCGTTCATAAATGACGAAGTTAGAGGGAGTGAATTTATGGTGGATCACTCTGTACTGCCACATTATTATTAAAAGGCTAACTTTTTTTCAAAAGGCTTTGTATAAAGATAATACTTGTACTTAAAATGTAGCATTGATCTCATATAAGCAAGTGTAAATAAATATCACGTTTAATTCGAAAGAAAACAAGAAATTTTATATTCTGTGCACACACAAGTCAACGTTAAGACGTCATGTTTATAATATAATTAATTATAATTTATAAATAACACATATTATGTTTGTTTGCTTTAAGGTTGTCTAGGAATTTGAAAATAATGATAAGAGTAACATTGTAATAATTGAGTAAATTGTTTTGCAAATATTCTATATAAAAATTACCTGTTGGTGTACTAAAGTTCAGATAATTTGTAAAAAGTTACATCAATTTTTAATTCATGTGAAAATTCGAAAATCGTAAAAGTAAAAATGGTATATTAAGAATTTTTTTAAGGATTCTTTCATTTAGTATTTAATATTATTTTATTTTAAAGTTTTCTCGCAGTGAAAATGAACTTGCGGATTTCATTATCTTGTAAGATTAATTTTTCTTTTTTACAGTTTAAAAGTTGAATATAAAATTGCCGCCTAAATGACGTATATCATACCCCTAGTAAACTACACACAACTAGCAAACTACCCTTATAATCATTTGGTTAAGAGGGAATTATGGTACGTAAAAGCTGTACAGAAGCTCTGGATTTGCAAATTTGGTATATAACTCAATTTAGTTTTTGAGAGCAAAGTAATTGCAATTTTATGTTGTGAAGACTATTTTATAAAAGCTTTTTTAATTGCTATAAGAACATCTATACAACTTCCGCTATACAGTAAAATTGCTTTATAAGCATATTTGCTCTATAACTTACTTGTAAGATGCATCTATAGAACTTGTATACAGCAAATATGTGTTATATAAAACATCCTTATCCACCTTCACACAGTAAAAATGCTACCAAATCAATACTTATCTGTAGTAATATTTAAGTGCATTAAAAATTATCGAAAATTCAGCGCATGAAAACATGTTGCCTAGAAACTGCTCGAATTCATTTTGATACGATTTGACAAAAAAGTGCCCGTGACGCAGTCGAGGGTACTTTTTTTAGTCAAATCACATCAAAATGAAGATATGCGATTTTTTTAAGGAAACACGCTTTGAATGCTGAATTTTCAGATTATTAAACTTAATATTTTCATTTCAGTAGATCAGTAGCTCGGCTGCTCCACGGAAAAACACAGTATGTGTGAAATTAGAAAATGTTCAGGAAGAGCAATTTACTTTAGTTTATTGCCTCTAGGAGACGGGCGGACATATCTTACTTAAACCTTTACAGTTAACTAACATAAATCAGTACTTTTTTTGTCACATTATCAAAAATTACTTATTATTCAATATGTACTATTTTAGGCAGTTACTGTGTTTGAAAATGGGTTTCCATAAAATATGTATTATTATTTTTTTTACACGCAGTATCTCAATTAAAAGAATAGTTTCATAAATTATCATTAAAAGCCCGCATACCGAAATAACTTGGTAAATAACAATTAAATTTTGTTTTCATTGTCCTGACTAATTGCTTTTGGATTTAAAAGATTTGGAAAGACCATATTAACAAAACTATTGAAAAACACAGTAGGTACATGTCCAGAAACTGTGTTTTATGTTGGAATATGTTCTCATTTTCTTTCACAATCCCAATCAAAATCACAGCATTTACACAGTCTTCATAACATACTTACTGTGTTCCTCCTCTGAATAGTTGTATACTGTGTTTTGCATTGTGAAATCTACAAATTTACTGCAGATACTGTGTTACTGTATTCTATATCTCCATATCCTTTGCAGATAGAACAACCGCTATTGGATAAAAAGACGCGGCACAGCACAGTATCTTCACATGTGTGAAAATCTCGATTTTTAAAAAAAATGTTGGTTACTGTGTTTTTCCTTGGAGCAGCCGAGCTACTAGTATAAAAAAACGCCATACAACTATTTTATGGAACTACTATGTACTAGTTATATTGGCAAGGTCGGTAACATCCAAAATTAATACAGAGGGTTGAAAGTATTGGTGAAAGTAATACCAACACACACATGTATATTTAACCAGCGACCACAATAGTAAAAGTATGTTGTATATAATTATTTATTTGTGGTATCCTATAATGTTGTTTCTCACCTTCTTTGGGTATAAAGCCACTTTCCTATAAATTATTTAAAAAAAATGTATTAACTGAACCTCTGCGCCAAAAGGATTATTCTATGAAATATAAACAGAAAACTGTCGTGTTCGAAATTGTTAATAAATAAAAGAAATTTTTCTCTAATTCTGAGAGCAGAATCAGAGTATTCTGCTACCTCTCGATCTCTAATTCTACATAAACATTGCATAATACGAGACAAGATTTTAAAGTTGAAAATAAAAACCACAAAGAAAAAATGGATTTTTTTCCTACTTTTATTTAGAGCATGCACACGGCTCACGCCATGCATGAGGCATGCAATGACGAAAGTCTAGCTAGACTTTTTAGTGTTGTGGTTGTGCATTATTTTTAATTAATATTCACAAACTACGACAAAAATGACAAAATACAAAATATATCAGATTTTATGTAAATTCCAAACTAAACATGCGTCGGTAGCCACCTGCCCGCCTCCAACATTTGAAGAAAAAAACCGCATATTAATTAATTGATTATCCAAATAGTCGGTTTTTCGAATAACGGGTTATTCGAAAAACCGGTTAACCGAGTAAAACAGGTTTCGATTTTGTACGAAACCGCGATTAATCAAAAACTGATTAACCGGTTATCCAGAAAACCTGTTTCAGTTGCCAGCACTAGTTACAATGCTTACAGAGATAACATTACTGATCCGCTTTATCGAAATTTCATTTTCAAGTTGGAACGATACCTATATGGACAGACTTAGAGCACAAGAAAAGAAGTTAAACAATTTTGCTATTCCTGTCTGCTATTACAAGGTTGATTTGTTTATAAATGGAAATTTTTACAACTTTTAAGTGTTGATAATGGTTGCTTAAGGTGCTATACTAGTTCCATACACAACCTTTTTGGGAGTGATTAATAAAAGCTTTATTATAAAGGACCTCCATAAATGATTGAAAACCACGTGACCAATTAGTTCCCTTTAATAGCCTCGTCGAGTCGTGTCGTCAGCAAAGACAGTTAAAAACGATTTTTTAGAAAATATGGTTGAAAACGATTCCTCATCAGGTACTGCCGCAATATGAAAGACACAAAATCACGAGTTAAAATTGATCACGTTGTTTTTAATTATTTATGAAGGCTCTGTATTTGCTGTATAGCTCGGCAGTTATTTGTTATTATGACAAATCAAACAAAATAAAATTAAACTCTTTTCGGTACATACTAGGGGAGATGACGTCAATAATTTTAAAAATATAAGAAAACTGTGGACGAACAGAAAAAAGGAAACATACGGTCGTAGTTTCAGATAATCGTACTATATTATACACAAGACCATTCGGCACGGATTTATGCATTTCGAAGAAATTTTTCATTACTGAATTTTTAGATCGAGAATAGAGCCGAAACCATTTACAATCGGATTGAAAATCGGATTGAAAAACGGGAATCATACCGCACCTGACAAACAAACTGAAACTGAATTGGAATCTCATCTGGGAAAGAAACCACTATATGGGACTGCTGAAAATCTTTTTATAGGCCTCAATTAGATCCAAAAACTGCAATCAATTAGTAACTAGAAATAGGTCTATTTGCAAAAAAAGCATTTTACACCGGTAATAAGTTAAAAAAAAAACCTTATTCTCTTGTGGAGTAAATGGCAATATCGTCAATTAAGAAAATTACCTTAATACAAAGATAAGATCCATATAAGCGTTGATTAATATAAATGCAAATATGTTTTGTCGAGATTTTTCTGTACATGATTCTGTCGTTAATAATGCATGCCTATGAAGAATGGGGGGAAACTTTTTTAAATCCTTGAAAGTAACAGGTCCTCCTGTCGAGGTCATTGATTATTTGAAATTTGTGCCTGGTTTTTCTCCATATGTTATGGGATAAAATAAATTGTGTTACTTAAAAAATAATTTTACAATAATCGAGATTAGAATAAAGTATAAAGCAGATAAGAAATAACTACAACGATACCTTTTTAATTATACTGTAAAACATTTTAGTTGTAATATAAATACTATAAATATTACAGTTTGATTTATCGTACAAAGAATAACAGATAGGGCAAATGTTCAAAAAATTAGTTTAAAATAGCTGTGGTTTATATCAACAAGCATATGTATAAGCTTCTGTTCCGTGTTTCGAACTATTTTATAAAACACGTTATGAACATATGTCATGTGTCATGCTATTTACCTACATATATCACATTATCGAATGAATAAAAAATTTATTAAAAATATCGTAGAAACCTATAAAAGCCAGTAATAGTGAGGATTTAAGAATTTTATTGTAAAAATAAATGCCGATTTATGTAGTGATGCTTGTAATATTTTTTAGATTCTTTCTGAGCAATAAATATTAATTGTTTTTTTTGCAATAACGGTGGAATAAACTGAAAAAAAAAGTTTGCTGTGAAATTATGACAGAGCAAAAAATTTAAAATATTATAATTATTGTCTATAACTGAATAACATATCTTAATATGTGTTAGCTTTTAATTTTCTGCAGGTGGTTACCACTTTTTTATCAAATTTATGGTACCTATATCTCCGCCACTGGTTAATTGTAGAGCGTGATACAATCACATCTTAAGGCACCCTATTTAAGTGTGCCAAATTTGGTTTAAATAGCTGCACTAATGACATAAGAAAATTCGATATTTTTTTTGGAAAACAAAAAAAACCGAAGTATTTTTGGACACCTGTTTACATGAACTTTTTTTCTTAAAGTTAGTTAAGGAATACCACCTTGAAATATTTTAACGTATTTAAGTTACACCACAACCTGTACTAATAAACACTACTAAGTTAAGAAATATGTAATTTTAATAACAAAAAAAAAATAATTCTGCCGTTTTCGAGGGTGATGCGATGTCACACCGGCGAATATACTACATAATTACACAATAATTACAGAAATTAAAAGTATATGCTAAAACAATAAATAAAAAATACATGTAGGTATACCATTTTGCAGGACAAACGATAAAAAAAAGGGACATTAAATTAAGTTGAACGAATTAAGCAAGTCACTTTTGTAAATAAGAAGCTTCCATGTATGCGGCCCTTAATGTAATTAAGTTTCTAAAAGTAAAACGTGGAGGAATCTTAACACCAATTTATCGGCGTACAACCTAGAACAACTTTCGATTTTACTACTAAGTAAAAAGTCGTGTATGTTTATTGCGTCGAGTGTTGTAAATATACCTTACAATGTATTGAACAATTGAATAATCAAACAATCTCAACGTGAATGTAAAAACAACTTAAAACAGACTAAACAAAATTTCGAAACTAGTTCCAAAGACGCTATACTTTTTGGCATAGTTACTCCAAATTAAATGCGTCAAAACTTCGATCAAAAATAACTTTCTTTCTATTATTAGGAGTTTATTGGCCAGCTTTCTTTGTTCCCGTTTTACTTCATCATTTTATCGTCAAAAACATGTTAGCATTTGGACTGAACCACATGTATGTATTTTTTTACATGAGGCTTAAGTAAAAATAAATGATGTCAACACTATAATTAGAGCTAAAATTTATTTTATCCAAGAGTTAAGATTCTCAGCGTTTTTATCACTCGTTTACTAAATGTTTTATTGCAAAAATTCATCAAGTGAAATGTAAAATATGAACAATTTAAATCAGCCATATACCCTAAAAAATATAATAGACTGCAATATTAAAACTGACCACTGCCATTTATAGACTTTTTTACTGTGTTTAATTTAGGCAAAAAGTTCACGTTTTTGTAAACCATTATTAGTACAATTAAAATAAATACGAATTTAGTAAAAAAAAAAAAAGTAAAAGCGGCATTGAATACGAAGCGAGGGTAAACCCAAGACAAAACTGCTCATCAAGAAAAGTAGTTATACTCCACTTTCGTAGTATTTTAGTATTTTCTGGGTAATACAATGTATTATCCGGATTACTAAAATATATTACCCTAAAAATGCTCTGCAATAAACTACGGACACTACGAATTTTACCATAATATTCCCAAAACAACTGGTCAAAATAGTTTTATGTGAAAGTTAAAAAATGTCATAATAATAATTGAACAATAACATACGATAAAACCAAATAGCAAGTGATACTTTTTAAAATTACATGTTCGATTTTTTTAAGGAAGTGAAGGGATGGACCAAGATTTGGCCAGAATACCGCATCCTGGAATTTCATCTTAAGCACCGAACCGGAAGGTGCTGTTAAAAGTTGCAATGATTTCGATGCAGACGGGTATAAGGCCGGTAATAGACGGGCGTTTCATCCGCCGCCGTAATAAAATCAAAGATTCAATTAGTGCTGGCAAAACCGGTTTCGGATAAAACCGAGATTTAAATAATGGTCAAATCCGGTTCCTCGGATAACCAATTAATCGGTTATTCGGATATCGGTTATCCGAAAACCGATTAAGCGGATATTTAGAAAGCCGATTAATAAGAAAACAGATTAGATTGAGTTTAGAATTTAGATTTTAGAAGAATTTAACTAAGCATAAGTAAACATTAAATCAAACATTAAACATTATGTTGTATTTAAAGCACGCGCACTACGACTCATGCAATATATCCGAGTAATCGGTTTTTTGGATAACCGATAAATCGAATATTCAGTTACCCGAGTAACCGGTTTTCCGTTTCATACAAAACCGCGAATACAAAACCGGTCAATCGATTATCAAGAAAACGGGTTTCAGTTGCCAGCACTAATTTCAATATAATGGAATACACGAGTGTCTGGCAAATCTTCGTCGGTGCGTCAATGGGCAAAACTAGTAGTGTGACCTTATAATACGACTGTTGATTTTACTTACCAAGAAAGATATTTATTTACTACGGAGAATGTAACATGTTTAGGGCTCCGCGTAAAATTTCACACCCGTTTGCTCCTAAACATGGGAAAAAATATTGATATGCTTGTTACGTATTACTTTTCTCCATGTAATAAAACAAACACTATTTATTTTTTGTTTTGTATTATTTTTACTGAAATTTCTTAAGGACATGAAGCTTGAAATCATGAAATGGTATTAATTAAACAACAGAAAATTTTAGATCCGACCTAAACACAGAAAATTTATTGTATATAAATTAGATAAGTTACTTAAAAAATATTTATATCACACCAGGCATAATATAAAAGACATAACAATACTATAAATTAAATTTTTTTTAAATCTGACGTCACAATAACTATAGTTCGTTTTACAGGTACAAGAAAAACAAAAAAAAAAACGCCTTAAAATATCTCGACAAAGAATCCGGGGCTTCGTTCGAAGCTAGCGCGATTCGTATGTACAAAAGCCATATTAGCGAGCATATTAGCAGTGTTTATTAAACACTGATATTAATGTATAACGGAGCATGTTAAGCTAAATAACGTAACCCCAAAGATGTGCATGTTTAAATGTAAAAAACGTGAAAGAAAATACGGTAGTCATGTGTGATAACGATAATTCCCTATCATTTAAACTATAAACAAGTATTTAAAAAAAGCCCAGAAAATCAAACCGGTCGCATTTACTATTACTGCCGGAATTATGTTCCATAAGTAATCTGCATGAATAATCGATTGAAATTTACTTAAATAAATTTTGTGTTTGTCTGAAATTTTCCAGGAAAAACAGGAAATAGTGGATGTGGATAATACCAAAAACTATGCCAAGAGCCACCTATCAGAGGTAAGGACAAATATGGCACTGTATTCTTAAATAGTACATCATATATGTAACTGGTTAAAATTCTAAAGAACTTGAGCACTGGTTTTTGTAATTCGAGTGGAACAGTGGAATTTTAAATTTTACTACCACTTGCTTCCCATAGCAATCAATAAACATCTCTCGAGTTCATCCCTATTGCGTCGCCAATGTTTCGTTGTAGACTTTCCTACTGTTTTGCTGTACTATGTACATACGTACAATGATGTTTTGAGGTTTGCCTTATGAAAATATTTTGTAGTATTTGTGCATTATTAAATTAAGTATATTAAATTTTAATAACACAAATGAATATATTATCTAAATGAAAATAAACGGTTTTATTAAATCACAGAGCTTATCGTTTAACTTTAAGTTAAGTGAGATATGCTTGGCTAGGTCGCATACAAATAAAATTATTAGATAATGGTAACCACTTGTAGAGATATAACGCAACCGGATCCAGATCCGGTATCCGATCTACTTTGTAAATGTTTCATCAATTTTGCTGAATCAAACCGGATTTGGTCAGACAAAAAATGTAAAATATGAAAGTAAATAATTTATAATTTAAGATAATTACAAAAGAAAAACAACTAACTTCATTTGTATAAAATGTCGGTTGAATGGTCAGCCCTTGACCTACTGCACAGAGCTTATATTAGTTTAATTAAATATTCATTGTGTTCGTCACTATGACTGCGGACCACTATTTCTTACAGAAATAAAAAATCAAATACATGTGAAACGACATATTATTAAAGATGGAAAATGAGTTACAGCGGGGTTGCTTTGTGGTTGATACCTAAACAAACAAGTATCATTGAAAATTGCCACATCCAGTTAAAGTAAAAAAAAACCGATCTACATATCTGCGACTGTAAAGGTGCGTTCCCAACCAAACAGATGGCTTTTTGCTCGTTCCTATTCGAGAAGCAAAATGAAAAAAGCTTGGTTGTGAACACACCTTAACAATGACATGCCAGGCCAACCTACAACTGAGCTACTGTTTACTCCTCCTAAGGCCCGGTTTTTCAGTGCATAGTTAGGAAAATTATCCGTCGGTTAGTGTGAAATGGGTGAAATCTATTGGCCGAGAAGTCACTAAATCACAGGATAATTTAGCTAACCAAGCATTGATAAACCGGCCCTAAGAGTAGTTCAATGATCTAAAACTCTTCATCAGTCATATCACCATTCCTATCAATAATTTTGGTCCTCAGACTATACGAGTTTGTGTGTAATAAATAATAATTAATGTGGAGATTACCTTTTCCATATGTTTAGTATTTCTTGTTGGTTATTGAGGTGTAGAAATTTTATTTATGTTTACATGTGGATTATCGTTTATACAAATGAGGTACTTTTCTAATATTCTTATGTGGAGATTACCTTTTCCATATGTTTAGTATTTTTTTGTTGGTTTTTGAGGTGTAGAAATTTTATTTACGTTTACATGTGAATTATCGTTTATACAAATGAGGTACTTTTCTAATATTCTAATAGAGGAATATACTAAAGTCTGTTCATCTAAGATGTGCAGGGGTGGGTTGGACTTAGTAAGCCCGATTTACAATGGGCAAAGTAGCGAGTGTATTTTAAATTGCATATTTTCAAGCGTAATGAATATATCATTGTGGGTTACTTATTTATTACCAGACGTAAAAAATATTTCAAGGCATTAGAATTAAGATAAATGCCTTTTAGGTTTATTGAATCAGTGGAAAAATATTTCAACAGAGTGTACATACCTAAATTTATTTACAATAACAAGAAATGCCTTTTATTGTTAGCAGTGGAAAGAAACAAAATAACAAAAATAAAATTGCCATATTTTCTTTAAAGTTTTGAATAAGAAACTAAAATGACTGATTTTGCCGAAATAAGATATCCTATTTTAATAAAAAATTTCGATTTAGCTATAAGAAAGCCAAACGTCTTAAAAATTTTATTCATACAGGGTGTCCCAACTAAAAGTAGGCACCCTGAATAACTGGATACAATTTTTTTGAAAAATTGGTAAAACACGTCGACCTTGTCTCCAAGGGGGACATATTTTAATGTAATACCTGTATACCTATCATCATCCCTCTACCCTACACGGCCACCCCCCTCAAAAAATTTAAATGGCCAAGGGGGTCGAGTGATACATCTTTTACCCCATCCTGTTGAAAAAACAGTTCGCCCTCTAAAAGATTATCGTCTTCTTCGAGGATTTGGGTAATCATTGGGTCAATGTTATTTTCTAACAGATCGAGGTACCTTTCGCCATTTAAATTGTCAGGAATAAAAAACGGCCCCACAATGTGATCCCCTAAGATGCCAGCCCAAACATTTAACTTCTGAGGCCTTTGGGTATGAGTTTCCATGAACAAATGTGGATTAGTTTCACTCCAATACCTACAATTGTGCCTGTTTACCTCCCCAATTAACTGAAATGTCGATTCATCAGAAAAACACGTATTACAGTAGATTGGCATTACCGTTTAATTGTTCACTAAAAATGTCACAGAATTCAAGCCCCCGATCGGGATCGTCTTCATTTAATTTGTGTACCAATTTAAATTTAGATAGATGAAATTTGTGGGCCTTTACAATTCGATGAACACTGCTTCGTGATACACCGGAAGCCTCAGCTACTTTCCTGATCGAGTATTATCCATCTGCAAATCACCCAGAACTGCCACTTCGACTGCTTCATTCCTAATCGGTCGCTGAGGTTCATGCTTCTTGTTTTCTACAGAACCTGTTTCCATTAATTTTGTTAATAATTGTAGAATATACTGAGAACCAACCCTTTTATCTCGGTGATTTCACTGAATATGCGCTCCGTAGCTCTAACACAATTATAGTTTTTAAAATAAATGCTGACAATTTCTGTTCTCTCCTGAAGGGTATAAACCATTTTGAGAACACTCTCGTAAAATGTATCTCGATTTAAAATTGATTGTGAACAAATTAATGTTCAAGGACTATCAAATACTTATAGTCTTTTATTATTCTAAAACTAAACGGACAAGGAGTGTTTCTGTCGAAAAAACTCGTGTAGATTTGAGAGCACTAAAAAATGTAGTTTTTTTTTTATAAATTCCAATACCCAGTGCATTGTATTTTAGATTTTTTAAACGATTTCGGTTGAGTGTAATCATGAAAAATAAAATTATTTTCCTTAAGAACGAATCGATAAAAGTTAAAAAAAATACACAGTTATGTAGGGTATTGAAAGACCTTTCAAAAGATGTATCACTCGACCCCCCCTTGCCATTTGAATTTTGAGGGGGTGGCCGTGTAGGGTAGAGGGATGATGATAGGTATACACGTATTACATTAAAATATGTCCCCCTTGGAAACAAGGTCGACGTGTTTCACCAATTTTTCAAAAAAATCTCCAAAGTTATTCAGGGTGCCTACTTTTGGTTGGGACACCCTGTATAATACCGCGCTCCTGTGCTAGAATTTTTTATGTGCTAAGTTAAGATGAAATAAGTTTATATCTATAACAAAAATCCTCATTTCGTTGAGATTTATCGACTGTTAAAATTTTCGCCATTAAAACTGAGTCACCTCGTATAATAACCGATTATTATTATATCAGCCAATAAGCAATATCAATAAAGTAAACATTACACAATACAATTTAAATTATTGTAAAAGTAAAATTATAGGTATAACATACAAACTTCCGATGCCTATGAAATAAAATAAACAATATGAAAATTGAATTAACCACTATCGGAACCTCTGCCTGTCATCTACACCAAGAATCAGCGCGTATTTTGTTCCCTATCCTGGCTAACGCTGCAAAGCTTATGTGAACAGACTATAATAATATCCAACCTGTAAAAATTTTCAAGTGATAAATATCTTTAATTTAGTGAAATTGTTCTTCTGGAATTAATATACGCAAAAGCCAAACAATTTAGTCATTACTGTAAAATAAGATCAATTAGAAAGTTTATTACGAATATTTTCCTCGATATTTTCTTAATTTAATGTAAGATGACTTGGGTCAGGTCATGGTCTGGAGGCAGTTCAAAACATGTTTACTACTGAATTTATTATATAAATAAAAACATTGTCGGTATTTTCTCTTGGATAAACGGAACTACATATTACAATATACTTCTCTTCCCAGCCATGCCAAAAGTACAAATTTTGCAGATAAATTGAATACTATGATTTAACTACCACGTGAAAGTCGGGCATAAAAGTGTGTAATTGTAATTTTAGTGATATTTCAAATACAAATTCCGTATGTTAATTGATCATTTTATTCAGGTATCAAATCTTAATAATGATCGTCATGCATAACACTAAAACATCAAGCAAGTATTTTAATTTAGAATATTTTGTAAAATTTGTATTGTGGATATTCTCATGATGGAACTCGTGTAGTTAATGCCTCGCACCTTTCGTTTTGGTGAAAATCATAAGGTAACTAATAACTGATCCAATTTTGTTTCGTCTTGAATGATATGGTACAGGGTTATTCATTATAAATTACCCACCCCTTATCATCGTTATTATTGCCTATAGAAAAAGTTTTAGTTAAAAGTTGTGTGGTTATGACTGAATTTTGTTAAAATGCTATCAAAAGTATAAGTAGCGTGCAGATTTCAGGGGATACAAAAAAATTATATTTTTTTAATGGGATACCCTGTATATTATTAAAATATTTGGAATGATCCTTTGTTCCTGATTTCAAAAATATACCATATGTTACCATATACCGTTTTTGAGTTATTAAACGTCGCATAGCTTAGTTAAACTAGTTACTGTAAATATGAAAAAGTTAACTTATTAAAGTGAGCTATGAAAATGACAACTAATATGTTTGAAAAGTGACATTTCTTTAATTAAATAATCAAAATGGTTTACAGTGAGGAAGAAAAAACCAAATATTTATACAAAATAGATAACTTAGATTTATTTAGGAAATTTAAATATAAATAAATGATCTCATAAAAAATGTTCGATGTGTCCACCATTATTGTCAATGCATAATTGATAACGTCTTATATTTATAATTGCACCAAAAATGGCTTCATTATTTACCTTCAGATTGTTTATTTCAAGTAAAATCCCGTCTTTAATAACTTGAATACTATTATTGTTATTATAATTGACAATGTCTTTTAGAAATCCCCAAAAAAATTAATCCATAGGGGTCAAATCCGAACTATTAGGTGGCCATTTAATAGGTCCATTATTCCCTATCCATATTGGGAATACAATATTCAAATGATCTCGAATGGGTAGGACACTATGCACTCTGCAAAAGAATATTTTTTGCTTCTGGGATAATTATTTCCAGATAGGTAACTCCAGTTAAAGTATAATCATAAAATTTAGGCCCAACAATTTTGTTTCTGAAGATTCCACACCAAACGATAATAATTTTTCTTCCTGATTTTTTTTATTTGTTTTACTAATCTTTTTCTGTTGTGCTTGTTTTTCCACGACCTTCGATTTTTCCTACTGAAAACTCCTGCCGTAGAAAAGGATGATCCATCAGTCCATATTTTAGTAAAAAAAAAAAAAAAAAAAACGGGATCTACATACAACTTTTGAATCATCTGGCGGCAAAAGTCCAGCATTTTCCTTTTATGAACCTCTGTTAAAACTTGTACAGGTAAAATGTTATATGGTCTGTACGGTTATTTTTGGATTTTGGAATAACTTTTACCTAATTGATCTACTGCATTATTTATACTACATTCAGAATTTTCTAAAAAATAATACTGTTTCAAAAAAGTCTATTCGCGAATAAATATGGATGGGCTTACCTTCGAAATGAATCAGTATATCTAGCTGTTCTTCCTGGTTTGCTTGAAGTGCACGCTTTTTTCTACTAAAACTGGAGGTATTATTCACCTTTCGGTAAATATTTTTGAACGTATTTTCTGATGGTGTTGGACGATTTGGATACAACACCCTATATGCTCTTTTTGCTGCACGTCTTTTTTTTGTTATTTTGCATATAACAAATAAATATTTGGACTTTTTCTTCCTCACTGTAAACCATTTTGAATATTTCATTAAAGAAACGTCACTCACTTATCAAACATAATAGTTGTCATTTTCATAGCTCACTTTGATAATGTTAACTTTTCCATATTTACAGTAACTAGTTTAACTAAGATAATCGACGTTTAATAACTCAAAAAAGTTATATGGTAGGGGTAACATATGGTATATTTTTGAAACAGGAACAAAGGATCATTCCAAAAATTTAATTATATACAGAATGTCCCATTTAAAAAAATAATTAATTTTTTGGATCCTCTGAAATCTGCACGCTACTGTACTTTTGATAGCATTACTACTTTTGTGGCAACTTACTACTTTTGTAGATTCTTTTTTTTTTTGTTGTTTTGTTTTCTTTTATCCATATTATCTTTGTATTCCCTTTTGTATTCTGTATGATGTTTAAGTACCTTAGCTAAGTCCCTATTGTATTTTTTTTTTTTGTTGTAACCTAGTATTCCTATTCTGTAATTGGGTCTGAGGACCTGTTGGATAGTGTACCAACTAAAATAAAAATAAAATAAAAATTTTAACAAAATTCAGTCATAACCACACAACTTTTATTTAAAGCTTTTTTTCCAATAAGCAATAACAACGATGATAAGGGGGTGGGTAATTTATAATGAATAACCCTGTACAATATCTCACTTTAGTAGATTTCTACCTGAACAACTAAATTATAAATGGTATTAACTCAGTCTCCTGGTATATTACAAAACTATGCATCTGAAATTTGGGACTTCTTAAGACAAAAAAATACATGTTTTGATGCTATTTTCAAGATTTTGGTTCTTCCGGTTTTAACGGAAGTGATACAATTTTTTCTTCTGAAACGTAACACCCAATTTTTTATTTGCGATTCCGATCATTTTTAATACAGCTAACGGAATTCATAAATATTTATTAATACACGCAATCTAATACGCATTTGCACCGCCCCTGGCCATTTTCTTGAAAAGTAAATATATGATACTGTTTAGATCCTAAACAAAGAGTAATCTCTATCTGTTATGATTTTCATGTTACAGCACAACCAATATTTTCTCCTCCATTTTTAAAAGGCTCATTTAATATGTATGATTGACTAAATATAACAGTTTTCATTTTATATTGAGCCCATCTACTTACTGTATAGTGTTGGGCGGGTAATAGAGTATTCGTTACTTTGTATTCGTTTCTTTGTATTCGTTACTCGCAAATACGCGAAGTACCGAATACCTGCTTTTAAAAGTAATCGTTACTTTAATCGTTACTCTCTTTAGGATTTCAAGATTATTTTCAATGTAATGAAAACATAAACAAGTGTGTATCCTGACTTCAAGCCGACATAGGTATCTATTATTATTATTTGTTAGTAAAATGCTATTAACAAACATTCTTAAACCTATGGAAGAGCTTTGTTTATGTTACAAGTAATCATAATCATTAATCACTAAACTTTATTTACTTACACGAGGCGAGTGCTGTACCTATGGGATACGCAGTAAGTATTAGGTAGGTATATGCATACCTACTTCATAAATGTACCTTAATGATTACAAAGTAACGAATACAAAGTAACGATTACTATCCGTAGAAGTAACGAATACATACGAGTATTCAAAAGTAACGAGAATTCCCATCACTATTACTGTAAGAGTTGGGCTACATAATTTTGGAACACCTGTATATAAATTGAGCGTAGGTTTTTTTGGAACAAGGTGTGTAACATTCAGAGAAGAAAGTGTGTCTGATCTGATCACTGACATGACGATATATCATAAATAGTCCGGGGAGCTAGCGACAAACTTTATGGACTCATTTCATTAATTTAGTAAATTTGTTTTTCGTAATGTATATGTTTCTCCTAATGAGTGAATGACAAGTCTGCCATGCGAATGGCGGGACAAGGGGCGGGGAGGGCGTACGAACATAATGTCTATGACTAATTCATGAAGGATAAAATGTTTTTTATGGATTATGGGCGTCATGAAATGCCTAAAAAAGTTTGCCACTTGACTCTCGGGACAAAATGTATCTGCCGATTTAATAGCTGTAAAAAACTGCCGATTTAATAGCTGTAAAAAAATGGAAAACACATTCTCGATCTCTTTTTTTTTTTGAGACAAATTCACTGGTGAAAACAAAAATTTGCTATCGTCTTTTGTTTTCGAGTTATAAACAAAAGTTCGATTTTTCGACTTTTAGACACGTCAATATTTTGGTTGTTTGTAAAGTTATGAAAAAACAACTTTTACATTCCTTAGGCACTTTTTAAAGTTGTATTTGTTTAAATGGGAATCATAGTTGTTATGGTTTAGTTAAAAAGGAAATTTTGTTCTCTTTCAAACTATATATCATATGTGGGGTCGCTTTTGATGTGCAAGTATTTAATAGCGAAAATAATCCTTTAGTAGATTTCTTCTTGCGTTTTTTTTTTATATTTATTCCAAGTGTGTCATCTATGACAGTGTTTATCCGTTTGTCAGTAAATTGCATATTAATAATTTTGTTTCCATCTTAATTAACCCCATTTAATCGTAAAAATGAGGATGTCTTACGAAAATTACGAGAAATATGATATGCTAGAATGCTTTATTCAAAGTTATAACAATTGTGATATTGCAACCGAAATATATTTCAATCGCTATCCAGAAAGAAGACAACCTAATAAAGCTATTTTTAAGAGGTTAAAAGAAAATCTCATTAACTGTGGATCCTTCAACAAGCCAAGACCAAAAAATCACATTTTTATATCTAATTTTATAATACATTACAATTACAAAATAATAATTCAAATTAAAGTAAATATTCACACTGATGTCCGTTATGTTCGATACATAAATTACACCTCTTCATAACAATCTGTACTGCATTATAAATATGAAGATTTGAACTGAAATTTACAGTCTATAAACTTTTTTGAGCATTTCGTGATATCCATATTTCATTAAAAAAGAGTCAGCTTTAATTATTACAGTCAATGACACTATTCTCTTCTACATAGTTGATACGCTCCTGTCGCGTCGTGTCCCCGCATACCCTGGCAGACTGCCATTTTCAAAATATATGGCACACAAATAGCTGATTAATGTTTTAAAAAAAGTTAATGAAATCGGCCTAAAATTTCTGTCGCTAGTTCCCGGACTAAATTGTTACTTATGCATATGCAAATATATGTATAATATACTACAGATAACCAACTTGGTATGGAATGACTAAAATGACGTCAATAGCAATAATTAAATGTGACAGGAATACATGCGTCAAATTTTATATATTTCAGCGTGGTTTGGTTACGAATTAATATATGTATGTAATAATAATAATTCATCTCGCCATTTTCTATGTACAGGATATATAGTTTATAATTACAAAAAAAAGTACAAACACATTTTTATCAATACATGATGTTTCCGTTTTAACTATTAAAACAACTACTCAATCTAGACGCAAGATTGCATTGGATTAAATAACAGAAGTATAGAAGCAAAAAGATATTGTTTAAAAAAATTTTGACTCACCAAAAAAGAAAAATGTTTACATTTAGGAAATGATTCCCTCCACTTACAGGATAAAACACGAAAACCCCAAGTCGATGGACATACATCGTTTTTCATTCTTTGAGATGTCGTGTATATCTACCTAAAACTTTTACGCTAGAAATTAAATGCACAGTAGTTAAAAGTTTCGCACGGTAATTACGGTTCAGTAGAAAATATATTTATAGTAAGTAAATTTAAGTCTCAGTAACAAAATAACTTGTCCAGTAATTAATTTATAACAGTGAATAATTGGCATGCAAAGTAAAAAAAATCCATAGTAAAACTCACAGTTTTAAATAATGCACAGTAAAGTGAGTATATTCACAGTAAATTTAATTTACGCAAAGTAAAAAAACACATTGCATAGTACAATGGATATATTCCGTGTTCTTTTCAACAATAACCATTCAAATTTATGTCATCCTCTTAAGTTTTCTTGCCCTAAAATCACCTTTAAATTGTTATTATGCCCAGACTGCATTTATTTTTCACCCATTATGTGTTTTGGAATTTTTTAACGACTTTTATTTACCGTGCATATTGCTGTATTTTATTGTGCAATAAATAAATGCTTAGTTACTGATGTTAAATATTACTTTGCTGTATTTCACTGTGCAGTTGGCATTTTCTACTGTGCAAATAACCTTTTTTACTCTGAAAAGAGCTATCTTTATTGTGCGTTTAAATCCTAGCCAAATTTTTATACTGGCGCATTCAGATAAGAATGGCAATATAAAATGTAAGAAAATATAGGCATTTGTTATTTTTATAATCTTAGGTTTGGAATGATGTTTATGTAATACCCAATAATTACGTAACGGCTCGAAGGACCATTTATATGTTACGGTTTCACCTGTCCTGGCAACACATAGAAGGGGGCTGCAGGTTTCCTCAATGGCAGCAGAGTAGATACCTAATTGTATCTTATTCGGGAAGGACTATATCGTGTTTTTCTACGGTTGGTTTGCGGATTGAATAAAGTATTAGCAGAGTGGGTTTCTCATATTTTTAATTTTAACAACAATTTTAACAAAACCTTTACAACTGTTCAGTCTGAAATCAATAAGTTTTGCGCCACTTCACCCTAAGTTCGGTGTTTTTACTCACTTCAGCACACTTAATCAAAATTAACCACTGAGGTCACCATATCACTTACTAACCAGTCTGATATGAGAAAAAATCTTACATTTACAACAATTAATTATTTAGAGAAAGAAGCGGACAAGAGACATGAAAATCTTATTACATTTAAAACAATTAATTATTTAGAGAAAGGAGCGGACAAGAGACATGTTCGTTAAACTTTAGTGTTTTTCAAAAAACGGCGAACTTTGCTCCATTTTTGGAATCTATTTTGGAAAACCGATTGTTCTCAATGAGGTTTTGAATATGTCTATACATGATTGCAGGATATGAAAAAAATACGCAAGGTTTAACAGGAAAAAAAGTTACACGAAAGAAACTAAATAAACGTCACTGCATGGTATTGGCCCAGGGTATTACTTGTTGTGAAAGTGAGAACCACCATTCGACAACGGCGTGGGTAATATTCCAATTCGTCCCGTCTGATTTTGAATTATATCATAACGTAACAAAAGTTTTGGGAAATTTTTTAAACGTTAATAATAAAAGACGTATTACATATCCTAAAAATTATATTATTTAGAAAAATTAGTAAAGTTTATTCAAATTTATTTGCATATATAAACAACGTCGGCTTCTTTGATCCTTTTACCACCGTCAAAGCCAATGTTTTTTATGTTGCAAATGAGTTTGAAATAAACTTTTTACATTATAGCAATAACGAACATTTAAACCACAGATAATGGCCCGTGTGGAACAAAGCGGAAAATTTTTGCTTAAACTTTTGTACAAGAGCGCGGATTAAATCATTTTCTCCACAAATCTAACCATAGATTATATGTATATATATACAATTTATATCAAACTTATTTGCAACATAAAAACGCAGTAAATATTTAAATAAGTAAATATTTATGTATATTTAATCTGTGCACAAATTTAAAGTATTGATTCTGTGATCTATGCTAACAACTAAAAAAATCTAAGGGTGTCAAGTGCTGTAAGGGAATCGTCCAAGCAAATAATTCATCGCGCCTGAACCATCTTTATGGATAGTCTGTTCAACCCGTAACCATTGGCTCAACCAGTTTTAAAATATTTATTCATAGCACGTTTACTCGACATTTTTCTTTCTGCAAATGTACGAGTTTTGCTATTTAAAATAGACACTATATAATATTTTTTACAAAAATTATTTGCCCTCGATGAGTTTAAAAATCTTATACATAGGTAAATACTGTCAACGAGCCTGTCGAATACATTTTTCACGATCATGACGTTATATAATTAACAATTAGTTACTATTGCTATAAAAATTATAGGAAAATCACCACACGTTCTCGAATATCAGATTTATGAGGAATTCGCGTGCAAGGAAACTAGGTAAACTTCGTAATTAAATGACTCATAAAAAAAAAGAGTTGTGGATACAACACTGAAATATATTAACGACATTTTTGACACAATTTTTATGTTCGTAAAAAAATGTATTTAAAAAAATATACCACTTTACACGCACACCCTAATTTTTACTGCAAAATAGTCAGGATGAATAGGTACTTAGTTGTTTTCATTTTTTCAGAAAAATTTTAACAGCGATTAATAGACTTAAATTCGATACAACGCACTCTTAACTTGACCTAGATAGAAATGCCCTTTTTCATTGTCTACATTTTTAAATTGATATTATTTTGTGCTTTAATGTAGAGAACCGGAGGTAGCGACGACTTTTACGTGATATAATATTACGCTGTAAACACCTAATGAATTGTACAACCAATTATACCGACACACTCTACACATCATCAGATGTTCGTAGCACAGTGTCATATCTTGTGCAAACAACCCTAACTACCCTTAAATAAAACAATAAAATTACAACAATTGACATAATCCACCCTGTATTCATTCATACTTATTTCTTTTCATCTGCTTATTTGTTTACTTTATTGTAGCAGGTACTGCGCTATTTTAGTTTTTGACGTGTAAAAAGGGTGGATGTTTTATGAGAACATCAAAAGTTAAATTAATTGATTAACATTTAGACCGCTTTATTTTGGATTAAAATACGCGAAAATTTATGTTGCAAGTACATCCGTCCCTGGAATCTAATATTTGGATCCGGACTCTACCGATTATGAACAAGACACATTTTTAAATAAAACTAAATTTCGGCATTTTAGGTTAAAATCGCGTGTGTACGGATTTACTAAAATATAAAAAGGTCAAAAATACAATTATAGTTCTGTATCTGAGCGCACCTTAATTATTAACGCTCCCATCAACACACTCTTGAAATTCGGCCAATATTTAATATGATAAATTAAATAATATCTGAATTATGCCCGACTTGAATTTTCGATATTTGATTTTACCGTACATGCATTGTACAAAAAAATACTGCAAATAAATACCTACATACCTAATACCTAAACAGTCAAATATTTTTCTTATTATGGAAAATAGTTTACAAAAAAATTAGTTTTATCTCAGTAAGTACTTCTTTAATTTATATGTAAAACATGTAAATATAAGTGTTCTTTACCGTAAGAACTCTACCTCAATGTGAGAAAAAAATCTAGGTTACCCAGACCTACGATGATGCAATTCTACTAGCAATTTTATTCTATTATTACTTATGCGTATTTTCTTGTAGTGTTGTAAAATAATTGTGTACTGTATTATTTTGCTTTACTGGAAGTTCATTGAGCTGTTTACTAATTCAATTTTCAGTTTATGGTCTGCCATAATTCTAATAATAATATACATATTCCTAAATAATGCGCCTGAGATATACCTATGACATTTAAATTTATTACTCTAAAGTAAATAAACCATAAAAACTAAAACCACAACATTCTTGTAGTAAAGTTTTAACTTTAACTAAAAAAAATATTCTTGTAAATATTCGTTTAAGGATTGATCAGTTTCTTAAAATGACTTAAGAAAAAAATAACTCCCTGGTAAACATAAATCTTATTAGATGCACAAGACGATTAATAATTTAATTTATGCGACATGCGACTGATTAATAAAAGACGCACGGGTGGTAGGTATCTCATAGATAGGAAAATTTTACAGCATCGATATTATGCGTTTAACAGAAAATTAATTACCTACTTGGTACTTGTATAATTATTAATGGAGCTAATAAATGCATGCAAAGTGAAAATAACAATAAATAGAAAATATACATTATGTATGTAAGTATAAAAAGAGCAACAACGAAGGCAATAACCTCTGCAATGTTTCCCAACATAAAAGGATTATTGCAACAGATTATGAGTAATGTTTGTTGTCTACTACACTACAGAAAATCATTTTGATTTAAAAGTCATATGACGTAATATTTTGAACAAATTACTCGATAATTTTTATTCTGGAAAATCATAATCTGCTGACGCAAAATAATATGTAATTAAAATCAACATATTTTGTCATGTAAAAATTAATGCTCCTGTCTCTGCAAACTTAATTTACCATCCGACTAAACCATAAATAAGCAAGCTCAATAGAATTATTATACAATTTTTTATATAAAATGGGTATCTAGTAGGTACCGGTCTTTAATTTTAGGCTGACCAGTCACAAATATTTTTAATAACGCTGGAACCGGTTTTTCTGTTTATTTATTCTCCAAAATGAGCAATAGATACGAAGTTCCTAATTCTTTAATATATATGTAGGTTAAGAAAGGAAGTATAAAAAATGTTACCGTGTCGTTTGAGGGCCGTAAAAACACCCCGTAACAGTGTTATGAGGGTAAACATGACAGCATCATCAGGAACAAAGCGATCTCGACTTAGAACGTGAACAAAGCAACATGTATTTAAAACAAAAGAATTTAGGTTAGGCATATTATATATTTAAGCCGGCTAAGTTTAAATCAGCCAAGTTATAGGTGTAACGAAAAAATTTTCTAGATGTATTATGTACTTACCGTAACTTTCAGATTCCTCTATTATCCTTTCGACCATGTTTGTTAGTTTTGGGTTGTAAATATTAAACAAAAACCGTGTAAACTGCACCGTTAAACAAATACGATGACAATTAAGATACGAACGGCCGGTCACTTAAATTATTTAGGCACAAAGAAAAGATTCGTTGGTTTGCACTATTTTCCCATCGTTGCTTCTACACTCCACAGATGTTAAATTCCGACTGATTCAGCGTCATTTCATTTTGCTTGTTTCCATTCGCATCTGTTGGCTGTTGGTCACGTAGCCAGTTGTATTGCACAAGCGCAATGTAAAGCTTACGTGGATCGTATGATTTTTATTTTTTTTACGACGTTAGTTTGCTTCGAGAACTTTGAGTGTTGCATGTTGCCTTAGGAGTCAGGGTTTCTAGATAGTTCTCATAATTTTGCACAATATCGAGGAAATTTACCGGAATTCAAGTCTAAGTAAATAATTACATAGGTATATTCGTATCGAAACTAATAAAATATGGAAACGCCTGTCGAATAAGAGTTGTAATTATTTTTATTTCTGTTAAATGCTTTTGTTTTATTGTGTTCTTTTTTTATCTTCAGAAATGTTAAATTGAGCCTGATAAATAGTAATTTGTTTTTATTTTTATTTTATATTCTAGATAAGTTTCCCCAATTATTATTTTTTTATTCCTAATGGCTTTTTCATGCCTCAGGTAGTAGTATTGATCTGAACAGAATACTTTAATACATAATTAATAATTATTATTTATTGCAATTGTTAGTTCTTACATTAGCAATCGTTACCTACAATAATACCTACTATTAACCAGTAACACGTTCAAAACCTTATATTTCTTTTACATAAGTATTTTCCCTGATATTAGGCCAACATTTTAAATGTAGACATCTTTACAAGAAATGGTCGACAGGCACATGTATCTATGTATGTATGTATGTAGTGAACCCTGTTTCCTATAGAAGAGGCTCTGGTGATAGAGCATGGGCGAAATTGTATCATCCTCTCCCTGGGACAACATCAATCCATTATCCGCCCCTTCGTACATAAGAGAGTAGGAAATGACTCGATCGCTTAATCCTTGCCACAGACCCGGTCGTCGCAGACCTACGCCATAGGTCAACTCCATAGACATATATGTCTATGGTCAACTCTCTAAAGATTCGGTCAAAGACACCTTTGCGTGGAAACTCGGGTAGCTTAACAACCAAGGATGAGTTGATTGAATGAGACAAAGTATTCCGGACATAAAATACCCTCCCAAGCCGATATCTAGGGGAGGGTGTCTACTAGAACAACTCATCGAGGAACAATTAGCAAGCTCAAAACCAAGGATTTAATTTTAACTGGAATATCCGCACACTGACAGACTCCACAACTTTTGGCTACATGAAGTTGGTTTTGCCATAAAAAAATTATCTCTTAAGAGTCCCACATCTTCAAAAACAAAGACGGCGCCTCGGATTGTAATAGCTATGGAGGAATATCATGTCAATTGAAGGACAGATCCTTGCCAGAATTATCCGCCTAATACTTATCACTCATAGAAAAGATATTGCCCGAATCTCAAAATGGCTTTCGCCCAAACAGAGGGAACTAGTGACAACAAGAGAAAACCAGAGAACAGCAAACAAAAATGTGCGTTGCATTCGTAGACTAGACGAAAGCATTTAACTCCGTAAACCGAGATGCACTATGAACTATCATGAAACGTTTTGGTCCCGTGGTTGACAAACTACAGGAGAAACTAAATACATACGTACAGCTGGACTTTGTGCCTTCGCCCTCTTTTGGAAGAACTACACCAAAATATTTATGCTAATGAGGAACCCTTTGAATATGTTCATCCGTTTAATTGTCTCGGAAGTATTTAATGAAAGGGGCACTATATATGAGGACGTGGGGAACAGATTAAGCGCCGCTTCAAAAACGTTCCGAAGACTTAAAAACAGTGTTTTCTGCAACCATGATCTAAACAAAAACAGTGGTATATTGTGTGGGTTCCATATAAATGACATGAAAAACAATAAATAGAGGAATTCCAGCAAAGGCAGTTAACACAACTCATGGGGATTAATTGGTACCATCGAGTATCCGATTGGATCGAACAGAATGGCGCAGTTCAGAATTACAGCAAACTTCAACAGGAGACCCCTAATGCGTTGTTGATCTCGACAACGGACTCAATATCTCCGGGGATGTAAGGCAGGACTTACATATGTCTGGTCTACCCCGTACTAATGCTTTATGTGGTAATATAGCACTCGTAACGCCGCGTTATATTTGGCATGCAGAAAGTAAATGCATGAGCGACAGCAGGTCCTGCAGTTGACATCGGGAACTTCTACACGCCACACGCTGCGATGACAGACCAAGGTGTTGATAACGCCATTCTGGCAGGCCATAATGAATCTCTCGGTCACCAACTTAAACACGGCTGACCATAGAAAGTCGAATTTCAGCCTGGTAAACCCAGCGTTACTATGTTCTTATAGAAGACACCATGCTGGGGTTTAACAACGTTCTGCCGAAACAGCTTTTCCTATTCAGCAGCTCTGATTCGGGCTTTCAGGAGATTTGACTGTAGGTTGAAGTGACTGAGAAAATGAGACCGAGTTCATCCGCACTCTTTGTGCTGCGCCCCTTCGGCAGTTTCATGATGTTTTACATACCTTTAGAGTGGATCTGAACTCATGAACATGTTACATTCTATACTTAGTATTACCCTGCCAAGCGTACACTTCAAGAGTCTTTGGTCCCCGTTTAACGTGGAGAGAAACGGACGATTTAGGATGAATACTTCTGTGAATATTCATTACCTTGTGGATATCTCTGTCTAATTGGTCGAGGTTGTCCACCATCCACTTCACTGCTCCAAAGGAGTAGTGCAGAGTGCAGAACTGGAACGGCAAGCATGTTAATCGCAGACACCTTGTTCTTCCCCGAAAATTCAGAAGACCAAATCTTTCGGAGTAAGTATTTGTACTTGCCGCGGACAGAATCCTATATTTGTTTGACGTCCTGGATGCGCATTTGCTGTACACCCAGATATGTATAGATATCTTCGGCATCTAGATATCTTAGGATGTTTCTGTCTGCGAGTTGCACATCATCACAGAATTCCCCGCACCGTCCTCTCTTGAGGTAGATGACGTATTATTACTATTCCATAAACTGAATATTTTCAACACCTTTTTTTAATAAATTCCAAACTAATTTGTGAAAAAAAACATTACTTTCTTACATATACAAACGTCAAAAAACTTCTTATAAGAAATACTCTGTTTAATTCAAACTTACTTGCAACACAAAACATGTTGGCTTCTTTGATCCCTTTATCGCCGTCAAAGAAGCCGACATTTGTTATGTTGCAAATAAACTTTTATGTTACATAAAAATTTTATTATAAAAATAGAATATAAAAATCCGTATTTATTAATCTTGGTAACAAAAATTAAATTCCTAAATTCAGTACTTACACTATCCCAAAATTTCAGGTAATTTGATCTAGAAATTGTTGCTATATTAGTTGAGATATACCCAGATCTTATATCAGTGTGAGTGGCAGTTTCCTCTTGTTCAATAAGTTATTGTCTTATTATTAACCTGACAAGAACATCCTTTGACTTAGAAAATTAATTTTAATTACAGAAATTGTCTTAATATGCTGTATTTAATAATAATCTTTTTAATTAATTATAGATTACATTATAAATTAAAAATGAGATATTGCTGGATTACAAGATTTTTTTATGAATGATGAGTTGGGAAGTATTATTTGTGATATGTTTCCTGTATAATCTTATCACTGATATTGTTGTAGAACAACAACATAAAGTAACGAAATTTTTTACTCACTTATTTAACGTCAGCCTATTTCCGTTACCACGGCGCTAGAAGACGAGCTACACCCAATCTGCAAATTTTGCCAAACCTCTTCACTATCGAAGAATAAGAATTTTTTACTTGCCTAACATAGACAATTATTACATTCTCTCCGTAGGAGACCTACACAACACTCGCTAAAGGTTGCATAGCTTCTACGTATATGCTGATATACAAGCCGCTAGAAGACGGGATGACGTCGCTGAGTTTCTGTCACAAATTGGACAAGACTTTATATGAATTTCTTGAAATGCTTGTTTGTCGATATCTCCCTAGCTGGGTTATTATTTTTTCTATTAAGTTGGGCCCCACGTGACTTGCTGCCACGAAAATAATTTTGTTGCCTCGGTATTTGATCGTAGGAATGGAATTTTCTCAAGGTCGATTTTGATTATATGGAGAGGTAAGGTAGCCTGTTCTTAACCTCGTAGAATTTGTATGTGCCTTTGGCTATGCTGGCAGAGCTGAGTAGGACTTCAACAACGAGTGAAGATTATAGGAAGATGACAAAAATCTTCACACAGGAGAAAAGAGAGTACCACACCTACGCGCTCCCTGAAGAGAAGCTCCTGAGGGTAGTGATACGCGGCATCCCTAGTGGCGTAAGCTGCGAAGAGATCAAGAAAGACCTGGAAGACCAGGGATTCTCGCCGAGATCTGTCCAGCGGATGACATCGAGGAGGATCAAGATGGAGATCCCACTGGTACTGGTCCAAGTACCACTGGACCAGGAGAAGATCCTGGAGGTAACGAGGTGCTGCTACCTAGTAGTCCGCACCGAGAGACAAAGGGCGCAACAGAGCGTCACCCAGTGCCACCAATGCCAGCGCTTCGGCTAGGCACAGGGTAGATGCACCGCACAGGCCAAGTGCGTGAAGTGCGGCGAGGCCCATCGGACAGCGGACTGCAAAAAAAAGCAGGACGTCCGAGCGAGGTGCGCAAATTGCCAGGGAGCGCACCCGGCCAGCTATAAAGGATGTCCCAAATATCCCAAGAAGCCCGCGGGCCCCCAGAAGCAGGCTCCAAGGACCCAACAGCCACCGAGGGAGGCCAAAAGACCCGCCATCAGCAGGCTGAGCTACGCAAGTGTAGCACAAGGTAACGCAGGGCCGAGAGCCGGTCCTGCCAGGCAACAACGAGCACCCGTGGAGGCCCAAAACCTCACCACGGTGCTCAAACAGATGCAGCAAATGTGCTCAGCAATGAGCGCAGTTTTTGCACAGATGCCAGGCTTTACTAATCTGTAATGTCTTTTCAGGTGAAGCCGAACTTCCTGCAGATCGCCTCATGGAACGTTAACAGGCTACAAGGAAGAAAACTTGAAGTGGAGGATATCCTAGCCGGTACGACATAGACGTGTTGGCACTACAAGAAACGAAGATGACGCCGCTGAAGCCAGCCAACTTCTCTGGCTACCATGTCTACAGGAAGGACTACGCTGGACCAAGGCCGATGAGAGGAGTAGCCCTGCTGGTAAAGAAGTCGATCGACCACCATCCAATCGTGCTGCCGGACATGGAAAACCTGGAAGCCACCGCCGTAATAGTGTCAACGGCACGAAATGGCGACATCCAAGTGGTATCCTGTTATCAGCCACCCTGAAGCCGGATCCTGGACACGAACCTGGATGCAAAATTCCAGGACCGGACTCAGGTGCTTGCCATAGGGGACTTGAACGCCAAGTCACAGGAATGGAACAGCAGAGTCACCAACACTCTAGGACGAGATCTGCTGAGGTTCCTGGGACGACACGCTGGTAACATGCAGGCACTAGGACCGGACGAGCCGACGCACGACAATGGGATCCACCGACCGGACGTGCTGGACATCGCTATAATGAAGGAGATGACCCTCAATGCAGAAATTTCTACCAGGACGAAAGGTTCCACCGAGCATAATCCAATCTTCTTGGACCTAGGAAAGAAGAATCATGTGGACACTGGGACCTTCGTCAAAAGGAGGACAGACTGGGAATTGTTCCGTGCAGCGCTGCAAAGGAACATTGCACATATTCCCAGGATAGAATCCGAGGAAGATGTGGAGAGGGCCATCACCTCCCTGGAAAACCAGATCCAAGAAGCGATGGAAGAAAGCACCACAGAGACGGAGACCAGAAGGGCACCAGCGCCGATGGCAAACCTCACGGAGGACCTCAGGCAGCTGATTCGAGACAGACGAAGAACGAAGAAAAGGGCCCAAAGGACTAGACTCCCTGAGGACAGGCACGCGTATAACACGTTGAACAGAAGAGTTAAAGCTGCCCTCCAGGAACACCGCCAAGAAGGATGGCAGCGTCACCTGGAATCGCTGGACCCACAGAACAGGAGCATCTGGAACACCCAGCGTGCTAAGCAGAACAGGCCGAAACCGATGCCCCCAATCCACGGAGAGAATGGGATTGTTTACACTCGCCAGGAAAAAAGCCGTAGCATTCGCGGACAGCTTGGAACTGCAGTGTAGGGAAAACCAACTCGATGATGAGGACGAGGACTGGGTTGATGACGTGGAACGCAGAGTGCATCGGATGCTCCGCCTGCCAGACGATGATCACATCCGTCCGACCACTCAAGAGGAGGTCAAGGAGATTCTAAGGAGCTTGAAACCGAGGAAAGCTCCAGGATATGATAAGATCGGAAACATCGCGTTCAAGAAGCTACCCAGGAAAGGGGTGGCAGCCCTGGTGAACATCACCAATGGGATCTTGAGGCTCAGATACTTCCCGGACAGGTGGAAGAAGGCCGACGTCATAGTCATCCCGAAACCAAATAAGGAACTAATCTTTCCCTTCTCTTACAGGCCCATCAGCCTGCTCTCCGCTGTGAGCAAGGTAGCCGAGCGCGTCATCTTGAGAATAATAGAAGAAGAAACCGAAGAGCTCCAAATCATCCCGGATGAACAGTTCGCGTACAGGACAGGACATAGTACGGAACTCCAAGTGCTCAGTATCACCGAAGAAGTCACCAAAGGTTTCAACCAGACAGGTCACGGTGGCACTACTCCTGTACGTTGCGAAGGCTTTCGACAGGGTCTGGCACGATGGTCTACTAGCTGAAATGATGAGTATGGGTTATTCCATTGCACTCGTCAAACTAGTTAGATCATACCTGCACGGGAGACAGATGCGAGTGAAGATCAAGGATAGCGTGTCCACGTATCGATCGATGGAAGCCGGAGTCCCCCAAGGCTCTGTGCTGTCACCTCACCTGTTCGCTGTTTTCACCTCTGATCTCCCAAGGACCGAAGGCACCGTTATGGCACTACGTGGACGACACGGCCTTCACGGCCAGATCCTGGAAAGCAAGAACAGCCACGAGAAGACTCCAAGAGGCAGCCTCTCTTCTGGAAGAATGGTGCATCAAATGGAAAGTTGCATTCAACGCGGAGAAAAGCCAGACGATTCTCTTCAGGAAAGTACGCAAGGAAACCCCCCACAGGACACGTTTCCATGTTTGGCGAGGACATCCAATGGCACGATTCCGTCAAGTACTTTGGAGTAATCATGGACAAAGGCCTGACATGGAGACAGAACACCAAAGCCATCATGGTAAAGGCCAAGCGAACGAGAGCTCTCATCTACCCAATGGTAGGGAACCTGAGCAGGCTCAATCTGAGGGATAAGCTTCTGTTAGTCAAAGCACTCATCGGACCACAGCTGACCTACGCCTCCGTAGTATGGGGATACCAAGCGAAGACCTATCTGAAGAAGATCCAAGCCGTGGAAAACGTGGCCATCAGGACAGCGATGGGCGCACCATGGTACGTTAGAAACGCTGAAATCTTCAGGGACCTGGAGTACACCAGTCACCGAAATCATCCGGGATAGAGGGAAGAAACTGTACTCCTTAGCCGAGGAGCATAGGAACCCGCTGATCAGGGAGGCCACCTCCTATAATCCGGCCGACGCACCGAGGCACAAGAGGCCGAAGGTACAGTTACTGGACAACGGGTAAGTATCACTAATCCTTTCCTTACAGATGTACCAACCCACGGAAGAGACATGACGCAACCAACCACCTTCCCACAGACCTTGTGGGTACCGGTCAGTGAACCGACCAGTGTCTGTTGTCCCCTTGGCTCCGTGAAGGACGAAAGTGCTAAGAAAGCACTTAGGCCTTCACCTCCTAGTGCTACACAGTTCATCCTCACCTTGTCCGATGATCCAAATGACAATGTGTCAATTGACACTTTGTGTACTGGCAGTCAATCCCAAGTCACAGAATATCCGCACAGTCCCTGACAGACCGATGACTACCCCCGGGGGTGACAAGCTGGCGAAGAAAGAAGACGAAGTCAGAAGGGCGTCAGAAGAGGCCCTAGCCAGCAGGGTTCATTAGCCAGGACCCAGGGAGGTTGGCCGAAATCTTCGGCACCGCTCACATTTGTGAGTGGGGCCTTTCGTAAAGTAAGCTAACTCGCCCTGCACGAGGCCGGTCCAGGTCTACAGCGACGACTAGGGTAAAAAGGCAATAGTCTTGCCTGGCCCTAGCATCCGAGACCGTCATCAAGCCAAAAGGATATTGGCGCGACTTCAACAACTCTTCTTCGGCGGTCCTGCCTTGAGGAACTTGTTTCTACCTCAGACTTAGTAACTGTTTAGGTTTAGATAATAATCTTAAGTCCGTTATTCATTTAATTATAATATCGTACAGGAATGTCGGTTCAATATTTGATTAATATTTACTTTGTATTTTAAAATACTGTCTAGACATTGAATTATGTACTTTGTAGATTGTAAATTTGGGTAAATTCCTTATAATTGTATGAGGTACCTACCACCAAAATTTACAGCTTTTACTGCAGGGAAAATCCCTTCCCCTATCTAACAAAAATTATTGTACTGTACGAGATGCAATAAGCAGGGTCGAACATTGACTTCGAAAGACTCCACAGCACTACTTATTAAGATTTTACCCTACGTTGCAGTTTTTGCATGGTGGAATACAGTTCTATTTTTGAATATATATATATTTTTGGAATATACTAAGTTTTATTCCTGGTCCTTCGAGAAAATATATAACAGATGTGGCACAGCAGTACACCCAGTGGTTTGAAACAATAATCACAATATGAACATGGTCCTTCAAGCCGGATATTAAAAATACAACAAAGAAAAACGGGTGCAACGAAACCAGTGCATCAATTAAACGAAATGAGTGCAACAAAACAAGTGCATCGATACATCAAGAAAAACGAGTGCATCGAAACAAGTGCATCAATAAAACGAGAGAAAGAGTGAGACTTAGCAGCTCATCAATCCAAGAGGAGAAAATTGCAACCGAATATATTTATTACAAATATTCAAGTAAGTGTGCATCCTTTTCCTTCATTACTCTTTACGTACTGAACTAGTTTCAATTTGCGTTATCATAATGGCAGAGTTAAAAGATTTAATTTTTAAAAGAGGTCAGCTGAAATCGCGTTAAAAAAACTATGTCACTGAGATTTCAAATAGCGAGGAAATTAGTAGTGATGATTTAACGGACTTAAGTGATCGTCTTGCCCGTAATCAAAGCCTATTAACAGATTACGAAAATATTAATTTTGAAATAATTAAACAATGTGAAGTTAAGGATCATGAAATTCATGAAAATGATTTAGAATCTTTTGAGAGGGCATTTTACAAGGTTAATGCCAAAATTAAAACATTAGAACATAAAAATTCTAGCTGTAATGATAATAAAACCACGCATCTTCCTAATACTGATTCCGACATGGGAGAAAGTTCCTTACGTTTACCAAGTATAACTTTACCATCCTTTAATGGCGAATTTGAAAATTGGTGATGCCTTTGATTCTCTTATTCATAAAAATTCAAAGCTATCAAGCATCCAAAAATTTTATTATATAATTTCAACTTTAAATGGAGAAGCGGCTCAGTCAATAAAATCATTAAGAGTCTTATATACCCTATTAAATCATAATTCGCGAATATCTCGTTTAAAACTTATCCGATTTGAGTGCGATTTTTACAAGATTTTTCAAAAATATGTATAAAATGTCGGAATGTAATTATTTTTTTTTCAGAGTCGTCAAAAAATTTTCGCATGCATTTTAAATATTTTGTATCAAAATTTTTTAACATTCCGACATTAGTCACTGTTTGTAACGTTTATATTCATGCGACCCAACTCTTGGATTAGTTGAAAATAAATTTATTAGAAAACTAAAAACTGCATATCTATATTCCGATAATAGCTGCCATCTCGCATGATATTTCGGAAACACGGATGCACTTGCATACACTGGACTCGTTTGCGGGAGGGGGAATCGGGCACTTAGGAACCACGTTGCGATTTGCGTAAACAACAGTGGCGTGTGTATTCTAGAGATATCTCAAATTTACTTATTTGTTATAAAGTGGGGACACTTGATTTCAATAAAAACTGGTACACTTTCTTTTAGCTATGTAAATTATTCGTTTTTTGATTGATATTAATAATCTTACAAATGTCACTTTGACGTTAATCAGTGGCGTCATTATTAAAAATGGTTCGACATCTAACAGATATTCAAAAATTTCGAATTGTTTCTAAAATTGAAGATGGTTGGTCCATAAGAAGACTTGCTGCTGAATACAATGTGAGTAAAACCACGATAATGAGTGTTAAAAAACAATGGGAAACCAACCAAACGGTATCCCGTAAAGTTGGTTCCGGTAGGCCCAGAAAGAGCAATAATCAAGAAGATGAAAATCTTGTAAATTACCTAATAGAAAACCCTTTTCAGACTGCAGTAAATGCATTTACAGAGACAAATTTCCCTGCTTCGGTATCTACTGCTTGCAGAAGAATAAAACTACAAAGCGACTTGAAGAGTTGTTCAGCGGCTAAAAAAATACAAACTTTCAGAAGAAAAGAAGCAGGGTAGGATTATTTTTGCACTCAACTATATAATCAATGATGAAAACTTCTGGGGACAAGTTGTCTTTTCCGACGAAAAGGTTTTTAAATCCTGTAACGATGGACATGTTCGCGTATATAGGCCTCCTTCCACTAGATACGACGAAAAATATACTTTCAATCCACAAATATTAGAAAGGTTTTCAGTCAATGTCTGGGCTTGGATGAGCCTAAATGGGTTAGGTGTGTGTTGGAACAGTGGTAGTCATCTCAATTCCATTAAATATATTGAAATATTAGACAATATTATGTTGCCGTCAGTAATAGAGGTGTTTCCGGAAAATAATTTTATTTTCCAACAAGACAACTGCTCCATACATACGGCCCATCGTGTCAGGCAATGGTTTCTTAATAAAAACATAGAGTTGTTACCGTGGCCATCTAAAAGTCCGGATTTAAATCCAATTGAAAATGTATGGGGACTAATGGTGAAACATATAAAAAATGAAATAACCATCCAAATAATGCCCAAGAATTGGAAGGGATAATTGAAGACGCTTGGGAAAACTTGTCGCAAGAAGTTGACCTTGCAAGAAATCTGATTTTATCCATGCCTACAAAACTTCAGGAAGTTTTAGACGCTAATGGAGCAATGACAAAATATTAGTTAATTCTGTATTACGTAATTGAAGTTCATTTATTTTATTTTTTTATTGTATTTTTATGTTCAGTTTGCATTGTTTACATTTTTTTTAATCTCAAGTGGTATTTTTGTGTTTTTATTTTAAAAATAGAATTATCATTATTCAGTTAGTATTTTAATTACAACCATTAGTAGAATTATCCGTAACAAATATTATTTTTTTAAACAATAATATGGCAGGCTTGAAAATGTTTTGAAAAAGTTATTTTCTAATTATTTTTTAAAATTCCATTTGAATAAAATAAAAGAGAAAGGTTTAATAAGTTTAAAAACACAAAGAAAACCGATCTCCTCCAAAAAAACCCAGGTCCGGGGTAAATCACTTCTTCTCCACCCCCCTCTCGACATGCCTGGCCAGTCCTATTTACAGACATATGCACACAACTAAACTATTAAGATTTTCGATTACAAGAGTTGTACCAGTTTTTTTTTAAATCAAGTGTACACCTAAGTAGACGTGTTATTGAAAGTGATTATTAGTGCAGTGAAAGAACAATGGGAAAAATAAAAACATATCATAAGCGTAAATACCCTAGCAGACAACCGAAAAATCGAACATTAGCCCAAAAGAGAAAATATAAAAAAAAAGTACTAGTGAAAATTGAATTTTTTCGTAAATTAATAAAAGTAATAATTTTCTTTTATTTCCGGTAATTTCTGTAAGCAGACTAATATAAATGAAAGTTTTCCAATTTTGCTGTCTCTAAATATTGATATGGAGAATGAAAGGCTCAATGAAAGGTGAATATGATAATTTTTATTTTTGATTTATTTTAAGCGCAGTAACCTCATGTACAGGGTGATCATTTTAAGTGCACCTTACTCGATATTTCTGCTGTATTTTTAACCTAGGAAAGAACTTCAAAAATTATACTTATGTGCTTTTTTCTAAGGAATCCGAAAATTAAAAACAATTGAATGTCAAATAAAAAGAAAACGCCGAAAAACTGAAAAAATAAAAAAATTACACCCCGCATTAATATGCGGAAATGGACATATGACATTCCGAATACTGATTAAATATGCGCGTCACATACATATCTTTTACTTCCGGTTTGACCGAAAATTGCCTTAATTTTTTTTATTCTAAATGATATATCCTGTATATTCGGCTCAATTTAAGAAATTTCTTTCTGAATTCAGCAATATATGTAACATCATCATAATCTTTCATATTTGATAAAAATATTGGAGTTTAAATTTAAAATAACACAAATATATTTTTCATATTATTTCATCGCCTTTTCCATTCTGAGTTGAATGATATGACACACATTGATACTTCCATTTTATAGGAAAAATTTTTAAAATAATACTATGCATTAATAAGAAACGGTAAAATGGAAATTTTTTTGTAGATTAACGATTTAATTGTTTTGTTGTTTAGTTCTTTAGCTATTTTTAAACAAAGTAAATAAAATAATTTCGGGTTTTTTTTTATTGTTTTTACATATTAATTGCAGGACAAGGACGCATGAAGGGTAAGGTTAGCTACTGCTTAGCTTATAAGCTTGACCCAATACAACTTTTTCGTCGGTTTATGTCGTACGAAACCTCTAGTACTCCGCCTCTGATAATTCAACATCTCCCGATCTGAAATGTTCCACTATGCCGTTCTGTAACTAGAACATCGGCCACCTTCGACATTCGCCGCGATAATTTCGGTTTGGCTGTGTATATGCACCGTGGCCTGCGCGGGGTGTGGTAAAATCGAGACTATATTTCACTTGCATCTGATATAGACTCTTAAATATCTGTTCTGAGAATTATGAAATTGCGTGGGAATTGCTTCATAAATGTATTGAAAATAAAAAGTTAATTGTGCAAAACAACATTAAGGCACTTTTTAATTTAGAGTTTACTCAAAAAGATTCATACTCGTCGTTACAAAAACTGCTAGATGATATACTGAAAATTACACAATCGCTTAAAAACTACGACCAACCCACCGCAGATACTTTACTTATTTATATTGTAACTTCCAAATTCAGTCATTTTACACGACATGAATGGAAGGCCTTTAAGCCTGCTAACGATTTTCCTACATTACAAGAACTCCTAGATTTTCTTGAAAAACGTTGTCACTTTCTTGGGTCACTAGAGGCTAATAAATCAAGTCGTAATCTACTATACAGTAATCAAAATAAAATTAATAATAGAAATCCTAATAGCAAAAATACGAATGCTTATGTAAGCACTTATAAAATTATTTGTAATTTTTGTAAAACTTCCATACAATTTATCATTGCGAAGCATTTATAAAATTAAGCGTAAATCAGCGCATCTCTGAAATAAAACATTTAAAATTGTGTTTAAACTATTTAAAAAAAAATCATGCAACTAAGGATTGCAAATCCCTTGAAAATGCACATGATGTAGAACCCACTACTGACAATATTAATCAACCAGGTTCAAGCCAAGGTTTACCCAATTTTAATAATACAACAAATTTAGATGAAACTGATGCAAATAGGCAAGCTCAAATTTCTTATGCAAACCATTGTGCAACTAGTTCACAAATTTTATTATCAACCGCAAGTATTACGGTTTTTGACATACATGGCAATACTCATAATTGTAGAGCATTACTAGACCCAGGGTCACAGTCGAATTATATTACTCAAGAATTATGTAATCGTTTAGGTTTGCAGAAATCTAGATTTAATTCTTTTATTTCTGGTATCAGCCAAATAACTTCGAGTATTAACCAAAGAACAAATCTGTCATTTAAATCACGCGTAAACAATTATCATCAGAAAAATATTTCTTGTCTCATTTTGGATATTATCACTAAATGTTTACCTGTAAATTTATTTAGTTTGTCAGATTTAAATTTACCTCAAAATATTCGCTTAGCAGACCCGAAATGTAGCATTTCAGGTAAAGTAGATTTTTATTAGGCACAAGCATATTTTGGGAACTATTGTGCGTCGGACAACATTATTTAGGTAAAAATAAGCCTATCTTACAGAAACTAGGTTATGTTGGGTTCTGGGAGGAAATTTTATCCAGAATAACAATAGCATGATCATAATGTCTATAACTCGCTGATATACTTTAGCACCAATTTGGAACGTTCCATTGCTAAGCAATTAGAGAAATTTTGGTCACTAGAAGAGTGCAACAATAATTAACAAATTTTCAGCTGAGGAACGTTTTTGTGAAGAACACTATGAAAACCACAGAACGTACTGGTACAGGGCGATTCGTGGTAAATATACCCTTTAAGCAGAACATAAGTGAACTTGGCGATTCCAGAGAATCTGCTTTAAAAAGATTTTATTCATTGGAGCGAAAATGAAACAAAAATAATGCATTAAAGGCCGAGTATACCAAATTCTTAACAGAATACGAGGATTTAGGTCATATGACAAAAATATCGGAAAATTCATTACCTTCTCTCCAGTACTATTTATCTCATCACGCGGTAATAAAAGAAATAAGCACGACGACAAAGGTTCGCGTGGTTTTCGATGGATCTGCAAAAACCTCTAGCGGTATCTCTTTAAACGATAGTCAGTACGTCGGTCCTATTATACTAGATACTAGATGATTTATTTTCGATATTGCTACGCTTTCGTAAGCACACACATGTAATAACTGCGTACATAGCAAAAATGTACCGTCAAGTATTTGGGCAAAATTGTCAGCAAAATTTACAATTAATATTGTGGCGAACTAATGCAGCTCAGCCAATGAATTGTTACAAATTAAACACAATAACCTATGGCACGGCATCTGAGTCATTTTTAGCAGTGCGTTGTTTAAAACAATTGGCGATTGATAATCGTGATAAATATCCAAATACTTCCAAGATTATTGAAACTGATTTTTACGTTGATGATTTATTAACAAGTTCAGACTCATTTAAAGAAGCTATAAAAAATTCAGAACGAAACTTCCAAAATATTGCTAACCGCTGGTTTTGAACTACGTAAATGGTCTTCTAACAATGTCAAGTTGTTAAAACATTAAAACATATCGACTCGAATAACGAGCAAGAACGCCATCATATTATATCTAGCCATGATACTCAAAATAAAACTATTGGTATTTTGTGGGATCTAGCACCAGATAATTTACTATATATTATTCAAAATTTTTCTAGTCAATCTAAGAATACCAAAAGATCTATTCTTTCAATAGCTGCTCAAATTTTTGATCCTCTAGGTCTCTTAAGTCCTATAATTATTCACGCCAAATTAATAATTCAAAAATTATGGCAACATAAGTTATCGTGGGATGAAGCTATAACCCTAGACTTAAATACAATTTGGTTAAAATTTCGAGATCAGTTACGGAAATTACAATCTTTAAGAATTTCAAGACATGTTCTTTGTAAAAATGTGCACATTATTGAATTGCATGGTTTTTGCGATGCCTCAGAAAAGGCATATGGTGCCTGCGTATATATTAGGAGTATAAATAAGTTAGGGCATAATCAAATCACCTTGCTCTGTGCTAAATCCCGTGTTACTCCATTAAAAAACGTCACTTTATCACGGCTAGAATTATGTGATGCTGTATTGCTAGCACAATTAGCTAACAAGGTAAAGGAATGTATGAATATTAAATTTAATAATTTCTTTTATTGGTGCAATTCTACAATTACTTTAAGTTGGATTCAAGCGGCTCCAAATAAATGAAAAACATTTGTAGAAAATCGTGTTGCAGATTTTCAGCATTTAAGTGATGCTAGCGATTGGAGGAATATACCCATTAATGAAAACCCCGCTGATTTTATTTCTCGCGGACTATACCCTGATGAAATAAGCAACACACGCCTATGGTGGAATGGACCTACTTGACTAGCAGAAAATTATTCAAAATGGCCCGCATTCGACCTAACTAATGAAAACACTGTGTTAGAAGCCCGAACTGTTGCAAATATCGCTACATATTCTGAGATATTAGACATATTCACTCGATATTCTTGTCTAAACAAATTAAAGCGGATAATGGCATATTGTATTAGGTTCATAAACAATATAAAAAACCCTACTGAGCAAATCACTGGTCCTCTTACAGTTGGGGAATTAGAAATTTCATTAAATAAAATCATTAAAATTGCTCAACTTGAAGTGTTCTCCTCCGAGATAAAAAATTTATCACAAAATAAATCAATAGACCCCAAAAGTCACTTGTTACCGTTGAACAGGGGCGTGCGGTGAGTTTTGATACAGGGGAAGCAGTTTATGATATATGGTGATGGGTAGTGCGAAGTCCCGAGCGAAGCGAGGCAAAATTGTTTTTAAGAAAAGGGGCGTGGCTTCCGTATACTCATTTTAAAGCAAATGTCGAAAACTGCAAAGTTATGATATCTAGAAAAAAAGTACACTTGTAGGACCGCCACTCCTCAATAAACATAAAACATAAAAACACCACAAAAATTAGACAACCCCCGATTCCAAAGCCGAAGCTGCACGGGCGAGGATTACACTTATGAAAAAAACGCACACACACAACCATACCCACCGACATTGCCAGCGCCGGTAGCGGGGATTGAACACGCAGCGAAGAGAGTTTGTTCAGTCACACTAACCATCGTGCACTCTCTAGCCAACTATAAATTGAGCCGGCTAGTTAAGTAGTTAACATGCACATACCTACCTATTTATAATGTAGTTTAATCCGCCTCTCCTTTTTTGCGATGTCGGAAATAACTTCGTCGTAAAAGTTTGAATTTTGGGACATCTCCTTCACAAAGTCACTTTCTATTGTCAACAGGGACAATTTTGAAAGCCGCTCTTCACTGGTTGAATTTCTTGAAAAAGTTTTTATTCTTTTTAAGGTCGAAAAACTGCGTTCAACCGAAGCACTAGTTGCAGGTATCGTCAACACTAATTCACACAATTTCAACACTTCAGAGTAGGCCTGATCCAAACTATTTTCTTTTATAAAGATAATCAGTTCGTTGGCGTTATGTTTCTGACTAATATCTTCTGTAGCATAAATAACTGAAAGTTCCGATCGTAACCCAGTTATATCAAAAAAAATTTCCGTAGTAATCACTCAATGACTGAAGTGCGTTTTGTGGAAACTGTTTATTTTTAAATTCATTAAAATTACACAATTCTAAAAATTGTATATCACTAAAATTTTTAAATCTATTATTTAGTTGACCAGTGATATTGTCCAAAATTTCGATAAAATGTCTTCGATATGATCCACTATAAATTCAGTTCGTATTCTTTTTCTTTGCGGTTCTAAATTGTTATTACTAGTTTTCTCCCAGAACTTTTCAAATTCATTTCTTTTGTTACAAATCAAATTTTTGAATTCTTCAATTTTCTTTACACAAAATGCAATGTCATTTGATTTAGTTTGCAAAATATTGAATAAATTGTCAGTAAATGGGAATATTTCGAAGAAAATATTTAACAAAAAATTAAAATCAAACTCTCTTTTCAATGAATCTAAGTAACCTCTGGATCCATTCAAAGTCTCAGTGTCCCAATCATCTTTGCTTTGTAAAATATTTTCAAATAAATCAATTAGAGGCTGTCGATATTCAGATACAGTTTGTACTAGCCTCCCATTGTAATTCCATCTTGTTGGAGCAACTCTGGGTAGTCTCTTCTGTACTTCCAAATCTAAAGCTCGTGTCCGTTTTGATGATTTTGAAAAAAAGGCAGCCATTCCACTAATACTTGAAAAAAATCCTTTGTACTCTTTAAGACACGCTACAGATTGAGCAAGAACTAAATTTAATCGATGCGCAAAACAATGTACAAATATTGCATTCTAAAAAGTCTCTCTTACTTTGGCCTGCAGGCCCCCCAATTCATCAGCCATTACAGCGACCCATCATAACTTTGGGCGATAAGTTTAGCACCATACTGTAGATCATCGACTATCTGACAAACTATAGTATATAAAACTGCGGCCGTTCTTTGCGTTGTTACGTCTAAAAATCCTAAAAAGCGCTCTTAGACTTTCCCATTTGGATTTATGTAGCGTACTACGATTGACAACTGACTAATATTCGTAATATCGGTTGTTTCATCTAACATAATTGCAACAAAAGGAGCTTTTTTTATTTCTTGAATCAAATCATTTTGAATATGATTTGATGTACCGCGAAATACCGCGGAGTGTTCCAGATGGTTACTTAAAATTGTATCGTATTTTGCTAATAAATCAACGAAATTGATAAAATTGCCCCTATTAGCAACGCTCCGAGATTCAGTATGACCTCTAAAACTAAGTTCATTTTCGCCGAGAAAACAAACAATGTCAATAAGTCTTTTTAACACTTCTCGATTTTTTTTATAAGTTCATTATGCTTACGGTCACTTTCTTTCAACTGCTGATCTAATGAATGTTCAATTCGTGATTTTCCAAATGTTTATTCTTTTAGCACCGCTCGCAAATGAGTTTCACACTTACCATGCCTTTTTTGTCACTTTGTGAATGTTGTTTAAATCTGAAAAGCCATTTTTATTCCAAACACCTTTTCATTTGTGAAAAGTACACATGGCCAACAAAACAATTTACACAAATTTTCACAACCCCTTAACCACTGATTAGCACTGTACACTTCAATATTAAAGTACCTATAGCATGGTTTAACTTTCGTTTTTAACAGTTTTAAATCAGGTGTTGGTCTCCCGTTTCTAATAATATCCAGTTTATCTTGAAACGAATATGTTGAAAATCCCCTTTACAACAAATTGCACACCACACAAACGCAAATAATATTTTCCACAATGCTAGGACCAGCTTCCAAATTTAATAAGCAATTTTAAAACTGCTTACACGCGCACTAATGTTCAACGTTTTAAAAATTTACTTGTCGCCAAACCACAGGTTTAGAAACACCAAAAAAGTTTTTACAAATATAGCACAAAAGCTGAGAATAATACTAGGAAGATTAATATTAAGTATAATATTAAAATCGATATTAAAATCGAGATTAAAATCTATAAAACAAAACATATTACGATGCTATACAGCTCAGATATCAAGATTATGAAGTGGGGATGGGATGCATTTCAAGAAGTTGCTTACATACATATGTATATCGAAGTCGCGCGAGTTCGTGTTGGCTCGATTAATCGAGTGCGTCATCGTTACGGTTTTATCATTAACATTATCTCAGCTGTTGAAACGCAGGGCCGTGTCTATTAAAATTAGGTAAAAGTAAATTTTAATGATTAATATTGTGATAAATAATAATTAGGTTCTAATTATGTGTTTTTTTTTAATAATCCCAGGGGAAGCACTGCTTCCCTTGCTTCCATGGACAGACCGCCACTGCCGTTGAATCCATTTTTTGATGAAAATAAAATTTTACGAGTTGGAGGTCGCATAGATCAATCTATTTATAATTACTGTAAAAAAGCACCCCATAATTTTACCCGCTTCTCACACCTTAACCTCTTTGATTATAAGAAGCGAGCATTCACGTTTATTGCATTGTGGTGCAAATCAATTACTTGCCTCTTTGCGAGAAAAATATTGACCAATTTCTGGCAAAAATATGATAAAAAATATCATTCCCCAATGCATAAAATGCTTTCGTGCTAAGTCAAGGTTTAATAATCCCATTATGGGAAGTTTACCAAAATCTCGTGTAGAGCCTGCTCCAGCCTTCTATAATTGTGGCGTAGATTATGCTGGTCCTTTGCTAATTAAAAATAAAAAAAGGTCGAGGGTCTAAATTAATCAAGGCATTATTTGCATTTTTGTTTGCTTTTCCACGAAGGTTATACATCTTGACTTAGTCACTGACCTTAGTATAGACATTTTTAGCTGCATTACGCAGATTTATGGCAAGACGTGGACAATAGGGTGGGTCAAAAAATACAAGTATATCAAATCAATTTCTAATAGTGACTAAAAGTTGTCAAGTAAGTTCAATAACAATACTTTAAAATATTATTCTTTTATTTTGAATGTAAGAGCCCGCGCACTAATTTTGAAAATTGCAAAAAATGAATTAAAATAGTGTAAAGTATTAACTCTTTTTATATATATATATATATATATATATATATATATATATATATATATATATATATATATATATATATATATATATATATATAAAAATACTCCTTTTAAGTTCTTAAGCGCGTAAAATAATAAGCGTGACCTTGTGGATACCAATATGCCTCATTTAGTTCAATAATTTTATTTTCATGTAGTGGGGGAGGGCGTAAGAATGCTGCCGTCATCAACTCGTTGAGTCTGCATTACAATTTCATAAACAGTACCACTCTTAATGCTTAACGTGAAGGGTTGTGTGGTCATTTAGTTGATATGGTGTATATGATGATAGTGTAATAGTGTTTTATATATTTTTTTCGTGTAATAATAATACTATAAAGACGATGCAATGAAATATTATGAATGGACTAGATTTCATTTAAAAATTAAGAACAGTAATAAAGAACCATTTTTTTCGGAAATTGCCGAAATAGTCTCAATGAGAATAGAAAACATTTGGAAAAAAGCATCTCTCACAACCGTATCACACACCCAAGTACTGCAGCTGTTGAAAACGTATCATTCTAAATGTAAGAACTTTATAAAATCCCATAAAAGATTGTCTGATAATAAGAGAAATGATATCATACAGTAAGGCAAGTTATTATTTGATATTTGTTCCTGTAAATGTAGACTTTCAGCAGTGTAAATGTCCTAGAGAAAGAGAGGTACCTAAAGAAGAGCAAGGTTTTTTGATGGATCAAAGATCACAAAGAAAAATGATGATAGGTGGCATAGAGGCATAGAGGGTAACAACAATAAAACTAAAAAAAGAAAAGATCTCGAAAGATACAGAGTGAAATTTTCCTCTCTTCAGAAATTAGTAAGAAAAATGTTGTTACAGCTAGCCAGAACCTTATGTCAAGTTCAAGTGATTCTGACGACTGTGCAGATAATCCAAATATTCTTTCGACTTCCCAGGCGAATGAAAATAAATCTCGAAAGAAACGAAAGAAGTCGATTAAGAAATTTCCTGCCTTGGCAAAAACCTGTGATCGCTACGGTGTGTCGGACAGAGCTGCTGCAGCAATTCCATCCACTGTTCTCCATGACGTTGTCATAGATAAATCTAAGCTGCGTCGAGAGAGAAAAATGGCTCGTAATGAATTTATGGCGAAACAGACGTGTATCGATATTCCTGCTTTGTATTTTGATGGGAAAAAGGATAGAACTACTAAAATTGTACAAAAAGGTGCCAAGAAATACCGGCAAGTAGTTGTCGAAGAACATATTTTTGTTATTAAAGAACCAGACTCGATTTATGTTGGATTTGTTTCTCCGGCTCAAGGAAAAGCAAAAAATATTGAACAATCCATCCATGCACTACTTGTTTCACAGAATATTTGTCTTGATACCTTAGTTAGGATTGGTTGCGATGGTACCGTGACAAATACAGGGAGACTTAACAGCATAATAAGACTGTGTGAAAAAAGAATAAGGAGACCCTTCTGTTTGTTACATATGAATGAATTGCCTTTGAGGCATCTATTTATACATCTAGATGGCTCGACAACAGGCCCAACTCCATTTACAGGTGCTATAGGAAAATTACTAGAGGATTGCGAAAAGTTACCAGTTGTAAACTATGTAAGGATAGAAAGCAAGTTACCAACAATCGATAGAAAAGATCTAAGTGCCGACCAAAAATATCTATATAATATCACAACAGCTGTTATAAACTGGCAATGTCCTTCTGATTTAGCAAATTGAACACCCCGCGCCAATATCCATTTGGCTTGATGACGGTCTCGGATGCTAGGGCCAGGCAGGACTATTGCCTTTTTACCCTTGTCATCGCTGTAGACCTGGACCGGCCTCGTGCAGGGCGGGTTAGCTTACTTTACGAACGGCCCCACTCACAAATGTGAGCGATGCCGAAGATTTCGGCCAACCTCCCTGGGTCCTGGCTGATGAACCCTGCTGGCTAGGGCCTCTTCTGGCGCTCTTCTGTCTTCGTCTTCTTTCTTCGCCAGCTTGTCACCCCCGGGGGTAGTCATCGGTCTGTCAGGGACTGTGCGGATATTCTGTGACTTGGGATTGACTGCCAGTACACAAAGTGTCAATTGACACATTGTCACCTGGATCATCGGACAAGGTGAGGATGAACTGTGTAGCTCTAGGAGGTGAAGGCCTAAGTGCTTTCTTAGCACTTTCGTCCTTCACGGAGCCAGGGGGACAACGGGGGCTGGTCGGTTTATTGACCAGCGCCCGCAAGGTTTGTGGGAAGGTGGTTGGTTGCGTCATGTCTTTTCCGTGGGTTGGTCCATCTGTAAGGAAAGGATTACTTACCCGTTGTCCAGTAACTGCACCTTCGGCCTCTTGTGCCTCGGTGCGTCGGCCGGGTCATAGGAGGTGGCCTCCCTGATCAGCGGGTTTCTGTGCTCCTCAGCTAAGGTGTACAGTTTCTTCGCTCTATCCCGGATGATTTCGGTGACTGGTGTGTACTCCAGGTCCCTGAAGATGTCAGCGTTTCTAACGTACCATGGTGCGCCCACCGCTGTCCTGATGGCCACGTTTTCCACAGTTTGGATCTTTTTCAGATAGGTCTTCGCTTGGTATCCCCATGCTACGGAGGCGTAGGTCAGCTGTGGTCTGATGAGTGCTTTGACTAGCAGAAGCTTGTTCCTCAGACTGAGCCTGCTCTGGATCCCTACCATTGGGTAGATGAGAGCTCTCGTCCGCTTGGCCTTTACCACAATGGCTTCGGTGTTCTGTCTCCATGTCAGGCCTTTGGCCATGATTACGCCAAGGTACTTGACGGAATCGTGCCATTGGATGTCTTCTCCGAACATGGAAACGTGTCCTGTGGGGGTTTCCTTGCGTCCTTTCCTGAAGAGAATCGTCTGGCTTTTCTCCGCGTTGACTGCGACTTTCCACTTGATGCACCATTCTTCTAGAAGAGAAGCTGCCTCTTGGAGTCTTCTAGTGGCTGTTCTCGCTCTCCAAGATCTGGCCGTGAAGGCCGTGTCGTCCGCGTAGAGTGCCATGGCGGTGCCTTCGGCCCTTGGGAGATCAGAGGTGAAGACAGCGAACAGATGGGGTGACAGCACAGAGCCTTGGGGGACTCCGGCTTCCATCGGTCGATACGTGGACACACAGTCCCTGATCTTCACGCGCATCTGTCTCCCGTACAGGTATGATCTAACTAGTTTGACAAGTGCAATGGGATAACCCATATTCATCATTTTAGCTAGTAGACCATCGTGCCAGACCCTGTCGAAAGCCTTCGCAACGTCCAGGAGTAGTGCCGCCGTGACCTGTCTTTGGTTGAAACCTTTGGTGACTTCTTCGGTGATTCTGAGCACTTGGAGTTCCGTACTATGTCCTGTCCTGTACGCGACTGTTCATCCGGGTGATTTGGAGCTCTTCGGTTTCTTCTTCTATTCTTCTCAAGATGACGCGCTCGGCTACCTTGCTCACAGCTGAGAGTAGGCTGATGGGCCTGTAAGAGGAGGGAAAGAGTAGTTCCTTACCTGGTTTCGGGATGACTATGACGTCAGCCTTCTTCCACCTATCCGGGAAGTATCTGAGCCTCAAGATCCCATTGGTGATGTTCACCAGGGCTGACACCCCTTTCCTGGGTAGCTTCTTGAGGGCGATGTTTCCGATCTTGTCACATCCTGGAGCTTTCCTCGGCTTCAAGCTCCTTAGAATCTCCTTGACCTCCTCTGGAGTGGTCGGACGGATGTGATCATCGTCTGGCAGGCGGAGCATCCGACGCACTCTGCGTTCAACGTCCTCAACCCAGTCCTCGTCCTCATCATCGAGTTGGTTTTCCCTACACTGCAGTTCCAAGCTGTCCGCGAATGCTTCGGCTTTTTCCTGGCGAGTGTAGACAATCCCATTCTCTCCGTGGATTGGGGAATTGAACACCGAGAAAGATGTCCCATGTTAGATAGTTGACGAAGGCCAACAGAATTTTACGACTTTACATTTCAATGTCCAAACCGTCGGGAAATTTGAACCATCTTGCTACATATGTGACAAAAGTATATGCTCCTGTTTGGTTTGAGATACAAACCCACCCTACCTGAAAGATGGTTCAAGACATTTTTGGAAATTGATTTCTAATTCAAGATATCTTTCACCTGAGCTTAAAGCTGTAATAGACCCTGTTATAGAACGAAACGCTTATTTTGCGCACCCAGAAAACCTGCTCTTATCAATGATCACAGACCATGAAAAACATGTAAGGGAACTCGCTGCCAGGAGAGTACTAAAAGCACGAAAATAGCCCCATTTAGACAATATACCTCGTGTTTTTGAAGTGCCTATGATAAATCTAAACCCAGCGTCATATATAGACCTTATTGATTGGCAGCAAACAATTTTTTTCACCACCAGTTCTTCGAGATGTCAACGATGAAGAATTTCTCTCGTTAATAGAGTCAAAAAGGTGATGAAAACCTAACTTTCTGAAAACTGCCATGTTACACACAAGCCGTAGAGCGTTCTGTAAAAACAGTCACGGAGGCCTCAATGCAATTATGTGAGAAAAATGCAAGAGAAGGATACATACGAGCGAAAATAGCCTCCAGAAAAATCATGCCAAAATTTTAAAGTAGGCGCAATTTTAAGGTTTCTACTGAACCGTGTTAATGACTATTTTTTAATTACTGATATAAAAATGTCAATAAACATACTTTTTCATTCTTCTACTTTTATTTTATTTTCTTTTCTTTATAAAAGTAGTGACCCACCCTAGTGGACAACTTTTAAATATATATTCTGATAATGACACTAATTTTGTAGGTGCAAATTCGGAATTGCTAGAATTAAATACATTTTTTATCCAATAAAGAGAATCAAAGGCAAATAATAAATTCATCAAATAAAATTAATACGTCTTCGCATTTTATACCTCCGCGATCACCTCACTTCGGCGGTCTATGGGAAGCTGGTGTTAAATCAGTCAAATATTATTTAAAACGGGTGGTTTTTAATACTTCATTGACATTTGAGGAATATTATACATTACTGACGCAAATTGAAGCTATTTTAAACTCCCGTCCTATTAGTCCTTTATCATCTGACATAAATGACCCTGAACCCCTTACCCCTGCACACTTTTTGATTGGAAGAAGAATTACATTTACTCCAGAGAGCAACTTGTTAGAAATAGCTGACAATAAGTTAAATAAATATAAACACATACATTACCCAGCATTTTTGGCAATGACGGCAAAAGGAATATGTATGTGAATTGCAAGTAAGAACAAAATGGAAGAAAGCCTAACTGATTTGCCAAAAACTCGGAGTTTTAGTGATCATTCGAGAAGATAATCTGCCACCGTTTAAGTGGCAACTTGGACGAGTCATTGAATTACACCCCGGGATGGATGGAATAAATCAGAGTCGTATCTATAAAAACTAGCAGTGGTACCGTTTTAAAACGGTCAGTGTCCAAAGTGTGCGTTTTACCTAGAGAGGAATAACTTTAGTGCTAATTTGAGTAGCATGTGAAAAAGACAACATTATTAGTAATTTATAGTGATGCTTGATCTACTTGAAAGCACAGCCTTTCAAGGCGTGCGGCAAGTTTAGGTTTAGTTAATAATCTTAAGTCCGTTATTCATTTAATTATAATATCGTACAGGAATGTCGGTTCAATATTTGATTAATATTTACTTTGTACTTCAGATATATTGGGAATTGCACTACCTGGTTTTTCCCGAGTACCTACCTGAATCGCCTATTTAATTAGGATAATGCAGCTTATTGCTTGGCGCCCGCCAATATCCATTTGGCATGATGACGGTCTCGGATGCTAGGGCCAGGCAGGACTATTGCCTTTTTACCCTAGTCATCGCTGTAGACCTGGACCGGCCTCGTGCAGGGCGGGTTAACTTACTTTACGAACGGCATCTGTGCAAAAAATGCGCTCATTGCTGAGCACATTTGCTGCATCTGTTTGAGCACCGCGGTGAGGTTTTGGGCCTCCACGGGTGCTCGTTGTTGCCTGGCAGGGCCGGCGCTCGGCCCTGCGTAACCTTGAGCTACCCTTGCGTAGCTCAGCCCGCTGGTGGCGGGTCTTTTGGCCTCCCTCGGTGGCTGTTGGGTCCTTGGAGCCTGCTTCTGGGGGCCCGCGGGCTTCTTGGGATATTTGGGACATCCTTTATAGCTGGCCGGGTGCGCTCCCTGGCAGTTTGCGCACCTCGATGGGACGTCCTGCTTCTTTTTGCAGTCCGCTGTCCGATGGGCCTCGCCGCACTTCACGCACTTGGCCTGTGCGGTGCACCTACCCTGTACGTGGCCGAAGCGCTGGCATCGGTGGCACTGGGTGACGCTCTGTTGCGCCCTTTGTCTCTCTGTGCGGACTGCTAGGTAGCAGCACCTCGTTACCTCCAGGATCTTCTCCTGGTCCAGTGGCACTTGGACCAGTACCAGTGGGATCTCCATCTTGGTCCTCGTCGACTTCATCCGCTGGACAGAGATCGGCGAGAAGCCCTTGTCTTCCAGATCTTTCTTGATCTCTTCGCAGCTTACGCCACTAGGGATGCCGCGTATCACTACCCTCAGGAGCCTCTCTTCAGGGAGCGCGTAGGTGTGGTACTCCCTTTTCTCCTGTGTGAAGATTTTTGTCATCTTCCTATAATCTTCACTCGTTGATGGGTCGATGGAGATGCCTTCACCAACGACGCGGGCCTTCTTGAAGTTGACGTTTGCCTCGCGCAAACGTCTGCTTACCACCGTCCACGTTTCCTTTTTCCTAAGGACGACTGGCGGTATCTTGGGCGTCTTGGCTGGTTCCATTGGGGCCGGTCCTGGATTCCGGTCCTCCTGCCGGCTCGTACTCTCTTCTGGGGCCTCGGTGCCCTCAGGAGTCCGGGCCTCCTGGGTCCTGGCCTGTTTGGGCTCCTCTTCTTCACTGTCGGAGTTTGCCTTCCTCCTTTTCTTATTAGCGGACTTCGTGGGTCCGACTTGGGCCCCTTGGATGGCTTTCAGGAGCTCCTCGTGCTGCCTGTTCATCCTTGATTGCATTTGAGCCATCCTTAGGCTTATTTCTTCTATTTGGGCCTTCAGTGCCTTGTTTTCAGCCCTTAGGCGCAACTTTTCTTGGTCCACAATCTCCAAATCCATGTTGCATGGGGTGGAAGCCCTGGAACTACCACTCTGCGAGTCCTTGTCCACTTCTCTATGGTTTCCCATACCCTCCTCCTGGGTATGCGTAGCCTTATCTGAAAAAGAAAGCTGAAAAATAGAAGTTATGGTTAGTACACACAGAATATAACAAAAATATGTGTCTCCAGGAGGGAGACTTTTTATCTTTTTTATATTAGCGTCTTGAAAAAGACTAATATTTCAATTCTTTTCGCAAAAAGTATATTAGAGCCTTGAAAAAGGCAACTAATATTTCAAGCTCGACCGCGCCAACCGTTGCTTAACTTTCGTTAGCTCCGACTGCGCCGACCGTTGCTTAACTTCGGATATCACTTCGGGTAAATCACAGTGGCACTATACCTCCGTATACACGTCTGCACTCGTTCACTGCTTGCACTCGAATGTATTGCTTGGCATTCTCGTTAGTACACTGAAAAACCGACAAAAACGTTTCAAAAAATTTTTTCAAGGTACAACCACATGGGACCTTCACAGAATAATAGATTAGGCCTTTGGCCATCTAAAATGGCCAATTACAACATTTTTTGGGAGGTCCAACTTTTTTTATTATGAAAAATGTCATAAATCTGTCAAAATTAATTTTTCGTACTTTTTCACACATCCCTCACGATATCTCCGGAACCAATTGAGATAATCAAGTTTTTTTTTTTTTAGTCGATAAAGGAAACGTGAGCGGAGGTGACTGAATTAATTTAGTCTTTATGGAAAACCTAGTTTTTTATAAAATTAGGTAATACTTTAACATTTATTTTTCTTGCAGTATTTTTTTCAGTAAGCGTAAAACTTTTTTTGTTTTAAGGAATTTTGCCACAGTATATGCATACGAAATAAAATTAACACATCAAGGAAGTTTTTTAAAAAAAAACGCAATACTCTACGACTTATACGTTTCAAGTTATTGTTATTTGAAATTAAGTTTCTGCGGGCAGGATATTTCCCCCGGTTCTACTGTTCTTTAATCAGTGTGCTATGCGTGTTGTGGGTGCATATTATAAAGTATTATTTTTGACATATCTTTAATATAAATTTTATTTTCATAAGCACTTAGGTTTTATTTATCATTATTTACATTGCACATTATTTAAAATCCATTATATTTATACATTAAAACCTAAAATTGAATTAAAAAAAAATACGAAATAATTATTTATTTTAAAATATAAATTTAAAACTTGTTATAAAAATATTTTAAAAATCGTCAACGTCGGTATCTAAAAATATCTAGACAGTTCCTTGGTTGCAGCAGTTTGCATATTTGCACTCACTCACTGCAGCATTTCAAACCTTGAGCAAAACAGGTACATCTGTTGTTACAGACCCTGTCGGAACATCTTATTGACAAACTTTGCCTTACAATATCGGGCACAGATTTTTGACTAGAAAAAGTTGCCTTCCAAACATTTTCTTCAAATGTCCAACCGTATCGAGTTGGATCTTCCATCTGTATGTATTGTATATGGCTATTGTACTAAATTTTTAATTGATATAGACACCTGGCTCCGTGGTCTAGAGGTAATGTAGTTGCCTCAAAACTTCGGGGTCCCGGGTTCGATTCCCGGTCGAGGAACTGGGATTTTTCTGTGAGAGAGATTAATCGTAGTATACTCGAACATTGGGTGTGTGTCCATTGTCTCTAAATGTGTAGCCCTCTCCCACACAAGGTCATTCCAGACACTCAGGAATAAAGAGGGTTGTAATTTCATGTGGTGTTATTATTATTATATTATTATACCTAAAAAGAAAATAATTACATGTAGGTGTTTTGTTTCTTTTTTTAATAGGTATGGGCGATCTAGAAAAATAATTATTACCTTTTTAAATGTTGTCTAAAAGCATGGTCAGTAGGAGGCAGCTCAGAAGCTGGCCGATTTGTACTTGTTGTTAAGTCCCATCGCAGTTCATTTAGGGATTTTATATTTTTGTTTTTATTCTTATATAAATAAAGCGTATATTTTACCACTAATTCCATCGCTTTATCCTCTGACAGAAAAGGAAGGTTTTCTAAATCTTTTAAATTATTTAAATTTTTATATAAAACATCGAATGCCGTTTTCTTCCCTATTTTATACATGGCATTAGTTGTGTCACAACCAGTTAGGCAATGAATCGTTAATACTTTCTTGCAAATTTCCTCTCCTAAATTTGCCACAATATTGTTAATTGACAAAAAATGTATATTCTTACTATGTCCTAATTGTATAAATATATTCCTTTGGGACATATCTGGTGTTTCACAGTAATAATGTAAAAGCAAAATCAGGACATTACTATCAACAGATTTTACCAGAATTGTATTACCTGATTTTAATTCTGATAACATAAAATAAACATTCCATTGTTAAGCATTAAATAATATGTAAAAACTCAATAAAAATAATACTCATTCGCATTCACATTACACAAAGAAAAGTTTGTTTCTGACAATATGTGTATAATATAAGATTACTTGTATTCAATAGTCTACACTCTACACACTTGAGTGGCGCCGCAGTGAGGCGCATCTAGGATCGAGAAACTCGTAACTTTAAAAAACAAAATCTCGAAAACTATAAGTCGTAGAGAACTGACTTTTTTTTTAAAACTTCCTTGAAGTGTAAGCTTTATTTCATACACATATGGTATGACAAAATTCCTTAAAATAAAAAAGTTTTTCGCTTACCGAAAAAAATGCAGCAAGGAAAGTAAACGTTCCAGTTTTACCTAGTTTTACAAAAAAATTAAATTTTCTATAAAAACAAAATTAAAGCAGTGACCTTCGCCCACATTTCCTTTATCAATTAAAAAAAAATACCTATAATTATCTCGATTGGTTCCGGAGATATCATGAGGGATGTGTGAAAAAGTAAGAAAAATTAATTTTGACAAATTTATGACATTCTTCGTAATAAAAAAAGTTTGACCTCCAAAAAAAATGTTGTAATTGGCCATTACAGATGGCCAAGGACCTAGGCTATCATGCTGTGAAGGTCCCAAGTGGTTGTACCTTAAAAAATTTTTTTTCAAGAAGGAAGCTACTTTTTCCCCGTTTTACGGTGCACTACGTATTTTAAAATACTGTCTAGAGGAAATACTGTCTAGGGGAAATGGGGAAACCAAGGCTCTTGTAAGCAGTTACTACATTATTATTGATATCAGTAGCGGACTGACCATGGTGACGCGGTGACGATCGTTACAACACCTCCGGTCCAAAACGGCCTTACTCGATCCCAAAAAGTTCTCTTTCGTTCTTCTGTTAAAGAAAAAAGTATTCCAAGATTAGGTGCATAAAATACTATTTAAATATTACCCCCCCACTATATACAGGGCCTTCGTGAACATGTGCCCTCGTCGCAGCACGGTCAATCCGTGTCAGTCCGCCACTGATTGATATGATCCATAAAGAGAATTTGGAATCAAAGGTAAACCGAGATCTTTTTTCTTCAAGCGTATAACAATACTTACATTATATATTGCAACACGTCCTGTTTTTGTACTAATACAAATATTTGTAATTTTTTTCTTAGGACAAAAATTAAACAATGTACACTGCTGTGCAAAAGTAAGTAGGACAGTGACAGTAGTGGTGTAATATATATGTATTATAAATGTATCTGCTTTTCCACGCAGATGATTTACTAATTGCTGATCGTATTCAACCATCATTTATCCTCCGTCTCTCAGTTAAAGGCCTTCTTTTAATACTCCTTTCTTATCTCGCTTTTTAACTCTTATAGGTACAGTAATAAGTGCTGCCCTACTTAGCTTTGCAGAGCAGTGTACCTATCATACGAATTAAAAATCCAAGTAGCTATGACTTGTCATAACTGTCAGTTTTAAATTTCACGTCGGGTAGGTTTTTAAATTTAAAACCAAAAATGTCTGAAGAAATGCATTGCACACCACATGAATTACTTGAAATTGCAAATTCATCAGTGGCAACATTAATTCCCGCGAAATCCAAAAAAGTTTACGATAATGCGTACGAAAATTTATAAAATGAGCCAAGGACAACAACGCATGTATGTATTCGGAAAATGTCATGATAACATATTTTACACATTTATCCAAAAAACTGAAAAGTTCAACTCTATGGGCGCAATATTCAATGGTAAAATCTAAATTAACCATCGTACACAATACAAAAATTGACAACTGTTCTAAATTAATTGCCTCTTTAAAGCGACAAGGCGAACATTATAAACCTAAAAAGTCAAAAGTTTTGTCTAAAGAAGAGTTTGATGAATTCCTTAATAAAGCACCTAATGATAAATATTTAGCAACAAAGGTATGTACGCATTTTAAAATTATATATTTAACCCTTTCATATCTGTAATATAAAATTTTGTTATAATTTGTGAAATTCCAGTTATTTTATATCTATCCGCTATGAAAATAATAGATAAAAAGAATTGAATGCTTTGATTAAGTCTGGATATAGCTCAGTGGTCAGAGTGTTGGACTCGTAATTTGAAGGCCCGGATTCGAATCCTGTACTTTTAACTTTCTTTACTCTTTCTAACTTTATTTTACTTTATAAAATTAATATAGTAGGCAGCTTGTTGATGCGATGAACTTGTTCATATAAAAGTTAATGATATAAAAGATTTGGGAGATTTAATCTTAGTAAATATTCCCAACACAAAACTAAAAAACATCGCTCATTTACTATAATTGGAGATTTTTATCTAAATTTATACAGAAAATATACAATCAAACTGACAATCTTATTACAAGTAATGTATTCGACAGAACTAAGAATCTAGGAACAAACACAGCCAACAGTGATTTAAACGTAAGCAACTGTACTATACAGAATTGCACATTTAATTTAAAAAAATTATAAACACTTTTTTACTTGTCTAATTTTTACTTTATAAATAAAGTGAAAATTAGACAAATAAAAAAGTGTTTATAATTTTTTTAAATCAAAATGGATTTTCTCAAAGTAACGTCTTCTTCAATCAACTTTTTGCACATTTAATATTCATGTTAATAAATAATGGTTTTTGGAAAGACCCATAAATAATTTAGATTTTGATGTTTAAGAACTAAAAATGTTATACTTAATTTTAATTCCAATTTTAAAAAAATGTTACCTATGTTTAATTTATAAATAAAGTAGTTAGTAGTATGTTATGCTTAATTAATAAATAAAATGGTTAGTATTACCAATATTTTACTTTTTTTGCCAAAATTGAACATATTTGATGTCATTTTTCGAAATTAAAGTCGCAATTTTTTTATTTTAACGCTTGAAGAAAAAATAGTATATGTCACTTGGAGTAGAAGGCACATTGTATGTTTCGCCCAGTTGCTCAGCCGCGGCTTGCGCCTCGGCTGAGCAAATTCTGGGCTCAACATGTAATGTTCGCCTTCTCCTAGTAACATAATATACTATTATTAAAGCCGATCGACTTAAGATGGACCCACTAAGAGTGTAATCAAATAGTGGCAAGTCATTTTTTTGCGGCTATACGACATTACATTACATATACCGGCATTAAGAGGTAGGTGATTATCAGGCACCATAAATTTATAAGCTCAAGACTTTGCTGTAGTTTGACTCAATCAAGAGAAGATTCCACTACGCAAAATATCTTTAGTTATATGTATTTAAGTAAGTTAAGCAAGTTACGTATAAGTGGCGATATCATTAATGAAAATGTGAAACGAGAGGACCAAGAAACGAATCTTGGAAGACACCCGAATTTTGCACAATTTGGCAAGTCTGGTAGCCACGAAACTGTGCAAGCTGAGACTTGTCAGGTAAGTAAGACGTAAACATGGTAATTAAGCCAAGACTAAGATCGACATTGTCTAGTTTGCACAATAATAATTAATAAACCATGGTTCAATCTGTCAAAGACCTTATCAAATTTGCATGGAGCGTGTGTGTGCTCGGTGTAATTTAATTCCCTTATTTTAATATAATCCTTTCAGTTATTTAAATATTTGAATTCGAAAATACTCCATGAAAAATGTAAACAACCGATTAACATTTATAAATAAATAACTTATATAAATAATATAAATAAATATAAATAAAATACCTAATTATCTACCCATAAATCAACAAATATTTAAACATAATTTGAAATATATCAAATTGGTCATATCTGCCTAGATCTATTATGATAAGACATTACATTTTTTGATGCTATAGAACCAGTACAGATTAACTAATCAGAAATCATTTGGTAGAGGTGACTGCATTATTAGGTGTTACCATTATATGCATCAAGCGGCAAAGAGATGTTATTCTACATTATATTACATAAGAGAGCATCCATGGATTTGCACTGGACGGAATGAGGTTCGACAACTCCGTTTCTGATTTTCAATAGAGTATTTTTCTATCTGGCCAATGCGTGTGATAGCGGCCTCATAATTGTACTCAATAACTATCATATAATCAGATGGTCAGTACGTTTCCCAGATTTATCATCCTCTGATTTTTCTATGGAGATATCTGAGACATGTTATCTACGTTTTCAACAAAAAAGCCTTTTCTGGGATTTTTAGTTCGAATCACCCCCAGGTAACATATTATGTTTTGGTAGTTAGTAAACAATCATTCACAAAAAAAAAGGTTGTGTACTCGGGGACTGACCTATATACCGGTATGTATTTTCGCCCGCTGAACCCGAATCCGGGGTCAAAATTGACCTATCGGGTCAAAATTGGCCGGAAAATCAGAAAATGGCCGGAACTTCGCGAAAATTCGGGTAAAAAAACATTAAAGAGATTGACGTGACTTAACTCATATACCGGTATGTATTTTTGCCCGTTGAAACCGAATCTGAGGTCAGAATTGGCCCATGGGGTCAAATATGGCTGGAAAAATTGGCTGCCAAATAGCCTCCAACATGTTCAAGCAAGTTTTCCTGTTCCCAGGATTTTTTCGAAGCGCTCACCAGATTCTTTTTTTTCATTTTTGGCGATTATAACAGACCCATTTGCATTCAAAAGACCTGTGCAAGGGCATTCTTTTCCTTTTCCTCTACTGAGCAGGCAAATCTCTTCTGAGCATCATATTTACGTCCCACCGCACTTGGTAGCGACGCTCCATCTGTCGGAGATCTTGGTGGAATCTTTCTCCTTGCTTCTCACTATAATCCCCAAGATTACCCGGGAAATAGTTCGCATGCGAATGCAGGAAATGTAATTTTAAATTCATTAAACACCCCAATTTTTCGAAATCCCTAACCATTTCAACTACAATATACTTCCATTCGACTCATTTATTGTTATCCAAGAAATTTTCTACTACATTTTTAAAACTATTCCATGCTTTACTTTCGGCCTCATTCATCGTTGCAGGGAATGCATCCTCTATTAACAATGAACGAATTTGTGGTCCATTAAATATGCCTTCTTTTAATTTTCCTTCAGATATTGCTGGACATTTTTTTGACTAGATATCCAAAACAGGCACCATCTTTATCCAATGCCTTGACGAACTGCTTCATCAAACCAAGTTTGATGTGAAGCGGTGGGAGGAGAATTTTTGACCACTCTACAAGAGGATCCTGAATAACATTTTTGGAACCCGGGTCCAGTGAAATTCTTTGAGGCCAGACTTGTTGTTGGTAGTGATTTTCCCTATCCCTGCTGTCCCACAAACATAAAAAGCAAGGGTATTTGGTGAACCCTGACTGCTGACCCAGGAGGATTGTCAAAATCTTCAAATCCCCACTAAATTGCCAATTGTGTTCCCGGTATTTGATTTTTTCCAGAAGTATTTTCATGTTATTATATCCTTCTTTTAATTCAGTGGAATGTGCAATAGGGATGGAAGTGTAATGATTCGTATTATGAAGAAGAACGGCCTTCAGACTTCGTTTGGAAGAGTCTATGAAGAGTCTCCACTCTTCATCCCTGTATGCTCCCGATTTCATTTCTTCCATTAATCCATTTACATCGGAACAATATACCAATGGACACTTCTCATCTCGAACGAAGTATTTCCGGAATTCTTTATCTCTATTCCTATAAACAGAAGACTTCACGCCTTTCGCTAAATTGTGTTATCTTTTTAAAACTGAAACTAAATATTCTGCTCCATCTTTTGCTAAACCCAGTTCGCGCACGAGGTCATTTAACTCTTCCTAGGTCCATGTTTTAGAATCCTCTCTATGCGGATGGTATTCCTCATCAGTCACTTCCTCTTCGCTGCCAGTATTATCACGCTCGATATTATTTTCAACATCCATTTTTTCAAAATCACCGACTAAACTTGACGTACTCGCCTTATCAACATTGATTGAAATCGGTTTCTGAGTGGGCTGTTTAATGCTTGCAACTTGCGTATAGATGAATCTCTCCTTATTCAATTTGTTGTATCCGGTGGTATCATTTTGGCAAAAGTAGCAGTCCGTTTGGCTTTGTGGTTTCTCCCAGATCGCAGGTTGAAGAAACCTCAAATGTTTCCTTTGTCTCTGCACCGGTACAACATTGTTTTACACGCATTACATATAATATCCGGTATCCAATTGGGAGTTTATTCCATAATATCAAGCGCGAAGTATTGTTGATAGAGGCGCTTCATTGGATTCGTGATTGCGATGCGTTGTTTCGGGGCCTCAAATTTCGTGCATATATAACAAAATTGGTTTTTATTTTTATTACAGTTATGCTCCATGAGTGTTAAGTTTGTCCACACGTCAGGGATCCTGTCCCGATCACAGGTGAGTCCACCCTCCTTGGGGTGATAACCCTCATACATCCCCAAGCCTAAGTATGAGGGCTTTCTGACCTTGACGAGGAATGTTACATCTCGTTGTCAGACACACTAGGGCTTCATCCTCACACCCTGACGCTCCCCTGCAGGACAGCGTGCCTCCGCTGGTTTCATTACCACAATAGACGGAAAGCGAATCACTCTACACATCCCCTTTCAGAGCAGTTGTCATCGCTCCCAACATCTATTGCGATAGCAGGATTTACAGCGGTGTATGTTTTACCGAAACTTTATTTTGAAGCATTAGTTATTTCGGAAAGCGCATTACATGAATCTATGCATCTCCCCAACCACGGTTGTTAACTTGGGGTAACAGTAGAGTATCACTAACCACATGATGTCATCGAAGTATTGGGATAACTTCCAATTTAAACAAGAGGTTAACTAGGTCACATCCAACTGGCGTAATAGTCGCAACCTCGTGAATGTTATCCCACAACAACGAACAGACATGCATGTGTGATCACTCTCATTTTTGCACGGTTGAACTGTAAAATGCGTTACAATGCACGTAAGGATGCTTGCCTTTCCCAAACTTAAAATACCAAGGAGCGCTCTTGTCAAAACATTTCTGGGTTCCGAAAGCATGAATTTCTTACTGATGTAACCGACACCCTTATGCTTATGCAGGCTGATTCCAGTTAACGAGCTGTACTTCGTACAAGGTTTTCTACAGTTTGCCTGTAGATTAAGGCCAATACGAGTACTTCTAATGAAAAGTGGGATGCAGCCGGATGCACACTACATACACAAACAAAGATGAATAAAGGAAAAACCCTCAGGCAGATTTTTTGTGGATGCTCAACAAGGATTTGCTTGTTTCGAGGGAAATATGGTTTGGAAAAATGGAGGCTGAGTGGGGCGAACCGAAAAAATGCCGGGAAATTCGCTTGCACATGTTCGATCTTTTGACGTTATTGACCAACGGATTCAGATTCAGTGGACAAAAATACATACTAACACAATAGTCGAGTCACCTGAACGTCATTCAATATTCTTTGCCCTAAATTTTGAGCAATTTTGAGCCATTTGTTGGCTTTGACCCGTTGGGCTAATTCTGACCCCAGATTTAAATCCAGTGGCCAAAAATACACACCGATGTAAGGGTAAAGTCACTTCAATATCATTTAATGTTTTTTGACCCCAGATTTTGGCAAATTTCCGGCGATTTTTTTTATTTTCCGGCCAATTTTGACCCGATGGGCCAATTTTGACCCCGGATTCGGGTTCAGCGGACGCAAATACATACTGGTAGGTCGGTCCGCGTGTACACGACCTTTTTTTTGTGTGTGTGATTAACGTCACCAAAATAGTGGAAACAAAAAATATAGTAAACAAGATGACATAAAGCAGTTAAAAATAAATCCATATTAAACTTATAGCAAAATTATGATAACCTTAAAACATTAAGTGTAATTATATACTAATTAAAAATTTCTTGTACATATATTCTACATTGATAAAATAAACATTAAATACTCCCAATCTGGTTTCAACTTGATTTGAATGTACAACCACAGAAATGATTTCAAATAAATCTGTAAGGCAGGCTATTATTTTAAATAAATTATAGTGTTATAATAAATGTTAATAATATTAAGATAAACTAGAGGATGAACTATACTGATATTGAGCAGGACCTGGCTCACGTCACGTTTCACAAACGTCTATGATAAATTGACCCTAAGGTCACTGTAGCAGTCATATGTCTAAAGGCACCGATTTCCCAAAACGAGATAAAAATATCTTCATTGCAATTCTAGTAATTAACCCTTTCGATTGATTAGAATAATTAGGCAACACTTTTATTATAATAAATTTTTCTTTTTCTCCTGGTGTCTTGCTACTACATGAATAATTCTTCAATGATTTAATACCTAAAAAAATACAGATACTCCAGTACACTACTAGAATAATAAGTAATGAGAAAAATAATAAAAAATAAACATTTTCACTTTTGTCTTTACATCAAAGGAACATTGAAAGCCCTACCCAAAACTATAGTCCGTTTAATGAACAGATAGAATTGGGATGAGGCCTATTAAATTTCCGGTTGCAAAACCCTGTTTCACACACTACACATAATTTTTTGTTTTTCTTTTTGAGTATTCAAATAATTAGGTTAGGTTAGGTGCCAGGTAAAATTATTTATTATTTGTAACAAAAAAAAAACGAAAAAAGTATATAACATCATAAAAAATATAAATATTATTGGAAAGTAAATCCACCACTACGGCGCATTTCGTATAACTGGTAGGATTTATTTAATACGGAGGTTTGTAGAATAAAAATAATTATTTTAGATTCAAGATAATTATGATGTTTTTAAACCAGTGCCATTTATATCCATTATAATGTGGTTATTTTCAGTATAAGTCTTATAAATGTTCAAAATGTGTTTGTTTTTAACCGAAAAATGCCTGTATATTCGTTTTTTCGGTGGAGAAATAGCCGCTTGAGACATAATTGATATTAATCCCTGAAAAAAAAGTGTGGTTATAAGATATAATCAATATTAATCGTTTTTATTACGTACCTTAATATAAATAAAAATTTTTATTCAGAGCACTATTTATTAGGTAAATGTGAATAACAGCAAATAGAAACAACTAATTGCAACAAATAACTGTAATCTCCACAAAACACCAAAACGTATTTGACAGTCAAGAAGGTATCAAGTTAACTTATCTTGTGATATGGGTTTTAAAAATACGACCAATAGAAAAATTCTATTCGAATTTGGCGCACATTTATGAGGTGAGGCATAATTCTATCTGTTCATTAAACGGACTATAACATGTTTCGGAAAATCTTATTTTTGATGTAATTTTAGAAAATGGCGAGAGTACTGGGGTTACGAGGTTGCAAAATATGTCCATTAGAACGCTCAAAATGACCACTTTCTCACTTTTCATAACTCCTTGAATAATTTCTCATTTAATACTTGACACCTGACGCATTAAATAAGTTTTAAAACTTTTTCTTATCCAGTAAATCATTTTTGCTGGGATAAGATTAAAGAGTTACTATTGGGGTCGAATTAAAGTAATCGATTTTTTTCAAGTGTTTTTTCGAAAAAAAAAATCTTTTGTAAATTTTTATGTTAATTAAGTCAATTATTATTTTGACAACAAATCATTAGTGAGGTGGTATTTATTTTTTTGGGAAATAAACTAACAAAAAAATAATTCGGTAATTTTTTTTAATTATTAAACAACTATGGATAACCCCAAATATTTTCCACATGATTTAAATCGGGGCACTACGACGGCCACGAAAGCGTTGTTACATAATTTTCTTCAATCCAGTTACGAACCACATGTGCAGTATGAACTGTCGAGTAAACCTTAAAATAAAAGAGAATGTTTAAGATTAAGTATCTCAAAATGTGGTTAATATACTCGTAAAATTACGTGATAAAACATAAAATTATTATTTAATCTATCTTGCACTAAGGGAAGCATAATATCATTCAAAATATTCATGTATCACCAGCCCCTTCTGAGGATATCCACGCCCACATGTGGACAGAATACCTTCTACTATTATGTTTTATGCAGATATTCTTCATCGAACTGATGAATCCTAGGACTAAACTCGCAGTTGACCATTGTACTGGTTCCCATATAAATGTTTGTTGAAAGTACTTCAACGGAGAAAAAAATATCTGATAGAACCCTAGACCTTCGTCTCTAAGATATTATAGGCCAATACGTATTCAATTTGCAAAATAAACTACTGAGTGGTTCCAATACGAGTTTGAATATATCGGCAACCAAATAAAAATGTTGGTACCATTTGAACAAGCAGTTTTTGAGTATAACATTAAAATCACCTACCAACTGGTGTTTACCATGGTTGATGGCAAAGTTTGCAATGCCATAACTGCCACCAGCTCGGCACAAACATGTTATTTATGTGGAGCGATCCCCTGGGATATAAACGAAATTGAAAATGTTATTCAAAGAGTTATCGACACAAGCGCAATGAGTTTTGGGCTTTCAACTCTTCACGCATGGGTACGATTTTTCGAACATTTCCTCATATCGCTTAGATGCCAAGAAATAGCAGGGCCGGGGCTAAGAAGTAACTACCAATGTCAAAGAGAGAAAAGCAGAAATTAGAAAAGCAGTTTGCTCGGTTTAATAGTGGATAAACTGCGACCTGGTGAAGCCGGAACTTCCAACAATGGAAACATGGCAAGGCGTTTCTTCCCAAATCCATCATTATCGGCGGGCATTATGGGCATAAAGGAGTATTTAATTTATAGGTGTTCTGTGATATTAAACGCAATTTTATGTGGATATAAAGTGAATGAAGAAATATTTGAATTTTACGCGAAAGATACAGCCAAGCTTTTAGTACAGGAATATCCATGGTTTTATATGTCGGCAACCATTCACATTGCATGGGGCACAAGTGATTTCCAAAGTAATTTTATCTATAGGTCAGTTGTCAGAGGAAGCACAAGAAGCGCGAAACAAAGATCTAAAATTCTATAGAGAAAAACACACGAGAAAAGTTTCGAGGACATCAACAAATGAGGATTTGATCCGTGCACTATTAAAGCTTCTTTTGAACCACTAATTACAGGTTTAAGACCATTACCTAAAAAATCTACCTTCAAAATCTCTCAAGGTGTTTTAAATCTTTTATATAATCCCGAAATAAGAAAAGATAAAGTGTGACGTAACAAACAAAATGCTTATCTTTTGTGACGTGTCACACAAGATAAGCATAACCCTTCAATACACTAGCGGTACTTTGACCTTTTTATTTTGGTACGGTCTCGAGCGCTCGTTCCTGTTTTAAAGTGTAGGAACACCATTTTATTCTATCAACGGTATGATTGAAGCTAGGGCAACTCAGTGAAGAAACGGAATGTCCAGGCGCTGTGTGTGTGTGATTGTCGGTTGCGTAGCAATGGACAACTTCACCCTACCTGCCGAAAATGATTCTCGATGTACAAACAGATTTTTACTTATACTTTTGCTTTAAATAAAAGGCAGACTTTCAACTTCACTTACTCTATTTATTTAAGACTACTTCACAGAAGAATAAAAATAAAACCGTACAGGAAAAGAAAACGCATTAATTATTTTACGACAATATTGTTATTAATATATATATATATATATATATATATATATATATATATATATATATATATATATATATATATATATATATATATATATATATATATATATATATATATATACAACAGTTATGTTATAGTACAACGTAAATATTAACATATATTACAAGTAAGCAACCAAGGAATCAAGCAAGAGGTTATGAAAATGCAAGAACGATGATCGGTTATATCAAGTACAGCTAAGTTATGAAAGCTAATACTACAGTATTACTATCAAATGGTTACTAAATCATCTACAAAAGCAAACACGGGGTGATTCAAAATAAGTCAAGGGTATGGCAGCTACTACTACTGGTAGCTACAGCAAGCGGTTAATGAGACGGTATTACGGTAAGCGGTCGGTGCAGCAATATATTTAGTGGTAAGCGGTTACGGAGTACTATCAAAACACAAGTGCAGGAGGTCAGTCCAGGGACAGACGGTATAGTAGACTGTCTAATCGCGAGCGAGCTATGGTTTAAGATTAGCTCCTAATATCCCTGATTAGGGTTTATTAACAACGTGTGTCGGACGGCACGGCTAATACATTACACCCCGGGGCGCCTCGTGAGATTTTATCCACATACGAGGCTGTAAAACCTCACTTATGCCTCTTCACGTTTACCTAGTGAGGTCCTATCCAGAGACGAGGTCTTAGAACCTTACTGGCAGTGAGACTACGACCGAGGCGGAACTCTATCCACATACGAGGCCATAGAGTTATATCTTTACGTCGGCTACAACAAATAATGACAACCGAATATTCCCGTTGCTCTTATAACTCTATAGCACTGTAGTTTAGTTTACTAACTCGTATTTTAGTATAAACTAACTAGACCAGAGATTTGCGTGGATGCATGAACGTTAACGCTCGGTAATTACTAATAGTTTAATGTGATAGGTTATCACATCAACTTCAAGCTTATCTTCTTTACAATTTAAATTCAGTGAGCATGACTAACGGATAGATCGGTTAATACATGACTTCCTGGGGCACGGCGTGAGATTCTATCTACATACGAGGATTTAAAATCTCGCTTATGCCACTTCATGTTCACCTAGTGATTTCCTATCCACAGACGAGTTTTTAGATCCTTACTGGTAGATAAACTATGACTGAGACGGAACTCTATCCACATACGAAGCCTTAGAGTTCTATATTTACGTCAGCTACAACAAATAATGTCAACCGCGGATTACCGATGCTAGCGGTTAAATAGATAACCCTACTTTTATCATATAATGAGTCGCGAATTTTTCCCGAATATCTCTTGATTTATTTGAACAGGTACCTCGGACAAAATAACACAGTAGTACATTAGGATACAAACGGTAAATTTGGACAAAAACGGTAAATAACGGAAATGCAAATAAAAACAGTAAAACGGTCAAAGTAATTCTTACCACTATCAGACTGCGGAGCACACTGGAGATCGGGAGCTGAGTGCTGCTAAATGGAACGCTCATTGGAGAAGAAGTGATTCTTTCAAGCCGTGTGAGCATTTTTTTCCCAATGCATGACGCGAAAGTCACGTGATTCCCTGCGCCAGGAACGGAATTGCGGTTGATGTGGAGGGGCAAAATTCTTTAAGCCTGCTTAGCGACATACGTTTAAACAAATTCCCTGAGTTATTTAATATAAACAAATGCTTATCAAATATACTAAGGCTGGGAATCGCTTTCTCATAATGATCAAACTATATTTCCCAAAAGAAATAACTTAAAACGGCGAAGTACTAATATTTAAAAATAAATCAATTAATAACTTATTCGGTAAATTATTAAACAAATAGAAATATATTTATTTACCATGAATAAATGATTTCAACTTGCTTTGAAATCAAACTAAATTAAATTAAACTACTTTCCTCTTACTTGATTGAGTACAAACACAATAAACGATTTATCATAAGTATAATAATTAATAAACAAACTAAGATTACCCTGAAAGGAAACTGGTTTGAAACAATTATATTAGAGAAATAATTGCTATTTTAAATACTGGCAAAATAAATTGAACTTCGGTTCAAAACGGTTTTAAAAGAAATATTAAACACAAGTTATCTTATACAGGGTGTACCAAAGTGAACGAACAACCCACTTAGGTGTGATTACAATAGAAAACTATTAACGGAAAAATCACTTCGTTACAAAAGAAACACTTGCGTTTAAAAGTACACATGAGTTGTCAGCCTCAGAAGAATCTAGTGAAACTGATGAATATGAAGATGATGATGATGATGATAGGGATTAAATAACCACACATTTATTTTAAAATAGTTGATGGCTAGTATAATTGTTCAAAGTTCTAAAAATGTATTTATGTTATTTGATGATTTTGATAATAAAACTAAGATATGAATAAAAGTTTTCAACACCTAATTTGAAGATCTAATTTTTTAAAATATTTTCGAATAATCACCTTCACAAAATCGATATGTTTCCAACTTTTTATAATTTTCAATGTATATAATTTTTTTACCCTTTAAGACGCCCTTTTTCATGATTAGATTTTTTTCATTATTTTTCCCACGGTTTCTTACATATAACCAAGAAAGTTTCAGAGTTTTGGCCGATGGGTCCGAATTCTGACCCACTGTCACTGGCGCAGTTAAAAAGACCTTGCTCTCGCAACCGTTTTCTTGCTGTGCTAACGGACTGAACGCTAAGAAGATAGAGTTGGAAAATGGATTTTGCCTCACATATTAGGGCATTGCTGTTTACTGGATTTGTTTTTCTGGGCAGCTCAGAACCCACTGCCCTACTTAGATCATGAGTTTCTATTCACTTTTGGTTTAATTTGTGATTTGTGCCTTTGCTATGTGTTGTTGCGATCACCTTTGTCTAAGTTTGTCGAATATATAGCCTTTTTCTGCTTCATATGGTAAGGCTTAAGTAATAAAAATATGTTTTTACTTACTTAACTGCTTACTGCTTGGTAGCGCAGAGTGTTAAGTGACTTTCGGGTTCAAATTCCGGTTTCGGTTCTGACAGAGTCGAAGGGATTGGTTTTGTGTGTGTGTTTGCATTTAATCCCTGTCCGTGTAGCTTCGGCTTTGGTTTGGGGGTTCTCTAATTTATGTGGTGTGTTTTATGTTTTACCTAATATGACAATAATATTTACACTAATAAAAAAAATATTGTGACTGATGCGTCACTGAATAGAATTATAGTTACAATGGGAAAATCAGTCAATTATTTTAATTCGGCCCGAATAGTACATCTTAATATTTTTTATATGGGACACCCTATCAATAGATAGATAGATAGATAGATAGATAGATAGATAGATAGATAGATATTTATTGGTGCTATATACAAGAAAGTATTTACACAAGTCAAATCAACAATAAAAACATACAAAAATAACAGAAATGGTAAAAAGGTAAATTAATATATGAAAACACATAAATAAATAAATATAACAGTTAACAATAGTATAAAATAGTTTCACATAAATCTCTGACACGTCAAGTCGGACAATAAGTATTCATTAAAATTACAGATATAACGACGAACAAGGACAATAATTTGATCAGAAGATGACACAATTTTCTTTCTAAATATGTCAAACTTTTGACATTTTATTAAAAAAAAAAGATAAGCATGTTAAATATTTGTTTTCACCAGTGGCTTTATCTCTAAAATAATATTAATAATCACACAAAAATGGATATCACTTCTTTTTTGGAATCTGCGAAAATGTTAACAAAAGAAGGGTATAGCAAAAAAAGAGAAATTAAGGAATCAGCAATAATATTAAATTAAGATAAATCCATTCCAATTCTTCTGTATATTCTGTAGATGTTCTGTAGATGATACGAAGTGATTATACCGATGCTAAAAGAAGAATTCAATAAAATTAAAGTATAATTTAAGTTTTAAGTATGTATATCATTTAAACAAATAATATAGGTATATCGATTTTCATGAAACACATCTTCTAAATATATAGGGTGTCCGGAAATTCCATTGCTATATTTCAGGAGCGATTATACGTGGAAAAATTTGAGGAACATGTGGCCGAAAATTCTTCCTATGGGAGCTAGAGCCCTTTGAGGAAGGTATCCAAGAACTGGTTTTTATTTAATATCTCTGGAACCCTTCAAGCTGCAAAGACGAACTTTAGCACACAGTCCACAAATAATGAGGGTCGCCATTTAATGGTGTTAACCAAGATGAACTTCAATAGGGGTGTGCGGAACTGGGGTGGGTGCAACTACTTTACACCCCTTTCATTCGTCTTTTCCTTTTTTTTCTTTTCATCATCAGAATATGATTTCTCACTCATTTTTACATAAAAAAAGGTCCTCTTCTCTTAAGGAAAACCGCTTTAAAAAATATATTCTAGGATTCATCAAATAAATGGCATTTGAACAAATTAGCGAAGTGGGCTTATGTCAAAAACATCGAAGCGTCTGACCTTCAACGTAAAATTATATTCCTTAAGAGAAAACGATATCTTTAAATAAAAGGTGGCATGTTTTAAGGTGAATATTTTTATTGAATTATTCAAGTAAATGCGAACATGGAACCTCTTTAACCTTTTATTAAATTTTCGTAATTAAATTTTATTTTAAAATTTATTTAGAGAATTATTATTTGAAAGTTAATTTGTCAGCAGGTGCTCAAAATGTTCCCCATTCATCTCAATGCAGCAGCTGTTTATGCAATTTCTCATTGATTTCCAGACTTTCAAAAATATTTTAGTTGTTTCTTATTTCCTCACACCCATTAATTACACGTTGTTGTTGTTCTGCAAAATTGGCTACTGGTTGTGCATAAACTATTGCTTTTAAATATCCCCATAAAAATAATCTATTAGGATGGACCTGAATCAAATGTCTAACGAGAATAGTAAATTGTGGTCGAACACCATAAACTTTTTAATTTTTTTGTTTCGCTTAATAAAATTTTCCATCCCAACTTATTTAAGAGATGAGCTAGTTTTTAGAGCTGCCGTTCACAATGTAAATATTAGATATCAGAACATGCTAACCATGCCAGATCATAGTACTGCATTATTTAAACGCGGCTTTTCTTATATGTCTGTAAATTTGTATAATTCTATGGATCCCATATATAAAAACTTATCATCAGTGAATGTTTTTCGTAAAAATATTAAAGCCTGCATTATTAATTCCAGTAATACCTAAGTGATTTTTGGGTATTTACTGCTTACATAGATTATATCATTATTTTCAGCGCCATAATTGGTGGTTATTTAGTATCATTTTGTACATTAATTAGTCTTAACATCAGGGGCGATCGGTCCATGGAAGCAAGGGAAGCAGTGCTTCCCTTGGGATTATTAAAAAACAAACACAAAATTTGAACCTAATTATTATTTATCACATATATTAATCATTAAAATTTACTTTTACCCAATTTCAATAGACACGGCCCTGCATTTCAACAGTTGAGATAATGTTGCACGCTAAAACCGTAAGGATGACGCACTCGATTAATCGAGCCAACACGAACTCGCGCGACTTCGATAAAAGCAACTTCTTGAAATGCATCCCATCCCCACTTCATAATCTTGATATCTGAGCCGTATAGCATCGTAATGCGTCTTGTTGTTTTATAGATTTTAATCTCGATTTTAATATTATACTTAATATTAATCTTCCTAGTTTATTCTCAGCTTTTGTGCTATATTTGTAAAAACTTTTTTGGTGTTTCTCAACCTGTGGTGCGGCGATGAGTGATTTTTAAAACATTAGTGAGCGTATAAGCAGTTTTAGAATTGCTTATTCAATATGGAAGCTGGTCCTGGCACTGTGGAAAATATTATTTGCGTTTGTGTGGTGTGCAATTTGTTGAAAAAGGGATTTTCAACATATTTGTTTTAAGATAAACTGGATATTATTAGAAACGGGAGACTAACACCTGATTTAAAACTTTTAAAAACGAAAGTAAAATCACGCTATAGGTACTTTAATATTGAAGTGTACAGTGCTAATCAGTGGTTAACGGGTTGTAAAAATTTGTGTAAATTGTTTTGTTGGCCATGTGTACTTTTCACAAATGAAAAAGGTGTTTGGAATAAAAAATGGCTTTTCAGAGTTAAACAACATTCACAAAGTGACAAAGAGGCATGGTAAGTGTGAGACTCATTTGCGAGCGGTGCTAAAAGAAAAAACATTTGGAAAATCATGATATGAGCATTCATTAGATCAGCAGTTGAAAGAAAGTGACCGTAAGCATAATGAACTTGTAAAAAGAAATCGAGAAGTGTTAAAAAGACTTATTGACATTGTTTGTTTTCTCGGCGAAAATTAACTTACTTTTAGAGGTCATACTGAATCTCGGAGCGTTGCTAATAGGGGCAATTTCATCAATTTAGTTGATTTATTAGCAAAATACGATACAATTTTAAGTAACCATCTGGAACACTCCACGGTATTTCGCGGTACATCAAATCATATTCAAAATGATTTGATTCAGTCGATAAACAATATTGTTTTAGAAAAGATCAAGCAAGAAATAAAAAAAGCCCCTTTGTTGCAATTATGTTAGATGAAACAACCGATATTACGAATATTAGTCAGTTGTCAATCGTAGTACGCTACATAAATCCAAATGGGAAAGTTCAAGAGCGCATTTTAGGATTTTTAGACGTAACAACGCAGAGAACGGCTGCAGTTTTATATGCTACAGTTTGTCAGATAGTCGATGATCTACAGTGTGGTGCTAAACTTATCGCCCAAAGTTATGATGGGGCCGCTGTAATGGCTGGTGAATTGGGGGGGCCTGCAGGCCAAAGTAAAAGAGACTTTTCAGAATGCAATATTTGTACATTGTTTTGCTCGATTAAATTTAGTTCTTGCTCAATCTGCAGCATGTCTTAAAGAGTACAAAGTATCTTTTTCAAGTATTAGTGGAATGGCTGCCTATTTTTCAAAATCATCAAAACGGACACGAGCTTTAGATTTGAAAGTACAGAAGAGACTACCCAGAGTTGCTCCAACACGATGGAGTTAACAATGGGAGGCTAGTACAAACTGTATCTGAATATCGACAGCCTCTAATTGATTTATTTGAAAATATTTTACAAAGCAAAGATGATTGGAACATTGAGACTTTGAATGGATCCAGAGGTTACTTGGATTCATTGAAAAGAGACTTTGATTTTAATTTTTTGTTAAATATTTTCTCCGAAATATTCCCATTTACTGACAATTTAGACTGACGTTAGATTTTGTGTAAAGAAAATTGTAGAATTCAATAATTTTATTTGTAACAAAAGAAATGAATTTAAAAAGTTCTGGGAAAAAACTAGTAATGACAGTTTAGAGCCGCAAAGGAAAAGAGTACGAACTGAATTTATAGTGGATCGTAGAACTTCATATCGATGACTTTTTATCGAAATTTTGGACAATATCACTGGGCAACTAAATAATAGATTTAAAAATTTTGGTGATATACAATTTTTAGAATTGTGTAATTTTAATGAATTTAAAAATAAACAGTTTCTACAAAACGCACTTCAGTCATTGAGTGATAACTACGGAATTTTTTTTGATATAGTTGGGTTACGATTGGAACTTTCAGTTATTTATGCTACAGAAGATATTAGTCAGAAACATAACGCCAACGAACTGATTATCTTTATAAAAGAAAATAGTTTGGATCAGGCCTACTCTGAAGTGTTGATATTGTGTAAGTTAGTGTTGACGATACCTGCAACTAGTGCTTCGGTTGAACGAAATTTTTCGACTTAAAAAAAATAAAAACTTTTTCAAGAAATTCAACCAGTGAAGAGCGGCTTTCAAAATTGTCCCTGTTGACAATAGAAAGGGACTTTGTGAAGGAGATGTCCCAAAATTCAAACTTTTACGACGAAGTTATTTCCGACTTCGAAAAAAAGGAGAGGCGGATTAAACATAGGTAGGTATGTGCATGTTAACTACTTAACTAGCCGGGTCGATTTATAGTTGGCTAGAGTGTACGATGGCAAGTGTGACTGAACAAACTCTCTATTTCGCTGCGGGTTCGATCCCCGCCACCGGCACTGGCAATGTCGGTGGGTATGGTTGTGTGTCTGTGTTTCTTTCATAAGTGTAACACACGCCCGTGCAGCTTCGGCTTTGGAATCGGTGGTTGTCTAATTTTTGTGGTTTTTATGTTTTATGTTTATTGAGGAGTGGCGGACCTAAAAGTGTACTTTTTTTCTAGATATCATAACTTTGCGGCTTTCGACATTTGCTTTAAAATGATTATACCGAAGCCACGCCCCTTTTCTTAAAAAAATTTTGCCTCGCTTCGCTCGGGGCTTCGCACTATCCATCACCCTATATCACAAACTGCTTCCCCTGTATCAAAACTCACCGCACGCCCCTGCTTAACATGAATCTGTCTGTAATTTCAAATGTATTATTATTACTATTATTGTTGGTATTATTTTTCATTCTTTCTTTTATGTATCTTACTTATTTCTTTTTGTATTTTGTCTAGGTGGTTTACAAGGTTAAGTGTAAGAATAACCATGTGGCTAAACTTCGCCTTGTAAATTGCTAAAAAAAGAATGTATGTACATTTTTTTTGTATTGTACTTTTTTTTTTCTGATAAAGTCGAATATTATTATATTATTATAAACAGCAAAAAAAAATATCTCTAGCATTGTTTGGCGCGCCACATTATCTTATAAACCTGCTAAGACATCTTGCAGAAATATTAGATAATGTGGATCATCCAAACGTGGGCGTGGGGGCAAAACGTATGGTCCTATTAATCGGCCCCCAAGAATCCTCACCCACACATTAATGGAGAATTTATCTTGAAATCTGGTTTCAATGCATGATAATTTTCGTTTGGCCACGCGGATGAGTTGTTCACGCAAAATTTCTCAAAGAGTACTTTTGGGAAGCCCCTCCTCAAATCCAATTCTCCTGATGCTGGTCCCCGGATTACCTGCAACCGAAACTTTCACATCAGCTTCCGGGATAAAGGTTAAACGATTTTTTTCCACAATAATTTCGTCTAGGTTTGAAGGTATCATATTCTCTAAGTTATTGATGTAAGTTGACAAATGTTATTATGCAAGGGATCTGGCAGTCAGGAATGGCATCTTGATACAATCTACGAGCCTCGCGGTGCAAGCAATTCTAACAATTGCTCTTTTGAAAATTCACAGAACTATGTTTTTGAGTTAATTGACACAAGCCTACTTCGTTATTTTGTTCAAATTACTTGATGAACCATAGAATAAATTTTCTAACGCGGTTTTTCTTGAAAACGGTTGGTCCTACAACCTTGAAAGAAGGGGGCATTTTTGTAAAAATGAGTAAGAAATCATATTATGATGATAAAAAGTAAAAAATAAGACAAAAAATAGGGGTGTAAAGTAGGTGGACCCACCCCAGTTCCGCACACCCTCTTGGTTAATGCCATTAAATAGTGATCCTTATTAGTCATTAGTTATGGGCTGTGTGCTAAAGCGCGCCTCTGCAGCTTGAAGGGTTCCAGAGATATTAAATAAAAACCAGTTTTTGGATACCTTCTTCAAAGGGTTCTAGCTCTTCTAGAATTTTCGGACACATGTTTATAGAAAGTTTTCTTCATATTTTCCCATGTACAATCGCCTGCTGAAATATGTCAACGGAATTTCCGCACACCCTGTAAAAAGTTGTGCTCACTGACTTACTAATTCTTCAACGCAGAGCCCAAACAGTTAGCCAGCACCTTGAAATTTTAAGGGGATATCCCTCAAGTGTCAAAACCGCCCATCAAAAAAGGGATTTCTTCGAAAGCTCCCTCTAAGGGAGTGAATTAGAGGGTTAATTTTTCTCTCAAACCATTCCAACTACAACGTTCAAGTTGGGTAGGGATATAGAATTCAACTTTAAGGGTAAAATGGGTGGTTAATGTTTAAAAATGGGTTTCCTAAGCCTTTAAACTCGAGCAACGCCGAATAATTTCAGCTAGTATTTTATAAAAGCTTCAAAACTTTAAAAAAGAAAACGGATTTCGTTTGCGAAACGTTAGGAGAACATTTAATTTGTTTCTTGTTTCCTACTAGTTTTCAAAAAAGATCCTTTGACCTAAAGTCACAGGCACAGAAACTCATTCTTCCAGTATTACACTGGGTAATTGCATTTTTTAGATATTCCATCTTAGAGGAATTGTTTATGTGATAATAAGATCTAAGAGAGAAAAAGAAAGGAGAATGTCCATATTTTTCAAATTGTCTTTACTATTCTTGGGAATTTCAATTGTTAACACAAACGCGTTGGATGCAACATGGAAATTTATGAAGTTATTTGTTGTCTTCATTTTAAAATAATGATTATGTCAATGAAAAGTATCAATATTATATTAGTTCTGCTTGAATTGATTTCTAATAAACTTGTCCTTGCAAATGCAATACTCACTTATTCAAGTAAAGGCCATTTCCGCTTGAGATAGGTCAGACTTGTATATTAAATGTTATTTACATGCAACATTTATTATATTTAACATTTATTATATATAGGAAAGACATTCGATTAACTCTCATTAATCCATAATGCTGGCGGTGTAGGTAACTGATTTTATAAAACCAACACTTCAAAACTTGGATGGTGTACGTAAACTATCAAACGAAAATAGAACTAAGTTTCCTTGTTAAAAGTGTGTATGCCCATGGGCGCCGCCAGGGTGGTAAGAGGAGGGCAGTTGCCCCTCTCTGAAAAATGACGACGGGTATCAAGTATCAAGACTTTTGAATAAGATGTAAAACGCTTGCGAAAATCTCAAATCAGAATCCAAATAGAAATTTAAATTTTTGAAGTTATCGTTAGGTTTTAAAATTAAATTATTAAGTTATTTTAAAATGATTAATTCCAAAGATTATACAGGGTGGGGCAATAGAGCGTCCGACTTCGATATGTCGAGTGCTATGATAGCTAGAAACTTGATTTAAAAACATAAATAAACTAGACAAAATAGTCCATAACTGGAAATTATTTTCGAATATACAGGGTTAGCCAAGACGATTCTGCAGGGTCAACTAACATTTTTTTAATGGAATGCCATGTATATCAGAACATTTTTTGAAATCCCTTTGTGGCCTCCTTCCACTCCTGTATTATTATTGGCTCACTCCCAACCACTTGATATAATGATTTTTTTTTGTTGAAATTATGCAATTTACACGTGTATATTAAAAAAATCACTACAGTCACAATTATCGATTTTAAGAAAAAATATGTTAGTACCAGTTATGAGACATCTGTGTGATGACACTCAGCCATTTTCACTTCCTAAAAATATACAGGGTCGCTAAAAACAATTTTTAAATTTACAACTATTTGAGCAAATTTTTTTCAATTTTTTCAAATGGAACATCCTGTACATTTTTGGACAATGTGATGTAGAATTGAAACACGAACATTTTCTGTACGTACATTCCTATGGCTATTTGTAACCATTTTCGATTTATTGAACAATAACTGCAAAATTCAGCAATAAAAATTAAAAATATATTTTTTTTGTAATTCAAGTGAAGATATTATAAAAAAGTACTCCACATGTTGCCCATTTCGATTAACACACATTTCTATGCGTCTTTGGAATGAGGTTTCTACCTTCTACTGTTCATAAAATTGCCCGAGGGATATTCTAAATGCATTTATTATCATTTCCATCAAATTTTGGATTGTTGTTGGTATGATGTTTTCATTGGGCATAATGTAACACGCTTATTATAATACCTTCTCTTGAGTTATTTGAAAAAAATACTCTCATTTTTATTACTAAATTTTGCAGTTATTATACAATAAATTGAAAATGATCACAAATAGGCATAGGAACGTACATACAAAAAAATGTTCGTTTTTCAATCCTACATCACATCGTCCATTTGAAAAAAATTGAGAAAATTCAGTTCAAAAAGTTGTAAATTTAAAAATCCTTTTTGGCCACCCCGTATAATTTTAGGAAGGGAAAATGTCATCACACAGATGTCTCAAAACTGGTACTAACATATTTTTTCTTAAAATCGATAGTTGTGTTTGTAGTGATATTTTTAATATACACTTGTAAATGGTATAATTTCAACAAAAAAATCATTACATCCAAGTGGTTGGGAGAAAGTCAATAATAATACCGGAGTGAAAGGAGGCTACAAAGAGGATCCAAAAAAAATGTTCTGATATACATGGCATTTCATTTAAAAAAATGTTACTTGACCCTGTAGAATCATCTTGGCTCACCCTGTATATTCGAAAACAATTTGCGGTTATAGGCTTTTTTGTCTCGTTTACTTGTGTTTTTAAATCAAGTTTATAGCTATCATAGAACTCGAGATATCGAAGTCAGACTCACTATTGCCCCACCCTGTATATAACCTCAACAATTTATTTCGCAATGTTAATTACAAGTGTGCTTTTCTATAATAAATGAATTCCTAAATAATTAAATACTTATCTTTTAAACTGTTTCAAATGTTTAATACTTTTTTAATTTATTTGGTAGTAGATTGAAAAACTTTACACTAGCTTACCAAGGACATTTTCCAAACATATTTAAACTTTGTGTCTGGTACTATAATCACATCTACTTATATGTTACTCATCTTTTCTAAAATAAGGGTTGTTGCTACTCCATAGAGAAAAAGTCGATGTTTCTAGTTGAACAACATCGGTCAAAAATGTCCCTTTGTGTAAACATTGAATGCAACTCGAGGTCGAATTTTTAACCATTACGATTAATCCTCCTTGCACATTCTTAAAGAAGCACAATATTCAATTAATAAATGAATTATACAAAGGGCTACGTTACAGAATTAAGTTGCAAGAAATCTGTCGCGAACTGCTTATACTCACAATTAAGATAATGGCTATGCAAATGCTGTTGTTGCTGACATAATTGATGACTATGATGATAATCATTAATGATGATCCATACCAAAATAACAAATTTTTTTGAATTCCCTTCATGGCATCATGCATTTCTGCATTTTTTTTTAAATCATCGGCATATAATAAGCATGTAACTTTTAGGCTATCAACAATATCACTGACTCATAAAACAAAAAAAGAGGTCCTAAAATTGATCCTTGACAAACACCTGAAGTATCAAATACTTCGACAGAATTGCAACCACGATATACATGTTGAATCCTATTTGAAAAAAAAAAACTTTAAAATCGTCAAGAAGTCTTGAGAGTAACCAAAATGAATCAACTTATTTACTAGTATATTGTAATCAATTATGTCAAAGAGAAATCAGTATAAATCACGTCGGCTTGAAATCTCCCATCAATGGCATCAGTTAAGAATTCTGTCATACAAAATAGATTCGTTACAGTTGACCTGCATTTAACAAATGCATGTTGAGCTTCTGTGATCAAATGTTTGCATGATTAACTAATAGCATTTTGCAAAGTTGCAAATTATGACAATTGGGCAATAGTTCCAAATTTCGGACCGGTCACCTTTGTTAAAAATTGGGGTTATCTTAGATAATTTCCATTGGGAGTAAAAAAGTATTCATTTTTAAGGGTAAATTGGAAAGTTTAGAGAGAGGCTGTACGAATAAATATTAACCCATAGTTATATACGTAATAAGAAGGCGGGAATTCCATATGATCCGCTTGTGAACTTGGGCTTGAATTTTTTAAACAAACTAGAACGTTATTTTCAGGGTGAACTAAATTGATCATATTATTAATATTTTTAACAAAGTGGTCATTATTGTTAGAAGGGACGCTATAGGATTGTTGAAAAAGTGTTAAAATGCATTGCATATGTATTCTTTTTATTAATAACTTTCCAAAAATTACAGAGATCCTGTACTATACTATTTTCTAAGTTAGACAGATCTTATTTAAATGATTTTTCGGAGTCAGTTTTGACTTTACGCCTATATCGTTTAAATTAATTATAGAAAGTGATCACTTGAATATTATTTGTATTTATTCCATAGTGAATACTTTCTTTTAATATCTTTTATTATAGAATAACTGAATCTGGGTGGATAGTTGTCACCTGGTGTAATAAATTTCGATACATAGGTGAGATGAAATTAAATAAAATTGACTGTAAAACAGCTGTGTAGCTAAATCAATTATCCGATCAGTTTCAAGTAAACATTGCTAACACAAAGGAAAATTGACTTTCTTAAAATTATATCTATGCAAGGATTTAAGCTTCTTTTTTATGAGTTTTCCTTTAAAATATGTTTGAATCGTATATTATTATATTATACATTATATTAGTTTATCCAGTGACCAGAGTTACTTTATAGGAGGCATATTAGTAAATCTGTATATGACGAAACTAGAAATTGCTTATGATTTAACGACAATCAACTATTCATTTCTAAAACTTTTAGGGCGAGAGGAATTGACGTAAAATTATCTAACACCTAATCCCTTAACTCTAAAAGTTACGCAACATGGACATAATGTGTCAGGTAGAAGGATTAACAATATCTTTTATCTCTATTGATCGGACACATTCTGCTCTTGTAAGCTTTCACTCATTTGCAAGCGTCAGGGAATTACTTTTAATATACGTAATTACCACATGGAGGCAGTGCACGATGCAATGTTGTTAATGTTTAATTATTCCCTTTAAGAAATGGCTATACATATAGATTCATATACATACATATAATCAAAATAAAATAAAAGTAGATAGAAAAATGTATTTTACTTCCACTAAATCAATGAGGTTTTAAGACTTTTGAGGACGTTTTGGCATCGTTATTCAAAAATGGAATTTGATATGTCGTTTTTGTCGTCATCGTTGATGTTGATTAATTAAACCTTAAAAGTTAATATTAAACATTAAATAGTACAGGTAATACAACCCCTGTGTATACTTACAGTTGTAAAGATTAATTAGGAATGATTCGACCATTCTTACTTCCAGCACGAAAATAAAATGAAACATAAATAATCAGATAGAGATTTCTTTCCAAATTCAGCAGAACACCCTGTTGTTTGATAAATTGGTACAAATATCTAAAGATTCTTTTTTTATTAAAGTGATTCTGGAACGAACTGTAATAATTTCTACATAGTAATTAAAGCTAAAGAAATATTTTTATCACCTTAATATTTTATTCATATGCTTCTTATTGGAGATAAGAAAACTGAAAGAGAGTGCCTATATTTAACTAATGGCGACAATTAAATTTCAACGGCATCCGCGTTTTTTTGATCAAATATGGATTCCCATTATACAAAAGGAGAATGATAATAGAAAATTGAAATTAAAGTAGTTATGGCTTCTATGATTATATCTCAAATAAACATTTTATATTAAACTGGCAAAACAAAATTGTTTTAATTGAATTATAACTTCTATTTGTGAAGTGAGTTTTTGTTGTCTGTTTAATAGTTGAAGAACAGCCCTGAAGCTGGTGGCTCGAAACGTTTTATTAAAGATAAGTTTTATTATTATTTCATAGAAAATATAATTTCATAATTTTTTATCATATTTCTTGTAATCATATTGATCTATCTACATGGTGGTTCAGTTTACGAGGAACAAACTTGTAACCCCCGTATCTACGCCAAAGGCTTTCTATTAATATTTTAAGTTAAAATGTAAATGCAGCTTTACATAGAACGGTATACCAAATTTGAAAACAATAGCTTTTGTTTTCTCTTAGATAGCCGAGTGGGTAAAGCGTTTATAGATATTTACTGGGTACCGAATATCGATGGTTCGAATCCATCCCGGAGCAAGTTAGAAATTTTATTTGTAATTTGTTTCGGATTAAGATAGGAGAAAACTGTCGATGATTAACAACTCTAAGATTATAATGTGTCTCACTTTTTTGCAACAAAATCTTTAAAAACTTCTAGTACTTCTGATTCAAATGCTAAAAGGTATGGTCATAAAAGTGACAAAATAATTTTTATTGTCCATTGTTGAGAGTGTAATTGGACCACACACATCAGAATGCACTACAAATAAAGGTCTTTTGATATTTTCTTTTAATTCAAATTTAGAAAAAGGAGGTCTGACCTGTTTTCCATTATACAGGCTTCACAAATATTGTTATTTGGTTTTATTTGATTAAAGTTTTCAATACCCTTCACCATTTCGTTATTCTTAAATTTTAAGAATTTGTTAATACTTACATGACCAAGACATTCATGCCACATTTGATAGTTATTTGTATTGACAACATTAATTTTATTTAGCAAGTTAACTGTAATGTTCAATTTGTTTTTAGGTATTTGAAAACTCACACCTATTAAATTATTAAAAGATATAGGCACCTGGTGCAATGGTTTTATTACCATTTTTAATTTTAACTCCATGTTTTTCAAAAATTACCATCATTCCATTCTCCTGAATCCGTCGCACGGAAAGAAGATTGTGTGACACTTCTGGAATGTACAACACGGTTACCAAAATTCCCAAATTACTGATGACATCTATCGTCCCCTTCTTGGTAGCATTCACAGATGTGCCGGCCATTTGCTATAGCTATATTCAGTGGCATCGGTAACTCAACAATAATTGAGAAAATATGTCATCTCGGTTGGTAATGTAGTCAATAGCACCAGAGTCCAAAATAAAAACAATTTCATCTCTTCTTTGCTGCTTGATATTATTGCTTACCATAAAAACAAAACCATTATTATCTACAGGGAATACTGTTTGCACGGTCCTATTGCAAGCATGTCTCTGTAATAGTAACAATGCTTTTTCAAATGGTTATTTCTTCCACAGTATTCACACTTAACTTAGATGTTTTATGAGTAGATTTATATTTTCCTTTTGGTTGTGATTTCCTTTTTGTAGGAATTATTTTTTTATTTTTGGGATTTCTATTGTTAGAAGATGGTAGTGCTACCTCACTTTGTATATTCAATTACTTTCAAACTAATGGAACTATTTTCATCATGTAATTTGTACCATGCAACTTTGGACATTTTAGATTTTTTTCTTAAGTTGGGTTGCTACGGTTTTCATAACTAATGTTCAATTCTTGAAAAACTTCTTGTGTATATTGTTTTTCTTTCGCAAAACCCAAAAATGAATCACTTAAATCTTTAACTGTATTACTTTAGCTGTTGAATAGTGCCTTTTCAATTCATCCGTAGGTTCAACAGAAATTTCGCCTCCAATAACATGTAACACTTCCATTTCGACAAGTAACGATTTCACGCGAAATTTCCAAGCACATTCTCCGTTAAATGATTGAATATTGTCATTTTTTATTTTTTAATTTAAGTTTATTTATTAGTTAATGCACAATTATTTATAACACAACCAACTTAGTTTTTCTACACTTTCACGTAGCCTGGGCCCATAACCTGTTGGAAAGGACTAATAAATAAAAACACACTGTAACTGTTTAACTTGTTTTATTAAAAATCTGGTGAAGTTTTACAGTCTTTACAGAAAAGCTGGTAACCAAGAAGTGAAAAAGTAATGTTATACTATCTTTTATATATTATATGATAATCATACGTATATGAAAGAACCTAGTTAGTTTCTTTAAATAAACAGGGTGGGGCAGTAGTGCGTCCGACTTCGATATGTCGAGTTCTATGATAGATATAAACTTGATTTAAAAACATAAATAAACTAGACAAAAAAAGTCTATAACCGGAAATTATTTTCGAGTATACAGGGTGAGCCAAGACGATTCTACAGGGTCAACTAAAATTTTTTTAAATGGAATGCCATGTACATCAGAACATTTGTTAAAACGTCTTTGTGGCCTTCTTCCACTCCTGTATTATTATTGACTCTCTCCCAACCACTTGGATGTAATGATTTTTTTGTTGAAATTATACCCTCTACTATATTAAAAAAATCACTAGAATCACAACTATCGATTTTAAGAAAAAATATGTTAGTACCAGTTATGAGACATTTATGTGATGACACTCAGCCATTTTCACTTCCTAAAAGTTCATTAATATGTTAGTCATATATTTTGCAATTTGAGTTTTCTCGACCACAAATACAACATTGTACCATTTTAAAAAATTATAATTTTACAGTTTTCTTATGAAATAATGATTGACATTTAATGAATTATTTAAGTGACAACCATAATAACAATATAACGTCAAGGCATATTTCGCAAAATTAAAAAGTCTTAAAAAGTTGATTGAGGAAGCCGTGACTATGCGGTAGTTCGATATCACAAGGAAACGAGTAAAACACTACTATTCTCCAATATATTAAGAATAAAAATATTATGTACACATTAATTATAGAAACTGAAATAGCTTCAAAAAAACGTACGAAATAAGTATTTATTCTTTCAATATTTTTATCAATAGTTTGCATCTAAAATACATTTTTTTAAAACTTTAAAAGTTAGTATTTATCATTAACAATCATAGCACCTCTATATTTTGATTATAGGACACTTCGTTAAATAAATATATACTTTAACATTCTTATACTAATCGATTTTTTAGAGGATATTCATATCCAAAGAGAAAAAATAATATCCTTAAACTTTGTAAAAGAAGGAATCTTCGGACCTGTTTTCTGGTACACGCTGTACGCTCACAAAAATTTCCCGCATATACAAGTGTCATCCTGGGTCATAATATATTGTACAAAAAAATTTCAGAAAAATCTACTGAAACCCAGGATCCTTCTTGTTCGGGTGCCATGTCCCTCCTTGATGATTTTCAAACCAATGGAAAACTTACTCTTTCTAGATTCACATGATGCCAAATTATTCTCGAAAGTGCTACAGAAATTGTTTAAACAAAACGTATCCGAAAAGTAGGTACAGTATAATACATTTTATCATCGAGGCATTTTTAAAACTATGATGGATGCATATGTACTTCTATGATAGAAAATATGCAGAACAGAATTGAGTAATTTTTAGGGAAAGAATTACATGTATTGTCATAAAAGATACGATTATTTTTGTAAGTGCTACGTTGTTTTCCGCTGCGTGTTTTGGGTGATTGTTAAGCGAACATTCCACCGGGTACGGCACCGTATGCCGGACTGACGGAGCAGCGAGATGCGTCACGGTAAAAGTTTATTTACCATTGTGGTTTATGAGGCCCCTTCCACCTACTCCGATGCAGCAAAACGTATGCAGCGCAGTACAGGACGACGCCGGATGCGGTAAAATGAGCATCAGTTGTTCTGTATCTGCCGGACAAGCCGGACGAACTGTCTCGGTATGGAGATGATCAACTTATGGAAATTATTACCAAAAAAGATGATCCTGACGAACAATTTATGTTAAGTTGCGTGCCGAGTCTGAAACGGTTGACGCCGCGAGACAATATGATAGCCAGAATGCAGATTCAAAGTTTGCTCTTCAACTTAGAATTTGGGGATAATTTTGAGAGCAGGCCCTCAACACGTGCCTCAGCACTATCTACTGCTTCAGAACCATCGACAGTTAGTCAATTCTCTTTGCCACAGCAGATGGAAAATGCTCGCCCATCGTCACAATATAATAATTATGAAAATATTCCACTTACAAATTACAATTACTTTCCCTTATAACAATACTTTAATAAAATAAACATTATTTACAATACTAACATAGTTTTAATTTTTACTTACCTTAGAGTGACAACTAAACGTTCTCTTGAACTAATAGCATCTCTATAATTTGTGTTTTCATTTGAAATTTCGTCTGCCAACATATTATGTAATTTTTCAAATTGATTCCTGTTCATGCGGAAGTATTGAAAATATCTCGCCGGGTATGTTTCCAGCTCCTAGCATAATCGGTGATATTCACCACATTCCAACCTTCTTGTATTCAGTGGGTGTACCCAATATTCTGCTCGACGTTTTCTTCTTTTTCTCAATAGAAATAGAGCCAAAGCCCGTTTTGACGTTGTTGAGAGCACCATGTTTACTGATTAATTACACTGCACGTACTGCATTATGTTACGTACCGTAGTTGGTGGAATTTATAAATGCGTCCTTCGCTGCTACAGCGAATGACTGTGCAGGAGGTACGTCTGTCCGGCATGTAGCGCCGTATCTGGTGGAATGTTTGCTTTACTCGCACTCCAGCTGAGTTGACCTCGGCCGACTGAAGAGCAGGCGGTGAGCGTAGCAGCGAATATTAGTAAGGCGATTTTGTGGACATACTGAAGGCGATAATCACTATCCGTCAAAGTCCAATCGCAGGATAAGAATTCTGACGTTGACTACGTCTATATTATACCTTCGAAGTTTGAAATTCAGCTAACATCAAAATAGAACTTTGTTAGGTTAAAAATATAAAGTACAGAAGGCCTGAAGAATAATCTTGAGGAGTCTATAAAACAAATTCGCTTTGAGATTAGAACACTTCAAATTGAACAATTCTCAAATTAAATTGATATGTAAGGTTACGGAATTCTTTAGGGCCAAACGGTCTTTAAGTTAAAAAATTTAAGTCTTACTCAAAAGGCGGTCGCAACAAAAAAAGTGTCCTTTTGACTGAGCAATCACTAAAAGTAAACTTCAGAATATTAATAAGCTTCAGTATGGAACTTATGGGTTTTTTCAGGTTATGGTTAGATTTCTGCTTACCACGGAAGATCAACGACGACCTCTCTATTTTCCCTATCGATTCTATGTATGCCTCTATAAATACCACATCAAATTGGTACCGCCTGGATGTGAATACGGTTTGTCTGAGTGGGAAAATATGTCATTGTCCGTCACATCACTCAACTCATGGGATACAATTTTATTTTTTGTGTAAACGTACATACGTTGCCATAAATTCTAAAAACGTGATATGAAAGAACGAAAGCATACTGTGCATATGAAGGAATAGAAAAATGTTTTATATCATGTACTTACGAAACCCTTATATAATATTCTTGATGACCGGAATAAGAAAAAAAACTATGTTTTTTTGTTCCAAAAAAAAATGTCACTGGCATGCGGAATTCCTATTCCTATCCCTACTTTAGATCAAATGCTCTGTTCAATCTAGAGATGTGTTTAAGATTCTTCGTAGAATACAAAAACAAAACAATGGATCAGTGTATATAGATTTACGGTTTACCGGCTGGCTGTGTGTATTCTGATATTCTGTCCAATATACATATCCTATGTAATCAAGGTGTTATTTATTTATAGTTTTAACTGCAACAAGGAAATACAAAATTTTTAAAATAACACTAAATAGATACCACTTAGTAATGTAGATTATAACTAAATGAGCATAAAAGCATATCAGTATTTTATCAATAATAATAATTATTGTAAGATGTTTTTTAAAAACGAGAACTTTCACATACAAATTATATTCCATCCATTCAGACGTTCATTAACCTAACCTATCTTAAGTCTAGAGTAGATAAACAGTAAAATACATATATACAAACATTCCGTCTGAAAGTTGTTAGGAAAGAAAATAATGTTTTAAAAGAATTAAATAACAACATTTAATATTAAAAATGTTCTAGGTTTTATGTAAATTGAATAGTTTTAAATTATGACAATAATTCTAGTTTTAACTTTAACGAATTTGAATCATTAATGTCTTTAAAATGGTATGGCATTACCAACAAATATGTTCTTTAGAAGCGGTCGATTTATAACAAATTGAAAAAGCACAGTAGGATGCAGCAGACTGGGGGCCGGGTTTTTAAAGCCCAGAAAATACATCACAATCGATCAATTCATTTATTTACTTATTACGATAAAATGCAAATTAACTCAATATAATACAAATCTACACATACATTTTTCATTAGTAAATATTATATTATATTATCATATTAAGAGACTATACATGGAATCACGTGTTATCGCGATTGATCCTTTGAATTGAAAACCGATCCTGCCAATTATATGTTTTCTAATACAGTGCAATCGCATAAATTAACTTAAATTGCAGAAGATTGTGCTACTTTAGAAAACACTGTATATTGAACAGAACTAAAATCATGTTTGTGCGCTTAATAAAAACCTTGATATAATAGTACAATTAGATATCTTAAAGTAGGGGCCGTTGTAATGCAGCCTACCGAATACAGATAGAGGGACATGCGCCAAAAACTTCGCATATCAACAAGTTTTCACTCCAGCGATCAGTCAAACACAGATACTGTTGATATACGTATATACATGCGAACGGAGACTACAATATAATAGCAGAGACAACCACGAGACATTCAAGTACATATAAAAATCTGTTCGGTTTTAGGTATAATTACTGATATACTTCCATCCTTGTTGTACATAGGTGTTTCTCAATTAATCTATCTTTGTTGCAGTTTGGGAAGATTTTCGTAGATGGTTCTAGCAGCACAGGAAACGTCATCGTTGATATTGGAGCCGGTCGCCATATTGTTTGTTTTGATGCTGATATTGTGTGGTGTGTGTCGTTTTTTATTTTATATTGGATTACGAACTGTAAAATACTGTGACTTTTAAATACTATTTATTTGAATTTTTTTATTAGTGTTAGTGTAGTATTTAATTTCAATATAACCATGCCACAAAAACATTGTCTTATTTGTGGATTCAATGTAGAACAGATGGAAAAAATGCTCTATTTTCCAGTCAATGAACAAAAGTAAGTTTGTGTTTTGTGTTTTAAAGGTATTTAAGTCAAATTGTTTCCTTCTTATTAGGTCCAAAATTTCGCATGAAATCATGGGGATAAAATGTGCTCCTAATGTATCACTACACCTATTGCCATAAACCCAAGATTTCTGTTATAGTCATTGAATTCATCTTTGATAATGTGAACTTCTCATGGTATTCCTGTTCTGACCATTATGAAATTGTAACCAGGGATATCGTGAAAACTGTGTGGAAAATTGGGATTCCTTGGTGGTGTAATACAAGAAAAAACCAAGAAAACATCCAAAATTGTAAGGATGCAAAAAAAATCTAAACATAAGCTGAGGACATTCCAGCATCGATAGTTGTTGATATGAGGTTTGATCCAGCAGCAATCAGAAACAGTTTGCAAAGTATAAAATAAATAAATGGTTTCTTTTATTAGCTTCTTATGGCTTGATAACTTTAATGCTATTATTAATGTTTTTTATAATTTCAAGTGTTGATGTTGCTTGAAACTGTAATATGAACATATGCGCCTACCTAATATGTTTATATTTACCCAATAATTGTTAATTTGGTATATAATTTATGTACCTACGAGCAATTACTTCTTCGTTCTTGTGTAGGATATGTATATTTATTTGTAAAAACCTATCAGTGTTTGTAATATGTTTTGTTAATGTGATCTTTTCCTAAGCAATTAAATATTATTACTATTATATTCGTTACAAGTATTGTTAAATTACAGACCACATTGTATAAATAATGTGCAGCATTAATCGATGTTGATACATATATCTGGGATGTTGGGAAGCAAATGCACATTTTTTTTCCTTATTGGTAGGCTTATTTATATATTTTTTGTACTTGCTATATAGGTTTTGTATTACATAGGTACCTGTTCAAGAAAGTATTATAATCGTTAATATTTAATTGTAAAATGCTTAACTTTTTGTTTAGCCATTTATTTTTCTGTGGTTTAGATTACTTAAAATATCTTCATAATTATTGCATTCGTTGTGGCTTGTTATTTTATTGATTTTCTATCAATAAACAATTTATTTTACCTGTTTTGTTTTATTTATTCATTAAAATGTAGTTGAAAATATAACAACAACCAATAAAACGCATCGCGCGTTTTTTTAAACCACGGCTCATCATCGCGCACGCCATCTATTCTAATCTTCCCAAACAGTAGACCAGTGCAATATTCCGAATAGAAACAATAGAAATACTTGAATGTTTCGTGGTTGTCTCTGACAATAGTTTCGCAAGCGTATACAATGTCAAAATTGAGACCTTCTTTACTGGTTATCTTTATCTAAATCTTTTGAAATACTGTACAACGTAAATACGATATTACAGACGTTAACAGATAATCTGGTATTCTTGTTGCCGAAAAATTTAGAGATGTTTTAAGAGTGCGTTTTCATCAAGTATCCAAATCAAACCTATAAATCGCTGTTAAAATGTTTCTGTTAATAATATTAAAGAACTAAAACAACTGATTCATCCTAAATACCATATAGATCTTATATAAAATTATAGGCAATACTGAAGTGTATTTTTTTTTTATTAATAAGAAATAAGATTATTTAGGGCCGATCTTTTCATCTACTATTAAATTTATACGGTAGATAGTTTCATTGGACACAATTGTAGGTATCAATAATTTTTTTTCATGGAACTTATTTATCAAATGGATTTAATGGGAGGTGTAAAGCATCATAAAATGACGTCAAATAAAATATATATATTTTTTATTAATAAAAATATTTATTATTTTTTATTAATAAAATTAATAATTTTTATATACCGCCAAATTTAATCTTCTTTTAAGGGTCGACAGTTCAAAATAAAAATATCAAAAAAAATTTATTATAGTTCTAGCAGAGGCGGTCAATGAATGCATTTTGTTCATAATTTGTTCTATGCCTTCTTACATGGAAGAAAGGTATGTCGTGTCTGTCAAGCAGAAGCCAAGAAGCTTATTCTTCCACGAGATGATGACAAGAGGTAGTCCCGATTACCAATTTAAAAGGAAACAGAAGAAGAGCTTGTTTTCTCCTATTTTCAAGGCTTTGCATACCAGATAGTAATAGTCTTCTATCATAACAAATATTCTCATATGGGAAGCGAAGTTTACATAACAGATACTTTATGAATTTATGTTGGAACCTTTCTATTCTTTCAATGTGGCATGAATAGTTATGTATATTTATTAGATCTTGTCAAGTGAATGGCAGTATGGATATTAACATTTAACGGAAGGAATTATATCTGCACCATTTAGTAAAATAATTTGGGTCGGATTTAAGACTAAATTATCACTGGTATTTGTACCAAGAAACTTTAAGTCGTCGGCAAATATCAAGCAGTTACTGTTTATGAAATAAGTTCTAACGTTGTCGTTAAAAAAATGGCAGAAATAGGACGGGACCATGTGTTTCACCGGACGTCACAGATATCTCACAAAATACTGAGTTAAGTACGGTAACACGTTGAGAGTGTTGACTCAAGTACGATCTTATCCATTTCAAATAATTGCCGATGGACCAATTTCTGATTGTTTCCTCAGAAGCAATTCATGGCAAACTATGTCGAATGTTTTTGACAGGTCTGTATAAATAACATCTACTTGGTGATTGGATAATTCAGACATTCAACCGCAACTAATCTCGGCGTATACCATGTATACGCCGAGATTAGTTGCGGTTGAATGTCCTTGATTAAAACCATGTTGTTGGTTTGGGAAGATGTAGTTTTTATAAGTGGCAAACAGTTCATCAGTTAGGATGAATTTAAACAGCTTTGGAATGGTGGAAGTAATAAATATTCTTCCATAATTTTTTATATCGGGTTTATCGCCTTTTTTATAATTTGGTAGAAGGTTTGATGATTTCAAGGCTGTGGAAAATATACCGGTCAAATGGTTTTTGAAAAATTAAGCTTAAAGGAACTGAGAGTGAGTAGCAACAGTTTCTTATATGGAAGGACGCAATCCACCAGGGTAGGATCTGAACATTTGGTTTTGGAGGTTACTTCTTCTGCAGTAATTGTATGAGTCGACGAAAACGGCACTGATGGAAAGAAGTTGAAGAGAAGAGAAAAAAAATTATTTCACTCGAGTTTGTCGACTCTATCATGTTCACTATAATCTGCATGCTCTAAATCAATGCCAATCTAAAAAGTACTGCGGTCGTCGTCGATTAGTTAGAACCCAAGAAACGATGGCGCTTGTTCGTGCAGTAATAATTTTTACTGTGCTAAAGGTATCCACCCTTTGCTCCAGACACTTTTATGACTTCGTTTTAATGGATTCGAACACATTTTGCACGAGAATGCGATTGTTGTTGATTCATTCGATTTTCTCTGCAATTCTGACTTGAAGATGGTCAATGTCAGGAATAGGAACTTGAACGGCATTGATAGAATGCTGTTCTACGGGGATATTCGAGTTCATGGAGTCCTTGGACGCAAGTAAAGCGATATAGAGATATCTGCCAGTCTTTCTTCAAATCAGCAAGGCATGTGTCAACTGAAACTCCAGCTACCTGAGCCAAAACACGCACAGAAGTTCTAGGGGCATTTTCCATAACTTCTTTTACGTTTTCAGTAATTTCAGGTGTGTGTTTCTCTGACCAACCTCTACCTTATTTTCGTTTCACACAGTTTGTCTCACGGAAGAGTTGACAAAACGGTCCAGAGTACATTGAAATAGATTGTAATCAAAAACAACATTCATTCCTAAATTCTTCTAAATAGTCTTCTATGAAATACTGTCATTGTCTGTCAACCTTTTGCCTATTGCGAAAGTCGACTCGGGCACAAAAGCTTTGTGCATTTGGGAAAATATTAGAACATTTTAAATACGTTTAATCCTGAAGTGGGTTACATCCATTATTCCAGGTAGGTAATATATATATTTTTTTCACACAGCCATCTTCAGGTTCATGCTGAGGCTTCTCGTTATGTTACGGGTTACATTATACGTTAATACATAAAACTGAACTACCTAGCCAGGTTGATACTCAACTTAGGAAGAGAGAAGTGTACGAAATAACCGTTATTTAAGCTATTTAATTGAAGCAAGTAATAACAGTATATTATCAACGAGCAAAATTATGTCTATTATTCACGAGAGTTGATATTTACATGTATCGGAGTCGAGTGTGGTAAATCACCCTAGTCAATAATAGCCATTACATGCGAGTAGAGTATTATACTTTATCCACAACTATTAAATAACAATTCTTGCTAAAATATCGCAATAAAAAGTCTGACAAACTTTGATGTTTCAAATCAAATAGCAATTCAATCCTTTGTCTGACATGTCATGGCATGGCATTTAATAGTTGTGGATAAATACATTATAGTCATTTATACACCAAGGGCATAAAGAGGTGTTTATGGCTCGTGGCGTGAAAATTGGGTCACACGATAAAGGCCATAAACGCCCGAGGTGTATATAAAATGTTATGTACCACAAGTCTTAATTAATACGTAATACATAAAGTTGGCTATCTTGCTAATTTTTCATAAGAATTGCCAATCTGTCAAATTTTGACATTCCATAAAAATGACAATCGTATTGTCACGCTGACAGGTAGGAATTTAATTTTGTATTTGTATTAAAAATAAATGAAAATAACCATGCAACAACGTAAATAAAGGTGGCCATATTGTAATTTTATGGCAAGAATCGTTTTACAATCATTTTGTCAAAGTGTTTTGTGTTTTTCGATTGAACTGGAAATGGAAGATGATGAAAATTTATTTTCCTGTATCCCACCAGAAATTACCAACGCATCAGAGACTACGACATTTGACATGTTGCCTCACAGTCAGAAGTTAAAAATGTTGTATGGAAAATAAAGCAAAAGCCCTAGGCGGGCTGTAAAGTATTTTATGTTATCCTAAACTTTGAATACTGTTTAATAATAATCACCTTTTATTGGTAAAAATGTTCATAACAGGCTAGACCGATTAAAACTTTTACTGATATATTTTGATTTTTACCAGATACGTCTATTATTTCGACAATACCTAGCTCGGTAGCGCAGTGGGCCAGAGCTTTAAGTGACAAACGTAGCTGGTTTACTACCCATCGACTCCCGGGTTCAAATCCCGGTTTGGATTCTGACAAAGTCGAAGGGTTTGGTTGTGTGTGTCCGCGTTTTCTTCAACTGCAGCTTTGGCTTTGGTTTGGGGGTTGTCTAATTCATGTGGTGTATTCATGTTATGTTATAATCACCACCAATACCGTTTCATATAAAAACACAGCTAGCATTTAAAAGGCGAGAATTTTGACAATTTCCTTTATAAAGACCCATTGGCTTCTTCAGCTCCAAGATTTCACACGGAATATCCATTTTTAAGGACAAAAACGGTTTTCAATTTAACAATAATAATATCTCACTGACTAAAGTGATACTTTAAGCCCTTAAACCAAGTATATAAAGTGACTAATTAAGACCGGTTGTACATAAAATTCATTACATATCTAGTCAACATGTTCCCCTAAATTTTGTTTTGATTTACAATCGCTACGTGCGTAGCGGGTTTTCTTAAGTTAATAACAGTCCGTAGACCTAACGATTTATGTTTGTAATAAATAAATTCCCAATAAATAAACATAATATTTCCACTGTTTTGAAATAATAATTCTAACGATGCATGCTTATATCGTTGATTGAACTTATATTATTTACATTGAAAACTATACTGATGCAATATAAAAGTATTACACAATTATTGCATTTTTGCTGGTTAACATGTGAATGATAATAAAACCAACGTCAGTTACTTTGTATATGTTTGTTTCAATTTTTAGAAACCAAACGACTCTTATTAATGTCACTGTCAAAACATGTTCATTTTCTTCATATTAAAGGATTTTGTTTTAATATGCATAAAATGAAAATCATAGTTATGAACTTATAACAATTTACTTCATGCGTAAATAATACTATAAGAACGACATTTTCACCGAATTACAGCAACAATTTGCACTAGTGTTATTTTTTCGACATTTTTTTTCTCTAGGGTGTGCAATTTTTTCGACAATTTTTTTGATAGGTCCTGTTAAAATAGTGAAATTTTCCAATTTCATAATCCTTATATTGAAAAATAACATTTATTAACATCTTTAATTGCCATTATTACAATGTGTAAAAGTGTTATTTTCGCAACGAGAGGCCAAACAATTATGTTTAGGTTTCTTAGGTGCAGATTCATATTTGACTTACATCGTGATTGTTAGTTGAAACTGTAGTGGTGTTTAAAGTTGTAGTTCTGATGTTAGTTTGTTTTTTCTCACTTCTTCAATAATCGATTCATTATGATCTTTATCTATTTGAAGGTAGAATCTGATGGAATTGACGTTGTTGTGTCCCGTTATTTTAATTAGTTCCTACTTCCCCAGTGGGTGCCTTTGCCAAATGGGATACTGCTGAAGATCTGAAAAAATGGTTGCTTATTTTCGTATCAGACATAGTGAGTGATAAGTGTATCCCTCTGGTGGTCAGTGCTACTATCCGTCAGACATCATTGATATCTTAGTGACTGATAGCGACCTGCGAAGCAGGTACCAAGAGCTGTAACCTCTAATCCTGGTGATGTAAACTATATACTGAACAAGACTTACAGGAAACAACTACTCAGCGGACAAAAGCCCCGACCTGCATTGAATTAAACCTGCAAGTCTTGTTTGATAGCTAAAATCATTTGTCAATTCCTCACTAGACATACACCGGTTTCGGACTTGTTATGTTCTCGTCAGGCTAGCCTAAAGCAAACTAAGCAAGACAGACATAGTCAGTGATAATTGTATCCCTCTGGTGGTCAGTGCTACTACCCGTCAGACATCATTGACTCTTAGTGACTGATAGCGACCTGCAAAGCAGGTACCAAGAGCTGTGACCTCTAACCCTAGTGGGCTAAACTATATTCTGAATTAGACTTACAGGAAACAACTACTTACAGGTTTAATTCAATGCAGGTCGGCGCTTTTGTCCGCTGAGTAGTTGTTTCCTGTAAGTCTTATTCAGTATTTTCGTATCATTAAAGTTCAAACCAGCCTTTTCGCTATAGTTTTAATTCACTTCTCAATTTCATTTCTTTCCGCAGAAACATTTTACAGCAAGAACTTGAGTTATTCTTGTTTCAATAGGGGTTTGGCATCAAAAACATTTTTTTTTATATGACTAAACCTTTTGAAAATAAAGGCATGGTATAGTCTAGAACAAAAAAAAAGGCAAGTTAAAAATTGTAATAATTGTAATAATTAATTGCTTACATAACGGGGTACATATCAGGATTAGTCTTGTTACGTATTAACCACTTGCTTTGATTAACTGTTGAGCACCATCCTGAACACCTTTGAAAAAAATTGGATTATATTATTTTATTCCACCACCCTGCCAATTGCTACATTAGTATTGTCAACCTCTACTTTGAAATAATTTGTTAAGCATTTGCTGCTTTTTCCTCCACACTCCCACATTATAAAAGGGACGCCAAAATTCCAAATTTTGTTCTCACTTGTCTCTTATTTTCTTTTTGTTCGTTTTTGTTATCAAATATTCCCCAAAAAATTTATTCCAAATTATAAGCAAACCATCAGTAAATTGCGGCACATTATCATATACACGAAATATCATTAAATACCCAAAAATAAGCGGAGTTGAACATTCCCGCTTCCCAATTCAGTATTGTTTAGAGGCGAGCTTTTTACTGTGACAGGTTGGCTCGTCGAAGCATTGTCAAAATTCAAAATTATTATACACAAATTTATACAATTTTATATATTCGTTTTGCATTATTTTAAAGTCATATCAACGGCGCATGTTTTTGCTTGCGTCTTTGTTTTCTCGTTTTCGGAGTTATTATACAATTTAAAATTTTTTTTTTTTTAAGGTGTTGTATTTGTTGTTAATATTTTAGTTTTAAGTCCGGACTGGCCCCGCTCCGCCCGACCTAACAATTGCCCCGTCGTCACCTTACGCGGGGATGCTAGGTTGGTTTTCTTTAACTATTAATAAAATTGTTTTGAACTGAATTGAATTGCTGCTTTTTCCTCCACGCCACAAAAATTCGTAAGAAGCCAAAATAAAAAAAAATGGTGGCTTTTTGGCGAGTTTTTATTCAAAATTTTAATCATGTTCATATATTCTCGCTGGGCAATAGCGGCAGCACTTCTCAGCCTTCTTTCTGGTTGACTTTGAAGGTGTTTCCTGTTTACATCTCTAGCATCGCGAGCCGGCTTAAAAATAATATCAATAAACGTACTGAATGTAACATTCCAGTTTTTAAAAAACATTTTTAATTATAGTTTCTTTATAATCCACCCTTCTTTATATTGAAGGCCCAGCTTTTCAAAATTTTGTACAACTCCTACGCTGAGGTTGATTCGTTTAGCAAAATTTTGTAAACTGATTCCACACTGATTTATGTGATATGATGGTATTAGTAGGTCCACTTTTACCAACTATCTCATCAATTTTATCATCGGGTGTATCCCCTAATCTCATTTAAAGATGATTTTAAGTATTTAATACTAAACACTAAACTTTTTGAAAAAATTCAAAACATTTAGTGGGTAATAAACAATATTTATTTTATTCATCGTTGTCGGCATGAAAGTCAAGCAGCATGTAACTTAATATAACTACGTTAATATTTTATGAATATTTTTTTGAACTTCTTATATTATCTTACTTTCTGAATAGTTTTCAAGTAATATTTTATAACAAATAATAAATAAACGAGATAGACAATAAACTACAATTTTCAACACCTGTAGAATTAAGCAATTTTTAAATGATTATTACGAGATTACAATTAATTTACGATAGAAATGTCAATATATAAATTAATGAGATAAACAGATTAAACAATAATAAGTAGCCTCGCTTAATCCGGAAGTGAGTTGGAGTAGTGCCGTGATGACACTAACACTGAAATAGTGTCTGCAAACACCAAAACACTGGGTAATGTACTCGACGCGTGTTTTGCTAACCAAGAAGACATCATCTGGAGATGATCAAACCAAAACTCATACTAACAGCACAAACTTTTTTTACCATGAGAAACTAATCTGTAAAACGTACTGTCGCTGTTCCTACTATTTTTATATTCCATGGTTCGTATGGATTCAATACAAATTTTAAACTTTCCCTCGCATTTCGAAAGGAGAGGTAATTCGAAGGGTCTCTTTAAATTTACGTTTCCCGTATCAACTGAGCCTATTGAATCATCATTACTCGTAGCTATATCCTTAATTAATGCTTCGTTTTCAAACCTTTTCTTATTGAAAGGGAAGCTTAATAAGCGATGAACTAGAAAATTGAAACTCGTCATTTTATGTTGAGCAGTGAGCACAAGGATTAGTTAGGGATATATCTAAAATTGTTGGTATCTTTTCTATATAACAGGCGTTCAAAATAAACGACGCCAAGATGCCCATGTAAATGAAAACGTACGGCCACAAATCTACTGATTCTATGGTGCGGCTTAGATCGATGTGTTATTTAATCCGTCACTGTCACTGTTAATGTCAGATAGCGTGTTTAAAATTAGCGAAAATCAAACAGATGAAAAACTCAGGGATTTACCCTGGTCATTAATTCACGTGTGGCAAATTTCAATTGTCAAAGTATATGTACATTTTTGCTCAATATTTTTTTCTTGTCATCACTTTTACATGTTTGTGAGTTTCGTAGCTTCTCTCGAGTTATTCTTTTGTTTGATTTTCGTGAATTTTGTAATGGTTTTTTCTCAACAGCACAAAACTTTTATGCTCGTGTCATAATTTCACAATGGGCGAAACGTTGATGGACAATAATAATATTTTCACAGAAGATTGTTTAGAAGAATTTAGGACTGCATTTCCTAATACTGTTTTTCGATAAATGATAACTCTTATAAAATAAGGAAAAAATATAGAAATACCTAGTACAAAACATATGATTTCCAAAAGTTATTTCATTTTTAATGTAATTCACCTCGAAATTTATTAAACATATTAGGCGAATATAATAATATTAATAATTTTAAAATTTAAGATCATCCTCTAAAAAAATAAAAATATTTGCCTGCACAATTTTACAATTATAGCCAGAAGTTTATGTTATAATTTCTGGCGGGACAATATAAATAAAAACATGTTATGTATACTTTGGGTTTTCTTATTTACAACTAACAGGAATCCTGGGTTAATTCTCCAAATCAGCAATCCGAAAGCAAACACCGTTATACAGGGTGGGGCAATAGTGCATCCGACTTCGATATGTCGAATTCTATGATAGCTAGAAACTTGATTTAAAAACATAAATAAACTCGACAAAAAAGTCGGAAATAATTTCCGAATATACATCGTGAGCCAAGACGATTCTACAGGGTCAACTCCCAACCACTTGAATGTAATGAATAATGATTTTTCTTGTTGAAATTATACCATTTACACGTGTATATTAGAAATATCATTACAATCACAACTATCAATTTTAGGAAAAAATATATTAGTACCAGTTATGAGACATCTGTGTGATGACACTCAGCCATTTTCACTTCCTAAAAGTATACAGGGTGGCATAATTTTTAAATTTACAGCTATTTGAACGAAATTTTCTCAATTTTTTTCAAATGGACGATGTGATGTAGAATTGAAAAACGAACATTTTGTGTACGTACATCCCTATGGCTATTTGTAACCATTTTCGATTTATTGAACAATAACTGCAAAATTCAGCAATGAAGTTGTAAAATGTAAGAAGGTCTGTCGTTTTTGCATAAATTTATATTTACAAGATTTATGGGCAAAAATTGGGTTAGGTGTATGGTGGGTTGCCTAGTGACTTCGAAGCGCTCTTAATAGAAAACAATTTAAGCCCTACGTTAACATTTGCATGGGCAACTTGGCGTCTTTTTTTGAACGCTCGCTATATCAAATTTTAACTTACTCTCATTATTTCTGATTCGTAGAACATATAAAAGTGTTATTGTCTACTGTTGTCAATTTCATACGTGATTTTACGAAATGACTATTTAACTTTGATACGAAGTTGTCTACATCCTCGACTTCTGTAATTTTATATAAAATATAGCAAACATTTCTACCACATATCACAGTCAAACCATAGGAATATAGTCGAATCCTTATTTTGCTTCTATTTCTTAACCATTCATGAATTTTGCTACGAGTTTAATGTACTCGTTTACTACGTCTTGATCGTTTGATTCGAGTAATTCCCTTAGATAATGCAAGATATATGAGATTGGTAGGCTTGGAAACAATGAACAAACATCATAAGAGATAAAAATTGCATCCTCTTGTACTAGATGTTGCTATTTATTAATAAAATCACTAGAATTAATCAGGCAACCATTTGGTGGTTTAGTTGGTGATCCAATTGCTGAAACAATAGGACGCACCGAGTCTCCAGATTTGTACCTTTGGCAGGCAGCACAATCTAGGTACGGTGGAAATGTAACCTGTTCTTTAATAGGCACTTGGTGAGGTCTATTAGTATTGTGAGATGTGGAGATCTTTCATTTTATGAACTTCAGCTGACCGGGTCAGAAAGAAGGGTCAGCCTGACCCTTCTTTCTAAGAAAGGTATAACGCGTTTTCTTATTTACACACTACATATCCAATAATATTGATAGATATATTGAAGATTTTTTCACTATTCGACAATATGCACCACACAGTCAATGAAAATATGACATTGATGTCAATAATATTGACAATATTATTGAACATGTAGGACCAGGGTAAGAGGAAACAGCATCGCTCGAACTCGTACATTCGCAGTAGAGGAGAGAGCATGGACTGCATGCGCTGTGGCACGGCTGATTCCAGACAAGCCATGAACATACCCGCAGTGCGCTATTGCCAAATGTTAATTAGTTGTCTTTATCTACTTTGTCACTATGTCGCAATCGAGTATTTGTCGAATATCGATTTTTAATGATAGAAAATGAAGTGTTTCACTCCTATTATTTATTAAAAGTATTAAGTTTCCTTTTCTTGTTTTTCGATTCGACCTTTTTCGGCACTGGACTGATTGTTTTTCTTTTTAATATAATCGTTAAATACAACATTAGAAAAAATTTAATATAGCATAATACGAATATTTTTATATTCTTTACCACAGACACACAGAATAAAAATGTTTTAAAATATAAAAGTAAAATGGTTGTAGCTAGTGAATTGTCATTAGAAGCTACAGCAATTAAATTTTTTCCTCTATAAGTCTAATCTTTTATTAACATACATCAATTAAAAGAACAATAATTTTTTCATAGGGTTTTAAGGAATCATATACATAATTTAGGTAATTATTGGTACTTGTGTCATTATCACTGGTATTTGGATAAGTATTTGGGGCAACATCAAGGTTAGATGGGAGATATTGGAGTTTCGAGAGAAATTTAAATAATCTCACATTAAATCATATGCCCATGGAGACAGTGCGTACAATATAAAAGCCATAATTATGGTTTCTGATGGATGTTTTATTTTTTTTTAATAAGTCATTTTACTTGATTAATCAAAATTGGTGATACACTATTTAATTTTTTACTGCCTTCTGAACCATCCTTCGTCTCCAAAATATCTGTGTTTGAAACCAGTTTTTTGGAAGCCACTAAAAATTACATCTTTTTTTTCTATTAAAAAAGTAAATGATTGATCGATATTTATTCTGTATCTAACTAATACATTTTCTAGTTGGGACCATCTAGTTAAAAGGTGTCATCCAGCTCAAATCTTTAAAACTTAATTCTTGTATTGTTTACAAATACCTTAACAACCATATTTATATCAACTGAAATTTGAATAACAATACTAATTAGGTCCCCTGTTAAATTTAGAATATAAAATAATTTTTACTATATTTTTCTACTTCTATTGTCCAAGTCAGAAATATTAAATTTTTTTAGGATAATTTAAAATTAAGTTCTCAAAACTATTAATTACATCTGATTTTTCAAATGAATCATTCAATCCATTATGACAAGCTAGGTTTTCATTATGTCTCTCTTCTGGACTTTTCCTTGGAACAGGTACTTTTTTAGATAAATATTCAGGTAAAATTGGAAAAATACAAAGAACTGCATCAGGTCTGAGTTTAGTTTTTGATGGAATTTTTTTCCCAGTTTCGTCTGGTAATACAAAAATATTCTCCCTAATATTATCATGTTCTGAAAAATAAATACTACAAACAACTAAAATATTGAGGAGACCAGTTATCTCGGGGAATAGCTTTCAACCAACCATCCACCTTTTAAAATACCATTTTTTGGGAAACCAAAGATCGGTATCATAGATCTCCAGCTTTTAAAGTGATACTTAATTGGATTTACATCCAGAGACACAGCAGGTATTTGACATTATGTAATAAGTTTAAAAACTTACATTTTTATAAATTTACACTAGAAAATAAGCCCCTAAGGACAACAACTTTAAATAGTATAATTAGATACATAACCTACCTAAATGTCAAATAGTAGTGAAACGAAAAAAATTTTTTAAAATAATTTCTTATGTGAATTTAAATATAAATGACAGCAAATTAAACAAAAAAAAATAAAAATTTAACGTAAAATAATTATTTACGACTAAAATTTAATGGAGTTGGCCTTAACTTGACACTTTACAGGGTCCAGTTGGCCACGCTTTATCACAAATTTACGGGCGAAATATTAGAAGTTACGTATCACAAACACTTTAAATATCCTCTACACAAATACAAGATACAACGTATTAACTTTTTAATAAATAACTACTAATATCAGTAAAAATTACTAAAATTTCTTGGGCTGTACCGGCTCATTTACATTACCAAACAAACAAAATTGTGCGAGAGTGGACAACCATGCGGTGTTGCACGATTTCCTATTTCATGGCTTGTCTGGAGTCGGCCGTGGCTGTGGCTAATTCCAGTCACATTTTCTATCTAGGGTATTGTATGAGCTTGACCGAACGCTTCCCTATGTAGTGTTTTGAGATGAAAGCATGGTATAATTTCAGTGTGGCAAGATCTCATGATTAATCATGAGATCTTATGACTTCACCCCTAATCTTACGATCTTGCGATTTGCATATTCAATCTCACGATTTGAAAATATACCCAGCGTCAATTATGAGCAAGTAAACGTAGCTTAGAATTAATTATTAATTATATGTCAACGAGTTATAAATGTTATGATTTTCCAATATCTAAAAACGTAACAAGAAAAAACGACTAGTCAGAATTCATACTATGTTTACAATGAAACCGAGAGTAATTCTGCAACTGTCGACACTAGCGACGATGCTGATGATGAAGATGATGAATAGGCATAAGAGCTCAAGTTGTCCAAGGCAGTTTATACATTTATTGTATTATATTTAATATAGGATTCCTCATAGATTTTACGTTATTATATCAATTTTTCAATAAATAGGTTTTATATTACATTCAGGTCTGCCGTTATTTTATTTATAAAAGGTTTTCCACTTTTCCAGTTTAATGATTTCTCATGATATAAAAGGCTACCGATTTCACGATTTTTCACGATTTTACATGAATCATCTTACAATTTGAACTCCTAGGCATCTTGCTACACTGTATAATTTCCTCGTTCTATTCGATAGCATTACTAGTATATTTCCAGTAAGTATGCTTCGGTGGAGAGTGAAGATAAATAAATGATAAATGTTTATCCTGCTTGCTTATAGAATTCACCTAGGTTCTTATCGCGCCCTGGACACTTATTTTTAATTTATCTTTTGCGTAACTGATTTTAATCAGAGAGGGACAGTCCTTTATTATTTGAGATCTTAATCCTGCTCTACATAGACTTAGTTTTTATTAAGTTCATCAACATGTATAAAATCAACCCATTATTTTCTTAAAGATATACCGTTCATATGTTTTCAGGTGATTTTCGGTTTAAATGCTTTGCGTGGATATCTTTCACTTTAGTGAAATGTGCAACTTTTGTTTTAATACCTATCTATATGTTCTCAAATTATCTCATAGGCTTTGTACAGTTTCTCATTTTCTGTTATCGGTTCCTTTATTTTTCAACTGAATTCCGAGTTATTTGCTGATACATGATCATATAATTATCACTATTCCTAGTTGTATTCGTAGTAACATCAAGGTCAACCAGTTACTTTCCGCTATTTGTACAGAAGTCTAATTGCGACAATCTCTCATCTGTCCCATTTTTGACAATTTCCCACAATTTTTGGGAAATGACTTGGTGTAGAATCACGATTTTTTACCTCGAGCATTTTACACATTTAGTAGGTATTCTAAATATCTGATATTCTGGTCCTGAACTTTACGCCCACTAGGTGGTAATAGTAATCGGAGTCGATGTTATAATCCTCTGAAATTCTTCCATTAAGAGAAAGTTAGATTAATGTCTATCATAACGTGGTCGATATGATTTACAATTAAACTTTTTAATGATAATTATGTGGTTCGATTACGTCTAATGATCGAACTTTAGGTATATTCATTTATGTCAAATATTGCAGTTTATTGTAGACAAACAGAGATCCCGTCAACGCAAATATGGAATCTTGAAGTGAGTTGCACTAGTGCAACTTAGTGCATGTAATGAACAGGCAGACCTTTTTTGTGTTGAAGATAAAATAATACAACTGTTTACTTTATGAATATAAACCTAAAATTTAATTTCATTTCAGAAAACTTGAAAATTTTTTTAAATACAAAAATTATTTACTTCTAATAATTAAAACAATTCAGCTCCAATAATTCCTTTATCGGTAAAATTTTAACATGGCTTAAATTAAGGTATTAAAACGTAAGATTTACAATTTATGACAAAAATATTATTCATTTACTTGCGAGCTTACAGTGTGAAGGCAAGCCAAAATATATTTGGTTTTAAAACATTTCTTTTGTTATATGTTTATACAAATATTTTTATATTAACCTGTTAAATAATACCAGATAATCTCTGATGATTAATGATGATTTTATTCATCATATTTAAGTATGCTTTAGATTATTTTTTTATTTAAAAATAGAAACCTTATATGAGTATACATAGGGAAAACTTTGACATGCCACAAACGGAATTAACCCTCCTATTATATTCTGTATTACGCGCGATATAAGAGCAATAACAATAAAAAAAACTGTAATTTCTTACAGTGACCTTACACATTAAATTTTTTCAAGTCAAATAGATGAGGGGTCGTCCACCGCCGCAAAATATAAAGTGAAAGATGAGTAATGTTTACGTCTACAAACATGTCATACTTTACATTTGTAGTAAACAGAATGCAAGTAAATTAAATTATTTCACACATATTTACGGAACAATAATCTGATTACGTGTTAGAAATATAATAATTTTAATAATAAGAAAAAGTAAAACATACAATTAATGTTTCATCTAAACGTCATTTGGGTGCACTGGGATGGAGCTAGACGCGTCTTTATAAACTACAATCAGGCAAGCGTTTCTCCATTGGTCGGATTCGCAAGGAGCTGTGATTCTCCAGTGCAGACGAATTCAGTGTGACAAATTATTTCGTCTTTAGACTTGCTCTCTATACGTACAACTCCACAACTAAATTTTAGTTGTGGACTTGTACGCATAGGGAGCGAGTCTAAAGATGGTTTTTATTTACGATATTTTCTGTTTAAGTGCAGTACCTTTGTAGATTACACAATGGAGAAGTCGGCGTCTTCCACAACAGTACAAGAATGGATTAGAGATTAACCTGAATTGGCTTTTGATGGTGTAGAACTGGTATATAAAGTGTGACACATTAAACTGTTTTATAAACAAAAAAGCAGTGTGACACAACAAGTGAAGACGAAAAAACACCAAATATTAATTAGTGGATGAGAAAATTATCACAGCGGGACCGAAAATTACCAACGTATTGGTGGGAACCTAGTGAATATAGTAATCGAATAATTAAATATATACTATGTTTATATACTGTCTCCACCACTCGCTCCACAATGCGACCCTGTTATTTACGTCATGTCTTTCCCTATGTCTAGTCGTGGTGTCTAATATCAAAACATGCGATCTCCACTTTTTACGAAAATTGAGGTGAAATAAGTTTCCTATGTAGAATTTTAAGCTGAATACAAATATGATTTCATACAGTTGCAAAACGTGCAACATCACATTGTATATTGTATTTAAATATTAAATATAGTTTCAAAATGTACAATCTCCAGTGGCAAGTTAGTTTCAAAACGTACGATCTTCAAACAACCAATAGGATGCGACCACATAATCACATGATAATAACCGAATTTTGAATATAAGCAGTATTGCAGTGTCATTGGTAGCTGTTTCCTGTTGACTTTTTGGAAAAGTAATAATAGTGCATAGTAATAGCTATTTGTGTATTAAGAGCGCAAAGTGAAATATTGTCGCTCTGAGCGAGAAGAAGCTGCGGCAATGTCACTTTGCGCTCGAATTACACACAGGATTTTTTCTACAACTGGTGTTTTTATAAAAATGTTTGGTAAAAATTAATAATTATTGATAACCTCAAATTTGACAGTTCAGATTTTAAAACATGAGCATGAATTTGCGCTACACATGTTTTTGAAGAAATGTTTTTGGAATTCTTCTAACACTTCCTCCTTCTTTAGTCGTGAAAAGCAAGGCGAAGAATTAAAGGGTATTAAATGTCTGTGTTTGATGACATATATGTAATACTTTATGCTTACTTTTGTGTAAAAAGTCGCAGATACACTAGACGTTTCTTTATTATGGTTTCCATGGTAACTAAGCGTTTACTTTGTCGCTTGGCGAGCGACAAAGTAAAAAACGCTCGCTCCTCGGAAAAGCGCAACTTTGTGCTTTTTTTTGGAAGCGCAAAGTTGCACTTTTCGCTCGGTTGTAGAAAAAATAATTATATTAATAATTGTCATAAGAATTAACAAGATTTTTTAGTTTATTCTCTCTTTTGGATGAAAAGAGCATCAGGATAACATAAAATGTTGTACAATATTCGACCGTTATAGTGTTTAACATGTTCACATAGATAACTGAGCTTGCTATCGCTCGTTCAGTTAACTCCCATGCTCACATGTTAACTATATAACGGTCTTATAATGTAATATACTATAACAAATTATTATGGAAGTTAATGTAATATTTTTTGTAAATATTTTGACTAAGGACCCAGCGTTAGGGTGTAATCACAATGATATTATTACAGTGTATGAGTTGAAATAAATTGTCAAATATTTCCATGGCTGTCTATTATTTTGTTTTTGTTTCTTGTTGACATTAATTTTTAAAACGGACAATCTCCATTGATCAGTTTCAAAATGAACAATCTCCAACCTTTTGTGTCCAGTAGAGACTAAACTTGTCATTTTTCTCTGAATTTCCGTATTGACTTAACTATATTAATTATTAAATTCATCAGAGTTACGTTTTTCTCAATATTCTGCTTATTGGGTGCACTGGGATGGAGCTAGACGCGTCTTTATAAACAGCAATCGGGCAAGCGTTTTATCGTTTTTTTTAAAAAGAGCCTACAAGAACATTGTACGTTTTTGTACTAGACCCCTTAGTTATGAACTAAAATGGTAAAGTAAAAGTCAAAAGCGACTTAACAAGTTTATTTTATACTCAATAATACAGATTAGTTTAACTTTTTGGATTTGAGAGCCATTTATGTGATACAACACGGGCGACACATTTACATTAAAATGCATATATTAATTTCCAGTCTGCGGAATAGCAAATCAAAATAACATTAATATGACATCTATGCATGCACTTGGAATGTTACCCTACAGTGTCATTGAACATGTTTTTCTGTTGTGTAGTTTTATTAATTATTACGAGTGTTTACATGTTATAAATATTATATGATAATGATGATTTCAAATTGCGCCTTAGCCGTATTTAGTATTTACATAAATATTTTCACTATGTTCTAGGTTATTTTTGAATTTATTTCGCAATTCTCATTGTTTACCACTCATTAATTAAATCTTGATTACGTAACAAGACAGTTATTATCAGTATGCAATATGATTTTTTACGATATATCCTTGTTATTGATAAGTTGTTAGTATATTGGCCTGACGAGCCTCTTCATTTATATAATAACAATAACAACAACTACTGAATGCCCAAAAACAGTAATAATTACACAATAAAAAACAGGTTTATCGAAAATATTTTGTAAATTTAATAGAATAACAGAACTACTTTTATGTGTACAGTGTACTACAGGTTAATTATTGAGTATGAGTGTTTTTATATGTGGATTTGACTCATTTATGAGTAGAGTTCGGATATGTATGTGAATTTTTTTTAGAAATTTCTACACAATACACCACTACCTCCACAGCCTACACTTACAAGATGGGGGATTTGGCTGAATGCAGCATCGTATTACTACAGAAACCTTGCCGATATGAGTCGTACTACAATTGAATGCTAAAGGAGCCTTGCTATTGCAAATGTTCAAGAAGTTATTGTCGATCCCAGTGTCCAAAAATATTTAGAATGCATACACCCAATTTTTTTCACGAATCCCTCTCGCTATGGAACAACTTAAACATCGACCAAAAACAGGAGAAGTTACCATAATCCATGGGATGAATGTAGTGTTTGATATTCGACAATATATATATCAATTATCTGGAGATATCGCTTAATACGTAAACAAAATACCTGATGTGGCCAGCACATAACTTTCTTATACCAGTATATATTATCCTGATGTAAAAAAAAATCATTCTATTTAATTCTTGACTTACCTCAATTAAATTTTAATAGCGTACCTTGAAATGTTTCAATAAAAATTTTAAATAATTAATTATCAGCGTCATTCGATACTGTCAATAATATAATTCATGTCATATATTTTAATAATTTCTTCTTATTGACATTGACATTTTTGTAACTAAATTAGACATTTCAAATGTCAAACTGTTAAATTTATCCTAACCCCATTTTATGAGGTCAAGTGTATAAAAAATTTAAGTTTACATCAGCTTTATTTAAGTAATTGGAAAATATATTTTATTGGCTTGATATAGTAGTCATGATTTATAATCGTTCCTCAAGATTTTTTTTTTTTTGTAAAGGCAAATACAAAAAAGTTTGGAGCCCGTGGATCTCCTTTCAGCTGGCTAATTTTGACGATTTTATCATTGTCTTTGGCCTTTAGAACATGTGTACCAAATTTGAAGCTTTATCTCAAAAACTATGGCTGCTATCGCGATACTACAGACATGCAGACAGATTTTTTCCGTACAGCCGGTAGTACCGATGAGTTCATAAGAGAACGAAATATGCTATTGGAAAAGGGGATCATATCGCAATACGCGACATAGTTACCAATATTCTCTTCGTAAAATATTTGGTGACGTTACTTAATTGTATATGTCTGATGATTTCCTCATAGTCAAAGAACTCTAGTTTGCCATTTATGATATGTTAGATACACTACTATTAATAATTAGAAACAGTGAAAATAAGTTAGAATTTGACATATGCCAAAAGATACCAGCACTTTAAGATATATCCCGAAGGGCTCACACCATTGTGCTCAACAAAGAATGGCAAAATTCAAATTCATTGTTGGCATAAAGTTAGTTTTAATCATCTCCAAATGATGCCAACTTAGTTGGCGAAACACGCGTCGAGTGCAGTATATGTTTTTTGTGAAAAACCACGTAAGTGTTAGCTTCACATGTGCTGTTTGGGGTTGGGTTTTCTACTGTAATTATTCCATGTAGACCATGAAAACAAAATAATGGACCAATATTGGTCCAATGTTGTGAAAAATTGGCTCAATATTAAATGTGAACACATCGCTAGATTGACTCAATATTGATTGAACTATATTGGTATAATATTGAAAAATACATCGTGCATATATACAATATTGGATTAATATTGGTGCAATATCGTGGAAAGGTTCAAGGTTCAACAATATTGGGCTAATATTTATCCAATATTGTATATATACGATGTACTTTTATAATATCATAACAATATAGTTCAATTAATATTGAGCCAATTTAGCGATTTGTTCCCATTTAATATTGACTCAATATTTTCACAACATTGGACCAATATTGGTCCATTATTTTGTTTCCATTCCAAGTTCATAACTTGTGCAGAAATAAGAATATAACAAGATTTCTTTAGTGTTTGTGTTCTTCATTTTTCGATTGAAACAGTATTTTTATAACCGGCTCGGTGGAGTATTTGGCTAGAGCATGCGATAGCAAGTGTGACTAGATAATCTCTCTACGTAGCTGCTGGTTCGAATCCCGTCACCGGTACTGGCAATAACGGTGGAAAAGGTTGTGAATCCGCGTTTTTTCATAAGTGTAACCCTCGCCCGTGCAGCCTCGGTTTTGGAATCTGAGATTGTCTAATTTCTGTGGTGTTACAGTATTTAAAACTAATACATAGTAGAAAAGCCAATTTATTAAGGAACATTTTAAGATTACAATTAGATTTATTTAGTTATTTCCTTTAATGTACTAATGTCAGATTTTATTTCTCTCTGAAACTAAGGTAGATTATTTTTATTTAAACTTAAAAACTACTATTTTAATTATTGAATAGTTAAATGACATGGCGATATTGCTGTGTGAAACCATCTCAAAATAACTATCTATTTTTAAAATTAATTTGGCATTCGTACTTAACAGAATCGGAAGTTTATTGACGTTGGTTTGTATTAATAAAGTTTTGTAACATAAACGGTGCAAAAGTTTGCATTTTGCGTATTAAAATAATGTGCGTATCTTCTAAGGTGCGAACGTCATGCTCAATTTGTTCCTTATTTGTTGTAACTCAACATAACACTGGTCCCGCCAAAATATAACAAAAATGGTGTGCTTGCAGAAAGTTTTATTAACCATTTCCTTAAACATATAAGTAAATAGTAAATATAACAAATTTAAAAACATCATATGTATCCTAAGCATCCTTATTATCAAAAAATAATAATTATTAAACCCAGCGGATATTTGGAGTGACCAATTTTAATTTTTTTCATTTAGAATTTTAACAAAACAAGAATGATAAATATTATGTTTTCCCATTATATTATAAAACTTCTATTTAATTACTGTAATATTATAATTTATGTAATGGATGAACAAAATGAGACTAAGAACAAGATTTTTGGACCATTATATCGAGATAAAGTGAATTTTTTAGTAATCACTGTGAATATAAATATAAATTGTGACAGGTCGCTGGTCCACACCAAGAAGAATAAACTAACAAGGAGTGCTTAATCAGTCTTTAGCCAATCAAAACTTAAAGCGTCACGGTGACGCCAATTTAGAGGCCAAAAAAAAAACATAATATAGCGTGTCCCAAATTATTACACTAACAATTTTAAATAAAAAAAAATGATTATAGTGTAAGATTCCATAATAAAGGTCGTTAAAAAATTGTTGTTTGAGAATGTTAAAAACTTTATTAAAATCAGTGATATAAGAATATAAAAAATGAAATTATAAACTTGAAACACACAAAATCAACAAAATTGTTATGCAGATAAAGACAAGTGTGTTTCGTAATAAAATATATTTTAGGCTGGTAAAATTTTAGTTTTATTTTTGTTGGTATACAGACACTTTCAAGAAAATATATATGTATTATATCTAAAGCCCTATATCCGTGTATCTGCATAAATGTAATGTAAAATATACTGTTTCTAAAATTACTTGGCATAATTAATCCACATAAAAATAAAATAGGGTTATTTACCTGATTATTTAACGTTGAAAATCTAGACAAAAAAATTCGAGCGCACTATGTAAATTTGGAAGAAGTGTTTATTATTTTTAATTATTTACAAATAATAACAAAGTATACAAACAAAAATTCTCTCACATGGGTCATGAAAAATAAGAAAACTATTACAAAAGAAACTGCCAAGAGTAAGAGAAAGTCGAGAAAGATGCGACAAGTAAAATAGAATTAGCCCACAAATAATTTGGCATTTGTTGAGGCTACAAAATATATAAAATTGTTTAAATTATACAACAATATGACACAGGATAATTTATTATCTACTTTTGTGATTCTCATGGTATGTGTAATTACGACAGACCTATGTATATATGTTCCCACGATATAATTGAAAAAAATATATTTTACAAAATACCTATAAACATTTTAATATTTACATATGCAAAACAAATTTGCAAATATTACAAGAAGATTCAGGTACATTTTTTTATAATTATCTGTTATATTATATTTCCTTCATTAGTATCAACAATAATATTTTGTTCATTTTCATTTTGTTCTTGTAAGATTTTATTTACTTCAAAGCTCCTGCTTTTTCTTCTTCTACTTTCTCCAAGATCTTGCCGACAATAATGCTTCTATCTTCCCTTTGACACTCGCCTTATCATTCTCAAATAAAATACTGACAACAGCATTTCTTTCAGTATATTTATAATGCTTCAGCTATAAATAAATCAGTCATGTGTCATAAAACATTGACGACATTATTCACTTAAATATTAATTAATACAAAAGAATACACAATTGTAAATTTTTTTGTTTAGTTTTCAGATAACCTCAATAATTGCTTTTAAATAATGTTATAAAAAAATAGAAAAACTAATAGGTACGTATATCAATACTAAATAAATGGTGCAAACCTTTAATGATTAGGAAAAGTTAGACAAAATCTAATTACATGTTAGTTTCCTTCGTAAATCTTTAAAAATCGCACTTCTCAAAATGTACCAAACAGATTCGGCTTAAATTAGAGACGACATTATCTTCACAAAATAAAAGCCATTTCTTTTTCAGCTCCTCATTCTTTGGAAATCTGTGGTAAGATAATATTTATCGTTCCATCACTTGTATCAAGACAGTACTTTACACAGCATCTGGTAGGCATTGTACCCTAAAATAAAGTAGAAGAGGTTTAATTTAATATCCCTACATTTTTGATAATGTAGATTATTTTTAAATTGAAACGAAAATATTAAATTGATTCATCGTAATTTTCAGCTTGCTGTTTTTGGTCACGATTACATATTATTAAAAACCATTACTTCATGTTCATTTTAGCGGAAACAGAAAATATTTAAACTTATTTTTATTTATAAAAAATCCTTTGAGGCCTACTTACCTAATTTCCAACCAAAAAATTACCCTTATTATAATGTTGATGCGATAAAAAGCGCATGCACTAAAGTCTGTCTTATATGATACAGTTGTGTCACTTAAAACTGCTAAGGTATTTTCATTAAATGTAATAATAAAGTAATAAACATAATTAACATAAAATCAGTAAAATTGTAATTAATAAATATAGTTTAAAAAAACTAAAAAACACGCTTTTAAAGCACATCAAACTAAAAAGTGAAAAATAATTATTAATATAAACTGAAAACAATAATGAACGAAAACTACTAGTATTATTGTGAAAAAAGCGTGGGTTGCTCGATATACGAAAAATATGGCACAAAGCGCCCCACAATAATACTAGTATTTTTCGTTCATTATTGTTTTCAGTTTATATTAATAATTATTTTTCACTTTTTAGTTTGATGTGCTTTAAAAGCGTGTTTTTTAGTTTTTTTAAACTATATTTATTTTTCACTTTTTAGTTTGATGTGCTATGAAAGCGTGTTTTGTAGTTTTTTTTAAACTATATTTATATTGCTTATTGATGCTGATATTATAACATATTACGATCCAACAGATATTTCTGAAAAAAAATATATTTTTTTATTTCAGCCATGGGATTTGAACTCACGCCCGAGGAGTCCGTCGTTTCACGTCGACTAAAACTTGCCCGCTCGGCCAACGACCGAACTGTGAATCACGGAATATACTTACAATATTAAGCCTCTTGCTCTCACGCAGAGGATACGTGAGGAAAGAACTGGCGATCCTGATCAGGATAATGATATAAACTTATCAAATTATTGTATTGTTACCGGTTCTTCGTAAGTGTACAAAGTTTCAATTAAATCTGTCCGTTTAAAGTGGGTCAAAATCGAGTCCAAAGAGTCGGTTACAAACAAACAAGCAAACAAACAAACATACAAGTGAAGCTAATAAAAGCGTGTTAAAAACCACACAACCTGCCACTATGAATACCACGAAAATAAACGACCATTGTGTCTACACTGTCTACCGGTGACGTCAGTTTGATATTATCTGTCTCTTTCTAATTTACTTACATTGCTAAATGGGGATTAAACACTCCTTGTTAGTTTAATCTTCTTGGGTTCGCACAACACAATTTTATGACCATGTCTTTGCTAAACTTATTAATATACACGTCACAGGTACGCTTGTACATTTTTGTGGTGTAAATTTACAATTCTGGATTTTAAAAATATACACTGTCTTCAGCATAAATTAAAAACTAAGAGGAAATGGGAAATTTTTAATTAAGCAACTTAAAAGTGACAAAAAGCTAGGCGTGTTCACACAGCAGACATCACTGGCGTCAAACTAGCTAGATCATTGTCTAAATATATTTAAGGTTGCGTTTTCACCAGGCATCCAACATGTAAATCGCTCTTAAACTTTCCTATCGATGATAACCAAAATCAAAAATATATCGCAGAAAATTTTCATTATTGTCACATTTTCCAATGAACCAATTAAAAAAATGTATTATCGAGTGATGAGTAAGCCTCACTTTATGGTTTGAATTGTATATATGCTTGTTTAGAATCTTCTGGTTACAACTTCGACTCACACCCGCAGTTTGAGGGTTTTCTAACTCTATCTTTAAGTACGTGTTGTATATAATCCCGTGTTTATGGAATAATAAAAGTAAAGCAGGTATATTCAAGCAAGAATTTAAGAAACAAAGCATATACAAATCTTGTCGAAAAATATAAAGAAAAATTTCCAGCAGCCAATTCGGCTTTGACTTTTTATTTATAATTAACATACCCTCATTATTGATAATAACACTGGTGTTGGCAAATAGTCAGACATTTTCAAAAACGTGTTTCAAGCATCAGCAGCAGTTTACGAACTATCAAGAATCAATAATGTGGGGGCGAACTGAAACTGATGCAAGTTTCATGAAACCTAGAAGTCGATGAGTGCATCCTAACATGGAGTAATATACTTTTAAGTTTAATAATAATAATATAGTTTTTTCTTGATGAGTTCTCATGTCTATTACTTATCTTAGGAAATGCCCATTAACTGTGTTTACACCACTTTATTTATTAAACAAGTTTCATGCACTTCTACTGAAATCGTCACCTAATCTGTATTTGGCATGCGCGTGGGATGTGAATGTTTCCATAAAAAACAATATTACATCTATGGGAATTCAAATGAATCATTTGTACACAAGTGTCACCTATATATATGACAGGTTAGTAATGAATGCTACAGTATTACTAGCAAAAATAAATAATTCGTTCAACGTAAAGCGCCCACACTCAGACTCAATTTCATGATCAACTGAATATACATATGTATAGAGAAAATTTATTAAGAATTGGTATTTGTTTATCAACGAATATGCCCATGTGACAAGTCATGGCATATAATATGACGTGATATAAAATTTTTTCTCACACAATTATATTTTCACAACCTACTTAAATAATTAATAAAAATTTCAAATTGTCTCCTAAGTTTATATATTTTTTTTTATTATTTATTTTAGGGTGAAAAGGTAGATACAATGAAACGTAGACCACGTCCTAACTTCCAGCCAGATGTCAATCACAAAACAATAAATATGCCAATCAATCAATATTCATAGGTTAATAGGTTATGTCCATCTTCGCGCCATCGCCCACAGAAATAAAAATTGAAGTGTCGTCGAAGAAGAAAATCAAATCATTGTTTTAATATCAACATTGAAGACATATCAAAGTTGATAACAAGGTGGTTACCAGTATATCTATTCAATTTTAATATTGATGTAAATATTGTTTACAAAACAACTACCAGAATTACCACAAATTTTGCATATCCTTGGAAATTGTCTAACATGGTTAATTAAAGAGTAGAATAGCTTATAGAGCGATAGCAAAAGCTTATACAGAGAATAGGGAAGATTACATTACATGACAATTAATTCACCAAGCTGGTTTAAAATCCAAAGATTTGAGGTTTTATTTAGTAGCATCAGCGCTACAATTGTATTACTAATGGATCATATGGAAATGAAGTGTATGGAGCGATCTTTCATTCAACAGTGAAATTTTCTAGCCAGAAATATGCCAAAAAATGTTTATAGATGGTTGTAATAAAAACATCTGTTTTAAACAAATTATCGCTTAGAACCATTATGGGTCTCATGCGATGATTTACATATTTATATTTCTTATTGAATTTTTAAACATCTTTTGATAGGTAGTTTGAGTTAGAAGACAGTTTTGAATAGATTGATCTTAAGGTTCACACGTATATTGATGGGATTGTTCTTTTTACCGAGATTTTTCTGCATCACAGATTGCTGGAGTTTTACTGGGTGTTTACCCTACTTATACTATAATAGTCGCAATATTTTTGGATTCTCCCTGATTCACCGATTTTACTAGTATTCAATACAATTCTATCTTGAACCTCCGAGAAAAATGTTTCACATAACAGATCAAAGACAGTCAGATAAACATGCCATTTGGGATAAATTCATTTTCTTACGACGTTAAAACTTTATAGACGGATGAGAAAAACTTTACAGATAGATAAAGTTCAATGATTCAATAAGTCTACAGTTTCTTATATTTAATTTTTTAAATCATTATTAACGTCGTTTGTCTCACGTGGGTCTTTAGATAAAATTCACACATACCAAACATTGCTATTAAAAAACATATAATACGGTATGGTCGGAAAACTTTTCGTGTCAAAACACATATTATTGAATAATCAATCTAATAATCTTAAACTCTGAACCCGGCGTAAGAGGCAATTGTACTTACTTTGTAATTACGCAGCAGAAGTGAAAAAAAATATTTTCACCGCAATATTTCTCTTAGAAAGCAGATTGGAGAGGTTTGGAGAATAAAAGAAACTGATTTTATTAAAAGCTACAAATAACAGTTACACTAATTGAAAATAATAATTAAATCAAACGAAGATTAAGCAGGCACGTCGAAATTCTTCGACCTTTCGAAATGAGAAAGTACCAGGGACCGCTCTGGCGTTTACGCCGCCCCGGACAAAAAACAAATTGCCGTCCCTTTTAAAGTTATTTTTTCTTAATAGAAGATGGTTTTAATTTGCAATAAAAACGTATATTTAAAAAGAAACAAGTATTAAAACTTAACATTTGGTACAAAACGGTATAAATTAAAATAAAATAGAGTTGCAGTACCTATAGATACCTAGTTCTTATATTTTAAAAAATATTTACTTAGTTTTAAAACACACAGGGTGCAATTTTACAGCTATTACGACTTAGATTTTTTTTCTCACATACCTAAAATCTAAATAGAAAACAAAAGGTAGATCATAGAACCACAGTAATACATTGTTTGTTCGAGTTATAATCAGAAGAATTTTTTTTTTCACTTTTAATTCTGCAAATTTTTTTTTTACTTCTTTTAAGTTTATTTGATCAGCAATTTCATGTTCAATTGCTAAAATGGCCAAGCCGTTTAGTCGATATTGCGTAGTAGTTGAGCATAAAAAGGTTTTAATTAATTTTAATTTGGAAAAACTTCTTTCTCCACTTACTACTAATATTGGAATAGTCAGTAGTATTCTTAAGGCAATACTAAGATTTGGAGCAAAATTTAGCATTGTTATTATTTTAAGAACATCACTTGGACCCAAAAGTGCACAAACTGCAGAAATTTCCTCTACTAATTCTAGACTGTTAATGTCAACTGATTCACCATCAGACAAAATATTTTCCAAATCTTTGCAAATCTTTATCAGTGTCTCTTTAGGCATGGTTTTCAAATCATATATATTATATAGAGATTGAAAATGGTTACTAAGGTGATTCAGTTGTTCAAATCGACTATCTAGTGCGTTTAATGTATGATCAATAGGATAGAAGAAAAATTCTATTTTGTATTTTTCTTTGGGATCTTCGATTGATTCGTCCCTTGAAAAGTTGGCCTTATTTCTTCTTACGCGGTATCGCTACGTTATTGATTCAAAATTGGCTTCAATGCCTGGATCAAAGGAGTGTAGCATTAGATTTATTTGCATTTATGTTTACTTCATTAAATACATAACGCCCACTCAAAACATTTATGTTTGCATTTTATGTTTTAATATGGTGCTTATCCTAAACCAAGCATGGCTTTATAATACTCTTCAGATACTCTACAAGTAAAGATTTGAATAATTCATTAATTTGAAGGTTTTGTTAGTAGTTTTAAAAAGAGGCATGTAGGTCCTTCTCTAGGTGGGCCCCTAGTCTTATTCGGGTTTTACGGGCTCCTTTCAGACTGTTTACGTTAATAAGTAGTCTTAGAAACAAGCTTTGACGATATTTTATAGAGCATTTTAAAACTAAAATTGTTATTTGGGATATGTCAAGTCTGTCACTGTAACAGAGTCATATGGTTTTGATTTGTATGGAAACTTATCAGTATTGCCAACTATTGTACATACGACGCTCTTGGAGTAGACAGGACCTGCCTAACATATTGTTCCGCCACTGGACTGTGTAGACTGGTTAGAAGAGACTGGAATTGTACGAGAACGGCCGGGAATATTATGGAATGTTCTAGACCGTGTGAATAGATGTATAAATAAGACGCACGGTGAGCCGAGACTCAGTCTTAAGTTGAACGTGAACGAGTAAAGAAGAAACAAGAATGAGACTTATAAGTGTTCAAATGTGATTATAGTTAAGACAGTAATTAATCTATTGTTGCTAATTGTTAATTAGTAGATAAAGTAGTGAGTAAGTGTTACCTGGACTTTCAATCAACGAATCTACGAGTATAGGTGTTTGTGGGGATAGCAAACACGTAACAATATTATAATTGTACCAAATTTTTTTAACTCTGAGACTATTAACACCCGTATTATTAAACTATCATTTAAATAATTCTGTTCGCATAATATTGTATCTTAAAAGATTTTAAAGCAAATATTTGTTATATAACTTCAATAAATATTTCAACAGTTGCTAATTAATTTACGTATATAAAAGTATTGACGTGTGTAGACAGCTTCGGTCACCCATCTGAGAATTGTAATAATTTTGCAATAGTTTAGATTTTAATGGTTGTCATTGTGAATATATAAACAATATCATGCCATTATGCGGAATCACTTTTAAGTGTACAAGGTTAAATAAATGTTCCGCACCTGGCTAATTTCTACGAAAATATAGGTTCTGCAAAAAATTACCCTGGTATAAATTATTCTTGAATTAATTCCTATGAAATGTTCTGCCTCTTTGCTAGTTTTTTACTTAACAGGCCAGTCGGTAGAGACTTAAAAGATATGACGATTGCATTAATTGTAAAAATGTTTGTATACACGTACATTAGATTTTAGGGTTGTAACCAACATCAATTTTTTTCCTGACAAAAATGAGTGCAGCGTTCGCCGCCATTTTTTAAAATGGTGCCCGAATATCTCACTTAACGTAAGTGTGACGTTAAAAATGGTTATAACTAAATATATAGAGAAGAAAATTTCCTGTAAAAAAACGACTGATGTATTTTTCCCTGAAACTCAACGGTTAGCTGTCAAATACGTTAAGAAGCGGATAATTTGTTTTCTTGATTTGTCCGTTCTAAAGTACGCAACAAGTTCTGAAATATTATTTCAACATTAAGTAGTGCGTCCGACTTCGATATCTCAAGTTCTATGATAGCCAGAAACTTGATTACAAAACATAAGTAAACTAGACAAAAAAGTTTATAACCGGAAATTATTTTCGAATATACAGAGTGAGCCAAGACGATTCTACAGGGTCAAGTAGATTTTTTTTAAATGAAATGCCATGTATATCAGAACATTTTTTGAAACCCCTTTGTGGCCTCTTTTCACTCCTGTATTATTATTGACTTTCTCCCATGCGCTTGGATGTAATGATTTTTTTTGTTGAAATTATACCATTTACACGTGTATATTAAAAATATCACCACAATCACAACTATCGATTTTAAGAAAAAAATATGTTAGTACCAGTTATGAGACATCTGTGTGATGATACTCAACCATTTTCACTTCCCAAGAGTATACGGTGGCCAAAAACGGTTTTTAAATTTACAACTTTTTGAACTGAATTCTCTAAATTTTTTCAATTTTTATTGCTGAATTTTGCAGTTATTGTTCAATAAATCGAAAATGGTTACAAATAGCCATAGGGATGTACGTACAAAAAATGTTCGTCTCTCAATTCTACATCACATCGTTCTATTTGAAAAAAATTGAGAAAATTCAGTTCAAATAGTTGTAAATTTAAAAATTATTTTTGTCCACCCTGTATATTTTTAGGAATTGAAAATGGCTGAGTATCATCACACAGATGTCTCAGAACTGGTACTAACATATTTTGTCTTAAAATCAAGAATTGTGACTGTAGTGATTTTTTTCAATATACACGTGTAAAAGGCATAATTTCAACAAAAAAAAACCAAGTGGTTGGGAGAGAGTCAATAATAATACAAAAGTGGAAGGAGGCAACAAAGAGGTTTTAAAAAATGTTCTGATATACATGGCATTCCATTTAAAAAAATGCTAGTTGGCCCTGTAGAATCGTCTTGGCTTAACCTGTATATTTAAAAATAATTTCCGGTTATAGACTTGTTTGTCTAGTTTATTTTTGTTTTTAAATCAAGTTTCTAGCTATCATAGAACTCGACATATCGAGGTCGGACGCACTATTGCCCTACCCTGTATAAAATTACAACCATTACTGGTACGTATATATTTGTTTATGAATAAGAAATACTGCGAATGGGTTTAATAATTTAAATATTATTAACTGTTACAAATATTTATTATTACTCACATAACCGATACATAGACATATATATATATAGAATACAAAGACTTAAGTAATTCCACAGATATCGCAAATACCACAAAAACCTTATAACTTTTTATAATAACAGACGTATACAAAAAGGAACTCACAATGGTAACATATATAACAATTTAGTTTCATAAAATGACACTAAATAAAATATTTGTTTTTCTTATTAATAACAGAAAATACGTATCAGTATTGCCTATTATTTTATATTTTAAATCCATATGGTATTTAAGATGAATTATTTGTTTTTATTTATATTTCTCGTCAATAGAAACATTTTAACAGCAATTTAAAGTTTTATGTTGACAATCCTGGCGACGAAGGCGTGCTAATATCGTCTTAACGTCAATTTTCTGTTAAATATACATTTTCGGAGAAATTGGGCCAGCGCGAAATATTTGGTGAACCTTGGTTTTCTTTAACTCACAATGAGTCACGTTTATCCTCAAATCTTGCATCCTTCATTTAACACACTTCCTGACATAACCAATTGATGAAATTTTGCAGTTGCTAAGGTCGGATGATAATACAATATTCCACCGTTACTTTTGCAAATATCCCCACGTAGGGGCGCTGGGGGTGAAAACTGCAAAAGCATGATAATAATTTAATGTATAATAATAATTTAAAAGTGTGACTAAAAAGTAGAAAATAAAAAAAATAAGAAAATAAAATTTTTGGGGGCGCGGGGGTGAAAATTGAAAAATCTGCAAAAGTATGGTAATAATTTAATGAATGATAATAATTTAATTAAGGTAGGACTAAAAAGTAGAAAAAAAATTTAAAAAAAATTTGGGGGCGCGGGGGTAAAATTGGAAAATCTGCAAAAGTATAATAATAATTTAATGTATGACAATAATTTAATTAAAGTATGACTAAAAAGTAGAAAAAAAATAAAAAAAAATTTAAAAACTTGCTTTTCTGTCATACTAAAAAGTAAAAAATAATTTTGGCCAAAAAAAAAGCCAAAAAACAACCAAGAAAGCAAGGCGTGCGCACTTTGTACAATCTGCGTACAATCAAATAAAGTGCGCACGCCTTGCTTTTTTTTTTGGCTTTTTTTTTGTCAAAGAAATTATTTTTTACTTTTTAGTACGACTAAGAAAAGCAAGTTTTAAAATTTTTTATTAATAAATAATAAATGAATTATGCTTACATTGTCACATAACGTCAAAACTCAACTAAATGTATCATTCTGACTTCGTGGTCGAGCGCTAAGGATACTTGCCTATCACCAAACATCAAGTGGCAATGTAGAAACTCTTATGGACACCTTTGCTATAGAAAATATGTCTCAAACAGATTTTTTACACCCCAAAAAGTATACAAAGGTGAATTTACTCCGCCGCGATCCTCCCCAGACCCCAACAAGCAACTAGTTCTCCCAGCTCGCTAATCTTCGCGAAACTAGCGAAACTGCGGAGGCGGTGCAGGCGAAAGTTAGGAAAACCACAAGCAAACCGAAAACTAATACCGAAGCACCTCCAAAAAAGTGTGCCAAATAAACTAAACACACGGAATTCACACCAACGATAAGCTGCAATGACAAGCTGGGATGTCATGTAAAGTTCGCTGCGCAAAGCACATTACTTTACATATATGATAAAAAAAGAATGGGAAATACAGGGAAACGTTAAATAATAGCGACATCAAGTACCATTCCTATACGTCGAAATCAGATAAAAATCATGCCTTCGTGCTGAAAGGCCTCCAGGGTGAGCCAACCCTGGACGAATTTAAAAACGACCTAATTGACAACCATAATTTAAATATTCTCAACATCTTTAAAATGCGCACTAGACGAAACCCACTATACCTAATAGTCATAAAAAAAAGATACAAAAGATTCAAAACGACGTGAAATACGTCCTCTACACGAGAATGCAAAAAAGCTGCACATTCACCGCCAAAATGCGCAAATTGTCAGGGCACGCACACAGCGTGCAACCTAGAGTGCCCTGTATACATTTTTAGAAGCAACCTTATAAAGCAAAATATGGAGAATGACAACGAACAAGAAACTAGATATGTCGCTGCCCTCATGCCCCAAAATAACGTTTGGGAACAAAAAGAACGCAACGCCGAATAACAGGAGGAGAAACAACGCGAAGACGCGAGAGCCAAGAAGAGAAATGTAGAAAATTTACCAACTGACGTGACCCAGACGACGAAAACAATCTCCCAATGACCACAAACAGCTGACAATGACCTCGCTGACTTTAACACTCTTACGAACGAACTAAACGAGCCTAATAAGTTAATAAATCTAAAACAATAAAAGCCATTCAGGAACTAAATAAAATGCTACGGTCTGTTGCAGATTCAATGAAAGCCATAACAGTCCTCCAAGACTTCGCTGCTAACATTTTGCCACAGTACAGAATTCTCAATTAAATGCTTACTTTGGAACTGCAACGGTCTTATAAAAAAAAATCAACGAGTTACGTGACTTTTTGACGACGAACGACATGGACATTGCGCTTTTGCCAGAGACAAATCTTAAAACGCACCACAACATCAAAATTAAAAATTATTTCTTTTACAGATCCGACCGAATTGGGCAGAGAAGAGGAGGCGTGTCTATCTTAGTGAAGAAGGACGTCCCACATATTTCGTTCCCGCCCTCAGATACTAGTATTGAGAACTCGGAGATGGCGCTACATTGATTGCAGCTTATAACTCGCCAAGACAGAATTACAGAACAAAATTTGAACATCCTTTTTCAAAAACATAAAGTTATTTTAGCAGGGGACCTTAATGCCAAACATGTCGTCTGGAGAAACAGACGGTACCGTCGTGCAAGACTATGCACTTAGGGAGGGTATTGGCGTTGCATCGACCTATACTACTACCCATTATCCCCAAAACAATACCACACCAACTTACATAGACCTCGTCCTTAATAAAAATTACCAGCACAAAATCAACCCGGTGTCCAGGCAAGAACTCTGTTCAGATAACAATCCCGTAACTTTCAACCTTCTCGACGTCGACCGCAATAAATTATCTCGTACCTCATACAATTATAAAAGTGCAAATTGTCCTAGATTTAAACACCTATTAAATGAATATACGGTCATAAATTCTAATATTAACACCAATGAGCAATTGGACGAAGAAATTAAATTATTTACAAATAATATATGCAAGGCACGTAGTAAAACTACGAAACAAATAAAAGTCGGCCCAAAAATCGAAATTATACCACAAAATATCAAAAGTGTATTAAAATTTAAAAATAAAATTCGCCGCAACTGGCAGAGGCATAAACGCCGAATCGACATGAGAAGGCTGAAAGATTTACAGGAAACAGTAACCAACAAACTAACCAAACACCGAAATACACAATGGAATGAAAAGATGGAAACGGTGAAGGATAATTCTCTCTGGACCATGTCTAAAATGCTAAAGCTGGACAACCATCAGCTACCCGCATTAATCTCAAATAATATAATCACGTTAACGGACAGAGAGGAGGCCGACACCATGGCTGGCTACCTTTTACAAACCTACAATTCCGCACCAAACTAGACCGAGCACCATGTTAATATCGACGCTAAAATTACCGATATCCCTTCTTTTGTTCCCATCCCACCCCGTAAACTCGCTGAATTAATAACCACCCCCTCTACACTTAAAAATATAATTAAAACCTTACTCAATTTAAAAGCCTCAGGTCCCGATACAATCCCTAACCCCCTATATAAGAAAGTTCCTAGAAAAACCCTTGCCCAGGGTGTGTGTGCGTGTGGTGCGTGTGGTACGTGTGGTGCGTGTGCTGAGTGTGCTGCGTGTGGTGCGTGCGTGTGTGCGTGCGTGCGTGCGTGCGTGCGTGCGTGTGTGCGTGTGTGTGTGTGTGTGTTTTAATAATCCACCCTAGTTAAGTTAGTTATGTCTAGTTATTTAATTTGAATTTGAATTTGCTTTTCACCCTGAAGTCCCGGATTCGATCCTCGGTCGAAGAGAAGATTTTTTCTAAACTAGAAATTAGTCCTAGCATACTTGGATATTGGGTGTGTGTCCATTGTATCTAAATGTATAACCCATTCCCGCACTAGGTACTTTGGTACCTCACGGATACAAAGGGTTATATTACCTGTGGTGTTTAATTTAATTAATTTTAATTCCAAACAACGGAAATCATAATTTGACTATAGCCGTTTAATGTGTTTAATCCATTTTTAAAATAAATACGCTAATCACTTTTTTACGTTTCATCACTTCCTGTGGAATATAAATGTTTCATCCAACACTTCAATGACGTACCATTTTCGTCTGTTGTTATTATCATTATCATTATTTTCTTCATTATTGTTAGTAATTCATGACCCCAATTGATCTCAGAAACGACTGATGAAATTTTAGTCAAATTTGCACCCTATTTCTGATATATCAAGAATAAAAATGCCACAAAATGATATTTATATAAGATGTTTTATAAAAAGTTCAAAATAGTGTAAAGAAATTTCACTAAATTTTGTACATTATATTGACATTTTAGAGAAATAAAATATGTAATTGCAATTTTGCAGTGAACTTCATCAACGGTAGATAGTCAACTGTCGAGTCGCCACATATATAACAATCAGAAGTGGCTAAATGAAGAACTGATGTTTTTAATTTTCCATTTATTATTACTGAGAAATAAAATGAATTTTTTTCTGTAGATTCCTTTTTTTACTTTTTTATCGTTTACTGAATCTGCATATTCAAGACCACCATTCAAGATTAATTTTAACTTGGGTGCATTCGATAGGAGGAGTGTGACGTCACACGTGGCCACGCGAATTCCTAACGTGATTTGTGATTTCGATACTATGCTAATTGAACCCACGTGAGGGTCTACACTGCGGCTCTGGGTGTCCGCACGTCCCCTTTTCTTATTGTGACTCCGGAGTTGCTCAATGGTAGTTGAACCCATGCGAGAGCTAAATTCTGGTGGAGTTTCAATATTTAATAATAACGATTTCCTTTTCGGTCACCACCCCGGACCAGCCGCAGATGGTAACAACGACAGGCCATAATTTAATATTGTCCTTTTTTTTTTAACTAACTGCGGAATTTACCGTAATACTCTGCTCTCGCCACATGTAACCTGACTATAACTGCATAGTAGTTTAGTGTACTATATAGGTATTAATTGTTTTGCTTTTGCTTCCTATCCTATTAGTAATTGTGCTATGCTTGGTTACCGTCTTACCATTTTTTATTGCTTACCGCTTTCCCGCTGGCTGCTTGCTGACCGCTTTTACTGCTTATCGTTTTTCGATGGCTGCTTTCTGATCGATTTTACTGCTGTGTCACTGCTAGTACTTCTTGTGTGACTTAACCATAGTAATTTTGTAATTAGCTGTAATATAACCTATAAATCTGTAAATAGTTAAATACCTAATGTAGAATAGTGGACGACTGGTCTTTTATTTCTTTAACTGTATTGCCAGAGTTCGAATTTGTCGACCCCTGGAATTACCGTTTCTTCACTGTAGTTGTCCGGCCTCTATTGTGTTGACAATATATGTAATTACAATCTTTTTTAAAATAATATTTTCATGTTTACAAGTCGCCTGAGGAGTTTCGAAAGAATGTTATATAGCGGCGGTTTTATATTTTGTATCGTAACTGGAGGGAATCATTTCTTAAATGTAAACATTTTTCTTTTTGGTGTCAATATTTTTTTACTAATAATATTTTTTTTACTTTTAATATTACGAATACTAATATTTAATCCAATGCAATTTTGTTTCCAAATTGAGTAGTTGTTTTAATAGTTTCAACGATAAAATGTATTTGAAGTGTGAAGTGTCCTGTTTGATTTATTATCTACCTCAAATTTTTATACTAGCGCATTCAGATAAGAATAACAATATAAAATGTAAGAAACTATATATATATAGGTATGTGCTGTTATCATATTAAGTTTGAAAGGATAATCATGTAACACCCATTTATTGTTTTTTCTAGAAATGCATAAATAAGTACGAAGCAAATAAAATGTCAGATTTTTAAAATTCATGTCTTCTAGCAATGCTGATATGACTGACAAACAGAATAATTTTTTGCTAACATATTTTTGATATACCTGCAGTTTAAAACTTTTTTTGGCCACATGAGAATATGGTGACGTAATCAATACATTTTTTAAACAGTGACCTATTATTCTCAACAGAGATAAATAAAGATTTTCATTACGAATGATTTTAGATTTCCGCTTTTGATTCTTTAGTTTTTGGACTGTATCTACTTTTTCATGTGTAATTAAGAAATGAAAGATTAATTCCTGCGAAATGTTAAACCACTTTAAGTTGCCCATGCAATTTATTTATTATGACAACAATAAATTAGTGCAAACAATTTTGAAATGATACCCCAATGATTCATACCATCTCTAAAGCCCCTTAACGAGTTCTGAAATGCCAGTGGTGATATTAGCTCTGCATTACTTCCAAAATTCTTTCCCTGGAGCCTTTATTATCGCTGGATTTGTTATTGTAGACTGACAATCCACTCATTAGGGAAGTATCAACAAGATATTATCGCACGATAACTCCGTAGTGGGTAAGAACTCTATCTTGCTTGAAACCAAACATTTTTTTTTGAACTTTACCATTTTGCCCTGGTTGTAAAGCAAGAACTGGTATCACGTATCATTAAGGTAGATTTCTGCAGTCATGTCTTGTCCCAAAATAAATGAACCATGATATTGTGCCCAATTAGTCTTACACAAATGTTGATTTTTTTTGTGTTGTTGTGTATGGGTCTCTTGCATCCAGTGCAATTATTCCACGACCGATGCCTACAAATCGTTCCTATTAAGAAGATTATCAGAAAATAAGATTTAATTCGGAAACTAATCAACAGCTTCATCAGCATCATTTTCACATAATTCCAGATCTAATGGAATTTTGTAAAGATGCATTTTTTTACTGCAAGAATCTACCTACTGATCGATATTCTGTCGAAGTCGTGAGCAATATCTCTCTCTAGTGGACTTCATTAGGATTTATTCTAATGTCATCGATATATCCAGAGTCCTGTCCCTTTTTAAACCGCTCGTGGTCTACCGGCCTGTACTTCTTGTCGTTCTCCGTATTCTTGTATTTTTCATCAATAAGTTTGCTAAGTTCTTTTTGGGGTACAACGCGTTGAATGAAGCACAAATGGTGGGTTATATTCTCTTTCTATCATCATAGATCAACATTTCGATTGGTTACTTTCGACTTAGTTTTCCCATTTTTCGAAAAATTTAAATGAACATCTAGAAGCAGTAATAGTTACACTTCATAGTAAAAAAAATTATAAACTGTAAGTTAAGAAGAACCAATCTTGTTATTTTTTTTGGTTACCGGAATCCATAAAAAGAAATTGAAATGAAGAACTTAGAACTTGAGTGAAGAAAGCAATAAAAAGTGTCCGATATAAAAAATGGGAGGACACAACATAATATTTAAGTAAATATAACTTAAATTTTTAACTGACTCGACTTAAAAAAAATGATGTACTCACCTCGAATTGTATATTTGTTTGTGAATTGTGTTTTTGTCTGAAGAAATCTTTTGTGTATTGTTCAGCATATTTTCACTCAGGTTTTAGACCATTAAAATCACTAATTTTTCTCACATCTATTTGATCAAAAGGAAAATTTTAACTCACTTTCAGCATAATTAGAAAGTTAAAATTTGGCATAGAAAAAGGGAAATTTTAAACTCAAACAAATTTTGATTACTTATTTTCTTCCACACAGAGAAAAATTTATCTCAATATATATTACCTTCTTAACAAAAAGAAAGCATCAATTACCAGTAGAGGTAGATAGTTTTAGCCCACTTATAGAACATTACTCCTAAGGCTACGGTAAAAATTTAAAACCTGCAAAATTTTGCCTGAGGAGAAGCTTCAACCGTGCCTAGGAATTACTGACAAGGAGGTTAATTCCGTGTTCCGCCAAGAGACAGTTGTGGGTTATCGTCCCGCCACTTCCAGGAGGTAACAGTAAGTGGAAGTTTGGACAAGGCAGTCGACTTGGTTATTGTTGGGACTCCGTTATCGTATTACTAATTTGTTATTTCACTCCTAAGTCTAGTATTATTATAATTTCTTCCTAACAGATCACGTCCTGTATGCCTGTGTTGTGTTTGAAGTCATGCCGACGACCTTGTGTTGTTCGATTCTCAAGGTAGCGCTGTATTAACATATTACCTTCTGTTGTTCGATTCCTTAAGGTACAATTGACGCAAGATAAAGGTTTCCAATCTAAAATTTTAAACATTTTTTTCGCATCGGAAGTACGTTACAATATATGTTCGTAATCAGCATGAAAGTATATATCAGACTGTAAAAATATACAGGGTGTTCAATTTACAAAAAACTATATTTTTGGTGTTCCATGTATACTTCAGATCTTATTTAAAGTAACAGAAATAATTACATGTTTCAGAATTTTGATAATTGAGATAGATAGGTTAAAAATACATATATTTTTGGGCGTAGCCATTTATACTGATCAACCCTGTACAGAGTTCAGACACATATTTTACTCTTCTTCCTAAGATTCAGACACATAAAGACTATTGCAGTATTTGGATATTTTAGACAACTACAATACTCCCCAATAGAATATACTTTTTTGGGCAAAAGTAAAGATCAAAGTTTGAAATCTTCTCGAAAATGACAGATATTGATTGATTATGATTACTTACCATATCTGATGTTTTTGTCCCTCTGATTGCTGTCTGCCTCCTGCAACAAAAATACATACTTAAACCATGTTTAATAATCTGAACACGTTTGTGAAAAACATACGTTTTTATCAACCAACAAATAACTATTAAGCAATATTTATGTTTTTATTTACACAGATAACATTTTTAAAGCGCAAATATGAAATTTTTTCCTGTGTTTCATCATAAAAATATTTTGAGTAACAAACTGATCTAAATGCACCCAGATAAAACGTATAGTTTTTAACATCAGCGATACAATAAAAATATTAGTCATTTCGTATATATAAATAAGTGGATTATTCAACAATTAAAGTGTCCGTTATCTTAACTGAACTAACAGAAAAGTTACATAGAAACACAAATCGATTGGTAACTAAGATACCTGAGGATAATATCTAATGAATTATTAAATTGGTCGCATGTATGGAAAAAGAAACATTTGGTAGCGAACTTTTTCGCAAACAAAACAAAGCCAGGATTCGTATATATTTTTTATTCTCTTTCTTTTGTGATGAGCAATTATCGAACTTTGTTTATATGCATATTGTATGTTACTAAATTTCAGACTGGTTTGATCAAGTCTTTCTTTAAAATTTCTTTTTGCATAATTCACTTTTATGTTTCTAAATATGTGACACTTTCTGAAAAGTTACTTGATACCTCTGAAAGTGGTAGACAATGGGTCTGATGAGTAAATGGTAGCAAATGCTTTTACATATTTTTCAAGCAAAACCTTTGATCTATATGATTAATATTTTCAGAGCATTTGCTTCATACTTAAAGTAAAAGCATTTGCCTTGCTAGAAGCAAAAGCTTCAAGAAATATGAATAAAACTAATTATATGAATAAAACTGCGTGTTTACTATCTATCTTAGTATTTGCTTCAATAAATGTGAAGGTACCTCAGTAGTAGTAGAGTTCGCTTTGGTAAAACAACACTGTGCGAATTATGGTATTTTTAAATCAATATAGAAAATCGAGCTATACACCATCAGACGTAGCACCCTTTTCAGAATGGATTAAAAAAAGAGGGGGGTCAATTTTCTTTTAAAAAAATTACAGACCAATAAACGAAGAGATGTCGAAATCCCATGAAACCCAAATCTTCCATCACCTACGCCCCTTTAGTAGAATCTCGATAAAAAATTAAGATTTCATTGGAAAACAATTTTTTTTTCAAAATTAAAATCTTGTTGACAAAAAAACATCTTGTTAAAAAAATGAAATTTTTTCAATTCGAAAAAAAATTTTTGTTGGTTAAATGAAGATTCGTTAAAAAAAATATTTTTTTTCGGAATTCTATAAAAATAAACATGTGCCAAGATTCAAAATAAACATTTAGGCATTAATAAACATTGAAAATAGAGCGATACACCATCAGAAGCAGCAAACTTTTTACAATGGGTTAAAAAAAAAGAGGTAACTAGGTCAATTTTCTTTTAAAAAAGTTGCAGACCAATAAATGAAGAGATGTCGAAATCTCATGATATCCAAATCTTCCATCACCTACATCCCTTTGGTAAAATGTCGAAAAAAATTTCTTTGAAATTTTTTTTTAAATTCTCGACCCTCTTAAACCGACATTTCCACTATTACTAGCTAGCAAAGACTAACTGAGTGTACTGGCAAAACAATTACGCGGGTGGTGCTGGAGACGTTAGAAAAATTTTATCTGTCAACAATTCAAGTGTTCATGTTTGTGACCGATGGTGCCGCGACAATGCGTTTGGTAGGCCGTTCTCTTCTAGAACACGGTTGTACATGTTACGTGTAAAGTGCATGTTTTACATCTTGTGGCAGAAACTATTCGAAAAGGTTTTCCAGAGGTACATGCATTAATAGCAAGTACAAAAAAACTGTTCCTTAAATCTCCGAAACGTCTTCGTGCATTTCACAGCAAGTGTCCCGGTATTCCCGAACCACCACAGCTGATTCTTACACACTGGGGAACATGGTCGCAGGCAGCTTTTTATTATGCTGAATATTTATAACAAATAAAAACTTTGATACTACAATTCAATCCTGACGAAGCTGCAGCTATTAAGGAGAGTTAGACAAAATTCGAAGATATTTCCGTTGAAACACCTTTAAGAACTATTCACAAGAACTATAAAAGACTACATGACGCCATACAAAACTTACAAAACAGTGCGTTGTCGTTAACTGAGTCACTGCAAATAGTAGTGGACGAAGTAAATCAACTGCTACACTCTATAGGTGACGCAAAAAATGAGCCCGTTAGAAAAAAGTTCGCACGGTTAAAGCAAGAGACTGGTTTTACCAGATTGAGACAAATTTGTGGTGGTACTGATGGCGCAACCCCGTTATGTACGTTCAAAGACTATTTTAAGTGTATCTGTATTACATCAATAGATGTCGAATGGTCGTTCTTTAAATATAAGCATATTTTTTCATCACAGTGAACATCACTCACGGAGACAACCATAGAAACATACCTAATACCGCAAAGTTTTTACTGATCTTCTCCAGTTTGTAATAACCAAGCTCGTTCATTAAGCTAGTTAAGAGGGTAAGTTGTGCTTACATGGTTATAAATTGTAACAGGTTTATTGCTTTTTTACTAGTTAATTGAGTACAGGTTCTAGTCTAATAGATATTATTCTGGTGAGCGACGTTGAACTGGTAAGCTCTGTGGGGACTTATGACTTGCATGGTATAACCGACCACTGTCTGATTTTTGGTCAACTAAATTTTCCGTCTAATGAACATATTGCTAAATTTCTCACACGTAGAGATTTTAATTCCTTTGATTATAATGAATTCATGCTTTCTTTACGAAACACTGACTGGGATCAAATTTATTATTTTACAGATGTAAACGAAAAGGTGGCATATTTTACAAAGTCCTTAATAACATTATTTGACATACATGCTCCTTTTAGGACAATTCGGGTTACCAAACCTAAAGCGCCTTGGTAGACGTACCCTCTTAGAATGATGATGAAAGAACGAGATAAATGTCTCTGCAAGTACAAAAGATCTGAGCTACCAGGAGACTGGCAGGCTTACAAAAATTTGCGGAACTTCACCACCACTTGCATAAGGGCAGAAAAAAGAGCACACATAGAATACGTAAATAAGAATAATAATAGCAAAGAATTATGGAATACTTTACAAACTCTCAATATTGCACAGAAAAGACGTGGCTTTGATATCCCTAAACATCTACAAAAAGCAAATGATTTAAATGAACATTTTTTGAATATAAATACACTTTCTGTTAATGATGATATAATTCTTTTTATGATAATAATTTACATACAAATATTATTGGTAAACCAAAATTTAAATTTACAACCATAACGGATGAGGACATTGAAAAAATACTTAACTCTATAAAGTTAAATGCAGTAGGTGCAGATGGTATCTCCTTACATATGCTCAAACTGTGCATACCTTTTTAAACTCCTTACTTGCGAAACATAACAAATTTTTCTCTTACCAGTGGTGTTTTTCCGCAAATTTGGAAAGAGGTTGTTGTACACCCTGTAGCAAAAATAAAAAATCCTATATCTTTCAACGATCTAAGGCCAATTAGTGTCTTACCCTTCCCTCTAAAATACTCGAAAAAGCTATTTCCTATCAAATAAGAGAGTACACCGACCAATGTGATCTAATTCCCGTGTCGCAATCCGGATTTAGACAACATCACAGTACAACTACCGCTTTAACAAAAGTCACCAGTGATATTTTTTCAGCTTGGGACAAATCTGAATTGACTGTTCTCGTAATGATTGACTACAGCAAAGCATTCAACACCTTAAATTATAAGCTACTGTGTAGTAAATTCTTATATTTTGGTTTTGATTCGGAGACAGTGAACTTTTTTAAATACATACTTAAGTAATCGATCCCAAAAAGTATCCCTTGAAGGTAAACACCATGCATATGCAGATGACTTCCAAATCTACAAACACATAAGTGCTCATGATGTAATTCCGTCAATTAATATAATAAATGATGAGCTGCAACAACTTATTTCATTGTCTCAAGATCACTGTCTGAAAGTAAACCCAAATAAGAGTTATGTGATGGTATTTGGTCCGAAAAAATTAAAAATCACACATCTCAATGATATCGACATCAAAATAAATGGTTCACGCCGGCCAATAGTTAGTACTTATAAAAACTTGGGTCTGCTTTTAGACGAGGATCTTCGGTTCAAAGAATATGTCGCTACGGTAATACGAAAGGCCTATTGTAGTTTAAGATGTTTGTATGCTAATCGTTTCTTGTTGAACACTAGTTTACGGAGGATGCTATGTGATAGTTTGGTACTATCATTATTTAATTACTGTGATGTTGTCTACACGCCGTGTTTAGATCAAATTACTTCCATGCGAATTCAGAAACTTCAGAATGCATGTGTTAGATTCATATTTGGTCTGAAGAGGAGTGACCATGTGTCTTGTAAAATTAGACAGTTAAACTGGCTGAAAATGAAGGAAAGGGCCAGGTTGCATCTTGCAAGTCTTGTCCATTCTGTAATACACAACCGATGTCCTATATATCTCTTTGACTTACTAATATCAAATTTCTCAGTACATAGTCGTGATACTAGATTTAATTATAGACATAGAATACCTGCACATAGAACCTCAATTTATCAAAGATCATTTAGGTATGCTGCTGCGTCAATATACAACCATACCCCTGAAAAAATAAAGAATCTATCTAAATGTACTTTTAAGTTTCGCTTTAAAAAAATGCTGCTTCAAACGCCCACCTTATAATGCCAAATCTTAATCTTTATATGTATTTATGTTTTTTTATATCGTCTTTCATTTTGAACAAGTGTTAGTACCAGTATTGAAATAGGTAAGGAAAGTGGTATTCAAATGATGATTCTGGTGTTCAGTTATTTTTATATATAATCAATTAATTGCATGTGTTTTTCTACTTTTTTTTTTCTCAATGTAGTATGTACAGTTTAGTGGTAGAACAGCTTTAGCTGAACTACGCTGTAAATAAAGGCGATTTTTTTTTTTTTTTTTTTCGGTTTCCCGATGCCGGTCAGTCCTCCCGTGGCCTCCGACGCCTCACGGGAGTCGCGCCGGCGGATCAACTACAGCCACTCCCCACATCCCGCAGGGTTAGTGACTGTAGATACCAGAATCGTGTGCCCTAAGCAGACGAAGAGAACCCAGAATGACCGCTTTCTGCATTTGACCTGCCAGCCACTCGGCTGGTTTTTGGCAGGCCGGTATGATCTTCAGTTCCGAGAGCAGCGTAGGCTTTATCCCTCCGAGTACACCGATTATAAGGACGACCATCTTTACCGAGTAGCCTGGGTACAGCACTTGGAGCTCGTACCGGAGATCTCGATATTTAGTCCGTTTCTCCTCCTCCTTCAAGGTGATGTCAGGCTTGTTGGCTTGGATTAGCCTGACAGTCGGGAACGAGTAGTTCCAGTAAATCCGGCATTTCTCGTTCTCGACAACGGACTCAATATCTCCGGGGACGTAAGGCAGCACTGGTGTCTGGTCTACCCCGTACGAGTGCCTTAGATGGTAGTATAGCACTCGTAAGGCCGCGTTGTCGGTGGATGTAGGCCGAAATCGCATATATGGGGCATGCAGAAAGTAAATGCATGAGCGATTCCGGCGCCTGATGGCAGGTCCTGCAGTTGATATCAGGAACCTCTACACGCCACACGCGGCTACGGTAGACCAAGGTGTTGATAACACCATCTTGGCAGGCCATAATGAATCCCTCGGTCTCCGACTTAAGCCCTGCTGACCTTAGAAAGGCGAAGGTCAGCCTGGTCGATAAACCCAGTGTTTCGATGTTCTTATAGAAGACACCATGCTGGGGTTTATCGACGTGCTGCCGAAACAGATTTTCCTGTTCGGCAGCTCTAATTCGGGCTTTCAGCCGATTTGGCTGAAGTTCGATGACTGACTCAATATCAGCACCTCGCCGGCCTCCTCGCCTGATGTCAAATGCGAGACCGAGTTCATCTGCGGCTCTTTTTGCTGCCTTGAACAATCCTGCTCCCGCTCCTACAGTTTCGTGATGTTTTACGAACCGCAAGAGGGGATCTGAGCTCCTGAGGATGTTACATGCCATACTCAGAGCTACTCTGCCATGCGTACACTCCAGACTCAAGAGTCCTCGGCCCCCCCGTTGACGTGGGAGGTACACACGAGGAACGGACGATCTAGGATGAATACTTCTGTGAATATTCATCATCTTGCGGGTATCCCTGTCTAATTGACGCAGCTCATCTACCCTCCACTTTACTACTCCGAAGGAGTAGAGCAGAATCGGAACGGCAAGCATATTAGTTGCAGTCACCTTGTTCTTCCCCGAAAGTTCGGAAGACCAAATCTTTCGGAGGCGGTGTCTGTACTTGCCGCGGAGAGAATCTTTTATTTGTGATACATCCTGAATGTGCCTTTGTTGCACACCCAGATATGTATAGGTCTCTCCGGCATCCAGATGTCTTAGGATGCTTCCGTCTGCGAGCTGCGCATCTTCAGGAAATTCCCCGCATCGTCCTCTCTTGAGGTGGACGACTGCACATTTGTCCAACCCAAACTCCATACCAATTGCCCGCGTATATTCTTCGACCACCCTAAGAGCGTTTTGTAGTTCGCGCTCTCCGGAGGCATAAAGTTTAAGGTCATCCATATAAAATAGATGGGTGACCTTATGCCTCCGGTTGCTGGGTGGCCCACATTGATATCCGCGGGTTTGGCGGAGCCCAACAGACACCGGCAGCAGTGAGATGCAGAAGAGGAGAGGACTCAGGGAGTCACCCTGGAAAACTCCTCTCCTAAATGCCACCTGCTCTGTCGTGACCCGCTGTGCACCTGATGTTATGGTGAAGCGGATCTTCCAGAGCGGCAGCAGCTGTTCTATGCATCTCACTAGTGGTGCTGGTACCGCAAGACATTCGAGCAAGTACAACAATAGCTCATGTGATGTTGTATCAAATGCCTTGCGGTAATCAATCCAGGCCATCGATAGATTCCGCTTGTATTGCACAGAATCCTGTGTAATACAGCGGTCTATCAGCAGGCTGTCCTTGCAACCTGCCATGCCCTTCTTGGCACCACGCTGTTCGTGTATCTGCTGGAAGACCGGATCAACGGACCTCAGTGTCCTAGCATACAAGATACGTGTAAATATCTTGTAGCAGGAGTTGAGGCAAGTGATCGGCCTATAATTCCTCGGGTCGGACAGATCCCCCTTTTTGGGGATAAGCACAGTACGTCCCTCGACGAACCAGTCCGGAATCTGCTGCCCCTCGTTCAACCATGAGTTGAAAACTCGCGCCAGACGGCGGTGAGTGAAAGGAAATTTCTTCCACCACCAGTTGTTAATGCCGTCTGGGCCCGGGGCAGCGAAGTTCTTGGTACCAACAAATGCTTGTTGGACTTCCTCCGTACTGATTGCCGGGCACACTTCTTCTGGCTCTTCAAGATGTCTGTGACACAGAGCCTCGAAGTGTGCAATTGATGGAGTGTCGCTATTGAATGGACGCGTCGTTTCGTAGTTTCCCTTCCAGAAGGTTTCGACATCTTCTACAGTCGGCGGATTCTCGACAACACGCTGTGGCTCTTGAAAGAGGCGAGAAGGATTCGTACGGAACAAATTATTTTGTTCCATACTCCTCACCCGCCTCTTCAATGTTTTCTTTATCGCCATGAGCGCTCGGATCCTATCTAGACAGTGCTGCTTGATGGTAAGCATCACTGTCAGATTTAGAGTATGGTGTTGACGTCTTAGTCCGGCTGCTATGCGCCGGACTCTGGGAGTAAAAACTCTACCAGTCGTCTTATATTCCACCACACTCTGGATCCGAGAAGCGTGTTGTCTGGCCGACTGTATTTTGCCCTCGATTTTTTGTACACGCCGCTTGGCTTTCTCGACCCCGTGATTGGTTGTCGTCTCACGGGGGACGAGTTGCTTCGCGGCGTTGTACACGGCACAGTTGATTTGCCAGATGTCTGCATCTTCCGGAATTTCCTCATCGATGACGGCGTCCATTCTAGCCAGGTCTTGTGGCTTTAGGTTAGCCTTGGTGTTAAGGCTAACCCTTGTCCTTAAGTCTATATCGGTGAGCTCTAATGGATGATCCCCATCAGCTGGTAATTGCCGCGGTGGAACTGCGGCTGACGGTTCTTCCAGCTGACGGGGCGCCCTTACGTAACCTGTCCTGAGCAAGAAGGATACGAAGTGCATGCAATCGCGCCATGTATCCCCTTCGCTCAGGTTCGCTACTCTCGCGGCAGGTCAGCAAGTCATCCTTTAGTTCCCTCGTCCACTTAAAGCGTCCATGTACAATTGCGGTATCGTTATCGTTTGGACCGTCCGGTAAGGCCCCTCCCATCTGTCCTTGACCTCCATCCGACTGAGGTCGATTGTGAGGGGCCCTTCTTAGGTTGTAAGGAACCCATAGCAGTAAGAGTACCAGGGTGGTTAGCCCTGGTACTCCCGGCCGGCATTTGTCAGGCAGAGTTACCTCTGCCTGTCCAGGGTGCACCAACGTGGAGGTTGCCGGTCCTTAGCACCCCCAAGGCGATTTATTATTATTATTATTATTATTATTATTATTTCTTTTATTACTTACGCTTATTATGATGCATACGCCTATTCCACGCCACACATTTCTACCAACTCTAGACATCAGACATCTTCAAGTGAGACCTACCATTCAAGTTTCACTTCAATACCTCTAATCGTTTTCAAGATTTTATAAAAGTAAGAAATTTGCAGTGGAGATTTCACACCCTGTATCTCGAAAACGATGCATATTAGGACACATGTTTATATGGCATTTTTTTGCTTATTTTGACACGTAGTATTCTCTCGTAATTTGTGTCGTGTCGTTCTCCTGTACCCTGCATTTCTATCGTATTTTTGTTGTTTTAGCAGACGCAAATAACGCTTTCGTTGTTGATATTCATTATGATACGGATCTTTCATTATGATACAAGCAGAGCTGTCAATACTTGAAATTATACTTGAAGTATTTATTAGTGCCTAATTGAAGTAGATATAGTGAGTGATAACTGTATCCCTTTGGTGGTCAGTGCTACTACCTGTCAGACATCATTGTGTAGTGACTGATAGCGACCTGCAAAGCAGGTACCAAGAGCCTCGACCTCTGACCCTGGTGGGCTAAACTGTATACTGAATAAGATTTGCACGAAACAACTACTCAGCGGACAAAAGTCCCGACCTACATTGAATTAAACCTGCAAACCATGTTTGTTAGCTAAGATCATTTGTCAGTTCCTCACTAGACATGGACCGGTTTCGAACTTTTTTATGTTCTCGTCAGTATGCAATAAGTAATGGAAAAGACAAATAATAATAGCAAACCAGTCTAGCCTAAAGCAGACTAAGTAAAACAGATATAGTGAGTGATAAGTGTATCCCTCTGGTGGTCAGTGCTACTACCTGTAAGACATCACTGTGTCTTAGTGACTGATAGTGACGTGCAAAGCAGGTACCAAGAGCCTCGACCTCTATATACGGAATAAGATTTGCAGGAAACAACTACTCAGCGGACAAAATCCCCGACCTGCATTGAATTAAACCTACAAATCTTGGTTGGTAGCTAAGATCATTTGTCAATTCCTTTCTAGACTTAGACCGGTTTCGAACTTTTTATGTTCTCGTCAGTATGCCATAAGTAACGAAAAAGACAAAGATAAGTATAGTAAGAAGTACTTTACTTTAGGTACTTATTTGAGTAGATATTTGTACTTGTATTTCAATTATTCACATAAAAAAAACTTGAATTTTTACTTGATTTTGTCAAGTAAGTTACTTTAAGTATTTTTAACAATACTTGAAGTATTACATCATAATTCAAGTAATAAATTGTTCCTGAAGTATTCTTGGGCTACTTCAAGTAAATACTTGTGTGATACTTGCACTCTAAAACAATTACTTGAAGTAAAATTCCTTTTTCAATTATATTGTTGTCAAAACTCACATAAACAAGACCATACAAGAAATGCCTCGGACTTACTAGAGTTTATTTCATTTAGTTCGATACTGCAACGCCTCGAGGTAAGGTGCTTTTAGAAAGGTATTTCGAAAATTGCATCTTGTGTATAGTCACAGACTTACTCTGTGGTATAGTGTACAATTAGTAGCATGGTGCATTCAGTGATTAGTGATTTACAAAATTAGAAAGGTATAGCATATACTATAACTACGTCAAATATCACTGGGTAAATTAAGGTATATTTGCACGTAAATCAGTAAACCATCTATATCAAATAATATTACTTTCACATCACATTACGTGAGTGGAAGCATTGTATCGGCAGAGGACAGGTTCACTGATAGCAACCGGTGTAATTTTTTTTGGAAATAGAACGGCTATAGAACTGCCAGCAGACGATTTATGATTTATCTTCTTATGTTTTTAGTTCGATTAGTTGATATTATAGTTCAACACATAGATATACTACAACTATCTTTGCTACTAAAAACCACAAAGAAATATCGCCACCATTTCGGCAGAGAATAATTTGTGCTTTCAGCGTTGTTTTAACTGTTTACGCTAGCAAGCCTCATACACTTTTTTGTTTCGAGGTAGGAACTACGTGTGCTTTGAGAAAAAGATTTATAAGTTTTTTTAAATTCAAGATGACTATGTTATGTTATATCGGTGTGTTTAAGTATACTTACAGCTTACAGCTCTTTTGTTTTCTCACATTCTTTGCTATTTCGGTAATCGACATTGTCATAATCATAATATTCATAATATATGGTTAGGCCAGTAGTTAGGGTTGTTGTGCATTAAAGTGCCAAGAATATTAAGCCAGTTTCCGAAGTAACTATAATTATTATACATTATTTTTTACTTATTTTGTAAATTAATAGTAGAAAATAAGAATTAATGAAAAGAAATTAAGCAAAACATTGTATTATCATCATTACGTAATTATTATTACGATAAGGTTACATGTTGCATCATTTTCCTCCGAAACAATTAAAATGATCTCCATTTTAAAGGTTCGGAATAAAAATTTTTGGTGTAGACTTTGCTAATATAAAACTGATTTCAGAATTACCGTGTCCATTGCAAGGGGACAAAACAAAGTAACATGTTTAAAGCACGACACCTACATATAATAAATTTATTTTTATATTCACTAAATTTCACCGTGTGATTTACACGCATAAGCTTAGCATATAACTAAATATGTCAAATTATATTTTTTACACAAGTCTAATTTGAATCTGAAACCATTAAACCTTTTATCCATTCCAACAATACAAATTATATTTAAATCGAAAGTTACTGATTTTTACTTAGTTTTTTTATGATTTTTTTTTCAAGTAATATTATGTACTTTAGGTATTTTATATACTTAAATTACGAAGCATACTTAAAGTACTGTTGTTTTACTTCAAGTAATTACTTGGCGATAAATCAAGTAATTTTCAAGAGGGCTTGATAATTGAAGTATGTTTTAAGAAAAACTGTACTTGAGTAATTTTTTGATATTTAAATACTTGATGCTTATACTTCAAGTACTTTCTAAGAGTACTTGTGACAGCTGATACAAGTTTATGACCAATATAAATGCAACATCACAGTACTATTCAGTCAATATCAAATATTGTGCCATGAGCATGACAGATTTAAAATGTATCAATTTTGACAGTTCATATTTACTGTTTACCTTGTGAATTCCTAAAATTTATGCTTTCTACAAATAAAATCGGTAAAAATGTGCGATTGTGAGAGTGAAAATCAGAATTTAACTTCATCAGAAATTATCGATCAGGCCACAAGAACCGCAAATAATTTATTACCCATAAAATCAGCAAAAACATACGAAAAATTTTACTCTCAGTTTATAGATTGGAGGGACAAAAATAAGGTTAGCAACTTTTTATTTTTCATTATTATGACTGGTCGTAGAAAAAAATAGTATATGCAACTCACGATACTCGCCAACGGCTCGTATTGTAATTCTCATACTCGTGTCTTAATAGCTATCATTAAATGATCGTTGCATAATATACTACTACGTGTGTGCCTATGGATTAACAAAGAAGGTTTAGTGCCATATCCCCAAAAAAAAAACAACTATGCAGCTACGGACACGTGTTTCGGAGTTATTGCCCCTCATCAGCGCTGATGAGGGGCAATAACTCCGAAACACGTGTCCGTAGCTGCATAGTTGTTTTTTTTTTGGGGATATGGCACTAAACCTTCTTTGCTTTATTTTGAACCCCAATAAATCTATCTTGTTTTGTATGGATTAACAGAATGCGATATTATAAACGTTTTTCGAGTTCTCATTATAACATCAAAATATTGGGCCAATGACGTACCTTTGTCAATTTCTGTTCAATATCACCGCCTAATACCTAACAGAACATATTAGCGATGCTGTTGATAGAATAAAAAGAGGTGATTCTGAATTATAGACAGGAACTCTCCCTGGACTTCGAGACCATCCGTACTGACGGGACTTTTCCCAGGTTACCGTTATAAACCGTTTTTGTATCCATGACTTGTGGTCCTAATAAAAAAAAATATATAAATTGAATATGTAGACGGCGGTAAACCCACGAACATTTAACTAGTAGTTAGACCCCGTGTATTATTATTATTATTACTTATTACTTATTCTCATTATTTATTATTAATCGAATTGCGGCTTGGCGTAGGTAAATGAAAGCTACTAAACGTTATCGTTATGGTTGTGTGCGAGACATTTAAATTGTCGGTGTGCACAACTATATACACTCTTGAAAATGATTTTATGCAATATCTGCGTTTAATGCGATAAAAAGTAAGAGAATTAGTTTAAATATGCGGGAGAGAGTTGACTGTATACTGCTTTGTTGCCATTATGTCCATTCAGTAGTAGCACAAAGCAACTGTCTATTGTCTACTAGTTTCATAGTATTGTATGAAATCGAGCCCAATGGTGTATACTTTTCTATCAAACTTTGTTGAGCACCTGCATGATATAAAGTAAAACGTGAACAGTCTTAAATTATCACGTGAAGATTTTAAAATTGTATTTCCATCATTTAATAAAGTTCAGATAATAAATATACTGACATGGACGACCAATACATGATATAGATTAATGGTGCCATGTTTAAAAACAGCATTTAGTCAAATATAAAGATTATGCCAATTTAATTACACATGTAAAAATACAGATATAATAAAAGTAGGTTAGGTACTCGTAAATAAAATATAATTTATGAAATTGTTTATCTTACGAACAAGCGATAACGTATCTTTTATAGGAAGTATTCTGCCAATATCCGCCAATTTGTCACCTTGAAAGAAACAACGTTCTATAAAACATTTTATTTATTATATCGATTTAAAGAAAAATTGGTACAAATATTGTAAATAAAGTATTCTACAAATTTACTTTACTTAAACTATATTTGTCTTAAATTTTTAAAATTTTAAAGATTCCATCGATTTATCAATTACCATATTTATTATAATATTAATATTAAATTGTAGTCTACACATTTTTTGTATATTACAGATATATTTTAGTGCCCTTGGTCTTTAGCCATAATCCTTTTTGCATTACACCGATGGTAACTTTTATTCGAACAACTGAATTTTTTCGATTATTTTTTCAGAAATCTACAAACTGCTAAATTTATCTAATCCTTTTTTTTATAGGAGAAAAAGCCTGCTTTGTGTGTGCGCAGAAAGGATAAAATGGCAATCATGTATTCGACAAAAATAGACTTTGCCTTTTTGTATGTTGTGTTTGCGAAGTAACAAGTACACACTTCATTGCATCCCTTTCCTTTCTACACTCGGTTTATTGCAATAAACCTATCTGCAGATAAGATAAACAATTACTGTAGTCATTCGCCGGACTCCCGGTGCGTATCTGATAGTCAATACTAGTATTCCTGTGTAGGTCCTAGCTACGCCTGGGGTGTGGACGTCAATAATACATCAATGGAATGTGCATACTTTGCAGTATGTTTGCACAAGCATTTGAATCATTGAGCGTCATATCTACAATAAATAAACTAAGTGTAAAACGGGAAGGGGTATGATTAGACGTACCCTCGTTACATCTCAAATACAACGTACAAAAAGGCAACAACGAAGTATAAGTCTCTTTCTGTCGCATACACGACTTTACTATTTTCTGCACACACCCAAAGCAGTCTTTCTAATTAAATTTTTTCCAATACTCTGTAGCACCTATTTGAGTCCATACTTAGAGTAGGGGTTAAAAATAATATCTATTGTACGTATCACAAACTTGCATTAATATGCATACTTTGAATTTCATTGAAGTGGTGGTAAATAATAAATACACTCTGATGCAAAAAATGTGGTGCACCCAAATATTTGATCTGATGTTGAAATAAGTAATATTAATTCCGTCATTTTTATTTGATGCTGGTTCCATCATTAATTGTTATTATTATATTATAATATATATATATATATATATATATATATATATATATATATATATATATATATATATATATATATATATATATATATATATATATATATATATATATATATATATATATATATATATATATGTACAACAATTAGGTTGTAATACAATATATATATATATTAACCTATATTATAAGTAAGCAACCAAGGAACCAAGCAAGATGTTATGAAAATGCAAGAACGGTGATCGGTCATATCAAGTACAGTTAAGTTATGGAAGCTATTACAACGGTACAAAAGCAAGCAAGTGGTGATTCAAAATAAAGCAAGGGTACGGCAACTACTACTACTGGTAGCTACAGCAAGCGGTTAATGAAGAGGTATTACGGTAAGCGGTCGGTGCAGCAATATATTTAGTAGTAGGTTTAGGTAGGTTTCTTGTAAGTGGGTCCCTGTGGACCCTCCACTGCGGCCTTCACTGATAACTTTATTGGGTGATAATGTGTCCAGATCCTCTGAGTAGTTGCCCTTTGCCAAATATTGAGAATCGGATCCTCTTCACAGCGGGACAGGTACATAGGATGTGGTCTGCCTTCTCATCATCTTCTAGGCATAGACGGCACTCGGAGTTTTCCACTAGGCCGAGTTTATGCAGATGATAGTTTAGTCGGTAGTGCCCGGTATATAGGCCTGTTAGAGTTTTCAGGTTTACCCTGTTTAACTCTAAAAATTTCTTAGCTCTTGATTTCAAAGGGTATTTTATAAACGCCTTCGAATAAACTAATAATGGTAACTCTTGCCAATACTGGAGAGTTTTCCTTTCAGCCCAGGTTGAGATAGCCATCTTAGCAGTACTTAAAGATATGCCAAATATCGGTTCTAGTCCGATGATTCGTGATCCCGCTCCTTCTCTGGCCAAGGAGTCGGCTATTTCGTTACCCTCCATACCAGAGTGGCCGGATATCCAGACCAGCGTCACTTTATTGTTTTTACTCAAATGATTTAGAGCCTTCTGCCAATTCCATACCGTTTTGGAGTTACACCTGTAGGAGCCAAGAGCTTTTATAGCTGCTTGGCTATCTGAGAACATTTTTATCGATCTGCGTGTAAGATGCATATATTCCAGTCTTCTCACACACAGTTCAATGGCATGGACCTCAGCCTGAAAAACAGTTGCATGAGTACCTAGGCTTGAAGATATCCTCACCCTTGGTCTGTACCGATGTAGTACGGCTCCTGTCCCCTGGGGAGTTTTGGAGCCGTCTGTAAAGCAGCAACTGCCTGTCCTCAGTAGGTCGGCTTTATCCCGATCCCACTCATCTCTTTCTGGAGAAAGGATGTTGAAGGTCAGCTCGTAGTTGGTCATGGTAGGCATAGTATCCGAGGGCATACCTAGGATGCTGTGATTTTCTATGTCATCCAGCAACCTGTTCCGCTTCATGATACTAGTCTGCGGCATATTAATGGCCGCTTGTTGCAGTCTGTAGGTTGCCCACCTGGTCTCTCTCTCCAAATATATATATGAAGAGGGGCTAAATCCAGGAGGATTTCCATTGCAGCTGACGGTGTGGTGCTAATTGCTGCCGTTACGGTCATGCATGCTAATCTCTGCAATCCAGAGACATTGGCTTTGGCCGTCCGTTGTGATCCTTTTGGTCACCAAACAATACATCCGTATGTTATCATTGGTCTGATGACCGTGATGTAGATCCAGTAAATTTGTCGGGGACCCATGCCCCAGGATTTGCCACAAATACGACGGCATGCGGCATGTCCATAAGGACAGCTTTGCTTTGTGGATTACCTTTTCCAGATGGGAGTTCCAATTAAGTGATTCCTAGATATTTCACCTCCTCCCCAAATGGAATAGTTTCACCCATTAAAGAGGGAGGTCTTAAGTCCTCCAGCTTCCTTTTCCGGGTGAATGGTAATATTACTATTTCTTGAGGGTTTACAGACATCTGTTCCCTGTCACATCAGTTACTCACTGCATCCAGTGTCTCTTGAAGGGTATTCGATATTACTCCTTCAGAGTTTCCTCTGACTAGTATGACTAGATCATCTGCATATGCTAGAACCTCAACCTCTCACAGTTTGAGAATAGCCAGTAGATCGTCCACAAGAAGTGACCACAAAAGGGAGGAGAGAATCCCACCCTGCGAACATCCTCTTAACTGTCTCTCCTTGTAGAGATGTTGTTATAGTCCTGTTTGATAGCATAGCACGAATCCAGTCGCCTATAATAGGCTCAATTCCTCTGGCAACCACTGCTAGATATAAGGAGTCAGGCAGTGCATTATTAAATGCTCCCTCAATGTCGAGAAAGGCTCCCACCGCAATTTCCTTCGTTTGAAGGGATTGGGTGATCTTCTCGACTAGGTTGTTAAGTGCTAGTTCTGTTTTCCTGTCTGATAGGCGTACTGATAGGTATTGAGGGGGGTGATGATTCAGGATGTTCCTGTCCAGCACCTTCTCCAGGCCTTTCAGCAGAAAATATGTCAGGCTAAGCGATTTAGGGCTTGGTTCTTTCCTACCCATTTTTGGTATATATACTACCTTAACCGCAGACCAACTGGATGGGATATAGTTCCATACCAGACTAGCTCTGAATAATTTAATGAGGAATGGGACCAATATTTCCAGTCCATTTTGTAGTAGAGCTGGGAAAACTCCTCTCCTGGCGATTTGAATAGTTGAAAGGATTTGATGGCCCACTCAATTGCCGGTAGTGTGATCACCTTTTTAGCTGTCAGCCAATCATTTTTATCAGGTCGTTTTAATCGACCTTCTGATGGTGACAGCTGTTGGTCATCCGAATTCAAGCACCCTGGGAAGTGGTTTTGTGCTAGGCGCTGTAAGGTTTCCTTTCCAGAGGTCGCATATGAGCCATCCGGTCGCCTTAACGAGCCGAATTCCCACGTCGGCTCTCTGGAAAGAATTTTGTGGATTCTAGTACTGTGAGGTAGGTCAGTTATACTCTCACAGAATTTCCTCCAAGATCCCCTTTTTGCTTTCCTTATTTCTTTCTTATAGTCCGTTAGAGCGGATCTATATTGGTCCCAGTCGCCCGAAGCTTTAGCTTGATTAAAAAGGCGTCGAACTTCTTTTCTCATTTTATCAAAATTCTTGTTCCACCAAGACGCGACTCTATTATCCTTTTTTGCCTTCAGTGGATAGTTTTCGTTTTAAGCTGAGACAATCAATTGCGTTGCGGATTTGTTCCGCCGCAATTTCAGTCTCATCACGATACCTGATTGTGGTGATAGTGGATTGAAGGTGAGACTGGAGGGAATGTTTGTACCCTTCCCAGTCTGTGCACTTCGGATCCCGATATGTCACCATAAGTCTTGGACCATCATCTTCTATATTGAATAGAATATGTTTGTGATCTGAATACGAGGGTTCAGAAGATCTTGTTGCTCAGGTAGTTTGAGCTGATTGTGATATCTAATACCTCGTTCCTATTTCTGGTGACAATGGTTGGTTCAGAACCAATGTTACTCACAGTTAGTCCTTCACCTAATAAGTATTCAAAAAGTGGCTCACCTCTTTGGTGGATGTTTGTGCTTCCCCACGCTGTATGGTGAGCATTCGCGTCACATCCAATAACCAGGTGGATATTATTCCTTTTGCTGTAGGCGATTAAATCCCGCACTGCAGCTGGAGGAGGTTGGCCTGCAACTCTATCATCCGGGAAGTAGGCAAAGCAGACGATTATTTCCATCTTGCTCACTCCCTCCGAGATCGATACCTGGACGGCTACATCGTCCTGGGTGCAGTAACCTGTAAGTACAAAATAGTTAATGTTATTTCTGATCTTCATGCTCTGGGTCTTTCATCAGAGCCGATTTCTATTACCTTGCCAGAGGTATTTCCCAGGCCGCTTACTCGGGCTGTGTTACTTGTCCAGGTTTCCTGGAGGAGAGCGATGTCGATTTGCTCTTCTTTAAATCTTTTGCCGAGGACGTATGGGGCCGCCCTGGCTTTTTGTAGATTCACCTGTAGATACCTAATATAAGATGTCATTGGGCAGTTGATTTGAGGATACGGATTAGGGATAAGGGTATTAGTTGTGGAAGTATTGAGAGACGGTTGGGTTAGGTAGGGTTAGGTTGTGGGTTTAAAAGGAAGTTAAGACAGGGTGGGATTTTTTCTCCTTCTCCCGGAAGGTGAATGTTTCTCACGCTTCCTGGAGGTGGTTTAGTCTGGGTTAGGATCCCCCGCCGTTCCCTTCTTCGAAGGTGGTTTAATTCCACTCTTCTTCAGATAGGGTTTATTCGGGAGGGATTTTCCTTTCCCTGATGTTCCCTGTCGGGACTGTTCGCTCCTCTTGGGAAGCGATTGTGGTTCGTTGTTCCCTGAAGGCGTTCCTGTCACCGCTTTCTTGTCAGAGGGGTCTTTACCTCCTCTGACTTTTGGGCGGAATTGGATTTGTCCAAATCCGCAGAAGGGTCTGAAATTCAGTCCCTCCAGTGTAATCATGGACGCTTCATCTAGTGAGAACGTCCATGTTTGACCAGGGCCCGATTCCTCCCGGTGTAGTACGGTCCACTCCCGGGTGTTCAGACCGTGGTTCATTTTCCTCAGCCTGTTCAGCACTACCTCGGAAGACAGTCGGTTACCGGCGTCATCCGGGATATATGCCACACAGATATGAGGTTTGGGAAGGTCCTGCCCCTGTACGAATTTAAGACGCGCCCCTTCCCATGGATGGAGGTGTTCTGTGACATTTTCCATCCACGAGACGCTCGTCCCATCCGCACAGGTGATGAGAAGCCACCCAGGCCGTTGTGTGCAGCCTAGGAACCTCACCTGAGGACCCTCGTCTGGGATTGCCTCTACAGCTTGCATTATTGCCTGCTGTAGTGCTCCCATCTGTGTGCTAGTTAGGGTAGCCATTGGGTAGTTGGAATGGATTATGCCCACTCTGACCCCCTCAACAGCTTCCCTAAAAAGAAGTTTTACAGCTCCACCTTCCCGGGGCTTTTTCGTCCGCTGGCATGGTGTGCTGTCGTTGGAACGCAGACGCTTACCGGTTACAGCTTGCTCAGAAGAGGGTTGCTGCCCTCGCTCTGGCTGCTGTTCGGTTGGCCGTTGCTCCAACACTTTGCTTAAGGCGGTTTCGTATGGTATTCCGCTCTTAAGTAAACGACCAAGGCGTCTCCTTGCAGCACCCCCCAGTCGTTTCCTCTTAAGGGTGAGTCGATCAAATTCCTTGGATACCTCATCCCCTGAAGTTCTCAATTCTTCAGCCCTTAGAGACGGGGACTTTAACAGCTCCCGCTCCTGGTCCGATGAAATTGAGATCTCTGATGGAGTAGGATTGATCCCAATCTCCATATGTTCTCCAGTATCCTGGAGATCGAGAGCTTGCCTTCTCTTGTTAAGGTTGTCAGTAGTACTAGTACCCTCCACAGCCTGACATTCCACTGTGGGTACTGAGTAGTCGCTGGCTGACGGTCGGGTGGAGCCTACTCTCCTACTCTCTTCCCCGACCGGAACTGGGGTATCCCTCCCCTGCTCCGTAACTTTTATCTTTTTCGTTGCCATGTCATTCATAGATTGGTTTGGCTAAGGTCCTGGGCCCGCGCCACTGGGCACCAGGGAACTTTTTTTGCTGAAGAGGTTGTTTCCCTCTGTGCAAGCCTGTTGGTCCACGGGTGTTGTTTTATTTCACACCTACCCGGCGACACCAGGGTCGCTGAGGGCGTTCCCCTATCCGCCACCTGGGGACGTGCCCGGTTGGGGTTGCAGGTATCCCCGCCGGGTATATTTAGTGGTAAGCGGTTACGGAGTACTAGCAAGACACAAGTACAGGAAGGCAGTCCAGGGATAGGCGGTATATTTGACTGTCGCGAACGTACTACAGTTTAAGATTAGCTTCTAATATCCCTGATTAGGGTTCATTGACTACGTGTGTCGGACGGAACGGCTAATACATTGCACCACAGGGGACTTCGTGAGATTCTATCCACATACGAGACCGTAAAACCTCACTTATGCCGCTTCGCGTTTACCTAGTAAGGTCTTCGAACCTTCCTGGTAGTTAAACTATGACTGAGACGTAACTGTATCGACATACAAGGCTTTAGAGTTCTACCTTTACGTCAGCTACAACAGATAATGACAAGGGCGGATTCTCGATGCTAACGGTTAAATAGATAACCTACTTTTATCAATGAATCGCGAATTTTCCTAAATATCTCTTGATTTATTCGAACAACAGGCACTTTGGACAAAATAGCACAGCAGTACATTCGGATACAAACGGCAAATTCGGACACAAACGATAAATGAAGAAAATGCAAATAAAAACAGTAAACAAAATTCTTACCACTATCGGATTGTGGAGTGGACTGGGGATCGGGAGCTGGTAAAAAGTTGGTAAGACGCCTATCTAATCCGGCTCGATGGAGTAGTTGGTTAGAGTGTGCAATGGCAAGCGTGATTAAAAATCTTTCTATCGTAGCTGCAAGTTTGAACTCGTCACCGGCACTAGCAATATCGATGGGAATGATTGTATGTCCACGTTTTTCTAAGTGTAACTCTATTTCTAGATTCTAAAAGAGTAGGGAACTGTCAGGAGGCTCTAAATCATTTGAGCAAAAACAATGAAATGACTGTTCTTTATACCTGGCCAGTCTGGTCTGAAAGGTAACGAAATAGATATTTATAAATAAATAACATAAACACCACCTAAATTAGACCACCCCCGATTCCAAAGCAGACGCTGCACAGGCGAGGATTACACTTATGGAAAATGTGGACATACAACCATTCCCACCGACTTTGTCAGTACTGGTGGCGGGATTTGAACCCATAGGACGATGGAGAGATTATCTAGTCACACTTGCCATCGCCTGCCCTAGCCAACTACTCCATCGAGGCGGTGGAGTAGTTATAAAATGCCTTTTGAAATCATGAGCTAAAAAACTTTTTGGCAGACCATGTCTTATGCACCTGTCCTGCTAGCTGTGGTGGAGAGGAGCAGAATTTGGCAAAGGGCAAAAGCTGCTAGAGGATTTGGACAGTACAACAATAAAGTTATCAGTTTAATTAAGAGAATGAACTTATTGGGTGAAATATAATTTTTGAACTTAATGATAGATATTTTCAATAATTGTTCATTTTTGGGTCGTTTTTATTAGGATTTATATTCCACTTAATGAATTGCGAAGAAAATGCCATTCATTATTTATAATTTAAATTCTTTTTAAAGCGGTAATATTTTTCACTATTTTTTAATAAAATGCACGCTCCAATACTAATAAAATAAAATCATCATAATCAGTTAAAAGTTAAAAACAAACAAGAATGATTATAATAATTAATTATTATTTGTTTTCAATCATCAATTCCATAACAGCAACGTAGAATAAATCTATAACATAACCTAACTTTTTCGTTTTCTGCTGATTTTTTTTTAATATTAATGTTCTAAAACATGTACAAATAAAAGGTAAAAAAAATTCTTATGTGAATGAAATTATAGTTGTATTTATAATTGAATAAGTAATTTCCAATCTCGCTTTCAAACAATACGTAAAACTGGCAATACTGCGGTACCGTCTTCGCTTCGCTTTCACTGGCTGCACGTGTTTGGCACCAAACCTAGTCGGATGACGTCATAAGACTAAAATTTACCCCTTTACCCCTTTCCGGGGCTCAAAAAAAATCCGGAAAAAATTCTGTGAGCTGATATTTATAAATATTATCAAATAAGCAAATAAATATGTGGTAAATGCCTATTCCCTCTCCCATCTTAGTACGAAACAAATTACAGATAAAATTTCTTGCCTCAGGATGGAATCGAGCCCATCCATTATACCACAAGGACTTGGCCGGCCCGGATTTGAACCCGGGCGTTCTGGGTGGAAGAATGTGCCACTGCTCGTCACAGCATACAGCCAATAGAGTTATTATATTATCAATAATGTTATTTATAGAACTTATTAGTCGCTTTAATTAATAGTTTTTAAATATAAACATAATTTTTTTATCTGCAGTCATTATTATACAAGGCTATTAACAAGCCGTTTAAAAATGTAGGTACATAAATACTGAGCGAGTCACATTTACGTTCTTCCTGATAATTGCAAAACTGTGAAGGATATTTCTTTCATATAATTTGCATAGAATAAATAAAATTGTTTTAAAGTTAATAACGATATTTTATTTCGACTAAACGGTATACCGAGTTTAAAATTATACAATTATAGAGATGTATGTTATTATTATTATTGTTATTCTGGATTATAATTATTAATTATACATCACGTCCGTAAAGTAATGTATAAACTTGATAAAATCGCTACAAAACGATTAAAAAAAAAACCTTCAGGCAGGTCCATTTTTAAATACATTGTTAATACTTTTCGTGTATAAAAAGTAGGGACCGGAAATGAATTTTTCAGAACTGGCACTTATAAAACAAATATAAATATTAATAAATACACTACGTAAAAATTCATGTGGTGTATTTATTTACATACCTGTAATATGCAACCAGTACAACCATATAGGTGCAAGGGCTCTGTGTGGGTATCCGGGATTCTCCCATGTACAATTATATGGGGCTTGGCAGTTTTTCGATGGTGGTTCAGTTCAGTTATCTTAGCAAAATGAAAGCGTGTGGGTGCTTATTGGTGTTAATAATGGCGCCGGCATGCGGCATTACCGTTTGTGCAAAAACTACAAAAGATGATTGAAAACTACGATGAATTTACAACATATACGTATTTCATATACGTCGTGATTGTTAAAGACATTTAAATTCGGCTATCCATCGGCATAATATTGCCGATACAGTTACAAAAGCGGTTTTTTATGATTTGTGTGTCATTTTTTGTGCATGTAGTCTGTCTTGGATGTAGTCAACCATGCTGAGTTTAGAGGTTTCTTTGTAAAATACATACCAAATATTCTTTTTCTAAACATAAAACATATCTACCAAGTGCGTATAAAAATATTTTGGGGAATATTCTAAAGGAAGTACGAAATAAATTTTTTGTGACTGACAGTGGATGAAACAACTGACTCTTGGTGTAATAAGGTTGTTAGTGTTGTACTAAGAATTTTGAGTGTTCAAAAGATTTTGTCTCTATCAGACAGCAAAAGTCGGGCTATAAACAATAAACTAAAAAACGCTTTACACAGGAATCTGGGATATAAAACAATGCGTAAAATTCATGAAAATTATCACGGTTTGTCGGTACCTCCCATGTGTGCTATTTAGAATCTGCATTATTAACCTCGGTAGACGTGGAACATTCATTTTCCTTGTACAAACATATGTACAGACCAAATCGTTCAAATTTAACAGCTACGAATGCAGAACGAATATTAGTTGTGAGGTGACTATGTATGCTAATGCGTTGTCAGCCATTCTAAATAATACGTTGTATGAAGCAGTATGTATTTCATTATTCATTTTATACCTTTGTATGTCCTGTCAACCATATAAGGCAGTAATAGATAGCTACCGGTCCTGGACTCTGGAGTAGTTTCCTGACCCTGATAAAAAGATATTTTAAAATATTTTTGTAAAAGTTACGAATGTTATGATGAAAGAGCATATTTTTTTACATACAGCGTGTCTCACTTAAGACTGTAAAACTCTTATAGCAGCAACCTCATCCTAGATTATCTGCTCCCATTAATTCAGCAACGCCTGTTTCAGCTGAAGTACTGAATGGAACTCGTCGTAGTTCCGGCTAATCCTTCTGCCTAGGTTGTCCCACATATGCTCTATAGTTTTAAGTTCATATTACAAAAACGTCATAGTATTAAATACTATTTTGTATTAAACTCCCACGTGCCCTGATACATATTTCTGTTATTTTTTGAAGGGTTTGCGGTGTAACTTCGGCACTAGCATGCACTATACGGTTTTCCAATTTCTGTCTATTCCGAGGTTTAATTTTGCATACTTGATTTTTAAAATTCCCATAAAAAGTTCAGGGAGTGAGGTCAAGTAACCTCGGAGGCTAATTAATTAAGGGATTCTTTTTCCCGATCCGTCTCTGGGGAAAGTCTTCGTTCAGCGAGTTTCGAACTATTACTAAATTGTGGATTGGGGCACCATCAAGTTGTAAATACATGTTGTACGCATTGAACTCCATACTATGTTACGAATAGTATGGAGTTCAATGGTTGTACACTTGATTTCAAAAAAAAACTGGTACAATTCTTGTAATCGAAAATCTTAATAGTTTAGTTGTGTGCATATGACTGTAAATAGGGCTGGCCAGGCATGTCGAGAGGGGGTGGAGAAGAGGTAATTTACCCCGGACCTAGGTTTTTTGGAGGAGATCGGTTTTCTTTGTGTTTTTAAACTTATTAAATCTATCTCTTTTATTTTATTCAAATGGAATTTTAAAAAATAATTAAAAAATAACTTTTTCAAAACATTTTCAAGCCTGCCATATTATTGTTTAAAAAAATAATATTTGTTACGGATAATTCTACTAATGGTTGTAATTAAAATACTAACTGAATAATGATAATTCTATTTTTAAAATAAGAACACAAAAATACCACTTGAGATTAAAAAAAAATGTAAACAATGCAAACTGAACATAAAAATACAATAAAAAAATAAACTAAATGAACTTCAATTACGTAATACAGAATTAACTAATATTTTGTCATTGCTCCATTAGCGTCTAAAACTGCCTGAAGTCTTGCAGGCATGGACAAAATCAGATTTCTTGCAAGGTCAACTTCTTGCGACAAGTTCTCCCAAGCGTCTTCAATTATCCCTTCCAATTCTTGGGCATTATTTGGATGGTTATTTAATTTTCTTATATGTTTCACCATTAGTCCCCATACATTTTCAATTGGATTTAAATTCGGACTTTTAGATAGCCACGGTAACAACTCTATGCTTTTATTAAGAAACCATTGCCTGACACGATGGTCCGTATGTATGGAGCAGTTGTCTTGTTGGAAAATAAAATTGTTTTCCGGAAACACCTTTATTACTGACGGCAACATAATATTGTCTAATATTTCAATATATTTAATGGAATTGAGATGACCACCACTGTTCCAACACACACCTAACCCATTTAAGCTCATCCAATCCCAGACATTGACTGAAAACCTTCCTGATATTTGTGGATCGAAAGTATATTTTTCGTCGTATCTAGTGGAAGGAGGCCTATATACGCGAACATGTCCATCGTTACAGGATTTAAAAACCTTTTCGTCAGAAAAGACAACTTGTCCCCTGTTCATCATCGATTATATAGTTGAGTGCAAAAATAATCCTACCCTGCTTCTTTTCTTCTGAAAGTTTGTATTTTTTAGCCGCTGAACAACTCTTCAAGTCGCTTTGTAGTTTTATTCTTCTGCAAGCAGTAGATACCGAAGCAGGGAAATTTGTCTCTGAAATTGCATTTACTGTAGTCTGAAAAGGGTTTTCTATTAGGCAATTTATAAGATTTTCATCTTCTCTCTGGTCCTACCTGAACCAACTTTACGGGATACCGTAAAGTTGGTTTAAGTTGTTTAGTTGTTTTTTAACACTCATTATCGTGGTTTTACTCACATTGTATTCAGCAGCAAGTCTTCTTATGGACCAACCATCTTCAATTTTAGAAACAATTCGAAATTTTTAATATCTGTTAGATGTCGAACCATTTTTAATAATGACGCCACTGATTAATGTCAACGTGACATTTGTAAGATTATTAATATCAATCAAAGAACGAATGATTTACATAGCTAAAAGAAAGTGTACCAGTTTTTTTGAAATCAAGTGTACGTACGTAATAGACTATTAGTTGTGATGTCACATAATTATGCAGCCTACGTATTACCAGAGACTATATAGTCTCTGGTATTACTGTCATGGCACATCGGTTGCTTATACATCACACTGGAACTTGACCCTTTATGCATTTGTCTATAACGGAGACATTAGGGTTTTACATGGCGTAGAATTTTATTTTATTTCTCCCTTGGAGGAAATATTTAAGGTTTAAGAGGATTGGTAAGGTGTTAAGTTTAAAAGTACATGTCGAACCTCCCGTTCTGGCACAATAGTATAATGGTAACAATTTTGAAGTACAACGTAGCCGAGTATTGTCGTCGACAGTTTATAACCCAATAGGGGTTTCCAACGACCAACGTCATTTATTCTAAGTACAAACTGCATTAGTTGTGAATATAACTTGATTGGAAAATGAAATGTTTCTAAAAAATCCACTTTTTTCGTATTTGTAAGCATTTTAATAGAAGTAAAATATGCCAGAGTAGCGAAAAGCAAACAAAATAACAAGGTTGTTACTTGACAACTCTTTGACAGTTACATTAACAGTGTTTTAGTAGAAACAAAAGACCATTGCAGATGAACATAGTGTCAGCTGGTAATATCTTTGAGTAAGTACCAGTTCGTTATTGTCAAGCTAAAAACTCCACACAATATTTGCACCTCTTTTTGATGCTTCTACAAAAATAAAAATTAGTTTTTTATGTCCGCTTCTTCAAAGGAACTTTTTTAAATTTTAATGCAAATTAAGTATAACTTTTACTTATAAATTCACATGTTCTCATCCTACTTATTTCAGCTAATATGAGAGTGGTAATAGACATCATTTTTGAAATAAGCTTATTCGAAAATATGTATTTTTACTACCTTCATTAAACCAGAGAAAAATCTCATCCTTGCATCAAAGTGGTTAGCGAAATTCAAGGGCTGGATGAGGAATCCTTTAAAATTCTGTATTTACAGCAGCTGGACTGATAAGGTACTGAACCAGGAATTGTAAATTGGATAAAATCAGTGTTAAACTATTTTATATTTAATTTATTTAAATGCCATTTTGTAAAAAATATTCACTACATAACCATTAAGGGTGGTTTTTCTTAAAAATGTTATTTCCCGTCTGATATTTTTTCCATTTTTTTACTATTTATTTGGATGAATATACTTATTTTTTCCTTTAAGGTTCACACAGAAGTGGCTCTCTCTTCTGCAACCCCTGCGAGAGAGGGCTTAACTCGTAATGAGCTCTAAATATAACAGGCAGGGCTAATGAAAGTAATGATAATAGTAATAAGTAATAAAGCAAGTCAGTATATATTAGTAGGTATTACATATATACGTACCAATAATGCCATTTAAGTGGTTCTAACTTTCCTAATTTTCTCAGTCTTTCATCAGGCAGTTTTGCTTTTGCGAATTTATTTCACTTATGTCTTATGTCCCTTTTTTATTTCACTTTTGTTCACATACTACGATACAACATTTTTTTAGAAACGTTTATGCTGTAATTGAATAATTGGTAACTATTAGTATTTGTAATATAACCAACCATACGGTATTAAAAATATAATTAATATACTTAATTTAATATCTTTTTTACATGATTAAAATACTGATGTAACAATCTTCGCGTGACAAATTAATCAAGATTATTTTTAATAATTCGATAAAATGATACAATTAATATTCTTCACAAAGTACTGGAACATATTTTTATTATCTATAATTTATAAGACATAAATGAACTCGAAATACTATGACGACGTTTGGGAGGCTTGGCCTCTCAATTATATTTGCGTGTATTCAAAATTTATAGATAACAACCGTGAAGATAATTGTTCGAGTACATTATGAAAATTACTGACAAAAATGGTTCGTTAAAATAAACAAAATAGAGGAATCCACCATGTCCATATCTTCCTTAAACTAATAAAGCAGTCAATAAATGCTTGTCTATTGTAATATTGAAAGGAGTACGAGAGAGAGTTTTGCAAGTTTTTTAATTTCAGCAAGTGGTTAAGTAATATTATTGGTACTAAATCAGTGTCTTTCTTATTCCTATTTAAATATTGGTGAAAATTACTAGTCGTGATTTGTTGCTGAGTACATTAAGTAAAGTAAAACATCAAGAATGATTTACACTTTTCAATATCAAGCCGTCATTCATATTATATTTGTTAGAGCCTTTGGATATTGTCCCCATGGAGGTTCTGCTGATATAGCATATCACGAATTGTGATGAAATTAGTACTGATATCAGCAATAGATGGCGGCATAATACTCTGTCACTATTAAGGGCATGTTTTTAGCAGCTCATCTAATTTCAATTTCCGTTTCCGTTAGTTGTCACCAAAGACAATAAGCATATTTTTGCACTACAAACGCCTGAAACTTGTTTACTAACAACTTGTGCTGATAGGTTGTTTACAAATTTCCTGCCGCGTGATTGGTTACAACAGTAAACTGTTTGCTAACGTTCGAAGCGCAAAAATAAGCCTTAATGATGCAGACCACGTTATGGTCAAACTTTGGTTATGTTTTGGGTTAATTGTGAAAGTTTTCATCTGAGTGTTTGTGTTTTGTGCTTTATTTTTGATTTATAATTATGGCGTCATCCAGTAGAACCTGCATCTAGTGTTTTTGGATGTCCTAAGCAACCTGCGGAGACCGTCGTTTTTCAGAATACCTAATCATTCAAAGGGGTACGACATTTGTAAAGCTTGGCTGGTATATACTTGGGAAATTCTAAGTATGAAAGTATGGATTTAATGCAAGCGTACTCTAGCAGACTTCTCGTTTGTGGGAAAGACTTCAAACCAGAGGATTTTGTGAAAATATAATACCGACCTTATATTTACCTAGTAACACATGAACTAATTTTCAAATGCAACATTATTCTTATAACCTTTATATTTATCACACAATCTTTGTCGGGATATATAGTAATTTCTGTATTAATTATCGTATTTCAAAATATACTCCAGGTTCCATGATATTTCTTAGGTTTTATTTATTAGTTCTAGTTTTACTATTTTACTACCAACTTGTACTATTCTAATAATTTGTAAATGTATAAGAATTTCAAAATATATATTTAATTGTGATTTTTGTTTCCTTTATTTCCAGAAGTAAGTATACATTAAACTCCAGAAAAGGCAACATAAAAAATGTCTTAATTATTTTTTCTTAAAAATGGGTGGCGCTCTTGACTAATATTTTATGTTTGTGTTTTTAAATATTCAATTAGAGGTAAACTAAAAAAAAATAAATTTACCTAATACGTTTATTTAAAAACAAAATGTAAATATATTGGCCGAGAGTGCAACCTACTTGTTAAATTTGTTTTTTGATAAAAATAGTAGCAGGGTTCATTCAAGTTTGCCGCGTATTTATTAGTACCGATGTCAGCAAAAGATGGTGCTTTACGATTTGCCGATAATGTAGGCCTGTTCGCGTTCTATTTTTTTATTTTCTATGATTCTCCCCATAAGTGCGGCACGCACGTAGTAGGACGCATTTTCGAACTGACGATTATCAGATCGTTTTGTTTTTCTGTGCGTGGACCGTTAAGGTAAGGAGTAGTCAAATTAAAAAAGAAAATGCGTGTATCATTAATAACAATAGAAAAATTCGAAAGACAGGATTTTCGTGGACGTCGAAGAACAGGTGTTAGCACGTGTAGAGCAAAGTCTAACTCTAAGCACCTAGGTCATTGCTGCTCAAGAAAATGTGTCGCAATCAACGCAACGGTATGGAGAATTAGAATTTTATATGAGCAACTACTATATCCTTACCATATCTTTACCGCTTTCAACATTTTCATCTCGTCTACAGTTTTGTGTTTCGTCGTTAGCTTTAAAATAAATGGGCTGATAGTAGTTAATTTTAAAAGTCTAGTATTATTTTTAGATGAGGCGGATTTTTCAAAAAAAAAGGAATTTTTAATTTTTACAATGAAGATGATAGTTGATAGATGAATATCCGCATGTATTGGTGCAAAGAAATTATCAGAGCTTAAATGTGAGTTCTTTTAATAAGATCATTCTTTTTGTCGCAACCCCTAAATGGACAAAATTGTAAAAAATTTAGAGACTGAAATACCATTTCTATGCGAGGACGTACCACTTCATTTGAGAAGATAAATGTGACGATGGTGCATCCCCACACTTTAACGTTCTCACTTCCGGAAACCGATGGATAGGTGGGCCAACACAATCTCCTGAGTTAAAATCTCTCAGCTTCTAATTATATAAGGCGACTAAATATTTTTGTTGGGCCTTGATGACAAATGTCCTCACTGGAGTACCGATTTTACATATATTCATTAGGGTTCTACCCACCTCCCTGACATTATGTGTAAACTGACAACGCTGAACTGTGTTGCTGTGTCCAATAGAAACCTTTCACACACAGACACACAGACAAACGACGCCAATATTCTCTTTATTACGCAATAAGAAATGTCGAAATTAAAATTATATAATGGTTAATGGTATGTACATGAGTTTTACGTGATATTTGAAGAATGATTCTCTGCCATGGTTACAGGGGCGACACTTGCCAGTCACTCTTCCAGCTTAATGTTGGGTTACTCAAGTAGGTATAAATACATATTTATAACAAATTCAAATAATTTTCCAAGTAAGCCAATTTGTTAGAACGGAAAACATTACTCTTACATTTATCGGCTTGGTTCTAACAAATGAATTTGGCAAATTCAAATAAACCCTTTCTCGGTGATGTGGTACTTTTTGAAACTGAAAGTTAAAAATCTGAAAAGGACCAAAACTAGTACATAATTTAATACAAAATAAACAATTAAGGTCCGCACTTAATTTTGTTACCGAATCATTCTAGCAGTGCTGACATATTTAAGTATAATATTATAAGATAAATAATAATCATTTTATATATGTTAATTTGCCAGTGTGTTTTTGAAAATAATTTAAGAAGGTTATCGTGTTGCAGTGAGTTGTGTAATAGTGTAATATAAGTAATAATTATTTCATATCTGTTTATTTGCTGGTGTGTTTTTGAAAATAATTTAAGAAGGTATTTAATGTAAAAATGTTTCGACCATGGGAGACCTCTACGTCTGCATTTTATTGCGTTTGTGAAAATGAAAGTGATAATGATTACAGTGATAAAGAAAATCAAAGTGCAATAGTGTTTTCATAAGAAAAAATCGGCTACATTTGAACGAGCAAGCGAAACAAATTTGCCTTAATCTTTACAATAATCTTTTGAAGCGACGAGCTAATGATCCTAATTTGTATAATTGGGATGTACTAGGTGAAACAGCATCTCTGACTAACGTATCCCATCCCACAATACACAAACTGGTGAAAGAAGGTGTCTTCCTAAGAAAACAAAGATCCGACGCCGGTCAATCGAAAACTCTGGACCCATCGTTAGCAAAACTTTTAAGAACTTTAGTTTACGACGCATATCAGAAAAATGAATCCCAACTATTGACGTGGTAGATAGAAAATTAAAAGAAATAGATTATCATCTAAAATATATCAAAAGAACTATAGGAACTTGGGTGAGAAAAATTGGACTTAAATATCAAAGAATTAATAAACGCAAGGCGATTATAGAAAGTAGACGAATAGTAGATTGGCGAAATTCATATCTAGAAGAGATAAAAGAACTCAGAAGAGAAAATAATAGACCAATTTATTATCTAGATGAAACTTGGTATGGTACTCTTGATACCGTAAAAAATGGATAGACTGATGGATCTAGCAAATGTCAACCAATCTCGTTGCCTCCTAATTAAGGAAATCGGTTGATTATATTACACTGTGGATCAGTTGATGGATGGGTTGATAATACATTGAAACTGTGCGGAAAAACATGGAAGACTGTAACGTGGATTACTACAAAAACATGGAGGGAGAAATATTTGAGGAATGGTTTGAAAATACACTAATTCCAAAATTAAAACCGAATAGCATTATTGTTCTTGACAATGCGAAGTACCATTCGAGACAACTGTATAAAATTCCTAACAAGATTTCTACTAAGCTGGAAGTACAATTTTTTTTCTGGAACATGATCTCTATTATGAGGAAAATTATAATAAAGCACAACTGTTGGAAGTCCTGCAAATGAAAAATTATAAGAAGTATATTATAGATAATGTAGCGGAGAGATATGGCCACAAAGTGTTGAGATTACCACCATATTTCTTTATTTTCAACCCGATTGAATTAATTTGGTGTAAATTTTGGTGTAAATTGAAGAAAAATGTCAGAAATGGAAATATTTTTCCGAAATTCGATAAAAAAAGTCGTAGAGTTAAATCAAAATGAAGTGTCGAAACAAGGAAGATTGGGAAAAAATAATTAGGAAAGTAATTACAAATGAGGATGATTATTTAAAAATTGCCAAATTTCATATAAATAATGGAAATAAATTTATTATAAATTTGAACGAAGATAGTAGTTCATCTCAACGAAGAGGGTGAGAAGGACGAGGATTCAGAGGAATAAGCAATGACAGGTGAGGTAAAATGAAGTGATGTGAAGTGAAGAAGTGAATTTTGTGATATCAACTGTAATTCGGATTTTGTGCTTTCGTGGTTCAGTGCTTACGAAACATTCTCTTTAATTTTTTTTTTCATTTTGACAAAAATATGTTTTTTTGTTTTTATTATAGTAATAACTTTACTATTAGAATTTATTTTTAGTTATTAAGAAAAATATTTGTTTCTGTTAGTATTTTGAGAGTATATTTTTTGTTTTTAAATATTTCTTGTTACTTTTTAAATAATCTCTTTTCTATACTAATATTCCATACTCATCCTTTCCTGGCAAGAAATGCTCATACCTCCTAGCGGTTCTTGCTGGGTAGTACCAATTTATATTAAACATACGTCAATACGTTAAATTCAATACTTTTATATCAAGTTAATACTTTTTTGTCCAATTGTTAAATTATTGTAAACTGAGCACAAAAACCTATATTGAAAAAGTAAACGAGCGAACAAGACAGTTAAATCCGGCTCTGCGTTCCGTAGCGTCTTACCCCGGACGTCCCGTCACAATATCTGTTTCGCAAACTATACATAAGAATATTTTATGATTTCATATTGTTTGAGAATGTTCATTAGATGTTTACAATATAATATAATATTATATTTATGTAAGACGTCTCTGGAATTTATCACTACATCTCGATTTCTAGTTATGGTTTGCACTTCTTGTTATGTTTAAAATTAAATAAATATCATTTTCGAAAACTACTTACATAATTATTATTAGTAATTAAACAGCGTAATTCTATTTCAACATTACGTCTATTTTCCTTTTGGTTCGGAACTGCCTACGGTCTAACTAGGCTCTTGTGGCGAACTATCGCCTGTCAATGGTTGAGTCAGAGTAGATGTAGAAACTACAGGCAAAATTAAGACACTCGGACAGACGGTCTGGTTTAGGAGCTACTAGGACCGCAAACGAGAGTAAAGATCGCCGGGCCGTCTACGACTCGGTTTTTTAAAAACCTATATTCTGTTCACTTGAACTTTGCAGCGATAGCGAGAATAAGAACAAAATGTGCGCTGTTTCTTGGTACAGACGGCAGGCAGATGTACACAAGTGCAAAGTTCCTATAGCGATTCATTTTCATGTTTATTTTATTTCATAAGCATCGGCCGTAGTTTGACGTTTCACTCACTAAGTCCAACCCACAACTGCAAAGTTTAAGTGAATAGAATTTAGTTATGTGAGTGAGGACTGCTCTGACCAGACAGACATAGTAATGAGAAGATAATAATAATGACAAAATTAACAAACTAATGATGATATTGTGTTTGTTTTTAGTATTAGAGGTCACACAATTGAAGGTTTGTTTATATAAACTAGATACTTTATTCAAACCGGGAAGTGTTCAAAATAATGCAAATTAAATTCTTTTAGTCTTGTAAAATTAGCGGAATTCCATATATAATACCCAAACCTGTTCCCGACTAATTCGGTCGCTCCCACATCCATTTAAGAGGTTAGACAGTGCAATTTTTGCATAATTACTAACTTAATATTATAATAGAATAGGTGTAAATGTTTCATAATTAGTCATCAACATATACAATGTAGAATAATATTAATGTCTTATTAAAATTATATATATTTCTTTTTCCAGAAAGACCTGAGCTTACCGAAAATTAAGGGAATCAATTAACCAGGAGTTCCACAGGAAGTTATTGTGGATTTTTTTCTATTTTGTAAGTAAACCATAATCAACTTGATGTGTTTTTAATATGGAAATATACACAGTATTCATATACACTTCTCTTTCAACAGATAGAAAATATATGATTAAGAAAAAGTTGTTTGATTGGCTATGAAGTTAGAAAAACTGTTTATACTGGATTAGATTTTCCTGTGTTACTAAAGCAAATAGAAAATCAAAATCCACAAAGGATAGAAAAATTATCAAACGGTTGCGTGAAAAAGATTGGTTTTACTTAAAAGCTGATAAGGGTAATAAGGTTGCTATTTTAGATAAGACTATTAAGAAAGAGTAGACAACCTGATTAGTAATGGTTCTTATACAAAACTTTCTAGAAATCAGTTACTAAAAATGGTTACTGAAGTAAGAAATGTACCTACTTAAGTCATGTAACAACCTTATTACTCCAGCTTTAAATTGAAGGTTAAATGCATCTAATCCAAGTGTACCTAGAATTTACTGCCTAATATATACACTGTGGAAATTAAGTAACGCATAAATTCAGTAATTCCGTTGATATTAATTTTTTTGGAAAAAATCTCGAAGGGGTATAGCGATTTTAACTTCAGCAAATATTTTCAGTCTATTTTCAGTTTCTTATGTCATTTATTTTTTAAGTTATGACGTCATCAACTTTTTTTTTAATGACAACCTATATTTTTTATTATTGATTTTGGTAGTAGTTCTTATTACGGTTCCGACCGTATAAAATTTTCAATATGTTATTATTTGAAAAAAATCGAGAAAAACAGTCTTAAAGTTTAAATAACAAAAATTCATTAAATTGGGAAAATTTATCTAGTTGTCTAAGTTTGACGGAAAGTTATCGACGGCACATTCGTTTTTATTTTGAAATTATACAAATAGTTGAAAAATCGAACTAATGTGATACACCGGCAACTAGATAAATTTACCCAATTTAATGAATTTTTATTATTTGAACTTTAAGACTGCCTTTCTCGATTTTTTTCAAATAATAACATATTGAGAATTTTATACGGTCAGAACCGGAATAAAAACTACTACCAAAATCAATAATAAAAAATATAGGTTGTCATTAAAAAAAAGTCAATGACGTCATAACTTAAAAAAATAAATGACATAAGAAACTGAAAATAGACTGAAAATATTTGCTGAAGTTAAAATCGCTATACCCCTTCGAGATTTTTTCCAAGAAATTAATATCAACGGAATTACTGAATTTATGCGTTACTTAATTTCCACACTGTATAAACCATGAAAGTCGGTACGTCCTACTGTTTCAGCAATTGGATCGTCGACTTACCAACTATCAAAATGGTTAACATTGGAGTTCGAAAGTTTACTCATTACACCAATTAGTTTCTCTGTGATTATTCCAATGATTTCATTAATAAAGTGAAAAATATTGAGTTGCAATAAGGTGAAATTATGATCTCCTTTGACGTTTGTTCATCGTTTCCAAGTGTTCCACTACCACAGACCTTGGATTACCTTGAGGATTTACTCGATTCAAACAATCTCAGTCAAGATGTAGTAAAAGAATATATCCAACTCACTAAATTTTGCATAAAACAATATTGCTTTTGATTTAACGGACAGCAATAGGCAACTCTTTGTCACCATTCATTGTCAGTTTCTTCACGAACAGATTCGAAACAGAAGCAAAAAAGAAATCGAGTATTTCCTTAGGGTTTGGCTTAGGCATGTGGATGATACTTTTGCAGTGTTTCATACAAAAATCACTGATATTGACAACTTTGTTTCTAAATTGAATAGTCGTTTCACGTCAGTTAAATTCACATATAAAATTGAAACTTGTGGACTACTACCATTTTTAGAATATTAATAATTATATGGTAAATAGTGAAAATAAGTTAGAATTTAACATATACAGAAAAGATACCAGTACTTTAAAATATATCCCTAAGGACTCTCACCATTGTGCTTAACACAAAATGACGAGTTTTAATATTCTAGTTCATCGCCTATTAAGCTTCCTCCTTAATATGGAGAGGTTTGAAAAAGAAAAGGCACTGATTAAGGACACAGCTGTGAATAATAGATATTCTGTAGGCTTAGTTGATCGTAAATTTTAAAAGACCTCAAAATTCCTAGACCTTTCAAAATGAAAGAGAAAATCCAAAATTTGTATCGATTTCATACGATTCTCGATTCACCAGTGGTAGTTTCTATGGCATGCCTAATTCCGTTCATTAAACATGTGCCAAAAAAAATCGTAACAGGTAAACAGTACCCGCCGTGCTTTGACAGAGAATTAATTTGATCTGTTAAACAAAAGATTTGGACCTGGAAAACTGTTTATCTCAAATTGATGACTAGACTGGGCCAAATTCCGAGTAATTCAGCGGCGTCGCAGAGAACGAACCCGTATTAAGTACACGTGAAATATACGAACGGATATTGCATTGCATTAAGGGGCCTAGTCGGGAAAAAGCTGTGTCACTCTCTAGAAAATTTTTATACATGCGCCGCTGAATAATTTTGCTCTTAACTATACCTTCATTGGACGTTTTATTCACCGACTTCATTGAGGTGCGATTCTCGATAGAGGTAACACTTCCTTGCTCCATTTGTAGTGACAAAGATACCTATTTAGAAAATTCATTTTAACTAAATAGTACGGAATAAAAATTTGAAACTTGCTGAACATAATTATAAAGATTCATTCTAGAAGACATCTATGAATTTTACCTCGAATTTTACCGATTGATATCATAATTAAGGAGCTAATCATGTTAAAATTTTACTTATATTTACAGTATAAATTTTCCCTACATAAAGTGAACATTAATTAAAATAGATATACATGTACCCTCTAGTATACTTTCAACTACTGATCCTCCAAATTTGGTGTAATTTGACCAAACCGTATGGAAGAAATAAATTTTGAAAAATTGCCTTACAAACACTGGTTCGATTAGCCCTCTTAAGTAAGTAAAGTAGGACCACACGTCAAAAATTAACCTTCATTCGGAAAGCTTCTAAAACAAACTACAGATACATTAAAATAATATATGGGATAGCAGTAGACAAAATGATGGGCGTAACAGGCATACATGTGGCAAATGTGATAGCATGAATTTTAGATCCTGGTGGATCGTCGCCTGCATTTTTACTTGCTAGTAAAGGTGTTGAAGCTGTAAATGCGAAAACTGTTCAGAATCTAGTTGTAACATCGTTGAAAGCAGTATTACTAGTTGTCATTGAGTGACTGACTGATCCAACATATGCTTAAAGCTGGCCAGTTGCCCATGCAAATGTTCTCACGTGTTCTCCATGAGGCTTTATCATCTGTACGGGACAGTTGAAGTACTTTTCTAAACATGTAACATTTACAATTGTCATATTAACCATTGCGATCAAATTAAGTACGTAAGTATCGAAAAATAAATGCATCGTCAGTTATTTATGGCTCACGTCTGACGTTGCTGAATTACTACGGAATTTAGCAAGAGTCTACAGTGATGAGAATTATTTTACTACGTTAAGGTCAACAGTAAAAACTAGAGATGTAGCCTATCGAAAATAGGTCACCTGATCTAAAAGTTGTTTGGTCATTTGTTAACGCCAAAAAGGAAAACACGACTATACCATTGTCAATGGCATACAATAACCAATCTCTACAGGATCCTTAGTCAATTGTACACAGTTCTGCTGAATTCTTTTCCAGTGGCTACATTGACTCTACCAATAATCTTGACCTTAACACTGTGTCTTGTAGTAATAATAATTTAAATATTACACATTAAAAATATCACCGCCGAAGGTACACGGGAGTCTCCAAAAAATATAAGCCTAATATCATTATGCGACTTGACCTTGTATCAGCTTTTTAATTAGGGACTGTTTTCTATAAACCATTGTGTATACTATTTAATTTCATCCTCCAAACCTGTACCTTTCTCGGTGTTCAAAAAATTAAATTTTTAATCACAGACCAATTGCTATTTAGTATAACTTTTCTAAACTTCTCGAAATATTAATTCACAGTTTTTTTATCATGCCTCCTAAATAACCGGAATAACATGGTTTCATTAAAGAACGATCCACATTACCAATTTAGTGTGCAAGACACCATTTGTTAATGGAATCCTAGAAAAGAATGTTGTTTATATTGAGTTTTCCAAAGTATTTGATATATTGGACCATAATTTATTATTGTGCAAGTTGGACAACGTCGGTCTTAGTGTTGGCATAATTATATGTTTAAGTCTTACTTAACTGATTATAATATATGTATATGAAGTATAGTATATGTCTAACAATGTATAATAATTATTAATAATCATATAATACATGAATAAACAAACCTTTGACATTGCCCAGCTTATATTAATACATAATTTTTAGTATACTGTCTGGGATTTATTGATGGAATTTCGGTTTTATGATGAGATTCTAAATTATTGTCGATATATTATATTACAGCTGAATTGTAGCGAAATTGATAAAATTATTTTATAACCGGAGCGAGTCAGAGTTCAATTTTCTCCCTAAATGAATCGATCGGAATTTAAAAGATAAAACTAATTTTCTATATAAACATTACTCGAGAAACCAATTTTGGTTTTTTTTTAGTTTTTATATTTTATTTCCAAAATATGAAATATTTGCTTAAAGTTTGGTAAGTGGCTTTTTGAGACTAAGGCTTATGGAACACAAATAAAACGACATTTTGTTGTACATATTACTATTAGTCCTACTACATATTTATAAATATAAAAGGTCATAATTATTGCAAATGAAAATATATTTTTATCAACAGTATGGGAACATTTAAAAAAAAATGTATACTAGGCCGCCATTGTATATTGAAATTAAAAAATGTATTTTTGAACTAATTTTAAAGAAGAGAGAGCACTGAGAATTTTTGTATAGAGAATTGTTTTCGCGTTATTTTAGTTTAAATTCAAAAATATATCAAAATCAATATTTTTTTGAAATTACCTAGTAAAAGTAGAAAAAAGTAGAAAAATATTTGTATTTTTTAAGAACTGAAACAAAAGAATATAAACTTCAGGGTTGTAAAATTTTCGGAATAACAAGTTTTACAAAATATCTTGGACATTTTCCGAAAAATTTATCGGAAGATTTATGTAGCAAATGAATTAGTTATGTTATTACCAAAAAATAAATTGCTCATATATTCACAGTTCCCTTGACACAAAACGAGTAAAAAGAAGAATGAAATTAATGTTAACTCATATTTTTATCAAACATGTTGCCGTTGATCATTACGTGATAAGATAACTTGAAATAATTCATTACCAATAATAATTCATTCATTTAAAATACATGATTTATGGATCTGGATGGAGGTATAAATGTGTCATTAATTGTTTATGAGTTTTGAGAATCAATAATATTAAGATAAATAAAAATCATATTTTCAATAATTATACCACATTTATTTCACTTTTTTTGCACTGATATACCTAGTTAAGTATGTGTCATATACATAATTCTAATTTTACAGTTTATCCAGAAGAGAGTTAACATCAAGTAACAGATACATATTTTCAAGATATGCGCGATTAATTTGCTATATCCTAACAACACCAAAGTCTGGTTGTTCGTTCACCGAACTTTTACCACAGTCTTTGCTTTTACTATAGAAATTCAGATTGAATAAAGGCCCTGTAAACAACCATACTTTGGTGTGTGCTGAGAAGTTCGCTCCATAATAATATATTTACTTCATTAATATTCAGAGGATGAGTTTTTCCACTCATTAAAATTTTATTTATCCCAAAAAATCTAAGACATTCGATTTGCTCTATTGTACACGTTACTAGCGATCCACTGGGAATTTTACAGGACATCTTGAAAAATACAAAAAAGGTATTTCATAACTAAGGCCTTATAATCAGACATCTTAATTTACAACAAAAATAATTGATGTTGGTAAGAGCCTTATACATTGACGCACAAATTCAAAAATCAATGTTATTTAGTCCAAGAATTACGTTTTATCGACACCGTTATATTTGAAATGATTAACGTCAACATCGTGACAGTAAAATAACGACAATTTGTTCGAAGAAGAAGAATTGTGATTTACTGCTATTTTTAACATGGTAAATAAAATAAAATTAAGAACGTTGCAAAGAATCAGTTTTATAGAATAGCTAATTTGTACAATTTGAAACATAAGTGGTTATCATTTTAACCATCAAGTTAAGCCCTTTTTATAGAATCGGGCTGAATAATAGCAAATGGTAAGGTTGTCAAACGTAAATATTAGCCATTTATGAAATTGACAGCGATTTGCAAATATCGTTCTTTCTTTCTAAAACTATAAGAATAACAAAGACAGAGATAGTGATCTGGCCACTCAGGGTAAATTTTTGCAAACCTCTATTATAATATGTTCTGTCTTAACGCCGGACGACATATGCGTGGTGGCGGTGACGTTAATCGGATATCACATATACATACAGTGTGGAAATTAAGTAACGCATAAATTCAGTAATTCCGTTGATATTAATTTTTTTGAAAAAAATCTCGAAGGGGTATAGCGATTTTAACTTCAGCAAATATTTTCAGGCTATTTTCAGTTTCTTATGTCATTTATTTTTTTAAGTTATGACGTCATAAGACTCCTTCGCTTTAGTGATTTTTTTGCTTTTTCTGTGGACTGTATTAAAACATAAATAATCGAATCATATCGTCTATATTTGCCTTGTAACACACATTTTATTAGACTGGATTAAAACTATGAATAAAACTTAAAACCTCAAAGGTGCCTCACTTTTGTATACATAGCGACATTACACTTGCTGCCTTGACAACAAACATTATACTACTCAACTACTCTCCCGCCTAAGCTACAGCGCATTATTTTTAAGCATTGTTGCTGCCACCTGTGGGTCATAAAATACATATTGATATATAAAATGTAAAATAAATGGTGCGCTAACCAAAAAACATGTAAGTATCTAAGAACTAGAAATAAAATTGGAAATAAATAAATCTATAACTATTTTAGTGGTGGAGAGTTGTCTCCAACATAATTGTAGAATATAAACAAATACAAATATAAATAATAAAAATAATTAGGTTCGGCATAATACAAAAAATTAGAGTTTTCATATGTATCCCCCCCCCCCCCCCCCCCGCCCCCCCCCGCCCCCCCCCCCCCCCCCCCCCCCCCCCCCCCCCCCCCCCCCCCCCCGCCCGCCCCCCCCCCCCCCCCCCCCCCCCGCCCCCCCCCCCCCCCCCCCCCCCCCCCCCCCCCCGCCCCCCCCGCCCCCTCCCCCCCCCCCCCCCCGCCCCCCCCCCCCGCCCCCGCCCCCCCCCCCCCCCCCCCCCCGGCCCCCCCCCCCCCCCCCCCCCCTGTTGTTGCCCGCCCCCCGGGGCGTGCGCCCGGGCCCCCCCGGCGCGCCCGCCCCCCCCCCCCCCCCCCCGCCCCCCCCCCCCCCGCCCCCCCCCCCCCCCCCCCCCCCCCCCCCCCCCCCCCCCCCCCCCCCCCCCCCCCCCCCCCCCCCCCCCCCCCCCGCCGCGGCCGGCCCGCCCGGCCCCCCGCCCCCCCGGGGGGCCCGCGTATATAATCGGCACACGTTATAGTAGAAGGACGAAGCGAGGTGAGACGCGCGTCATCCAGAGTACCGTCAGTCTAAGCGAGAAAGATGATGTGTTAACCCACTCTCGATCACATGTCTTACCACAACCACTATCTACTATATTGTTTGCCGATGGTAATGGTGGAGGAGGCTGACGCCTGGTAAGTAGGCCGCAGACGAGTCCTTTTCACAAACCCCCTGATGTCCCCTCAGCCATGTATTTTTCTTGCTACCGCGTCGAATCGCTCCGATCTTCTAATGAAGGTCAGGATGTCACTCAGTGCGATGGAGCTTATCTCCTCCCATAGAAGCGCCTCCGTTCCAAAAATGCTATGCCTCAAGGGCCTGAACGTTTCACACTGGTCCAGATAGTGGTAAGAAATTTCTTCATCACTCCCGCATCCTGGATGTATAGGGTCTTTCTCAACACCTATCAATGATAGATGTTTTCTAATACTGCAGTGACATGTCAAAACTCCGATTAAAAGATTTGGAATTTTCGACTTCGGCCCAGTAACCAGGCTAATCTCGACTTGTTCGGTCTCGTCACAAAATTTCGAGTTTATCTACACGCCTTTTTGGTCCTCCAATTCTTCCTCAGTGTATCGTGGGCCAACTCACTGAGGGCCGTCATGACCTGTCTTCTTGTAATGTCCAACAAAGGTTCAGGCACATTACCTAATTCCTCGGCTCCAATCTAACCAATTCATCGGCCTTCTCGTTGCCTGAAACACCGATATGTCACGGGACCCACACCAATTTTTTTTTGCCTGGTAAGCCCTTCTTTGGCGACTCCGCACTCCTGAACGAGAACTAATCTCGTCCTGGGGAGCACACCGCTTTTAAAGGAGCCTCGCTGTCGGAGTAGATGTATACCATCTGTTTCGCAGAGTTCCTTACCTTATCTTTACCTGCCACCGCTAGGATGGTGTAAACCTCTGCCTACAAGACCGTGGTGTACGAACCTAGAGCAAACCTCTCCTGCACTTCTCTGCCTTTCAGATATATTCCCGCCCTGGAGGACGGTCTACACGAGAACCGTCTGTGTAGCACACCAGAGTGCTCGGCGAGAAGTCAATTCTTCCTTCACTTCACTCCCCCCTCTGCAGAAAAAATAAGAGTATATTCCCTTTCTAACCCATAGAACAGAAAAAAGTTCTAACCTGGTATTTCGCTTCTCTCATCTTTAGGGCAAAGATGGGAATTTCCCTCTCTCTTTCCCTAGTCCAGTAATTGACTGCCGATGCCCATACCTTCTAGTCCGTCTACATTTATAAAGACTTTACGGTTTTTCCCATGATTTGTTCTTAATGCGAATGTTTTTGTAATGGAGATGGGAAAAATCATACAAATCAACAAAAGGAAACAACATATTTTTATTATAACAGTTTTATATGCCGTTACACTTATAAATAAATTTAATTTAAATTACACCATATACACAATAATACACAAAAATGCATAATCTAATAATTTTTATAATATCAATGAAAAACCATTTAACATACCTGTTGTAATACATACTTTTAATTCCTTACATGATAATTATAGTAGCTTTCATCAGTACGTGTCACATTTTCATCTAAACTTATAATTTGTTCTGAGCAACATTTTTCCGTAAAAAAATTGGTGAAAATTTTTTGTTACCATCACATACGAAAAAAAAAATCTGCACATTTTACAAAGATTTTTATTTGGTTGAAATTAAAAAAACAAAAACACATCAGTGATGCGTAAAATTTATAAAAACGCAGAAAATACCAAGGGTAAATGCGATGAAAACCAAAAAAGTCATGGTTATCTATAAAATTTCAAGGCAGGTAAAAATCAGGAAGAAATGCTTTTTTAGATGCATTTAATGAAAAAATATGCCGCGTCAAATCTAAACAGCAAAAGCCGTAAAATTAGATAGTAAATCGTAAATTATAGATTATAAGCTTATGAACATAAAAACTGGATTTTTAGACGTAATTAAGATTTATGTCATCTGGGTGGCAGACTTTTAGGTAGGTATTCATAGGGTGAATAGTAAATCTTGAAACATGTTTTTTTATTATATGATGATTCTCACCGTAATATCACCTGGTAATATTACATGTATTTGGGTTAATAAATTTTTTATATAAATTATAAACAAAATATAATACCTACTCAAAATAGAAATGATTCACTGATAAAAAATGTTATATGGTCCTGGTTGTTACCTCTTTACTTTTGATAAATCCTTATTATTTGTTTCAGTCGGCAGTAAAATGTGATTTATGATTTTTTTATGAGATGTTATAAATGTCATAATTGCGACGTTAGTATACAGTTTGGAGGACAATTGTGCACCCCGGTCTGAGTAAAGGATGGAATAATGAGATAGATATATAAAATATATCAATATAATCCGCAGGATATCTGCTTAATAAAATAACTTTAAAAAATATAGAAATATTTTAAATAATGTAATTAAAGAAACTAAAAACAAATATTATAAAAGCAAAATTAAGGATAACAAAAATAACTCAAAACATCTGTGGCAAACCATAAACGAAATAGGTCCTAAGCATAGTATTAAACAAACCATTATAAAAGAAATAAAGAGCGATGATCATTTTATCACTGATCCAAAATTAATAGCTAATATTTTTGTTAATTATTACTTTGAATTAAGCCAAATTTTAGCAAATAAAATTAAGAAGACAATACATTTTAATGAAATAAAAAAAAACGTTTGCATAACTCCTTTTACTTATCAGACATAAATGAAAATGAAACCAAAAAAATTATTTGCGCACTTAAACCCAAAAAAACCCCCCGGGGGGGCCAAAAACCCTCCCCCCCTTTTTTCAACAAAAATTTTTTTTTTTCCCCCCACCTTTCTCCCTTTTTTTTTTTTATTTTTTTACAAAACAATCATTTCCCCCCACCTTCAAACCCCCCCCCCCCCCAACCCTTTTTTAAAAAAGGGTTAAAATCTCCTCCCCAAACTACAGGCCTATTTCACTAATTTCTAACGTCGCCGAAATATTACAATCACTAATAAAAAACCGAATAACTAATTATTTCAATAAGTATAAAGTATTATCTGATTCTTAATTTTGTTTTCGAGAAGGCAAATTGACGCAAGATGCAATTGTGCGCCTTACTTCTAGTGCATACAATGCACTTGATGAAGGTAAGGAAGCCTTTTGTATCTTCCTAGATCTTGCCAAAGCTTTTGATACAGTGGATCATGAGATGTTACTAGACACCTTCGAAAACTTGGGCTTTTGTAGAACTAGTTTATGTTTGTTTAAAAACGGGAACAAATTATATGCTCGATATTTTATTCCCAATGCATATTACATGTCCCAGTTAATTTATCCAAATGCATGACAAGAAATTAAATATTCGATAAAAATAATAGACGCTGGATAAATGTAATGAATGCTCGATATAAAATTTATATGCTTGTTAAAATAATAAATATTCGATAAAAATAATACACACTTGATAAATAAAATGATTGCTCCATACCAAATTCACATGCTTCCTAGATTATTAAATATTCGATAAAAATAATATAGGCTCAATAAATATAACGAATGCTCAGTACCAAATCCAAATGTTTCCTAAATTAATAAATATTCATTAAAAAATAATAGAAGCTTGATTAATTTAAGGAATGCTTAGTACTAAATTTAAATGCTTTCTAAATTAATTAATATTCGGTTAAATATAATAAATGCTCGATAAATGTATAATGAATGTTCAATAGAAAATTGATGGTGAAAAAATACTTACCCTTCAATAAAAATGATGATTTTATCCCTAAAGAGTTCAAAGCCCACAAAGAGTAGCTGCTTATATTTTCATTGAAAATAAAAAAAAAACAGTAAACACAAAATAAACATTAATTGAATATAATATTATGTAATACAAAATAAATAAATAAATAAAACAAACTCTGACAATTCAAAAACAAAAAACACATTTTCTGGTAACAATCTATTCTGAAAATAGAATGCTTGCAACAAAGAACTTAAAATAAAATTGTTAATTTAGTAGGTATCTACTAACAAAACAAAACTTAAATCTGATTTGCAGGAACAAACACTTTAGGCACAAAGTACATCTGAGGATGGTGAGATTATCTGAAATAAAAAATGGCATATGGCATATACATCAGGGAAATATTGACTTGTAACTTACCTATTGAACTAAAAGAGCTCTTTTAGATTTCGCTGGTCGCCCACGACGTCTCTTCACTCCAATTGGAATTGTTTTTTGCTTCAGGAGGTGGTGTGGTAAGTTTTAGCCGTATGGGCCAATCCCACAATGTGTTTACAAATCAGCATTTTAAAATAAGTCGGACAATCACATTCACCATTAATCCAATCATCTTGGTCGTTGGGAATTGTTACTGTCCATACACTAAACATAACAGTCTTATATTTGTCAAAACTATGAAAGTCTAGATTCGTATACTTTTCAAGGTCGTCCTGGTTCACCTCGGTTGTATCTTTTGAAAGAATAATGTAAACATTGCCCGATGGTGTCCCTTTAGAAATAAATTTTTTTTGTGCTTTAGCCCACTGATAAGATTTTGTCCATAGATCTAAGTGAATAACCGGCTTTAAGTGCACTTCTTTTAATTTTGACGAATAATTTTGAGACCAGGTAGCTACGTACTCTTTTAGTATCACAGAGAATCGAGATAGAGTATTTTCATCTTTGATGACTCTGTTAAAAGCCTTTAGGGCGTTGTTAGTACTTGGGCTTTTCTTGTCAACCCCTTCATACCAGTTTCTATTCATCTATAGCCATTCACTTTCAAAATAACGTAAAGAGTCTTTTTGCTCCTCCCATTTCGAAAGAAACATGATGGACGCTCTATCGAATATCTCGTGACTTTTACTTAATTGAAGACAATCAATGTCTTGCAAGATTATATGTATGTTTCCCTTTTGGACGCACAAGTTGATCAGCTTTTTTTCTTACGTTTTTTTTTTCAAATGAGCCGAGCATATCTTTATTGTAACGTTGGTACCAAATACATTTTTGAAACCATTTTGTATACTGTGGGCCGCATCACATATTAGTATCGATGGATTAATGGTTTCACCCAAAACTTTCTCTGCATCACTTCTAAGCGCTTTGAATGCAAAATTGAAATCCTCAGTTTGCTCGTTGGCACAAACTGCCACTCCAAAAGTGTGTTGTTTCGAACACCAATAGCGGGAAACCTTGCCAAATAAGCTTATATGTGGCATCTGCATGGACATGGCAAGCATTCTATGATTGCCTGTTTAAATTTTTTTGTTGAAATAAAAAATCGAAATCCATTTGGTGAGATATTATAAAAGCCTTATCATCATTTTCTGGAACTGAAGAGTGGTCGATGCAAAATTGTTCTACCTCCCCAAGACTTATCGAATTCGGACCAAATTTTGACGTTCTTAGAGAAGCCAAATAATTATTTAACTGTTGCTTTTTAGGAATTGGAAAATTTTTTCTTCGCCAAAATTTCTAAAATCTTTTTCGGTTTTAGTTTTGGATCGTTTTCGAACAAGGTATTGATCTCCGTTTTAGTATGTCCGCTTATTTTAACGGTTGTTTTGGACGGTATACTTTCGCAATTATGAAGCAATTCCGATCGGTATAAAACTACATGATAAGTATTTGCAGGATAATATAAATATACACCTAAGGCACATTGCTCTCCTCGATATTTTACTTTATCGCAACGATAAATCGCACTAACGTTACCCTCTGTATCAACATTTTTATAATAAAAGCTCCAAATACCTTCACCTTCTAATGAGTTTTGGGCAAGGCTTTGTTACTGAATACCTGTTTTCTTTTCCACTGTTTATCAACTTTTTTTCTTCTTTTCTTTTGGCCCCGGCTTCTCAAATACATCCGCACTATCTTCTGACGAACTGTATTGAGGAATCTCACTGTTACTCATAATTGTCGGTTTTAAAAACAGTACGCATTAATAATAAACACAACACACCTATTTAGACACTACAGATTATAAACAACATGCAGCATGCCCACTTCGTTTTCTGAGGTTATGTACTGTTCGTCGTAAACAAGCGCCCGTTTTTTTGCGATGCGATATAAGGCACTTAGGGCGAAAACACAACACAGCGGTGCGACGTCGCATTGCAGAAATTAACGACGTCGTAGAAATTTGCGATGCGACGTCGCTTAGTCAAATCCTGGGCGAAAAGCACAACACTGCGGTGCGACGACACATCGCAAATTTCTACGACGTCGTTGATTTCTGCGATGCGACGTCGCACCGCAGTGTTGTGTTTTGCCCTAAAGTAACTAGATCGCTGGATCGATTTGTGGTTAATTTAACTTTTTTTTTTTCTCGTTTATGTCCTTTAGTATTGTATAAAAATGATTTATTTTATTGGAAAAAATGTTTTATGTTGCCAGCAGCTTATTTGGTTTTTATATTTAATTATAACTCGCCATACATACATCAAACGTGTCGCTTCTGGTATAGGTCTTCTGTGGTGTGCAATGAACGTTCATCGCAACGCATTGCGGTGCGACTTCGCGACTTTTGTTTTTTGCGATGCGTCGTCGCACCGCAGTGTTGTGGGCCCGCAACAGACGTAGGACACGTATTGTGCGGTCCACATCTAACTAGAAGTGTCTTCTCTGCGATGCCGTGGCGATGAAGTTTTAACGTTGCGTCATCGCATCGCATCGCCGTGCGACGTCGTTTTTGCGATGCGACGTCGCACCGCTGTGTTGTGTTTTCGCCCTTATGAACATGACTTATAGAGCATTTATATTTTTTTCTAGTGCATTACTGTAGAATTCAAAATTTTATTCAATAGTGAACGTAAATTATCGAGCATTAATATATTTTTTTAGTGCATATTTGATTAAAATACCGACTGGAACTTAGCGCGCAAATTGTAAATTTTTATATTGTGATTTTATAAAAAAATATAAGGCATTTCCTATTATTTTATACTGCATTTTAAATTTTTTTATCGAGCATTTAGTATTTTTTTAATCTGTAAACTGCATTAAATTACCGGGCGTTAATTACGACCCTTTAAAAACTACCTGCTACAAAGAACTCAGAGAGTATCTATAGATAATGTGTTAAGTGATATGTACAACTGTGGAGTCCTCCAAGGTATAGTACTTGGACCAGTATTATTTAACATACATGTAAATAATTTATTCTTACAAAGTTCTAGCAGGCAAATTACAAGTTTTGCCGATGATACGGCTATTTTCTATTATGACAACACATGGGAATCTCTTATAAAAAAAGGTGACACATGACTTTAAAAACATAAAAAATCGGTTTGATTATCGGTTATTTACCATAAATTTTGATAAAACGAAGTAATTACCTTTTGCTATAAATAAGAGCAGCCTTCCAGACCTTCCACCTCTAAAAATAGAGTATGGGGACATTTCAGTTGAGATTCCAATAACTTTGGATATTAAATATTTAGGAATGATAGTAGACAGTTTCTTAAAATGGGACAAACATATTAATGTCTTGGTGCAGAAAATTAGAAGTCTCATATCCAGATTTAAAAGTTTCAGACAAATATTGGATTTAAAACACATGAAAATGTTATATTATGGGCTTGTTGAATCTCAACTGAGATATGGTATAGTCGCATGGGGTGGGGCTTACAATGTACATATAAAAAACCTAGAAACGGTACAAAAATGGATTTTAAAAGTATTTCTCTCCAAAAAATGCACTATATTCTAGTGACTCGCTGTATTCTTTGGTAAATCTATTAGACATAAAACAACTTTTTTGTACTGCTGTTATTCTTGAACATAAAAAGTCTAGCTCAAAAATTAGTATCGTCATCATTATACCACAAGATATAAACAGGGCTCTTTTGTCGTGCCAAAAGTAACAAAAGCAATAGCTCAAAGATGTTTTTTCTTCTTAGGTCCCAAAATATATAATCAAGTTCCGTGGAAATAAAATTTTTAAATTCTTTTTCTTTATTTAAATCTAAAATAAAACAATGGCTCTTATCACATCCCAGAAACTTTACACATAAATTAATAGATTTAAAAAATAATTATTATGTATAACTATAATTAAAATTATTCTGCAGCTTGATTAAGCTAAATAGTAGCACACCAAATATAAATTATAATTTTATGAATGTTTGCACTTCTGATACATGTTACCCAAATTTTTAATTTTGGGCTTAGTAGAAATTAGTCAATTTTTTTTCGTATACCATGGAAAGTACCTATTAATATTAGTACTTACTTATTCTTTTTTTTTTGTTCTATATCCACTAGTGTTTTATTATCATAGTAAATGTGTAAGATAGTCAATACGCCCACCACAAGCTTGTCTTTTGTGGGCTTTTTCTACCCTTATTTATTTACAATGTTAATTATTTACAATGTTAAAATTATATAAGGTCAACTTATGGCGGAGCGCTCACGACTTTTGCATATCGTTGTGTGATTTCATCTCATCAGTAAGTTTCGAAGAGAGTAGTGTAGATTACATTTTATTACCACAGCCAATACGTTGCGTCGTATATCTATCTCATTATTCCATCCTTTACTCGGATCGGGGCGCACAATTGTCTTTCAAACTGTATACTAGATTTGTTGGTGTTCTGAAACAACTGCATGATATATGCATTGCGTTATTACATTGCAATTTTGCATACGAAAGTCAATAATGCCTTATTAATTTTTTTCACCAAGGGTTGTCCTTTAGGACAAAAAATAAAAAGAGATAATTAAAGAGAACAAGCATTTTGTAATACTAGCCTTTCAGTTTTTGACAGTCAATGAATGACGTATTTACGAGAGGGAGAAGGGGTCTCATACTAAACTAAAAAATAAAAATGTACCTTAGTTATAAGTAAAGCTAGTATTTCGGTGTACATGTACACTGGCATTTGTGTGGGGGAAGACACACACACATGTATTTTTAACTAGCGATCACACGAGTACAAGTATATTATCAATATTTATTGTAAATGTCTTGGGAAGCCCTAAAAAATCCCTTTGTATTGTGAGAAGGACCTTTCACCATCACAGATGTAATTGGCTTAAAATATGTGAACTTTTTCAGAAACTCCACCTTTATGTCTTGTGTAGAAAAGCCTACTTCTTTGCCATTTAAAAGGTCATCTCACGTGTGGCATCTACCACCCCGCAGACCGATGCCCCGGAAAATTCAAAAAACAAAAAAGTTAAAAGGTCAAATAGATGTTAAATATGTACAGCATAAACTGACAAAACCAAAAAGTCCTTATAACTCATGAAGGAATGTAGACATCGAAAAAAAATAATTGAAAAAATACCGCCAAATACCCACTGTCGACTTAGGCAGCCTGCTATCCTGTGCAAAAGTCTCAATCTCTTTGGACGAAAAACAAAAAAATGTTGAAAAAAATTCTTTACAAGATGGAATAGATATTAAATTTGTAAAGTATAAACTGACAAAACTAATAGGTCCTTATAACTCGTGAAGGGATGTAGATATCGAAAAAATAAATGAAAAAACACCCCCAAATACACCCTGACGCGTTTTCCAGCCTACTATCCTGTGCAAAAGTGTCAGTCCCTTTGGACCAAAAACAAAAAGCTTTTAGAAAAAATTCTTAAAAATCAACTAGATGTTAGATAATTATGTAAATCGTAAACTGACAAAACCAAAAACTCCTTATAACTCGTGAAGGGATGCAGATATCGAGAGAAAAGAGAAAGTTTTGAAAAAAGTCATTAGGGAGATTGATGTGAAAAACAGAGCACACAAACACACGCGCTAATGGTCTATCAGTTTCCTATATCTCTACAAAAACATCCTGTGGATATCCATTGGACGGTACTTAATGGATATAGTACTCGCAATAGACGTCCACTGGATTATACATTTGTCATAATTAGAGACATCCATAGACGTTCCAGTAAGAACATCCATAGGTAGTCCAGTGGATGTGCATGTCTGTACAAGGATATCCAAAGGATATTTTTTTGCGTACATTCACTGGGTGTACTGGTATGGACATCCACTGGATGTCCATGTATGTCCATGGACGTCCAGTGGATCTATTTCTGCGTACAGTGGGTATTCTGATATGAATATCCATGGACGTCCTGGAAACATTATGAACCTAAAATGGACGTCCAATGGATGGATGTTGTCTGCTGTATGGGTTGGGAATATTTCATTACATGTTTACAATATTATATCCACGTAAAAATCCTCTCTGAAATTTATCGCTGCCTCCCGTTCTCTAATTATAACTTATACGCAGTTGTTTATTTACGGTGCCCACGCCCATGATATGGGCGTGAGTAGCGAGAAATCGCTTTATAAGTGTATTTATAACTCGAGTAATTTATTAATATACATGTATTAATTAATTTTTTTTTTTTTTTTAGGAATATTATATATTATTTAACACCTACAGTTTGAAGCCCTGGAAGCTTGAGGTGGATAATCGACATACAGGAAGATCAAAGAAAAGTTTTCCAACAGATTCAATAGGAATATTATTTGTTTAAAATTTTATACGACACCTTTCGGGACTAATCCGTGTGGAGCACTAATAATACCATATTTCGTTCATTAGTGGTCTGTACATATACAGGGTAATCATGTTAAGTGCCTCATTAGATTTCATTGCTTGATTTTTCAACTAGGAAAAAAATTCTATGGTTTATGTATTTTTTTTCTGAGGAACTCGAAAAGAAAAAACATTTGAACGTCAAGTAAAAAAGTTATGGTCGAAAAACTGAAAAATACAAAATGCGGAAATGGACATGTGACATTCCACTGATTATAAAGGCGTAAGGCGTATTACATATTTATTATTCACTTCCGGTTTAATCGGATATTACTTAAATTTTTTTTATTTTAATTGATGCATCCTATACATTAAACTCAGTTTAAAGAATTTTTTTCTGAATTCACCAATATACGTATAATATATTATCATTATGTTTCATATTTAATAAAATATTAAGGTTATCTTTGTTTTATTTATGCAGCAAATAGAAACATTTAAACAATTTATTTATTTCAAAAAGTACATTCGAAAATTGTACTATTGTGCTGCAAACGGAGGCGAAGGTATTTGACCAAATTAAAAATTCAACAAGCAATAAATAGATTTAATTAACATCTCCATCATTTTAAGCAGATGCAGAGAGAATTTGATCAAACGCCTACGCCTCGGTTTGCAGCAAAATGGTAATGTTTTCGAACATTTGTTGTAAATAAAATACATGGAATTACTTACATTTTTTAAATAAATAAATCATTTAAATGTTTTTATGTTTTCATAGATGACTTTGTTCTAAAAGATATATGTGTTATTTTAAATTAAAACCCTTTATTTAAACATGAAAAATAATGATAATATCTTATATATTGTTTAAACTCAGCTGAATATACATGGTATATCATTTAAATTAAAAAAGTTGAAGTACATAATTTCGAATTAGGACCCATTCATCATATGCCACATATACCCTCTAATAGGGATTTGTTTACGTTTGTTGATTATTATTATAACTAGACATATTCCAACGGAATATTTAGAGACTTGCATTCTTAAAATAGTACCTATTTATGTAAGTTTAACGTATCGAATCGTGTATGAATAGATTATTTGTATAATATAATAAATATATTTCCGCCGATATTCATAGTTTTCCTCAATATTTTAACAGTATTGTTTACATATAGGGTGACAATTTTCATATTTTTCAGCCATAACTTTTTTTATTTGACGATCAATGGTTTTCCTTTTCGAATTTGATTCATTAGAAAACAATACATAAACACAGTTTTGTAATTTTTTTCTAGGTGAAAAACAATCAATTATTTGTGAGGTACTTAAAATAACCAACCTGTAGATAGGACATATTGGCCCTTTTGAAAAAATTGTACATCAAAGAGCCATTAGAAAAAATTCCAGATTTTTTAAATTCCTGAAACAATTTGGCGGAAAAAGTTACTTAATATTTGATAAAACACGCTGTTTTGGATACAATGAGAAAATTCACTTAAATATACGGTCAATTTAATTTGAACATTCTTCAATACAATACTTGTTACACACAATTGATGAACGAAATGTTTATGTGGTCTTATGAAGTGGGACCATAAACATTATATTTTTTAAGGCATGGTAATGTAAACACATTTCAATTTCAATAAAACATAAAAAACTAACGTGCGTAATAACCCCCTGTGTAAATTAATCACATTATCAATTTATCAATTGAATATTGCAGATGGATCAATTTTTTATCCAGCATTACTTATTCAGGAGTTATATTATTATATAGTATACCCGCGGATGGGGTTTACAAGAGGTGAAATTGCTAAAATATTTAACTTTTCAAGAAAAAGTGATTCTACGTAAAAGTTTTTGCTTGCTAAAAAATACAAATCACGATGAGAAACTTTATGTTTTTTATACTGCGCTCAAAAATTACAAAAACTCGAAATTCAGAGTAAATTGGCCTTATCTTTAATTTTGGACCAAAATGTCAAATAAAAAAGTTATTTCAAATTTTAAATCCAATCAAAATTCGAAATTTCGATTGTATGTTACTATTTTTGTAAATTACGAGTAAAACACATTTTTGAAACATACCTTCCTATAATTACCTATTTTAAAAATTCTGAATTGTTTATCAGATACTTACATACAATTAGCCAAATAGAAAAGGTGGTATAAACTGATTAACGCACAGTGGACGGAAACGCCAAAAAGCTGGCCAAAATTAAAAAAATGAAGATTTTTTTTTTCAAATGGAAACGTTTTAAATCGGTGTAGTGGTACCCTTAGCATTAGAAACGACCGTTAATACCGGTCCGGGTTCACTACCTGAGCGAGGAAATTACTTATTGTGCGACCGTGCAGCGCGTCACTTTAGTAGTTCACAAAGCTTCAAAAATCGACAAATTTTGTCTGCAGCGTAAAAATTCTCAAAGTGCAGTTTTCTGAGTCATAGAAATGGATTCTGCATCAAAAAGTAAGTACAATTAAAATATCTCAGTATCAGATCAGTTTATTTATATGGTAATTAGTAAATAATTATCGAAGTGGAGTGCATTTTTGTACATGCAACGATTCATAAACTCCACAAAAAAAAGCCATAAGTTACGCGGTTGGTGATGGTTGGTCTTGAAACTTATTGGAATGTGTTCAATGAATCTTTTTGCATCTTTGCGAGATATTGACCAAATTGTGCGCGAATGCACGGATGCATGCACATTCGTGCACCATAAAGTGGGCTCCTTTTTGAATGCGTTCTCATGAAATGAGAACGTCATGCGTTCTCAACTCATGCGTTCAGTCATTACACATTTTTATTCCATTCCCCAGATCCTAATTTTCCCGAAACTAATGAAACACATGAATTCGCTTCAATTCAATAATAATTTTTGAACTATGTATATATTTTTGACCGTAATTTTTTTTGAAATTCTATATGGGATTCTTCATCAGCGACCCAAAAAAACTGTATACAAAGTTTTGTAAAAATGCAGCGATAATTGGCGATTCTTGGTATGTTTTGGGGGGATTTCATGGCCGCCATTTTGTTTTTTTCAAAATTCAACTTCGGATTCTTGATCAGCGATACAAAAAACCCCTGTATGCACAATTTCAGTAAAATAGCCCAATGCCTTTATATTTTGGCCAGCTTTTCGGCGTTTCCGTCCACTGTGTAACGATATGTACTAAAAATTTTCTTACTTCGCAAACATTCCAATATTCAATTGAGATTTTGTATTTTGACTGGCTATAAAATTGTAAACAACTTTTTTTATTTAACATTTTATTGTTTCAAAATTCAAGATAAGGCCAATTTACTCTTAAGCGAATTTCAAGTTTTTGTAATTTTTGAGCACTGTGTATAAGAAACATGAAGTTTCTCAACGTGAACCGTGTTTTTTAAGAAAGTAATAACTTTTACCTATGTAGAATAACTTTTTCACGAAAAGTTGAAAATGTTTGCAAAATCACCTCTTGTAAACCCCATCCGGGGACATACTGTATATACTAATTTTATGCTTTATTTTACAGGACCTGGACCTCATCAGTGTGCACTTCTTACTAACGAAAATTGGTCAGTTGACAAAATTTTGACTGAGCGATCACCATATAATGTTTTCCTACACCTGCTGGTCACCCTGTAAGTATTATTATGAAAGAAACATTATTAGGGTTTTGGGTATCGTGTTTCGATACCACTAACCTATATAATGGTAAATTAAATATTTTCTGTGATTTTGAAAACTTCAGGATCTGCTTGAAAAGGAATTTTTAAGGAATTTTATAATAAATCGTTTTAGGATCCATATTCATAAAAACTTTTATCTGAAATCAACCATCTGCTGGAATTTCAATAAAATACTGATTATAATAATTTTCATATATCATTTTTTTCGAATATTATGGGATTAAAAATATGTGTTGGCAGAGAAATTGTAAATTATTTCATTCATAATTCTACACGCAGAAATAAAGTTTACATCTTCATTTTCGTCATTATAAAAGTCAAGGCTGGTCTTCTCATTTCAAATACCGAACTATCTTGTTTTTAAATTGAATCTTTAACATTTATTCAGACGAAATGAATAAATTTAGAAGATTTAAATTGTTAATAAATGTATTATTTATCTAGAAACGTTCGAGCATGACATTGAACTAAAAATATAATAAATACGTTGTGAAATTCCAAAGAATATGTAATTCTTCAATTGGAGGATCATTGTACTCAGCAAAACTTAACTCAACGAACAACTTGGAACCGCATAGAAACTCAACACATTTCCTGCTGCAGCTGATTTTCCATCCACCATTATCGATCCTCGGACCATTAGCTCCGTCTTCTTATACATGAAATTCGACTCGTTAAGGACTTATTCAATCATTATCACTTATCACAATATATTTCCTAGTACGACACTGATACAAATACTAAATGAAGATAGCAATTTATCTTCCGCGTCTAGATGTGAAGACAATAAATTTTCTAATACTGACAAAGTTGACATGATGTAAAACTTAAATACATAATCCAAAGAATATAATTTCGAAAAGAAAACTTTTATAGATTTACTTTTTCTTAATTACCATTTTGAATCACAAATGTCTCACATTAAGCCCCCATACACCTGCGAACAAATTGCGCAACAGAGGCTGTTGTGCAAACAATTGTATAATGTATGGTGTTGTTTGACGTGCTGCGCAACTAGTTGCAGAAATTCAAACTTGGTTGAAATTAATTGCACAACGAGTGGCGTTGCGCAACTATTGCATCGTCAGACGGCATGTTTCCGTAGGTATACGACAAAAGCAACTGAAGTTTGTATAAAATTGCGCAGTGTATGGGTGACCTTGTTCGCACAACAATCTGTTGTGCAACGTTAGTTTGCGCAATTTGTTCGCAGGTGTATGGGGGGCTTTAGTGTAGTAGTGTAGTATAAGTATAGTCAAAACATATCACATATCATCTTACAATATGAATCATATAGACCGACACACAGTTGAGTGAGTTGAGTTGCTTTGATGAGAGAGGCGCTATATAATTATCCCTACTTGTGTTATTCTGAATATATATCTAATTCCTAAAGCCCCCCATACACCTGCGAATAAATTGCGCAAACTAACGTTGCACAACAGATTCGTTGTGCGAACAAGGTCACCCATACACTGCGCAATTTTATACAAACTTCAGTTGCTTTTGTCGTATACTTACGGAAACATGCCGTCTGACGATGCAGCCTGTTTAGCTATAATAATTGCTGTTGCGTCGGATGTTGGTTTTAAAAAAAGAAAAAGGAAGCAGAGAGTGTGGATGAAAGAGTTGTTGAAGAAAAGATCTCGTTTTAACCATGCAAATCTCCTCAAAGAACTTCAATTGAGATGCAATAGTTGCGCAACGCCACTCGTTGTGCAATTAATTTCAACCAAGTTTGAATTTCTGCAACTAGTTGCGCAGCACGTCAAACAGCACCATACATTATACAATTATTTGCACAACAGCCTCTGTTGCGCAATTTGTTCGCAGGTGTACGGGGGGCTTAATAGTGCCTGTTTGTTCAACCCCTAACCTAAGACTACATTAGTAATAAAAAACTAGGTTTACAACACTGAATAATAAAACAACTAACAAACTGATATTATTTCAAACTTATTATTAGTAGCATAAAAAAGGCCGGCCCCTATGAACCCCTTACCGCCGTCAAACGAGCCGATATTTTTTATGTTGCAAATAAGTTTGAAATAAACTATACATGTATAGTTTATTTCAAACTTATTTACAACATAAAAACGTCGATTTTCATAGCGGTAAAGGAATCAAAGAAGTCGACGTTTTTTATGTTGCAAATAGGTTTGAAAGAACTATACCAGCTATCTAAGACTGTTCGTATTTTATTTTGTGGCAATACACGGTTATAAATACTGATTTGATATTTTTGCGGCATTATCCTGAATTTTTTGTTTTAATTCCTACTTTAAGTTTAGAATCAGAGTTCTATAATTTATAGTCAAAGAAAATTGCAAATCTGCAATATGGCGTCATAAAGAGTAGATTTGGCTGCAAGTCAGAAGAGCATTCCACTATTTGGATTCATCTTATAGAAAAGTAGTTTAATACCTACATTATTCGATTTCGGTTAAACAGTATTTAAATAATACCTTTCTCAATGGGTGGATTAGATATAAAGAACCAATTTAATGGTTGGGAAGTTGACCCGACTTGGCCCCATTAGATTCTTTTCTTTTTCCAGAGATTTTAAATCCTTAGAAGACTTACAAAAGAGAATCATCGGTGAGTGTCGAGGAACAACTTCTGAACCATTATAAAATGAGTTCGAGAATCGTCTGTATTATTTTTTGGAAGTTGGTGGTTCAAAAAAGATGTTTGCTGTATAAAATAAGTTTGAAAATCGTCTGTATTATTTTTTTGGAAGTTGATGATTTTCATTTTGAACATTTAATTAGTTTAATTTAAAAAATAGATATAATTTACATGAACAAAAAATGTTTTTTTAATATAAAATAATATAACATTTTTACAAGTTTTTTTGTTCGGCTTTAGCTCATAATAAGACTTCTGTGAGTATTACATTCGATTATTCGTATAAACCTCAGCTTGTGTAAGAACTTTCTGTAGACGATCCAGACAGGATGATGTATTTCTGTGAAATAATGATGCTTACTCATAGATAGTAATCGATATTTCCTTAATATAATTTTTTCTGTTGAAGTCATATTTTCCATGTATGGGTTTGTTTTAACCGATACAACTCAATAACAAAAATTGTTATAAAACGTTATAAAAATGTTATGTCAATGCTAACCATAATATACTCTTGCAGAAAAAAATGGAAGCCACGTATATATGCTTATTTATTTATTTGAACTGCGACATGTTATAGGTGTTTTCAATTTATAACAGACCTTTTACGATCGTACAAAACCTACATTTAATTTAGTGCTCTCTTATTTAATTTTAGGTAATTCATATGGGTTTAATTAAAGAAAATCTACTTTAGACTTTTTCAGTAATTAATAGAGCCCATATCTCGGATTACATTGACAAAATAGTCAGGAGCGGCATAGGAAGGTAGTACGAAATTATAAAAATTGTTACCACTTTTTGGGGTTTATTGATGATTCAATTAGAGGAGATTCTACGTTGTGGTGGGTACATCACTGTCGATATTGCTACGACCATTAGGAGGTGAAGAAAGGTAAAATGTGTTTTCACGGATTCCTCAATATTTTTAGGCCTAATGAGATATCGACTTGGTTTTTGCTCACAAGGGTAATCCATACAAATGTCTAAAAACATAAGGCACTGCAAAAAAAGTGAGCGAAATTGTTAAATTGACCAGAGGCATCGAAAAAAAAAAATGAACGAAATAAAAATAAAATAAATTCCAACCCTATATGCAATAAGGGATGAGATATCAAATTTGTACTTCTTTCAACATAAAATATTAAATATCTCGGTTCGTATGGAAGGTAGAGGTTGATTTTTCCCTAAAGCCTGAATGTCTCGTAGGATTTTTCTTGGCAAAACGAATACAAGAAGTTCGAACCCCTTATCTGCAATAGGGGTTGAAATATTGAATTTTTTGTACTTTCATCACTCATTTTCAATATAAAATGCTAAATAACTCAGCACCTAGGAGACAGGGATGGGGGGCGTTGCTGATAAAACTTTTAATATATTGTCCCGAATAAACAGATAGGTACGTATATGTAAGTAGAAACCGGATTCAGGTCGAAGATAGCAAAAGATGATGTTAAAGGATTTGCAATATTTGCGCATAAAGCGGTACATTACTTTATATTGTTAAATACACACTCACCGGCAAAAGAAGTCGGCCACCTAAAATATTGTAAACATTTGGTGTTCAAGAACTTTTGTAATTTTTACCGATTTTGATTATTTTTTCGGTATATTGTAAAGTAATTCATCCAAATTGTCACATGTACTGCCAATTTTGGAACAAATATGGTTGCAGCTCATTATACCGGAAGTACCAAAGTGATGTTTTGGTGATCTAAGTTCGAAACACCCTGTGGAATAATTAGGGAACTTGGTCAGGTTCACTTGTACTCTGTAACAAAGCCCCATCTATTCTCAACAATCTTTTTTTTTTATTCATCCCAATATCTGAATTTTTGTAGAACATATACACAATTTCAAGTGAAACTTTGCAAATTATTATTCCAGATACACGATTTATCAGTATGCCGTCCTTGCTTATAGAAACACATCGAGGTTGGCATGTGTCTGATTTTTGTCGGAAGTCATTTCACAATAATTTTCAAACAATTTTCAATCTGTCAACATGGTACTAAGTATTGAGGTAAAGTTATCGCCTTAATTGAAGATGGTCAGAGTCAGTGTTATGTGTCTAATGCGTTTGGAATACCCCAATCAACCATCCAAGATGCCTAGAATCGTTATGTGGAGACAGGCAATTATACCAGGTGACCAAGATCAGGCAGAAGGAGAACAACAACAGCAGTTGATGACCATTTTATCGCTCTTAATACGTTAATAAATCGAAGATTTACTGCCCTTTTTCTTTAACATCGCTTAGAAATGGTGCGTAAGAGTTATTAAAAGCGAAAGAACGATTGCAAAATCCAGAGTTTATTCACGTAGACCGGTGACAGGACCGTTACTGCCACATCGACATGTCAACTGAAATCTGCAACAGTGAGTAATGTTCTTTTCACTGATGAGTCCAGGATTTGCCTGCGGTCACCTGATGGTCGTGAAAGGATGTACAGACGAAGAAATGAAACATTTGCAGACTGCACTATTTCCGATCGAGTGTCAAGGTGGTTCTGCTATGGTGTGGGCCGGTATTTTAGCAGAAGCACGAACTGAACTTTTTTTTTGTTGACAACGGAGCTCTAAGCGTTCACTGTTAAGTGCAGGATATCCCTCAAGAAGCTGTAGTTATATGTATGTATATGCTCCTTTTATTGGAGATGAATTCATTTTAATGCACGACAATGCAAGACCGCATGTAGCTAACGTTGTAAACCAGTATTTGGACGAGGTTAGTATTCAACAAATAGAATTGCCTGCATGTAGTCCTGATCTCATCCCCATCGAACATCTTTGGGATCAACTTAAAAAAAGTATTCGTCGTTGTCCTGTACTATCAGAAACTCTGAGAGAGCTGCGTTTTGTGTTTCAGGCTAAATTTGCTGCAATCCCTCAGGATTCAATTATAAATCGTTCATTGTTAAGTATCAGTTATTAAAATTTAATTTTCTACCCATCGATTTATTTATTTCATTGAAATTGCAAAGTTTCACTTGAACCTGTGTATGTTTTACAAAAACTCAGATAATGGGATGAATAAAAAAAGAATGATGAGAATAGATGGAGTTTTGTAACAGGGTATAACAGAACACAATCAAGTTCCCTAATTATTCCACAGGGTGTTTCGAACTTATATCACCAAAACATAATTTTGGTACTCCCCATGTACTAAACTGTAACAATATTTTTCCAAAATTGGTATTACATGTGACAATTTGGATAAATTTCTTTATAATATGCCGAAAAAAATAATCAAAATTGGTGGAAAATTACAAAAGTTCTTGAACACCAAATGTTTACAATATTTTAGGTGGCCGACTTTTTTTGCTGGTGAGTGTATAAATAGTAAGCCAGTGCATAATAGTTATTTATGTACCAAGGGCATAAAGAGGCGTTTATGGCCCGCGACGTGAAAATTAGAGGGGTCATAAAGAGGGTCATAAGGGCCATAAACGCTGGTTATGCCCGAAGTGCATACAAAATTTTATGTATAATACTACAAATCTTAATGAATACATAACATAATATGTAGGCTATCTTGCAAATTCTACATAAGAATTATCAATCTGTTAAATTTTGACATTCCATAAAAATGACAATCGTATTGTCACACAGGCAGGAATTTGGTTTTTAATTTGTATTAAAAATAAATGCAAGTAACCAAGCAACAACGTAAATAAAGGTGGCCATGTAACTTTATGGCAAGAATCATTTTACAATCCTTTTGTCTAAGTGTTTTGTGTTTTTCAATTAAACTGGAAATGGAAGAGAATGAAAATTAATTTTCCTGTACCCCACTAGAAATTACTGAAGCAGCAGAAGCTCAGATGTTGGACGTGTTACCTCAGAAGTCGAAAATATTGTATGAACAATAAAGCAAAAGCCCTAGGCGGGTTGTAAATTATTTTAGCGCCCGGCGGGCTGTAAAGTGGAACTTTACGCCCGCAAACTAAGTGACCTATGAAGACCGGTCGTATATAAATAATATTGTTACGCCACTGGACTGTGCAGACTGGTTATATTAATCTGGAATTGTACACGAACGGCCGGGAATATTCTGGAGTGCTCTAGACCGGGAGAATGGATGTATAAATAAGACGCACGGTGGGCCGAGATTTAGTCTGAAGTCGAACGTGAACGAGTAAAGAAGAAATACGAAAGAGACTTATAAGTGTTCAGTTGTGATTATAATTAGGACAGTGATTAATCTATTGTTGTTAATTGTTAATTAGTAAATAAAGTAGTGAGTTAGTGTTACCTGAACTTTCAATCAACGAATCTACGAGTGTAGGTGTTTGTGGGGATAGCAAACACGTAACAATTTGGTGTCGGAAGTGGATTGGAAGAGAAATTTCTGGAAAATTCGAAAAGGTTCTACAGTGTTCTTCTCAGAAATTAGTGGTAACACGGAGAATTAAGCTACTGGACAGTGTTTGGAGGACTATTTCTGGACTGAGTAGTGACTTTAAAGTGGATTTTCGAGACGTTTCTAGAACATTCGATTTAGAAATAACTGCAAATACGCGAGTGCCGCTAGTAATAACGTGTTGTAGACTGAGAAAAAGGGCTACTAGTGCAATTTCGGGAAAATTCCAGAACATACTATTTGGAAACTACAGGAGATACGTGAATTGTGTCGACGGGAACGTGTTGTAGACTCAAAAACGAGACTATAAGTGACTTTTAGTGACAATTCTAGAACATTCGATTTGGAAACTACAGAAGATACGTGAATTGTGTTAACGGGAACGTGTTATAGACTCAAAACAAGACTTATTAGTGATATTTCGTGAAAATTCTCGAACATTCCATTGGACAATTAGTGGAGATAAGTGAATTTTATCAACACAAAAGAAGTATAGACTCTAAATAAGACTTTCTAGTGCTGTTTCGCGATTTTTCTGGAACATTCCATTATTAAAATAGACGTGATATCAACATTTTACGGATTTTATAGTGTAGTAAACTTTATTCTGAAACTGATTTACGTGTCGTGAGTTAATGCCAACAACAAGAAGCATGGCGGAGAAACAAACACAAGACTTACTTGCAGCATTGGTGCAACAAATGGAAGAACAGAAAAGAGAACGCCAAGAAGAAAAAGAAGAACAAGAGAGAAGACGACAAGAAGAAAAAGAAGAACAAGAGAGAAGACGACAAGAAGAAAAAGAAGAACAAGAGAGAAGACGCCTGGAAGAAAAAGAAGAACAGAAAAAGGAACGCCAGGAAGAATTAAGACAAATTGTGGAGGGACAGCATCAAGTCATGCTCTTGGTAACTGAACAATTGAAAGAAGATGTACGGGCTGAAGTTAATGAAGTTAAAGGAGACGTCAGTGAAGTTAAAGAAAAAGTCGGTCAAGTTGAGGGAAAAGTCAGTATTGTTGAAGGAGAAGTAGCCCGGCTCAAGCAACAATTAAGGGAGAGGAGTGGCCAACTGGTACTGTCGTCTGGTGCTAGGTTACAACCACCTTCCTTCGACGGTCAAAGTTCATGGTCAACTTATAAGAGACAATTTGAGGCAGCTGCACGTTCAAATAACTGGAACGATGAAGAAAAAGCAACAGCATTGGTATTAGCACTAAGGGGCCAAGCATTGGACCTGCTCCAAACAATTCCTGCCGCACAGCAACAAAACTTTAGCATTTTGGAGGCAGCGTTAGAACTAAGATATGGCGACCAACATCTCGCCCAAGTATATCAGGCTCAGCTCAAATCACGCAGACAACGAGGTGGAGAAAGCCTCCAGGAGTTCGAGGCTGCGGTAGAAAGATTAGCCCATCTAGCCTATCCTGATGCACCAATGGAATTTCAACAACAGTTAGCAGTTGGTACATTTATTGATGGAGTAAGGGACCAGGAAATTAGGCGAATTCTTAAGTTGGCCAGGCATAAGCTTTGTAGTGAGGCTTTAGTACATGCACTGGAAATTGAGGCTGTCTATGAGGATACCACACAATCAAATCAGAGAGTACGAGCTGTGAGTGTGGAGGAAGACAAGCCAGACAACACAACACAAAACCTGATATCTGATCTACACAAGATGTTGACTCAACTACTGACAAAATCGAACTCCCAGCAGAGACAAGACCAGCAACACAGTAGTGGGAGGCCGAATGGAGGCATCCATTGTTATAGGTGTGGCAAATTGGGCCATATTAAGAGGAACTGTCATGAGCTCAACATTCAAGATCCGAGACAAACCCAACAGCAAAGTAGTGGGAGACAGAGTGGAGGACGTATGCGTTGTTATAAGTGTGGCAGAGTGGGCCATATTCAGAATAACTGTCGTCAGCGCATCTCTGAGAGGGTCACAGTAATGGAGAAGCCACAGGAAAACTGGCGAGCTGGTACTTCGCGGAATATAGCAGATGGCCTTTCCAAAAGACCGTGTGAGAAAGACTGCAAGCCTTGCCACCGTAAGGAAGAACAACAAAATGTACAAATAATGAAGACCGTTAAGATTGATGTTCCGGATTATTGGACAAAAGAGTCGTTAAGGGAAGCGCAGTTAAACGATAAGGAAACAGGTCCTATTCTGCAATGGAAAGAAAGAGGAACTCGGCCCGATTGGAAGGACATTTCAAATAAATCAGTGGGGCTGAAGGCTTTATGGGCACAATGGGACTCCCTTATAGTAGAGGATGGACTACTGAAGAGAGCGTGGGAAAGTCCAGATGGGAGGAAAGTTACTTTGAAATTGTTAATCCCGAGGTGTCATGTAGCAAATGTACTTCAGCAAGTGCATAATGGAACGTCTGGTGGACATTTTAGCATCAACAAAACCTTGACTAAAGTAAGAGAACGTTTCTACTGGGTAAACAGTCGTCAAGATGTGGAGGCTTGGTGCCGCCAATGTGAAGTTTGCGCGGCAAGAATGGAGCCACAAATAAGGAATAAGCAATATAACGCCAGGGCTCCTTTTGAGCGAATTACAATAACAAATGACCGTATGAAGGCTCGTTATGATCTTAAGGCTAATTCAGGAGGGTACCAGGTGGGAGAGTTGGTTTGGCTATATAACCCACAACGAAAGAAAGGCAGGTCCCCGAAGCTTCACCCGCCCTGGGAAGGTCCTTACACTGTGGTCACCAGACTAAACGACGTTGTATATAGAATTCAGCAAAGTCCAAAATCCAAGATGAAGGTGGTGCACATAGAGAGACTAGCCAAGTATGCAGGGAATAATGAATTGCCTGATCGGGACGTTCAGGCTTAAGGAGGGGCAGTGTTACGCCACTGGACTGTGCAGACTGGTTATATTAATCTGGAATTGTACACGAACGGCCGGGAATATTCTGGAGTGCTCTAGACCGGGAGAATGGATGTATAAATAAGACGCACGGTGGGCCGAGACTTAGTCTGAAGTCGAACGTGAACGAGTAAAGAAGAAATACGAAAGAGACTTATAAGTGTTCAGTTGTGATTATAATTAGGACAGTGATTAATCTATTGTTGTTAATTGTTAATTAGTAAATAAAGTAGTGAGTTAGTGTTACCTGGACTTTCAATCAACGAATCTACGAGTGTAGGTGTTTGTGGGGATAGCAAACACGTAACAATATTACATAATATAACTAATTATTATCTTTCAACTGTTTCGAGGGTTAGATACCCTTTTTTATTTTTTCAGAAACGTAAACATCTCGATAAACGTTCGCATGAAGTTTCACTATGATTTAAGATAAAACTTTGACGTTTGAGCTTGTGCAGGAATAATAGTTAGTGGACGATGTTCGTTTTTTTTATGGTTTACAACTGATAATAAAATAGTTTATTAATAATGACATGACATTAAAAAATCACTGTATATCTCATCAATAATATCATATAATGCAGAAGCCCTCTCTAGAAATATCATCCGAGATACAGGCTCTAGTAATTAAGTACTAATCTTCTACGTTTAAAAGATGACAATACAGTTTATATTTACAATATGACGGCACTCACATTTAAAATATAGTTTTTTCTTTCTTTCAGTTAATTACGTGAGTACAAAAATGTGTTGTATTTTGCAAAGAATTAGTAATATACAATAAAATGAGAGGTTATTAATTAATTCCTAAAAAAATACATACGTATGTAGCATTGCATTTTACAATATTTATTTTAATTTTATTAGTTGTACGAGAGTTGTACGTAAGCTCGTAACTGGAATGAGTACCTGAGATGCGGTCATTAGTTATGTACATTTATGGAAAATATGTATGTCTAATGTATATTAATCCAATATCTTTTTTTTTATTCGACAAAATAATATTAATAATGAATAATTAATTCGCGACACAAAAAATACAACTTGTTTATTCAAACTTGCTGCCTAAATTAAAAAAAGTATTTTTAAAATGGTATGATCAAATCACGTAAATATAGCTTACTTTGTTAAAATATATTTCACATAACGCTGGAATATGACGAATAAGACAACGTGTGAATAAGTAAAATTAATAGAAGTATAAACTAAATTGGATTATAAATTTGTTAATCTGCTAATTTGCCAACTTACCTACGTCAAAACACGTATTATACAAAAAGTGAAGTAAAAAGTGGTTCTCGGTAAGTTATTTTTGGTTTCTTCGATATTTTAAAACTGATGGAAAAATAAACGGCAATGTAATGTTAGATTTTAAATAGATATAACATATATAACCTAATATACACTATCTTATAAACAAACTGTTCCAGAATATGTACATAAGTAATTCATAATAAAAAAATATTTAATATATCGAGCAAGTATGCTAAAAAATTTTTATCTTTAATAATATTTATATGTTCAAAAATAACGACTAATCATATATTTAAATTTTAGATCTATTTTAAAAACTACTGTTTCAACATTGAATTAAGTAAAACTAGTCTTGTTTTCTATTAATTTAAAAATCCTAAAATTTCTTAAACGGAGCACTTAAAGCATTTAATTCTATTATTTATCGTATTTCTAAGAACTTGCTTAAATTGTTTTCTTTTTTGTATTTTATGTTTACAGATTTTGTATTCTTTTTAAATTATGGAAGCCTTTCCTTTTTTCTTGGTCAATTGTTTCTAAAACAATTTATATTTCTTGCCATTAGTGTCGGTGCTGTCCAGTGGCGGCTGGTCAGGGAGGCAGGGGGAGGCAGAGCTTCCTCTACAATTTTAGGAAAAGCAGAATATCTCCAAGCTAATATTTTTCACAAGTAGAAATTTCTACTTGGGCAATTCTCAATGTTGTTTATAATTCATTAATTAATTTTCAGTGTAAAAAAAATTTTTGTTTTCCTTTTCACAAACATGTAACATTGTAGTCAGGATAGTTCACTCCACGTATGTATATTTCCCGGTCTCTCATCGCGCTTGCTTGGATGAACTGAGGCTAGCGGCGAGCCAACACCCATTTCAATACATTGTTGGTGCCTTGAATTACGGCGCGTATCAACAAACATTCTGGATCTGTAAAGTTAAGGCAGCTAGCCTCTAACATCCCATCTCTTTCTAGCGCATGTACACTTCAGTTGAGCGTTGATCCCCTCTCTCACAACTGTTTGTAGAACAAGGACAGTGGCAATTTGTGGTTTCGTGAGAGAACATAAGCATACATAAAATATTTAACAGGTGGTTGAAAAATGAGTGCTCTAGGTGAAAATATTCCCAACGACATGTCTTGTTGTCCAGACGTGGTGGATTATTTGTTGTTAAATAGATTTAGTTCTCTTAGTTATGATCGAAAGGTAAGGATTAAAAAAATAGTCAGACCTACACCGTCAATGCTGTCATTTTCACAAGTGGTAAACAAAACAGAGGGTTTAGTGATAACAATTATCAAAAAAAATCGAGTGGTTAACGGCATCAGCAGTTAGAAACAAATTATATTGTTGGAAATGTTTGTTATTTACTAATGATCAATCCTCAATTTGGGGCAGGGCCGGGTTTAATAATTTGCAATATTTGTCACGAGGTTTAGAAAGGCATGAAAAATCTGAGGAGCATATTTCATCTTGCATTAAATTCGAAATGTTGGGTAAACAAAATATTGTAAATTTCTTGGATTCTGCGCATAAAAGAGAAATAGAAAATTTTTATGAAAAAAGGCCGTGAAAATAGGGAAATATTAAAGAGATTAATTGATGCCGTTATATATTTATCTTCTCAAGAAATTTCTTTTCGAAAACATGACGAAAAACGCGGTTCGTATAATAAAGGAAATTTCAAGGAGCTAATAGATTTTTAAAAACGTATGATCCAAAATTAGAGAACTTTTTGAATAACGCCACTGTTTCTTCCGGGACGTCTAAATCAATTCAAAATGACTTAATTGAGAGTGGCTTCATTATTAAAGGCAAAATTTATGAAGAACTACATAATTGCGATTGTTTCTCGTGGCAAATTGATGAAACGATGGACATCACTTGTAAATTTCAACTTTCCGTAATCTTTAGATATGTAAGGCACGGTGAAGTTGTGGAAAGGTTTGATTTTAGCGAATAGGTTTATAGTAAAACATAATATATTCTACTACGGGTCAATCTTTTCATTTCCTGATAAACTTCCTGACAGCTATCTGGTTGATAAATCTACTGCGTGATAAACTTGCCGATAATGATGGATCTGTGTTTTTAACAAATTTTAATCACATGATAACTATTCGTCGATACTCTTGAGGTTTTTACACATCTCTAATATTTTTTGACATGTGACAAATTTCAGGGACAAGATTTTGTAGATCTGTGGAAAACAATTTGTTAACGTATGATACTAGAATGCACTAATGGAAGAAATAAAATTATTTATGTCGTCCCATGGAATAAAAGGGCCGAGTGATATAATTGCCCAAATTACAATTTATGACATGATATTTCTAAGAAAAAAAAATATAGTGCGTATGTATGCCAAAACAAACAAAATGCCAAAAAAAATAAAATAGTCTAATTATATAGCGTTATAGTAATTTATAAATAGAATGGTATAATTCTAGCAGACGGAATTTCCTAAAAATTACGTTTTCCAAATTTTTTTTATTTATGACAAATTTGTTTGTGTATGTAAATAATCTGGGCAGTCTGAGAGGAAGGACACGTCACTATCGTTCATACGATCCAATCAATAAAAAACACATTAAAGGGTGAAATTTAATATTTATTAATATATTATTTTTATTTATATCTGTGTTGCTATAATACCTTTCTCTACATACGTCACCGCTAATTTTGAGGTAACTTGAATGTGAATTCAACAAAAAGAATTAAAAAAAATATTAAAATTACTAAAATTATAAATAAATTTGCAAACTTATATTCATAGATATATGACATGCTTGTTAATTATGTTTTATCTGCTTCAAATATCTCCAAGAAAAAAATCCAACGGTGTTAAATAGGATTTAGCTGGCTACTCTCTGGCATACTACACAGATGGCACTCGTGTAGTTGAGAGCACGAATATATCTGGAAGGTAAAGCAGTGCAACAGCTACGCTCTTTGATTGTACACCACTGTCTTCCAGGCACAGATATTTGCCATCTTAGCAGGGTAAATAAGAAAGAAATCAGGAATAGACCGGAGCAAATCGGGGAATGGTAGCCGTGTGGGTAAAGAGCTTATGGCTATTTTACTCGGTACCGAAGATGGATGGTTCGATTCCATCCTGGAGTAAGTTAGAAATTTTGTTTGTAATTTGTTTCGGACTAAAGTGGGAGAGGGAACTGTCGGTGCCCTGGATGTGGCTTGGACTCCACTATAAACTGTAGGGCCTCATCTCTCTTTACCCAACACAAAATTCTAGGATTTGCGGGGGTTACTTCGGTGACTTGAGGGACGGTTAAGAAAACATAAAAACATGTTACATGTTAAATAATATACATCTGCTTCGACAACCAGGCGGCTCTGAAAGCAGTCTGTTCTCTTGGAACGAGATCAGCCCTTGTTCAGGTATACGAGAACGCTCGTGAAGAGCTTGCTAGGCTTACAGAGGTAAGGCTTGTGTAGGTTCCGAGACATACAGGGGTTCCATGAAACGAGAAAGCAGATGAATTGGCTGGACACGGAGCCAAGAAACCTATCTCTGAACTGAATTCATTTTGGGTATCACATTAAAGGAATATTGTAGGTTAAGCAGAGACTGCCGACAAATTCGAGATTTCGTAACAAAGCCAAACAAATCATGGGCGGCCTAGTTACTCGGTTGAATCCGGAAGACTATCGGACTTCTAACAGGCCACGGCAACCTTAGGAGACATCTATCACTGATGGGTGTTGAGGAAGATTCTATCTGCTCAAAATGCGGGAGGAATGAAGAAGCGTCCTCCCATTTCTTGAGGCAGTGTGAGGCGTTTGGACAAGTGAGGCGAGAAGTAGTCGGTGCCGAAGTACTTCTGAATGAGAAGATGGGCTTCCGTTCATGGAATGATATCTTGGCTTTTATCAGAAGGTCGAGTAAGTTTGAAGAGGAAGCAAGTAGAGTGAATAGTTGGTAGGGTAGTAGAGTGAATAAATGGTAGGGGGTCGGTAAAAACGGCCCATTTGTGGCCTACTTATTAGCCTACTACTACTACTACCACTCCTACTAGCTGGCTACTCAATTGGTCTTCTAGTATTATACTGTACCATATAAAGAGGCGCGTGATTCCGTTGGTAATGAAGTTATTCTTTAACTAAGAGCATATCACCTTGTTCATCTTGTTGATTCTTCAAAAAATTTAGTTACAAAACTGATCGATCTATTATTTCATCAGTCATCACCGAAGAAAACTTTTTTTAGAGATCGGGAGGTGACTTTTACTTACGTATGTATGTATATAGAATATTATATTGTAAACATCTAATGAAACATTCCCAAACAATATTAAACGATAAAATATTCCTACATATGTAGGTATTATGCAATAAAACTGTTTTCTTTATAAAAATGGGAACGAAACATTAAAAGTTTTTATTAACTAATTGGACGGCTTGCTGCTATAAAAAACAATTACTTACTGGCCGTAATCTTGAGGGGGAAAGGCTTGATATCGATAGTCCGATAGCAGGCGCACGTTTGCGAGGTCGCTTGTCTATCACGTTTACGTTCACTGCCCGATGTTGAAAATTAATAAATACCTCTAAATAAATAGTGTTTATAAAACGTCTATGTTGATAACACGTACATAGATACGTAAACAGTGCGAAATTAAATATAACGAAGGTTAACTTTCTTAAAATGTCTTGTTCAATTGTTCAATTCCTTCAGAGGATAAAGTGAACTTCTGGATTAGTGGTTTCCCGGAATTGCAATTTAGTGGCAGAGAATTATATTGCACAAGCTGTAAAAAAGTGCAACGTCAAAGCAAACATTAAGAGACACATTTCCTCAGACAGTCATAAAAAGTGTGTGAGTGGTAATGTTACTGATAGTGACAGGCAAACAAATTTTAACTTAGTTTAGTGAAGATGATGGCTGATTGTAATATATCGTGGATAACTAGATAATCCACTGTTTAGACAATTTTTGCAAAAGTGTATTAGTTAGCAGTAGGTATAGCAATGTTCAGAAGCCATTGGAAACTACACTAAGAAAAAAACATTTATCACAAAAATGTGACAGTATTAAACAAAAAATTATACTAAACTGAATGACAAATACGTCTGGATTAGGGTGGATAAAACCAGAATGCTTGCGGTTGGACGGTGGAAAGTGTTTTAGTGGGTGCATTGGAGGAAAACTGTTCAATGCTCGAACAACTGATTTTATTTAAAGTACTAAAAACTATAATTCTAACACTATAGCAGATGCAGTGCACTGCACTGCAGTGTACAATTTTTAATTACCGGGAAAAATTGCTTAGGCTGTAAACAAAAATTCAAAACTATTTGAAAAACAATCCTTGATTTCCTACGATGTCAAGTATAGTGGACCTTTTAAATGGCAAAGAATACACAAGTACACAAGACATAAATGTGGAGTCTCTGAAGAAAGTTCACATATTTTAAATATGCGCTAATTACATATGTCGACGTTGAACGGTTCTTCTCATTATACAAATAGATTTTTAATCAGAGTTGCCGAAGATTAACTCCCCGAACATTTATAACAAATATTAGTAATATACTTGTACACTTATTATCACTAGTTAAAAATACAAGTGTGTTAGTGTTATAATCACTGAAGCTGGCCGAGGTGGCTGGAGTATAGCCACAGTCTTGCGCTGGCTCCACATGTGCCGATTTAGAAGTGATTTACGCTGCAGTCTTATTTGAAAGGTAATGCGTGAGGTTGTACCTATAAATTATACATAATGTCAAACGCGTCAAAGGGTAAAAAACGACCGTACGCGGACACAGTGAATAAATTTATCGGTGAATTTCCGGATTTATTCTATGACGGATGCAAAATAATTTGTAAAGATTGCAATCAAGACTTATTGTTAACGTGCTGGCATAAAACAGATTGTCGTCGTCATATCAATACCGTGCAACATCAAAATAAAAAAAATGGCATGCCTTTGACAACTCAGTTTATGTTTGATTTATTGTTAATGTTAATAGCCTGTAATATACCGGATACTGGATAAACAACCATTTCGGGAGTTTTGGAATAAATACAATCCCCAGGTGAACTTACCAAGTCATACATCGTTACGTAGATATATTCCAGCTGTTCGTAAAGACATTGTAAATAGGATTAAATGTGGATTAAAAAATACACGGCTCTGGTTATGTATTGACGAGACGACAGATTATAAAAAAAATTCTATTTTAAATATTATAGTACGTGTCCTGGACCCTCTTAAACCAACATTTCCACTTTTACTAGCTAGTAAAAGAATTGCTGCGTGTACTGGCGAAATAATTACGCGTGTGGTGTTGGAGACATTCGAAAAATTTGAACTTTTAACAAGTCAAGTATTGATGTTTGTGACTGATGGTGCCGCGACAATGCGCGTGGTAGGTCGTTCTTTTCAAAGAGACAATTGTAGGTTTTTACATGTTACGTGTAAAGTGCATGCGTTACATCTTGTGGCAGAAACGATTCGAAAATGTTTTCCAGAGGTGGATGCATTAATAGCAAATACACAAAAAGTATTTCTCAAATCTCCTAAACGGCTTCAAGCATTTCACAGACAGTGTCCTGGTATCCCTGAACCACTGGAGCCGATTCTTACACGTTGGGGAACGTGGTTGAAAGCGGCTTTTTATTATGCTGAATATTTTCAACAAATAAAAGCTGTGATATTACAGTTCAACCCTAACGAGGCTGCAGCTATTAGGGAAAGCCAGACAAGCTTTCAAGACGTTTCCCTTGAAACAGATTTAAAAACTATTAATAACAATTATAGAGGACGACACGACGCAATAGAAAAATTGCAAAATAGTTCGTTGTCGTTAGTGGAATCGCTGCAAATAGTGGACGACGTAAATACACAGCTACAGGCTATAAATGACGCAAAAAATATTTGCGTTAGTGAAATATTCAAGAGTGATTACAGAAAGATCCTGATTTTAGCAAATTAAGACAAATTTGTGATGGTGCATCTACAACTTCGTTAAGTGAGTTCACAGATTGTTTTACTTATGCCTGTATTACATCCGTAGATGTCGAACGGTCATTTTCAAAATACAAACATATTTTTTCACCAAAGCAAACATCGCTGACGGAGACAGCTGTAGAAACATACCTGATGCTATTATACTATAGATCTTCCCCACTTTGTGATGACGACAACCAAACTACTTCATAAATCTGCTTGAAAGGGTTAGTTTTATACAAATTTTTATAAAATGTAACATTATTGTTAAAATTTATTTCCATTTATTGTACTTATTCAAGTATTATGATATGATGTAAACATATGAATCATATGACGGCTCTGTCGGCCAGGTGACCTCGGCCAGCTTTAATAATTACCAAAACTTGCAGCCCTCTTGGTATTAACTTTGAATGTTATCAAACGCGCCAAAATAAATGTGTCATATGCATGAACATTTTACGCGGTTACACATCACCTTGAGGCAACCCTGGGAATGACGTCATTTATCGCTGCCTCCCGATTTAGTCATTTAACAAAAGATTAAGTACTCAGTCATTTCCTCGCAAAACTGTATGTCACAGTAGTTTTAATGTAACCGTTGGTGAATTTACATTTTATTACGAATATAATATAATATGTAAGTATGTTTCTTTATTAATTATTACTTTGTGAACTAGTAGGATCAACTAAAATTAGCCTCAATACTTACATTTGAGCTGCCTTACTTAACTCTGTAATTTGCATCCCTTTTACGTTTTCATCTATCTATTATTTTATTAGCATTGTAAAAGAATTCCCGAAAATAGCAAATTTATTCAAATAGGCATGCCGTTTGTCTGTGATTCAGCTTTATCGAATACGGCACAGCGTGAAAATCTGAAACTTTATGTATAAAACTGGAGATCCAAGGTAGAACCCACTTGATTATTACTGAAAATTGTGGGCATGTCGGTCTGAAAAAAAATTTCAAAGGAAAAATTTTCAGGATGAGTAATATCAACAAGATTTGTTGCAAACTTCTCGTCAGGTTAATGGCCACCAAGAAAAATGACACAAAAGTCGAATCAAAGAATTCAATAAATGAAAATATATTATTTTTAATGAATTTAATTGAATATGATGATCAGAAAGTATGATCTAGGTACACCTAACAAATTTTTTTGGTCAGCAACAGATTCAGAATTTGTACTTATCCACTGACTTCAACACACATGTAAAAACATTTTTTCCGGATGCCTACATTTATCGAGTAGTTAAGAATTCTATTCTCATCTGGTGTTTTACATTTTGAATCATTTTTTTATAATTATTTTAATGTAGTTTATAAATGATAAATAAGTGACAAGCAATACTGAAAACCATTAATTCACTTATAGTCCAGGAAATAGGTGTTCAATACAGAGAAAGTTTTCGGTAGTTTTGGAAATTGTTGGGATTAATAGGTCTTGATGTGCGGTTTTCGATGTCATATTTTTCGACTAAAATTTTTTGCTGGAATCTTAAAAAAAACAAAAAAAGTGCAAAGATAATTTTTTTGTTTTTTTGTAAATATCTCCATTCCAGTGCAACTGTCGAAAAAAATATTTGTGTACTAAATTCTTTACAATTTAGCTTATAAGCTTTTTGTGGGATGAACGGTTTCCCTCCTAGAGCACCGCAAAGTTGGGTCAATTTTTCGAATTCATGAAAAATGTACCCTTCACCTCAAAATTAACGCAAAAATATTACTATAACTTTAATTCTACTTTTTTTCTAAAATATATGATTATTTAGAAGTGCCGTCAATAAGGGCGAAAACACAACACAGCGATGCGACGTCGCATCGCAGAAATCAACGACGTCGTAGAAATTTGCGATGCGACGTCGCTTAGTATAAATTCTGGGCGAAACCACAACATTGCGGTGCGACGACGCATCGCAAATTTCCACGACGTCGTTGATTTCTGCGATGCGACGTCGCACCGCAGTGTTGTGTTTTCACTTATGAGATCGGCAATGATTCTCTCAAGCAACGCACGCGCAAATCATTGAAGTCTGGTTGTCTTTTATATGCGACTTTTGGTGGTATTATTGTCAACCTATAAATCTTTTATTGTATTTTGCGTGTTATTGTTAATCAAATACTTATTTTTATATTTATGCATATGGCTAGATTTGTACTGCGGATTGCGAAACAGAAATCTCGTTTATATCCTTTAGTATTGTATAAAAATGATTTATTTTATTGGAAAAAATGTTTTATGTTGCCAGCAGCTTATTTGGTTTTTATATTTAATTATAACACGCCATACATACATCAAACGTGTCGCTTCTGGTATAGGTCTTCTGTGGCCGTGCAATGAACTTTCATCGCATCGCATTGCGGTGCGACTTCGTTTTTGCGATGCGTCGTCGCACCGCAGTGTTGTGGCCTGCAACAGACGTAGGACACGTATTGTGCGGTCCACATATCACTAGAAGCGTCTTCTTTGCGATGCCGTGGCGATGAAGTTTTAACGTTGCGTCATCGCATCGCATCGCCGTGCGACGTCGTTTTTGCGATGCGACGTCGCACCGCTGTGTTGTGTTTTCACCCTAAGGTGAAGGAAAAAGGATTAGAGACATTTCGTCTATCAAGTGTTAAATGAAAGGACTGTAAAATCACACGTCTGGAACGGTTAACATTCATAGTGATCCACGAATCGTGTCGAAAAAGCTATAATAAAGAGTGTAATCGTCGCACTATGCAAAAAAAGATGCACCGGCTTTAGTTCATCTCATCCACAATTACGATGGTCTATAACGTTTTCCTTTGGAAGTCATTGTTTTTTTTTGTGCAGGTGACATCAAAGCTGATTACAATGCCTTCGTCTGCTTAAAATGAATTCTGTAAACCATGTGCGTAAGCTAGACATGAAAAATAAAATCACAGAACTTTCCAACGCTCGTAGAGATGATTGGGGTCGGACCATTGTTGAGCGTCTTCGCAGTCTTCTTAGTTGCAGCTGTTACTCAATATCACAACAACAGCAGGAAACAATTGTACTGTCATCAAGTGAGAAAGAAAGAGGTCTATTTGCGAGCAACATTGAGACTGTGATGGAGTACATTTACTCTTATCTTCAGATGCATTCTGAACAAGTGTCAGTTTTCTTCAGATGAATTAGTAGATAAAATCAAAGAAGCTTACCGTCCGCATAGGACAACCGTACAGTCACAATCAGTCGCAAAATGTAACTCCACGAAAACAGCTCCCTAATAGTTATTAATCTCACTAATTTCCAGCAAAACTTTCTTTCGAAAACTATTTATTTGCTGGACTATTACGATTTATTTATTTTGTTTCTTTCTCTCTCTAATAACTAATTCACGAATTTAAATTTTCTTTACATCAGAAAATAGTAATTTTAAATATCTTTAATGTAATTAATGGAGATATTATTTTTGTGATTGATGTATTGTGATAAAAAATTGCCAGTAATACTTTGGTCGTCCGTCGTTTACCGTATTTTCTTTGCCTGAAATATCACTAGTGGAAACTTTCAAATGAACACGTGAGTTCTTTAATCAGGGTTATTTAATGAGAGCTCCCCAAAGAAAAATATAATGGATTTAAGTCGGGGCTTCTTGCAGGCCAATGTAACGGATCATGTCGACTAATACAAAAAGGATAATGATTATTTAAAAAAATTGTAACAGCTTGGGTACTATGAGCTGGTGCTCAATATTCTTCTAACCTATTTTTCAAAATATTTAAGTAATTTTGCCCTGTCAAAGAACCTTCAATGAATATAAGATCAAAAATTTTGATGTATACCACACCAAACGTTTACAGTAGAACATGGAACGTTCTACTGTAAACTGTCCATAAAATAGTTTTTTAGAAAATTTATATCGTCATTATGTATATCGATCATCTCTTGAGAGAATATTCTTTTATCTCGAAAGTCAGTAGGATATAGTTTTTGAACAGGCAATACATGATATGGTTCAGAATCATACCTTTTCATTACAATCATGACACTTGTTTGAGATACATTAAAATCCCTTGAAGCATATCCACTGTGGAATGGCTGGGATTCTCATTAAAATACAGTAACATATTTAATTCCATGTCTTTATTAATTATACGATTTCCCATTTGTCTGTATGAGTTTTTCAGAGAATTGCTATTCATAAATTTTGTTTTCAGTTTGTAGATATTGCTGATTGCCCTACAAAATTTTCAAATTGGTCCACAGATGGCTTAAAATTAAAATATAACTTACGAGGTTCTCAAAAGTACCTGCAATATGAGAGCCTATACGCAGTAGACCATAAATGTCAATTTTGCCAAAAATTTTATTTACGAGGTTTTCACAGTAGAGTATCGATAATTATATTAGTTATTAGATACGTATAAAATTACGTAAGGTGAAAAAGAGAATTACTTTTTCGATGGAAGGAGACATTATATTTCACCACAATTAAAGGAAAATTATAATTGGAACACTAGTTCTGAAATTATTTAAGTTATTTGTACATTTTGACAATCACCTAGAGAATCTATACGCCAGTATAGATTCAGGTCATCCGCATAAAATAAACAGTGTACATCTAGTGTACAATATCAATACTAAATATAATAAATGAGAGAGGTCATAGTATTGACCCTTGGGGTACACCCGAAGTAGCCGATATTTCGAAGTATTTTTGACTACGGTAATCAACATATAAACTTAACTACATTGTATTTTGGTTATAAGAACCAAGCAAATATTTCCTGCTAAGTATAATTAACATATTTCTTGATTATTATTGAAAAAATAAAATTCATCATCAACATTTTGCATAAAATTAACACTGCTACTAGGATTGATTAAACCAAACTGTTCTTGTTACATGAACTAAAGTGTGATAAATCGAAAAACAATATTATTTTTGAGACTTCAATTTTGGTTAGTATTAGTCTCTTCTTTTTTCGTAATGTAGCTTTAGATTTATATAAATAAAAACATTAAACAAATAAAATGAAAGAGAGAATTTAACAATAATTTTATTTTAATAGATACATATATATTTAAGGGATTTTTTTAAAATGTGATTCTTCATCTGAAAGAGGAAATTTTAATGTATTTTTCCACTTCATAGTCTTAAAACCAAGTGACAGTTTCATCTGTATGAATCAAGAATAAAAATAGATGGAAATACAATTTACAATTTACAATTTATGTTGAAAGTTAAGCATTTAATTAAGACATTTTCTTGATATTTTTTAAAATAATTACAGGTTAATCAACTTGTGCCTTGAATATGATTTACTTTCTTTAACATATTTTTAAAATCGACTTTAATTAATAAAGTGTGCAGTATGTATCTTAGAATAACAAATACTATTCGATTCACAAAATAACTTTATTTATGAAATGTTCTAGCAAACTATTATCTAATTTAACAGAGATTTATGTAAGATTTTATTACGTTTGGTTGTTTAGCATGTCAGTAACCTACACCCATAAATACCTTTAAAAGTAAATAAAAATAAATTCCGCCTGTAAATTTATTTTAACACATTAAACACAAAAAATAGCTAAAACGCAAAAAATGAACTTATTGCGCAGTGAACCATGCTGCGATGTTCTAGCTCGAATGTATTTACTAGGGATATAAAATATTTAAAGAAAATCCAAAAAATAAGCCGTTGCGTTTTCAACTTGAAAGGACATATGTATGTATGTATTTACGTTTTGATTCGGTAGGATTAGGAATGTGTGCAATGTTTAACATAATCAAATATTTATGACATGACATGCCAACCTAGATTTCGCATTTAATTTTTGTTTTTGGAGTTGAAAACCCCCGGTAATTAAAAATACTGTTTTCTTACTCCTAATAAATATAGTCATTACGTTGATTATACAGTACTGAAGCCAATTGTGCACCCCGGTCCGAGTAAAGGATGGAATATGGAGATAGATATATGACGCAACGTATTGGCTGTGGTAATAAGATTTAATCTAGACTCCTCCTCCCTTCGAGACTTAAGGTGCATTCATAGTACAGGTATGGTACTTGTACTATGCCGTATGCTATGTAATAATTGATTTACTCACGGGTTGTGGTTAATCGTATAGTTAGTTGAAGCATCATCTAGGATGCTATGATGCAGCACAATATTCAAATGTCATAATTATTTTTAAATGTTACAATATGTTGTCACCATTAGTTGATATATTCTGTATACAGGAAATAAAATTATTCAATCAGTTCAACAAAATACAAATACATAAAAAACATTAACTGAACATGGAAATATTAATTCAACACATACATTTTAAACATTACTGTTAGACGACTTACGTAGATATTATATTGTAAACACCTAATGAAACATTCCCAAACAATATTAAATGATAAAGTATTTTTACATATGTAGGTATTTTGCAATAAATCTGTTTTCTTTAAAAAATGAGAATCAAATATGAGAGATTTTTATCAGGTTATTGGACGGCTTGCAGCTATAAAAAACAATTAAGTACTTACTGACCATCATCTTAATGGGAAAGCTCATTATTAGAGCTGTCCGAGGTCACCTGGCCGCCAGAGCCGTCATATGACTCATATGTTTACATCATATCATAATACTTGAATAAGTATATTAAATGGAAATGAATTTTAACAATAATGTTACATTTTATAAAAATTTGTATAAAACTCACCCTTTTAAACAGATTTATGAAGTAGTTTGGTTGTCGTCATCACAAAGTGGGGAAGATCTATAGTATAATAGCATCAGGTATGTTTCTACAGCTGTCTCTGTCAGCGATGTTCGTTTTGGTGAAAAAATATATTTGTATTTTGAAAATGACCGTTCGACATCTACGGATGTAATACAGGCATAAGTAAAACAATCTGTGAACTCACTTAACGAAGTTGTAGATGCACCATCACAAATTTGTCTTAATTTGCTAAAATCAGGATCTTTCTGTAATACACTCTCGAATTTTTCACTAACGCGATTATTTTTTGCGTCATTTATAGCCTGTAGCTGTGTTTTTACGTCGTCCACTATTTGCAGCGATTCCACTAACGACAACGAACTATTTTGCAATTTTTCTATTGCGTCGTGTAGTCCCCTATAATTGTTATTAATGCTTTTTAAATCTGTTTCAAGGGAAACGCCTTGAAAGCTTGTCTGGCTTTTCCTAATAGCTGCAGCCTCGTTAGGGTTGAACTGTAGTATCACAGCTTTTATTTTTTGAAAATATTCAGCATAATAAAAAGCCGTGGAAATGTTGGTTTAAGAGGGTCCAGTACACGTACTATAATATTTAAAATAGAATTTTTTTTACAATCTGTCGTCTCGTCAATACATAACCAGAGCCGTGTATTTTTTAATCCACATTTAATCCTATTTACAATGTCTTCACGAACAGCTGGAATATATCTACATAACGATGTACGACTTGGTAAGTTCACCTGGGGATTGTATTTATTCCAAAACTCCCGAAATGGTTGTTTATCCAGTATGTGTAGCGGAATATTACAGGCTATTAACATTAACAATAAATCAAACATAAACTGAGTTGTCAAAGGCATGCCATTTTTTTTATTTTGATGTTGCACGGTATTGATATGACGACGACAATCTGTTTTGTGCCAGCACATTAAGTCTTGATTGCAAACTTTACAAATTATTTTGCATAAATTTATTCACTGTGTCCGCGTACGGTCGTTTTTTACCCTTTGGCGCGTTTGACATTATGTATAATTTATAGGTACAACCTCACGCATTAACCTTTCAAATAAAATTGCAGCGTAAATCACTTCTAAATCGGCACGTGTGACGACAGCGCAAGACCGTGGCTGTACTCCAGGCACATCGGACAGCTCTACTCATTATTGTCGAATATTCAATAGCAATGCGAACGCATTGATAAATATAGGCGAATCTGCCCTATGACGTTTACGTCGATTGTCTCATGCTGAATACACTCTAAATAGGTAGTAAAACGTCTATGTAAATAACACGTGGATACGTAAACAGTACGAAATTAATCACAACACAAGTTAACTTTTTTTAAAATGTCTTGTTCAATTCCTTTAGAGTATAAAGTGAACATGTCGATTAGTGATTTCCTGGAGTTACAATTTAACGGCACAGAATAATATTCCACAAACTGTTATAAATGCTTTCGTTGGTTGACGTTGGTCAAAGCACACATTAAGAACCCATTTTCTAAGACGGTCATAAAAAGTGTGTGAGTTGTGATCGCTAGTTATAAATATGTACGTGTGTGTTCGTGTTACATTCACCAATACTTTCAGCCCCCTTTGTATTAACTTTGGATGTTACCGAACTCGCCAAAATAATCACAAAGCAAGATATTTAGTTATATTATGCATGAACATATTTACGCAGTGAAACATCACTTAGTGTCAACCTTGGAATTGACGACATTTATCGCTACCTCCCGAGATATCTAGTGATAAGTAAAAATAAAATTATGCAAAATAATAATAATAATTTTCGTCAAACTTATTTAGCCCTAAAAGTGCAACTTCTCATTGAGTAGTCGTAGAAAACGTATAGTATTCTACTCGCGTGTAATAGCTATTACTCATTTGGGTGAAATACGACTCTCGCCTTCAACTCGTGTCATAAACTTCATCCCCATGAGTAATAGCTCTTTCCTTGATTAATATGTACCATTATTGAATGTCAGTTTGGTGAAGTCAAAATGCGTTAACTAAATTGCACTTGATTTTTCTTTAACAAATTAAATAAATTTGAAATAAAACATAGATTGTCCACAATAGCAATAACGATTGTCCACAATAGCTAATTTTAGGCAGATTTAAAAAGGCGTTTCCCACATTTTTTTATTTGCTTAGCCCATGGCATTAACTAAGCTAAGCTATTTTTCCGAACATTTTTGATATGAATAAGAGTATAAAAAAATTACAAGATTTTGAATTTTAGTCTTCTGAAGTTTTCATTAAAACCGTTGATTGAAGGAATTTCAACGATGAAACCGTACTGTCGTGTTATCAGCGTGTCCTACAGCATATATATATATATATATATATATATATATATATATATATATATATATATATATATATATATATATATATATATATATATATATATATATATATATATATATATATATATATATATATATATATATATATATATATATATATATATATATATATATATATATATATATATATATATATATATATATATATATATATGTGGCGTAACTAGAAGTCATGGGGTCCCAGGGCAAAAAATTGTTGGGGCCCCCTATTCTACTTAAAAAATAAAATGATGCCCGATAGTAATAACAAAAATTTTTGTTTTAAGAACAAATATTAAAATAAAGAAAACAAAAAAAGTAAGTTTATTTAGTTTATACCTCATATACTTAAACGAATATTTGGTACAATAATTGCATAATGAAACTTAAAATAATATTTGGTAAAATAATATTGCAAACAAAAAAAATATATTTGGTGCATATGTATAATGATAAGAACAATAATTTAAAAATATCTTTTTTCCTGGTTTTCTATTAGCAAATTCATTTATTACCTCATTTAAATCGAGTTTTTCAGCATCTTTGTTTTCTATAGATAATAGAGCAAGACCACTTAATCGATCTTGACTTGTAGTAGACCTGAGGTATATCTTTGAAATTTTTTTTTAGTTTATTAAAAGTCGTTTGAACATTTGCGGTTGTAACAGGCAACGTGAAAAATAACAGTAACAATAGGTAAACTTCAGTTTCAAGTACGCCATATTTTCTTAAAACTAGGTCAAAATAATCTTTAACAGATAAGGCATCTCTTAAGTCATTTTTAGCAATATTGATTAAATTAACATATTGAGCTGTAAGTTTATTTAAATCAAATGTTTCAGAACATTTGCTATAAATAGATGTACATTTACTTATAATTTCTGTTTCGGTTACAACTTAATTCAATTTTTGGAACAAGAATATCAAATCTCGATTATTTATTTTTTTCGTACTCTCAAACATGTCATCAATTTGTCCATTACACTGTTAATTACAAAATTAAAGACATTAATTTTAAATAAAATTTCAGTATTACTAAATCTATAACACTGGTCTGCAACGAAATCCTCCTTTAAAAAATTATGCTATAAGTATGAAGATTTTAATGCTCTGAATCTATTCCCGTTGGCCGATTTTTTCTATCACGTCTAGATTTTTTTATATGAATTTTTTTTTTAAATTTCATAAATTTTGTTTTTTTTTTAAATTTTTTTTTGTCAACATCAAGAACAGTATACATACATACAAAATAAGTTTTAGCGAGTTGTAAGAGAAAGAAAGAAAGTATTGACAGTGATTTTTATGGTAGTAGATATGCGCATGCGCAGTATTCGCTGTGACTTTACTTTCTTTCTCTTACAACTCGCTAAAACTTATTTTGTATGTATGTATACTGTTCTTGATGTTGACAAAAAAAAAATTTAAAAAAAAACAAAATTTATGAAATTTAAAAAAAAAATTCATATAAAAAAATCTAGACGTGATAGAAAAATCGGCCAACGGGAATAGATTCAGAGCATTAAAATCTTCATACTTATAGCATAATTTTTTAAAGGAGGATTTCGTTGCAGACCAGTGTAATCACTAGAGAGGTCATCAAAATGCCTTTTAACCTGTCGTTGACGTTTTTGGGTAAAATCTGTGTTAATACCCCACTTGTTGGCCAGGATCTTAGCCTCAACTTTCAGTTCTTCAAAACACGATTTTAGTGTGCTTATGCTCTTTTTTACTTAAAGCTTTTATAGATTCATTTAAATCAATATTTTTCCTTTGTAGAACTTTTGAGGCGAAATTTATTTAGTAAGAATTATTTACAAAATAGTTGTAATAAATACAAATTCAAAGAAAGATATTTGTTTCTTAATGGTAGAAGCTTTTTCCCTTTCATCTTTTTTTTTAGATCGTAATTCTAAATCCGTTAGAGACCTAATGATACCCATAAAACGAAGCTCAATAAAAGTAATAGATGAAATTCTCCCTGACCAACGAGTTAGATTTAATTTTTTGATTTAATTATTTCCGACTTTGTGGCAAAAGATACTAGAAGATCCCACCTTTTCGTATTTACATCAAAAAAAGAATAAATATTTTGCACAGTGGTAAAATATCGCGAAATCTCTGCAACTGCCAATTGTATCGTTTATTATCAAATATAACTTGTGACATGCACAATGTATATTTGGCATTTTGTTGACTTTTCTTAATTGGAGTATTTACTCCATTATAGGCCCCACTCATAACACTGGCTCCATCATATCCTTGACCATAACATTTTTCAATCGGAATATTTAAACTTCTTTAGTCATTCCTATAGCAGAATGATCTTTTAGCTCAAAAAATAGTAAAAAATTTCTTTTATGACTAAACTCAGAGGTTCCATATCTTTATCCCGAATTATATGGCAAGTTCAAATGACGATGCTTAATTGGTCTATTTTAGTTATGTTGATTCATGGTTGTTTTAATATGAATATTTTCGAATAAACAAATTCACGGTTAGCATATGTGTTAACATTTCGGCTACTTAAGGAAAACTTAAAATGATGATTTTATTTACGTTTTTCGGCAAGAATATATTATTTTCTTAGAACTTTTAGGTCTCCAATTTACGTAAATAGATTTTCTATATCAGAGACGCAAAATTTCAGACAGAAAAAATTTTCTGTCTGTGTGGTTCGCGATAGCAGCTACAGTTTTTGATATAAAGCTTTCAAATTTGGTACACGTATTCTAAATGTCAAGGAAGAGATTGAGTTCGGTGATGAGCAAAATCGATCCCAATGTTTAAAAAAAATATTAGTGACATTCCACCAATGTGACTTTTTGAAACGTCAAAATGTGACTTTTTTGAAACATCAAAAATTACTTTTATTATAAACTCCACCACACGTCGAGTTTTACTATGGTGAGAAAGTTTTGATACCCAGTAATAATTGACAGCGGTTTCTTAATAATGTCGTTACATGTGATTCTAATTTGTTATTTTAATTTTAGGAATGATAGAAAACACAAAATAAATAATTGAAAGAATATCAAAATAAAAGCACAAATATAATCATTTACTGTTTGAGATTCACTGTTCTCCAGTCTTACGCTACAATCATCCAACAATGTAGTTATAAATAAGTCGCTTATTGTGTATACCTATGCACAACTGGTCTGCTGGCAATTGAAATGAATAGAAATATTTATGATTTTGTCTCTGACAAAGTTACAATCTTACACCGGCTCGACTAGCGAAACTGGATAAAAAACGAGCGAGGCGTGCAGAGCAGACGTGTGTAGCATCACGAAAAACTGAATTTTTAGGTTATGGTAATCGGGCAACACAAATCCTATAGATTTTAAAGCGGTTGTGTTATGTGCTCAAAGAGTTTAAAACGGATTTTAAGCTAAGGCTACAAATTTCATGCAATATGATAAGGCCAATGAGGCTTAAAATATACTTTTACAAGAACAAATCGATATATTTAAAGAGCAATTGGTAATTTAATAGGCATTTTAAGACAAAACATATTTGAAGTAGAAATGTTCAAAACTAATAGAGTTTATATGAACTGTCGCCATTATTTCTCGTGGTAAGAGATGTATAACGGTCAGCTATATTGGGAATGTTCCGGACTTAACAAAAAAATGTAATTTGTAACCTAAAGAAATATTTTCTAATAACAATTTACTAACACTGAACCATATTATGAGAGGATGCTAATGATTTATTTATTTTTAAGTCATCGACAAAAAAACATATCCATATATTTTTGAAAATTTGTGTTTTTAGGGGAGCGCACGAATTTTTAAGATCTAACCCACGTTTCACAATAAACTTAGCGTCGTTGTAAATTTTAGCCCATTAGGAGGAGCCCCAATACTTCATTATAAGTAGTCCATTTATAAACTGCATCGTTCTCAGTTGTCGCCATATGTTCATTTTATAAC